>OY292314.1:48424400-49624400 GCA_958496155.1 Sisyra nigra
AAAAATATATTCCGCACGAATGTTTGGATAGCGACCATCCTATTAAAAAACAACAAATTTATAAAAAAAAAATTTAATTCTGTAAGTATTTTTATAACAATAAAAATCAAATTTTAAACAATACAACACAAAATGTTATATAAAAAATATCCGTGAATCATCGCGAAACAGTCGCCGAAGACACTTCGATTTAATCTACTAATGAGGATTGCATGGCATTCGAAATACGTATTTGGAGATACATACAGAAGGGGTGGCGGTCTAATATCGAGTATACTTACTACTCCCACCTAGAGGTATATATGGAGGAGAACTAAATAAACGTCAGGCTAAAAAACACCCTGGGTCCGCTAAGATATGCTTATTCGGCTAGACCCTTTTTCTTTTGGACGTCTAGATACTGACTATACGTTCCATAATAATTCCAAAAACAAACCTAATTCCATCAATTGGAAGTTCATGTCGATCAATCACATGCACTTGCTCAAAGATATTATTGATATTCCAAACTTTAACACTTCGATCAATACTTGAAGTAATAACCGAGTTCCAATTTCCAATCGTCAACGGTTCCAATTGTATAATTCTTCCAAAATGTGCATCCAAAACCTTGACCAACTCACGACTCTCTAAACTCCACACATACAAATTCTTCCGAACACCAGCAATTGCATAATTTTTATGTCCACTTATCATTATCGAATTACTTTTCAGAATTTTTGTAGTGATATTTCGTACACCATGCGGCAACATCAATTCCATTGCTTGATCGATGATTTTTTCCTCATCGTTGAAATCCCAAAGAATAAATCCATTACTCGTTGTTGCCATTAAAATTTTCTCCTCTCGACCAAGTTTCAGTTGTAAAATCATTTCAGTCGAATCGTTTTCGGCTCGAGCTAAAGTTTTAACGATATCCCATGTCCTTGTTTCTGAGTTCAACTGGAATTTTGTTACGGAATAGTTTTCTGGATCGACACAAGCGTAGACGATTGTTTTATCACTCGTCCAAACCATAGCACTGTGCATTAACAATACAAACTATTTCAACAATGAAAACTTTCTCAAAGTGTTACCTGTGATATTTCAATGCATCATAAATAAACCCATTTTCCGAATAATACAAATGCATTTTTGTATCATCCAATGTTCCAGTCCAGCAAATCGCTCGAAACTCGTCCAAACTTCCAAAATCCATCACTGAAACATAAATTTTAACATTTAAAAGTTTTAAATGTTTTAACTAAGATTTACAGGAAAGTTGAAATCCTTCTTCGATCCATGTGCAATGTGCTTTATTTAATTGTTCTCCTCGCATGTTAAAAACGACCCAATCGCGCTTTCCATAAACCATAACATTTTGATTTAATAAGAAAACACCACAGACGTCTTCGGCATCTTCTAAAGGATTTTCAATTAGTTGAAATTCACTCGATAACGTGTTTAATAAAACCGTCTAAAAAAAATGCAATTTTTGAAAGTTTCAATTAACTTAATTCGAAAAATGGGTTTATGTGGAGCCGTGAATTAGGCAAGGTCACTACCAATCGACTAACTGGTCGTGATTATTGCTCTCTATGCAGCGGTTACCTATATAGAAAAAAAATTCGTTCAAACTTCGTTTCGAAACTAGCAAAATTAGCGCAAAAACTGACCTTGATGTAGGTATACCTATATATGTAAAAATATCTGCTGCGAGGCGTCACAGTACTTTCTTTTACTTTCATTTATGAAACTGGCTGTTGGTTAAAAAAAATATAAGCACTTTGTAACTATACATATAAACAGAACTATATGCATACAACCTATAGGGCTATATGTATATACGAATTCCCAACCTTCACCCCAGAACCGTCCTTATTCGAATTTTCCTAGGAAGAAGTTTCAAATAAAACTTGTAGGCATCAATGAGTCTAAGAACTATAGAAAGTTTAAAGAAAATCGTTGGAGCCGTTTTCGAAAAAAAAAAAGCTCAAAAACGTCAAGAGTAAAGTAGAGCTTTCGGTTAACCGATTTTAACCAAAAGCTTTACGGCACAACTAAGTATAATATGAAGGCCAAATTTCAAGTTTAGTGAAATTCGGATAAAGCTTTCGATACGATATGGCTGTCACACACAGACATGTTTCGAAAAACCACTTTTTTGGAGCCAAAGAACCTCAAAACATGTGTTTTCGATGAAAGCTCGAATTCGAAAATTCGACCCGATTACAATACTTCCTTTACTATCTATATAGTAGTAAAAGAAAGTAAAAATACGTTCGCAAAACTAAATTAGTTAAGGTAGAGTGGGGTAAGTGCACCCCAGTTTTTAGTAAGTTCGACTTTCAACCCATATAGTCCAGGCAAACTAATAAAAATAAAGGAAAAAAATCATGTAGTTCCAATTTTTTCGGGAATGTATAGGGGAGGGTCCCCTAAATGGACCTCCCCGTGGTTGCGCGAGCATATCTCGAAAACGGTGCGTCGTAAAAAAAAAACAAGAAATAAAAAATGAAGCTGACAAAATTTTCTATCCCCACACATTTTCTATCTACACCCTACATCCTCACTCTGTTACGCAGCTTCACTTAAATCCACTCTATCAAATTTTAGGTGAGGCAATAATGATCACATCAGGTCCAAAGAAAAATGTTAAAGTGCAAAATTGAAATTTTCACTACAACTTAAACCGTAATAAAACAAAAATTCAAAACAAAAAGTGAAGTTTTCCAAATTCATTATTTATTGCCAAAATTGTGAATAGCTTTGTTGATAATCTAATATTTTATTAATTTCCAAAAAATACTTTTCGCGCATTGGGTGGGGAGAGGGGTTGGCTATGAAATTTCGGGAATTCATTTTAATTAACATAAACATTACCTACACTTGACAGTGGAGTTCCTACGACACGTTTCAAAAGGAATTAGTGGCAACATTAACATTGGTCTTTTAAGGCTGTAGTGTCGACATTTCCCACACCCTTCAAATTGCTGTATCTTTTGACCAGTTCAACAGTTCATAAATTGACATATGTGTATATATTCTCGAAGGAAATTAAATTTTCTACAACTTTCCAACTCACAATATAGTGTAAAAAAATGTTGGAAAGAGTTAGGACAACAAGTATGGTGAAAAAAACAAATTTTCAAAAAATTTCCCATTTTCCGGAGAGGATATCTCGGAAACGGTTGTTTTTTTCCAAATAATATAAAAAAGAAAATAATAGAAAATTTTGTCAGCTTCATTTTTTATTTCTTTTTTTTTTTCTACGACGCACCGCTTTTGAGATATGCGCGCACAACCACAGGAAGGTCCCTTTAAATCGCTCCCCCACCCCCGCGGCACCCCGATTGCAGAGGATTTTTTATTGCGGGTACAGGAGACCCTCCCCTATACATTCCCGAAAAAATTGAAACTACATGATTTTTTTCCTTTATTTGTCATTTTCTGGCTTAGTTTGCCTGGACTAATATATCTTTCATATGTTTTATAACACTTTAACATTTATTGAAATTAACGAATACAGTAATACCTCAAGGTACGAGTTTAATTCGTTCCGTAACCTTGCTCGTATGTCAATTTGCTCGTATCTCAAATCAAATTTCCCCATTTAAATTATTGGAAATTCCATCGATCCTTCCCAGCCCCCAAAATGTCACCCCAGTTGTTTTTGTTGATGTTTCAACTTGCTCATGCTTTCACGCTTTAATTCAATAGACATCATCTGACCTTTCCAATCACATTCTGATGTAAATGCAGAAAAAGCATTAAGGTCACTTAGTGGCGTGGTTGACTAGATAGTTGCCCTATACATCAGTGGTCCTAGGGTCGAATCTCAATGAAAGCCTAAGATTTTTTTCATGGAATTTCAGATTCGTCAGTCGCTAATATCGTTAAATAAATAACAAAAAACAAGCACAAAACGCGAGCAAAACTTATCAAAGATGCTTCGACAGCGAGGCAAACAAGAACACGGCCGACCCGCTAAACCGGTTCCTCATATCTCAAATTTTGCTCGTATTTCAAAGCAAAAAATCGCTCGCTCGACGGCTCGTATCTCAAAAAACTCGTATGTTAGGGCACTCGTATGTCGAGGTACCACTGTACTTCAGTTAATACGCCTTAATTAAGATTGACAAAACGCCAATTTCACTTGTATATTTTATTTTTTTTAACTTGTAAAAAATCCAAGAGCTGTGCATTTGCCCCGAAAATGGGGTAAGTGCATAACTGTCTATTAAAACCGATTAGAAACCTTAGGCAAGAGCATAACTATTGAAATGTTTGCTTTAAACGGTGCTTTCGAACCGATTGGCATAAATCGGAGATTTCCCTTATTATTTCGGGGACATCTACGTGTATAGGATGACATTAATTTTGAGTAGACGATTATATATTATAAATTGACATTTCTTCCATATTATGTTAATACGAGCCCGTTTATGCACGTACCCCACTCCATCTTATAGTATTGTTATTAAGTGCTCAACAAAGTTTGGAAGTGAAACCTCGCTGAACAACACTACTACTTGTATATAAGAGTCGTTCAGGCCCGTGAAAAAGCCAGAAACTGATTGCCAAATCTCTGATTGATTAAAAATTTGACTTGAATCTGGTAGTATTCTCGCCCGATTCACGACCTCTGTGTAAACGTAACTTTACTTTATTCATACCTGATTGTTGTTCGTATAAGCCGCTGCCCATTTATTATCTGGACTTAGGACCAAATGTTGCATTATACCTTCAATTCCTAGATTTACATCACGAGTCATATCACTGGTACTCAAATCCCAAGTGATAAACTTATTCGAAATCGAAACAATATACCGTAAATCAGATGTTAAACAAAATGAAAACACAGCAAACTGATGTCCTTCTAATGAATATTTTAGTGGACCACCAGGAGTGTGCAAACAATGATAGAGTGGCAAAAGGGCACAGTCTTGCGGTCCTGACTTGTCGCAAGCGTTTAACAACATTTTTACATTGGGATTTCCTCCGATTTCTGGTAAAAGGCGACCAATTAACTGTGGTGCTAACATGTTAGGATGGACTCCCAAGATAGCTCCACCTAGACGTAGTGCATCGGCAACTAAAAGTAATTCTCTGAAAATCAATCATTTGTTTATTCACTTAAACTGGTGCGTTGTGAGATTAACAAACCTTCGAGCTTCTTTGTTCTCCAGGTGATTGCTGGCATCTTCAAAATCGCTGAGAACTGATTGAAGTGGACACGAGGAAAGTTTTGCATGTAACCAATCGTAGTTGAACAATACGTGTTTGTAAAGGTCTTGGAATCGTCGCGATCGAATCATATGAAATGGCATTTCACCAAACTTATGAAAAGTTAAATGTTTAACTGCAAGAAATTAAAAATCTTGTCTATTACCTTTCGTAAGTTATATCGAGAAACTTTTCCTTCTTTCGAGTAAAATACTAATGGTTGAACTGGGACTTTACGATCAGCAACTCCTTCTTTATCAGTTAAGTTGAAACTAGAAAAAATAATTCACAATCAGTAAAGCATCATAAAATTACAGTAGCTATAGTATTGCCTAAAAACCAAAATTTTGAAAGCCCAATATTCAGAATGCCTACAACTCTCGACAATACAAAAGTAACAAAAAAGTTCTTTGAAATTTTTCTTTAACTTATTCTTAGTATAATACAGGGTGTAGCAGCTAGGCTGGCCATTAGAAGTTTCCGGAGAACCTGAAGTAATAGAAAACTAAAAATTAGGATTATATTCTAACTAGATTGGAGCTACCTTCTTAAAATATTTTTAGTATTCTGACACTTCCGGTTATACCGGAAGTCGACAGTAAATTTGTCATTTAAAATGGAATGTCGTATTTATTTTTACATATCTCGATTGAATTAATAATTCTGAGCATCTTTCATAATAACAACAACTTGTCTAACCCTTAAGGTTTTTGAGAAAAAATACTTTTTATGGAAATTTTGCAGCAAACGGACGTCTTGTAAAAGGTCCCTAACTCTCACATTAAATTGTGTAAGAAGCTCGGCAGAAGCTCGTTTGAGAGCTCGAAGAACCTGTTACACTCAAGATTATCAAAAACAATCAGTTGTTACTAAGTATCTCAAAGTGCATTCTAAAGTAACACGTGCTAAATTGTGCAAGTATCAATTTTTTTAAACGGTATCACCTAATTTTCTTTGCTCAAATTTAGATGCTCAGAATTATTAATTCAATCCAGATATGTAAAAAAAATATGGCATTCCAATTTAAATGACAAATTTATTATCGACTTCTGGCATAACCGGAAGTTTCAGAGAACTAAAAATATTTTAGGAAGGTAGCTCCAATTCAGTTAGGCTATAGACCCAATTTTCAGATGTCTATTATTTCAGTTTCTCCGGAAACCTCTTATGACCGGTCACGCTGGGACACCCTGTAAAACATATCCGTTTATTTTGTAGTAAAGATATTACGTTTTAAATGAGTATGCTAATTCGCGTTTAAGTAAAGCTAACTTTGCATAAGAAAATTTAAGGTAAAGTTGACTTTGTCAAATCAAGCTAGGCAAAGTATGTTGGATTCTTTTTTTGTATTTTGCTAAACGTTTAGACAAAATAATCAAACAAAGTTTGTAGCTAATGCCGCGTTCACACGTTTTAGCTTGAGTTGATCAACAATTTTCAATCTTTTAGACCGTAGCGGGGTAAGCGACGCGAGAAGTGAAGCACAAGCGAGTTGAATGGGAAGCAAATTGAGCAGTATTGAAAGAAAACGACCGGGATCGACTTGATCAGTTTTCTTTCAATTCTGCTCAATTTGCTTCCCATTCAACTCGCTTGTGCTTCACTTCTCGCGTCGCTGACCCAGCTACGGTCTAAAAGATTGAAAATTGTTGATCAACTCAAGTTGAAACGTGTGAACGAGCCCTAACTATCTTTTGTGAAGATATTCAAATCGGACTTTATTATGGATACCCACACATATCAAGTTGAATACACCCATAGGTAATATTTGCCTCATAATTTTTCCTTATTTAGGGCCATACATAAATTACGTTTCATATTAAGGGGCGGGGGAGGTGCCACGAAATGTGACATTGTGTGGCAAGAGGAAGGAGGGGTCAAAAATCTTTGTGACGTCACGTGACAAAATCTAAAATACTAAAACGCGTTTATATGTAAACTTAAAATTTTAAAAAAATCATGCTGTTTTAATTTAATTACTCCTAAATATAAAATTTAAAAATATTTGACGTCATATCAGGGAGGGGGGTACCTATCATAAGAGTGACCACCTGTGACAGGGGAGGTAAAAAAATATAAAATTGTTGTGACGTAATAATTTATGGATAGTATTCTTTTGTATTCTCTGAGTAGTTCTTAATATTTCCTTTTTTTGGTTATTTAAGGTATCTTTTTAAATCTTATTGTTATTATCGAGCGAGTCCAAAAACCACTAGTACGTATGAAGACAATGCAGTGACTAGTTACTGTATCAAATCGACTTCCTTAATAGTTCTATTACTCAAAGAAAATGGAGGACCAATTTTTATAAAAAATCCGGGTTGTTATAGACGGTTTGTACTCAGTTTTAAACTAGGTTCTTGGTCTATTTCTTAATTCTAAGTCAATAACTATATGTGCCCATAATTATGAAAGTGGTCTAACAATAAGTCAAAATTTAAAAAAAAAATAATGAATTTATCACTTATTTCACACTACATGATTTTAAACTAAATTTATTCAAAGTAATTTTTACGATATTGTCAAAAATGAACCTTTAGATAGTAGTTGTAATTACAACGTTATACGGAATGCATTTAGTGTTAATTATGAAAGTGGTCTAAGTCAACAATTTAAAGAAATTATAATATAATATTTTTCGTTCCTACCGAATGACCGTGATTTTGGTTTTGTCAGAGATGAAAATAAAAAAAAGCAAATTACTTATACAATCCTGAACATTACTATGAATTGATCGAAAATTGTAGAAAAATAAATACACTTTCGATTAATCGAATGTCGTAGCCGGATTTTATTTCAACGAAATCACTTGAAAAATCAATAACAAGGAGAGTAAAAAAAAACCGCAGGCAAATCTTGGCTAAAAATTCAATGGATAAGATTCTTGAAAAATGAACCTTATAAAATGTTTTATAAGATTTCTTTAGATGATTCTGAATTCCAAGTTTTGCATCTTTCAACTAAAAGAGGAACACCGAAAATATACAAAAATATTCAATTACTTTCACTATACAACACTACTAGACCAGTAACGGAAGAAAAACATAAAGATCTTAGGACGTGTTTACGACCATACATCCCTCCAGTTTTTCAGGAACATTTTAAAAATCTTAAAAACTCGAAATTATGATGAAAATGGATTACTTTTTCAAAATGATTAATAAATGTTTATGAATTATTCGTTAAAGTTGTTTCAAATAAAAATCACAATTTTTTATTACTTTAAGTCAATTATAGGACAATCAGTTCATTTTGAAAATGGTCTAAGTCAATTCAAGCTTTAAATACAACATTTTCCAATGGAATTCATACAAAATTTCATATCTATAATAAATTTCCATTAATCAAGATTAATAGAGTTATAGTCAAAATTATAAATTAAAATGTCGGATAGTGTAAAAATATTTTTAATTTATTCAAATGCGATTCATTAAATATCTCGAAACAAGAAATCTAGGACTTAGACCACTTTCATAATTATGGGCACATATAGAAATCATGATAGTCGAGATAAAAATTAAAGATCAACAATTCTTCATTCACGAACGAATTAAAGTTTCTAAATAGAAGTTTTGATGAAGCTCTCACCGATGTCGTTGAATCTCTGTATATTTAAAAGGTTTAGGGTTGCCACCGCCCCAAATACCCAGATAATAATCGGCGATTGACGAATGAAAATACATCGCCATATTCATGTTTTTAAAGTATCTTTCTCGTGCTGTATCTCGAAATTGTCTGTAAATAGTAGTGTATTTAACTTGTGGTAGACCCAGAAATAAATAATTTGTTTCAAGTACCTATGGTACCAATTCATTACATTCACACCATCGGCCTCACGTTCTGATAAATAATTGGGCAAATCATTGCGGATTCGCGTCCATAATAAAGGAGGAATACGTCGTACCGGTGGTAAATGATACTGGTACACATCATCAAGAACTTTATCATCCAAAGAAATCAAATCCTCCAACTCGGACTCGCTAAGACCGCTCTTAGCCGCGGTAATATAAGCGAGAGCATGGAATACCAAAATACGTCCATGCTGCTTCTCAATTCTTTCAAACAACATCATAATACTATCCATAACAGTAGACGCTAAATGTGTATCTTGTGGTTTCGTGTAGCTGCGCCACCGGCAAATTTCCGCAAACACCAACTTGACGAAAATCGGTAAACTACACTTTCCGATTGCATTCGATACTAAACGCCATTGGTAGTTGGTCAGATCACGACATGCCGCCCTCATCCACATTCTATAACAAAACAATCACTTCAATCTAAGTGTCTACGTTTTGCTAAAGGTCATCTCGATTACTTGATTACATTCATCGCAAGTTCTTCTCCCAATGCTTCGACTTCAACAAAATTATCCTCATTGTCGATCATACGACGCAACAAATGGTAATCTTGGGACACAACCGGATTCGATTCCTCAGCGGCACAGGATACGATTATCTTACAAAACGGCGGTAAACGAGTTGGAAGCCACGAAACCTTATTACCATCCTGGGCACCTGTTAGCTGATCGACACTATCCAAAAATAAAATCAACGGCTGTTCCTTCGTAGCCAAAGTTAACAACTGTTTAAAATGAGCTGTTAACGGCACCAAATCATCAGGAATCCCATCATAAGGTAACATGTAATTATATGAAATCTATAAAAAGTCATTTACAGTAGTTTCTATTTTTCTTAAATATCATATCAACCTGTTGGCAAATTGATATCAACGTCGGTGTTAGTGCACTACTATCAGGTGTCGTTCCAAGGAATCGGATTATGGAAATTGGACGAGCACCAACGAACCATTCTTTGGAAGTGAGACTGGCACTTTTGGCTAGAAGAGAAGTTTTACCGCAACCACCTAATCGAAGGCAGCAAAAATTACGATCAAAATTTCAAGCCGATTAAAAAGATATACGATACCTTCTCCGTAAAGGACGATCGGTTTTTCGGAATCTCCTTGCATGTGTCTTTGGATGTGTTTCAAATTGTCTTCACGTCCATAAAACACCTAAAATAGTTAAAATAGTGAACTTGAAATGCTTGTAAGATGTACGTGAAAAAAATCGTTGTACTCAAAAATAAGTGTGCAAATTAAAAATACTATAAACTAGACAAGTGCGCGATTGACGTAAACACTGAGGGCTCCGTACAAACGTAACTATGAAATTTGACTTTTTTATCTAACAAAAGTTTAATTGGATAAAATGGAACAATATGCTCCACTTATCTCACGCTCAATTTGAAATAGTAAAGTGTAATAACGTAGTAACATTTATGTTAGTCGTCCTTAGGTACTCATTGTGCATCTTACCAGTTGTTGGAGATCTTGTGATTATTTAAACAAAAATTTAAACCCTCAAAATACCATTAAAGTAAGAGTACATCAACTTTTAAATCAATGCAAGTTGATAGGATCTTTTTATCGAGTAGAAAATGTGTTGATGATCCTCTAACACCTTAACAAATCTACAGAAATGACAGCTTAGAACCACCTCGATCATATCAACTTTTAAACAGAAAAAACCGCAACAAAATCGGTTCATTCGTTTGGAAGCTACAATGCTACAGACAAACGCACAGATATACAAAATAAAGTTATAGCATCCTTCTTTTTGTGTCGGGAGTTAAAAATACAGTGGTACCTCGACATACGAGTGCCCCAACATAAGAGTTTTTTGAGATACGAGCCGACGAGCGAGAGCTTTTGCTTTGAGTTACGAGCGAAATTCGAGATACGAGTTCAACTAGTTCACTTGAAACTTCAAACTTGAACTAGTTCAATTGTTTTGTATGGGGAAATTTGCTTCGAGATACGAGTAATTCAAGATACGAGCAAAGTTGCGGAACGAATTAAACTCGTATTTAATTAAACTAAAATAAAATAAGGAATAGTGAATAGTGAATACTCAGTGAAAGTTGGATAGCCATAAAAAAGCACCTTCAAGGAGTCTTAAATGTGACTTTTACTTCTCTTAAACAGTTACAGTAGTTAAAAAAAAGTGTTGTGAATTCTTTTAGTGAAACTTTAAACAAAAAAGTGTTGTTATTAGTGACAAGTTGCTGTGTTATCGGTCAAGTTATTTGTGAAAAAATTATCAGGAGTCGAATGGTACCAGAAGAAAAGCTTGATGATCTTATGGTGCAGAGTCAGAAAATTGAAACTCAACAAGGTCAGTTACATGTCTTTTTTATTACAGTCTGTTTTACCTTTACACTGTTGTTGCATGCATGTAAATGTTGCAAAATTTCGGTAACAATCTGCCCCTGGGGACTCGAGTCCTCCTTTCGCATTGCACGATCCACCAACTTAACGATATTCTTATAAAAATGTGTGATGAAATGATTCAAATATTCCTCATGTGTATCAGCATCTAGACCTTCGCGTCCAATCCACTCTACTGTATATCTGAAATTAATTTTCTTATAAACTTCTTGTTTTCATTTAGATATTGAATTAGGAACTATATCGATTTACTTTTGCATGTTACTCGTTTCGATTTTGGCTGGTAAACGTTCATCGCGTAAATTTGCGAGTAGTTTAGACGATTCTGTGTCCAAACTGCGATTTAAAATGTCTACAAATAGCGATGCTTTTTTCAAATTTTGTAAATTTATGTTGTTAATGTAACGCACGTAGGCGAGACAGTGGTTTTTTGTATTTTTCACGCTTAAAACTCCATTGATCACTTCACGTTCCGTGACTGAAAAAAAGAGAAAATGAAATGTACCTATAAATAAAAATTAATGCTCTTTTGCGGTGTTGAAAATTCGGTGTTGAACCGGTGTTACAGCGGAGTAAAGTTACTCCATATCGGTCTATGTATAAAATTTATTAAAAATATTAACACCGCTAACGGTGTTACTGTCACACCGGTTTCGGTGTTGAATTTAACACCGGAAATTTTAACACTGTACACTGCATCCACTTACACCGGTTTTTTACAGTGTAACAAAATGAAAAACGAACAAAAAATGCACTAAAAAGTAAAAAAATAATTACGTATCCTTGCAGTGTCTAAAACAAACAAATTATTAGGATGATATAATGTACAACTATTTTTATTTTTAGAGTTGGTGTCAGCCAAGGAAATACGACAATTTAGGTACTTAGCAATAAACGAGAATACCTTATGAAATGTATTTTTCAAATGAACTTTTATACAATATACTATTACTGTGACAATATCTAGCAAGCTTTAAACTACAAAATACCAATCACTAAATAAACCTTTTTACAAATGAACATTAATATTTATTTCCTTGGCTGACACCAACTCCAAAAATAACAATAGTTGTACATTATATCATCCTAATAATTTATAAATCGTAGACACTGCAAGGATACTCAACTATTTTTTTACTTTTTAGTGCATTTTTTGTTTAAGAGTTTTTATTTATTTTGAAGTCCGTTTTTCATTTTGTTATCATTTTTATTTATTTCTCGATTTTTAGTGATCTGAAGTTTGATAACTGATTTTATTTCTTTGAATATGGGTAAACCTACTAAACGCGGCGCTCATAAGAGGCAGCGCTGTTAAATGTTAAAAGTTACTACTTCATCTCTTAAATGTAATGAAAGAACTCTTTCAGTTAAACGTCCCTATTTTATCCCCTATTTTATCCTTATAGGGTGGATTTTTTTCTTCAAATTGAAGTGTGAACAACTTAAAGATACGTAATAGAAAAAAAAATTATCGAAATCAGGTTACCCAGAAAAAAGTTATAATTTCATCCCTAATTTTTAACCCCTTATGAGTGGAGTTTTTTTTATAAAAAATGGATATGAGATTAATTTAAAATTATGTTCTACCAATAAAAATAAGAATTATCAATATCGAGTTATCCAATAAGAAGTTAATATTTCATCCCTTAGTTTTCAACCTTTAAGAAGTTAACGATTTTCTTCAAATTAAAATAGGACCACATGGGAGGCACCAGCTTTCAAATAAAAAAAGAATCTTTAAAATCGCGTCACTCAGTCGAAAATTTTGAGGTAACAAACAAAAAAAAAAGCATACAGTCGAATTGAGAACCTCCTCCTTTTTTTGAAGTGGGTTAAAAAGTGAGTTAGTATAGTTAATATAAATACTAAATAAATTTTTCCTTAATTTTCTCTCTGCTAGACACAAATACAGGTACATCAATGGACTCTAGAGTATTTAAAAAAAATAGTTTTTCTTATTTTGTCCAAAAATCGATTGCCACATTTTCCGTTTATTTAAATATAACTGGCTTTTTTATTTTTAAATCTTCATAACTTTGGAACAGTTTATCGTAACAACAACCGGAAATAAGAGATTTAAAAGTAATTTCACGCCTTACAAAAAGGAGCCCTAGCACAAAGTTTCTCAGATTAATCTTTTCAAAGCTATCAGAATTTAAAAATAACACTAATTAAAATTTTTAGTCTTCCAACTTTATTCTAAAATCTAAGGCCTTTTTTGCAACATGAAATTTTCTTTAAACCCTTTCTTTGAAATTGTTGTAACGGTACCAAAACTGTTCCAATCTTTTACCTCTTAAACTTCTAAGAATCTGATAGTAAAGCAAAAAATAACCCCTTGTAAAACTTTTGTTAAAGTTCTGGGCAATTCTAGAATTCCACAGAATTAGAGCCACGGAAGAACCTACCTACATTGACAATAGTCAATGCTTAAATATCCATAAATAAATGTTAAAAAAATGAAAAACCGACTTCAAAATATATAAAAATTGTTAAACAAAAAATGCACTAAAAAGTAACAAAATGATGGCGTATTCTTGCAGTATCTACAACTTACAAATTATTAGGATGATACAATGTACAACTATTGTTATTTTTGGAGTTGGTGTCAGCCAAGGAAATACGACTATATTGGTACTTAGCAAAAAACGAGAATACCTTATGAAAATTATTTTTCAAATGAACTTTTATAAACAATATACTCGAACTGTAACAATATCTAGCGACCTTTAAACTTCAAAATACCAATACCAACTAAACCTTTTTAAAATTTTTACAAATTACCATTAATATTTATTTTCTTGACTGACACCAACTCCAAAAATAACAATAGTTGTACATTGTATCATCCTAATAATTTGTAAGTTGTAGATACTGCAAGGATATGCCATTATTTTGTTACTTTTTAGTGCATTTTTTGTTTAACAATTTTTATATATTTTGAAGTCGGTTTTTCATTTTTTTATAATATTTATTTATTTCTCACGTTTTAGTGATCTGAAGTTTGATAACTGATTTTATTTTCTTGAAAATGGTTAACCTTCCAAACGCGCTGCTCATATGAGGCAGCGCCGTTTTATATTAAAAGTTACTACATCATCCCTTTTTGCCCTTAAGGGTTGAAATTTTTTGCTTTTAAATGTAATAACAAAACTAAGTGGATTATTCTTTCCAACAGAAAAAAAATTATCAAAATTCGGTTAAATGTCACTATTTCATCCCCTATTTTCATCCGTAAGGGGTGGATTTTTTTCTTCAAATTGAAATGTGAACAATTTAAAGGTACGTTGTACGTAATAGAAAAAAAATTATCAAAATCGGGGTAGCCAGAAAAAAATTATAATATTATTTCATCTCTTTTTTTTAACCCCTTATGAGTGGAGTTTTTTTTTCTAAATGGATAGGAGATTAATTTAAGGTTGTGTTCTACAAATAAAAAAAGAATTATCAAAATCGAGCTATTCAGTAAAAAGTTAATATTTCATCCTTTAGTTTTCAACCCCTTAGAAGTTGAAGATTTCCCTCAAATTAAAACTGGACCCCACGAAAAGCACCAGCTTTCAAATAAAAAAAGAATTATTAAAATAGAGCTATCCAATAAGAAGTTAATATTTCATCCCTTAGTTTTCAACCCTTTAGAAGTGAAAGATGTTCCTCAAATTAAAATGGGAACACACGAGAAGCTCTAGCTAATAAAAAAATACAGTCGAATTGAGAACCTCCTTTTTTTTTTGAAGTCGGTTAAAAATCGAAAGCGCCACTATAACTATTCTATAACATTTTATTTATTTTCTATTTACTTATTAAATTAACGAATTACAGAAAACCGTAAAAAGTTTCTTCAAATGCTGACAAATCTCTTCTAAAAATAAAAATTGGACTAATATTGTGATCTTCCAGTCTACTGGTATACAAACTTATATGCACGATAGTATATGTTAGCCATAGGGAACTTAATAAACCTAAGTAATATATTGGCTCTATGATTTTTGACTAGTCTTTGATCAACTTTTTTAACTTCGAATAGATCTTAAACTAATCGTAAATTAAACACACCAGACATAAAATAGTTGTGCATCGTATCTTTATCAATGATACTTTGTTCGAAAAGTGACGCAGCCGCTTTGCGAAGCAACTTTTGCATTTTTCCGAGTGTATCCCACCAAATCGCCTGATCCTCAGCCTGTAGTTTTGGAATACGTTTGTTGTTAAAATTAACGAGGATCGATGAGATTGGTTGAAGAACAGAAATAGGTGGCACAGCATTACTATCTTTACGGTACCAAGTGTCCAACAAAACGGGATCATTTCCCGTTGCGGCCAATTCGTCGCGTAACAATTGCAACTCGGAAGAAAGAATGTACGTGGGAATGGGACGATAGCCGTATTTTTGTCCAAGAAAAACCTTCAAAGAAAATTTGAAGCTTTTATTTGTAAGTAATAATTGTTAAATGCCGGTCTTACGACGAAATTTGGTCCCATTGATAAACGTTGACAATTTTCAATTTCCTTCATACAAAGTTCTGTGGTCATGTGATCATCGGTAGCTTCATCTCGAACACCCCAACGCATATCGACCACCTAGAATATTTTACTATAAATGTTGGTACTTCATTAACCAAACTCCTTCCTAATAGACCAGTGCTGTTAGCCTTTGAAAATGGTTAAAAAAAATTATAGGAAGAGAATATAACAAAAATGAAAAGAAAAATAAATAACGGTTGATCTGAGGTGGAGAAGTGGCAAAAAAAGGGGGGGGGAGGTAGACACGGTTTATCTCGATTTCCAACAAAACTACATGTCCTATGGAAAAAAGTTAAATAGCAAAGTTGTAATATTTCACAAATACTATTCACTAAAATTCACAACACAAATTATAAATTAAAGTAAAAATAAATGTAAAAATCACAAAACGAAATGAACCAGCACGAAATTGTCCTCGAAGACACTTCAATTTGATCCACTGATGACGAACGCATGGCGTTTGAATTACGTATCTGGAGATACAAAATTAACAATTTGGATTTTTCGTTTTGTGATTTTTACATTTATTTTTACTTTAATTTATAATTTGTGTTGTGAATTTTAGTGAATAATATTTGTGAAATATAATAATTAAGTTAAAAGTCAACGAAATTCAATTTTTATATCAAAGTTGTAGATAATAACTAGATCTACAACTTTTGTGCTCACACTTTTTTCACATAACCTCAAAATTTATGTGAAAAATTCAAATTACCAAGTTTTTGGTTTTTAATTTTTAAATTTTCAAAAAAAAAAAACTACACAAAAATTTGCTGAAAACTTACCTTTTAATGTCCCAAACACACTGTATTTTTTTAATTTAAAATATTAATTTTTTCACCTTATAATGACTTAATATCGGAAAAGCACCCTAATTTTCAATCGAAAATTCTCACGTCAAAACATCTGATTTTTTTAAAAAGTCGGTAAGCTTTTTGTTCGTTGAAAACCTCTCTACTTTCTGATGGTGCAAAAAATATAAACATTACAATGTTAAATGTTCTCATAAAATGCAATAATTAAAGTGTAAATTTTAATAAATTGAACAAAGTTGTATTTGTACAATTGTATTAAGTACAATTTTGAGCATTTTATTAAAATTTACACTTTAATTATTGCATTTTATGAGGACATTTGACATTGTAATGTTTATATTTTTTGTACTATCAGAAAGTAGAGGTTTTCAACAAACAAAAAGCTTACCGACTTTTTAAAAAAGTCAGATGTTTTGACGTGAGAATTTTTGATTGAAAATTAGGGTGCTTTTTCGATATTAAGTCATTATAAGGTGAAAAAATTTATGTTTTAATTCAAAAAAATTACAGTGTGTTTGAGACATTAAAAGGTAAATTTTTAAATAATTTCATGACAAATTTTTTTTTTTTGTAAAAGATAAACTTAAAATTTGGTTATTGGAAGTTTTTACATAAATTTTGAGGTTGTGTAAAAAAAATTTTAGTACAAAAAGTGTAGTTCTACTTATTATCTACAACTTTTCCATTTAACTTTTTCCATAGGACTTGTAGTTTTGTTGGAAATCGAGATAAACCGTTTTCATCATCCTACTATAATTTTTTTTCAGTTCAAAAATTATCTACCCTAGTCTATAAGAACTATTTCAGTTTTTTAAATAACTTTCTTTAAAAAAAAGTTTAATAAATCTGGTAATTTTTATTGAAAACCATTTTTAAGAAGTTCTATTTTTTCCCTTAAAAAGGACCTTATACTGATACGAAGGTCAGGCCAGTTAAATATATCTGCATATATATCAAATTTCTGTGAATTTTCCATTGAGAATTTGTGTTCGTGCTGCGTTGTACCAGGCACTAAGGTTTACCCTTTACTTCCATGACCTACAATCGCTACCAATGATGACGCGTTTCGTACTATTTTTAGTTTATCTCTTGTTCCAATAGAAATTACCCACAGAAACCTATTCCTTAAGCGATTCCCACCTGAAACTCTAATCCATGCTTTTCCCGACAATAATCTTTGATTCGTGGATAACATTTTGCCATCAACGTATTCCGTTCCATTGTTGTATCTATAAATTCAACAGTTATTTAATTTGATTTCAAACAGAATCATTTCGATATAATACCCGTGAATGTAGAACTGGTGAAAATACGCACTATCTTCGAACTAACCGGTGGCAACGAATCTAACGATCCGGCAAAGATAAAATCTATCGTTCGGTCATCCATTGTTGCTAGAATTAGTTTTTCATTCTAGATTTGAAACCGTTGAATATAGATGAACGATCGCACGAATACTAATCAACTAAACCAGCTAGTGGTAAAAGTTTCCTGGTGGTTTTCGTGACTAAAAACCACCCCCGAAACTTCTAGCAAAGAAGCGAGGCGTTTCCATGGCGATTTGTACACAAGTCCTTTGACTGTTTAGACAATTTACTTACTTTTCACGACTTTCAAATCGAGAATTGTCGCGTCATCGACTTGTTAGTGTCGCGTTTCATGGTAAAATTACAAAGTTTGTACCCGGTGCTAACGCCATTTATTATGTTTGCGAGGACTATATGGAAAGGACTCAAGCAAAAAACTTGATGTTGTCAGTGTGAGATCGATATGTTTCGATGGTTTATATGGTGACGAGGATTTAAAAGCATTTGGCACGCATGGATATCTATTATTGTTGATGTCAGCATTAACAAAAGTTTGATTTATTAATCAAGTTTACAGAAGAAGGAAAATCTTTATGTCCCTTGAAAACATTTTCGTTTAATACTTTTTAGTTGTTTTGTGGAGAAAATGAAATTGTAAATTTGTCGTTTGTTCATTTGTAGATATTATATTTTCATTTTCAATTACTTAGCGTGACAATATTACATTACTGCATTTCAATTCCTCTATACTTACTGCATTAAAAAATTTTCTTTAAATTATGTGATAAAAATAACTTTTGAAAATTTCTCCGTATGCACATTGCACTTACTAAAATAGCCTTTAGGAGATATCTCTAATATTGCTTATCTAAATTAACTTACAACGTAAAGGGAAACGTTAATTGTTAGATATGTTATTCTTAATCAAAATCTAACAACTTAAGTAAAAGTTTTATAAATTCCTCGTTTTCTGAGCTCAGAAGGACATTTTAAGTTATTTCATGAGCTATTGAACAAATACTTTTCTATGAGTTTCAAGCCTGTTGGTAGTAAATGTTAACAGAGCTAACCGTTTTTCAGATACTTAAAACACGAAATGTGGTTTAGTCCCATGCAAAATAACCACGTTACTGTATAGGGTCCTTAGAAAATGTTCAAAATTTGAAATCATAATTTTTTTATTTTTTATTTAAGGTCGTATCAATTACTATGGTCATTAGCGACCGTCGAATCCGAAAACCCAGAAAAAATCTTGAGCTTTCATTGAAATTCGAACCCCGGACCACTGGCGTATAGGGCAACTATCTAGTGAACCACGCCACTAAGTGACCCATAAATTTTTGTTCGTAGAATACCTAGTATATATTCAAAATGAACTAAAATCAGCATTATTCTATAAAAGCCCTATGAAGTTTTAAAGGCACCGCCACCTCGGAATTTCAAAAAAATATCTCAATCGTTTGCCCACCCTTAAGGGACAACTTATTTAAAAAAAAAAAAACTGTGTGAATTTGGCACCCCCAATTGCCACCTGGCACACTACTGCACAAAATTGCAAAAATAATACACCAATCGATTACCCATCGTGAGTTCACGTTTGCCCAGGAAAAATTTTGGTTTTTCCTCCCACCAAAATTAAATAAATTTGAGAATATTGAGAAAAAGAGCCTCAAATTTCAAATATTTTTAAAAAAATTGACCAGTCGATTGTCCACTAATAGTCCACGTTTGTAGGACCACCCCCCATTTTCGTTTATTTTAAAAAATTAAAATTTTTTTCTATTTAAAAGCAACATTCACAAAGTGTAAATAATTAGCGAAATTTGACCCTACAACAATAAATTTTCGAAACAGAAAATTTTCTACCGATTGTCTATCGTTTGCCCAGGAAACATTTTCGTTTGCCCATCCCCCATTTTCATTTATGTGAAAAAAAAAGTAAATTTTCGGGGCAAACGAAAATTTATCTTGGGCAAACCAAGATTATCAGTGGACAATCAGCTGGAAATTGCCTTTTTCGAAATTTTTTTTTTTATTCAAATTTTGCTTCTTGTCTATACTTGGTGAATGTTGCTCTTACATATAGATACAAATTTACTTTTTTTTAAATAAAAAAAATGGGGGGGGAAACGCACATTTTTCCTTGGCAAACGTAGGCAAACGATGGACAATCGGCAGAAAATTTTTTTTCTTTTTCAAAAATTTTTTGTTGGAGCTTCAAATTTTGCTAATTATTTACACTTGGTAAATATTGCTCTTAGATAGAGAAGAATTTACTTTTATTTTAAAGAAAAAATTGGGGGGTGATCAAACGAAAATTTTTCCTGGGCAAACGTAGACTATTAGTGGACAATCAGCTGGAAATTTTTTTTTTTGAATAATTTGTAGTTGGAGGTTAAACTTTTGATAATTATCTACACTTGATGAATGTTGCTTTTACATAGAAAAAATTTTAATTATTTTTAATAAAAAAAAGGTGGGTGGGCAAACGAAAATTTTCCTGGGCAGACGTGGACTATTAGTGAACAATCGACTGGTTAATTTTTTTTTGGAAACATTTGCAGTTGAAGGCGCTTTTTTTCAAATTTTCAACAATTTTTTTAAACAAAATTTCAGTTTTAATTTATTTAATTTTAGTGGGAGGAAAACCAAAATTTTTCCTGAGCAAATGTGAACTCACGATGGGCAATCGATTGGTGTATTATTTTTGCAATTTTGTGCAGCAGTGTGCCAGGTGGCAGTTTGGGGTGCCAACTTCACACAATTTTTTTCTTTTTAAAATAAGTTTTTCCCCAAGGGTGGGCAAACGAATGAAATATTTTTTTTTAATTCCGAGGTGGCGGTGCCAACTTCACAGAGCGTATAATTCATCAATTTTAATTTTTTACAAATCTATCTAAGGGTGTTTCAAAAAAAATTTTTAATAGTGTACAAAGATTTTTAATATATAATATAAGTATATGAGAAGCATCTTAAAACAAATGCAATGAGGGAAAAGAGCTTTATTTTTTTTTTAGAAGATATTTAAAATTTTCTTGTAAGTCAAACGAAGTACAATGAGTAATTTCTACTAGTCGTCTATTAGTAGTAAAATTATGGTCAGCAGGATTATAGGATATCACAGAGGATATAAGGTAATCATGGAGTGCCTAACGATAAAGATTTTATTACAATTTCTTATAATTTGTTGTGAAAAATATTTTATTACATAAAAACTTAAGATAAGAAATATTCATTTTGGTTATTATATGAATAATCAATGATCATTAATCCATTGCATAATATAGTTATCGATTTGTTTTCGAGCTTCAACTAACTGTGGAAGATCTTTTTCCGACGAAGGGTACATATTGGCACAGTGCGCCGTTCCATTAATATAAATAGCCGGAGCTTTTGGATTGTTCGACTTGGTTATACCCAAAGCATGCCACGGGTCGATTGATCCATGCACAAAGACAACATTGCTCACTTTCAAACGCAATTCTCCATAAAAATCATTGGTCCAGCGAACTTTGTCTTGCAAATAAGGATAATTAAATTTGGGACCAAAAATATCCTGGCATTGTTGCACCCAGAACTCAATTGGAAATCGTGTACCAAATAGTTGTGGCTTATGAGATGATGTTTGATAAAATCCAAACTCAGTGCACGTTTGATATGTCCATTGACGTCCACCCTCGGCCGTTTCAGCATTCCAGCTAGTGTTTCGAAGCGCGTTGACCATCGTTAAATATTTATAATCCACACATTTTTGCTCATAAACTTGTAAAGTTAACGAATTTACGTTAGCTAAACGTTCCAAAGGCGTGAGATGTGTATTGGTCATTATATCACATAGGGTATCAATGGTAATTTTAGCTGCATCTGGAAATTTTCCTTTTCTATTATCCTTATTGTATTGAACCACATTAGCAAAATTTCCTGAAAGTGTTTCAAACAAATTCGCTACATCGTTATCGTTTATGATTGTGTTTTCGATCGGATCGCAAAGTTGGAACATTGTATCAATCTCTCGTTGACCCGATTTAGTTTTGAGTAATTCTTCAATTTTATTGGTTCCATCAAGCACAGCTTGCACACATTGATCGCTGTGTGTACGCAAAGAATCTTCAACCACAGCGAAATATTCTACAAAGAAAAAAATTAGATCGAAAAATTATTTTAATTGAAAAACACAAACCGTAAAAATCTAGTTTGGCTAGAAGAGGTCCACTTGCAGACATTGATCCAGCAACCAAATGTGGATATTTGTACCGTAACCACGCAGCTAATGAACCAGGATATGAACCACCAAATGCGATCCAAATCGGATCGACTAACTTGAATTTTTCATTCATACTTTCAATAAATAGCGCTAAATCAGCTAATGCTTGCTGGCTACTTAAATATCGCAAATTGGCCACACTCATATCCCTAAATCCAGTAAATAAATAAATAATTAAACCAAATCAAATAGGAAACTAAAAATCATACGGAGTTGGATGACTTTTCCCATAAAATCGATGTTCCAATTGAAAGCACAAGGCTCCTACATTTTTGGCAGTTTCAATCCAATGACCTTCTCGCATCCATGTAGCATTAATAGGACCTTCGCCTCCTACCGATAAAAAAACGATGGTCGACTCCGACGTCAAACTTTTGTCATTTCTATAGTCACTCGTAAAATATAACTAAAATAAATTCTCATTAAGATAGACCAGTCAAAATCAAAAATAAATTCGCAAAACATGATGTATTTCTGATTTTTTAGTATGTTGTTTGAACCCATTAGGGCTATGTATTCTCAAGTTTGTAACTCTCCAAAAGTTGTGGTAAAATTTTTATTAAGGAAAAACCGTGAAAATGTTGAACTTGTTTCAGATTTTGCTCAGTATCACCTAATCCATGCATTTTTCTACGAAAGCTATTCTGCACGTTTTTAAGAGCATCAAATTTGTTTCAAATTTTGCCCAATCGAAGCTCTGCACGTCAATGTGTTACCAAGTTACGGTACTTCGAAAATAGGCCAGTTTTTTCGAAAATTGAAAATTTTAGTTTTACACCTTTTTTGGGTCGGAGTTGCTTCGAAACCATTGATCCTAAGGGCGCGTTCAGACGGATCAATTAAACTCGCTTGACTATTTTCAATCTTGTAGACTGTAGCAGGGTAAGCGACGCGAGAAGTGAAGCACAAGCGAGTTGAATGGGAAGATAATTGAGCAGAATTGAAAGAAAACTGATCAACAAAACTCGTTCAACAAAAGTTTGATTCAGTCAATCTTTTGCTGAACGAGTTTAGTTGATCATTTTTCTTTCAATTTGCTTCCCTTTCAACACGCTTATACTTCACTTCTCGCGTCGCTTACCCTGCTACAGTCTACAAGGTTGAAAATAGTCGGGCAAGTTTAGTTGATCCGTCTGAACGCGCCCTAAGAAAAAAACTTGTATATGTATTTTTAGGTAATTTAATTAGCTTTAAATTACGTTCAATCCGGGGTCTGTAAGCCTCGTAGTTCTTTCAAAATCTTAAAAAAAAAAAAACATAAAAGTTAAAATTGCATTTTCCCAGAAATGTAGTTAAACACTGTTTTATTGCATTAAGTGATTTTTAAGTATGTATGACCTCGGCTGGACTCATCTACATTTCCAGTCGGCAAGATCCTACTCCCGCAGCGCTACTAAAACACCTCTCTTGTAAATTCTTAGCTTGTCTCTGGGGTTAGCTGCTCTGGGGAAATGTGCAAAACTGCAATGAAGAGAACGACGGTGACTAGCCTCAAATAAACTCTGACGTTCCACCAATACTGGAGTACCCACCAAAATGCAATTTTACCGTATATGAATTCTCTAAAATTTTGAGAGAACTACGAGCCTTACAGGTTCCGCTTTGCACTTTATTTAACGCTAATTAAATTGTCTACAAATTATATTCAATAAGTTCTTCTCATAGGATCAATGGTTTCGACGCAACTTAGATCCAAAAAAGGGTCTAAAACTAAAATTTTCAATTTTCGAAAAACCTGGCCCATTTTCAAAGTGCCGTGACTCAGTAGCCCATTAACGAGCAGAGCTACGGTTGGGCTTAACTTGTAATTAATTTGATGCTCTTAAAAACGTGCAGAATAGCTTTCGTAGAAAAATGCATGGATTAAATGATACTGAGCAGAATCTGAAACCAGTTCAACATTTTCACGGTTTTTCCTCAATAAAAATTTTTCCACAACTTTTGGAGAGTTGCAAACTTGAGAATACATAGCCCTAATGAGTCCAAACAACATACTAAAAAATCAGAAATAGATCATATTTTGCGAATTTAGCTAATTTTTAAGTCGATTTTGACTGGCCTAAGATCTTTATACTCTAATTCAAAATGAACTTACTTGTTTCCAAGTTCGTTGATCAGTGGCATCAAAGTGATTGAGTTTTTGTGAAAACCATTGTTCCGGTGGTAACGGATCATCACTCGATGGCAAAACTGACCCTAAATTGCCACCTTGTGAACGACCTTTATGAAAAATCCTCCATGTACTCGATATGTTTATTAAAAATCCGATAAAAATAATGAAAAGTACAGCCCTCATTACGTTTACGTTTGAAATGACGAACACAAATCGTCTTTAGGAAGATAAAGCTGCTTTCTTACACGACCTTTTAACCTTTTGATAACAAAAACAATTAGCTTAAAGACTTATCAGGATTTATTTATAACTTTTCTGATTGTAACAAAAGTTTTTGACAGATCCATAGCAGGCTAAAACTTTATTTTATTTTTATTTTTCTGAACAAGAGACTTAAATCTACGAGTCAACTTTAGAATTCTTTAATCTCAATACAATAGAAATTAAATTGGATTATTTTAAGTTGGTGTATAGGCAACTATCGATACAAACGTATTCGACTAGTTGCCTATATTAGTGAACTATGTCAGACATATGTCATACGTCATAGGATTGCAATACAACTGACGTGTGTTAATTTCGTAATCAATTAAATTGATTTGTAATGCAATCAAGGACGTTATGATATTGAGACTTTAACAAAATTTAATAAAATGCCGTATATTGGATCAGGTAATTATTACATTTTCTTTAACTATTGAATTAGTAAATTGATTTTCCTATAGAAATTTATAACCTTAAATGTCATGAGGAAATGGGCTGATGATTGTTTACTTTTTAGATGGAAATGTCCATCAAAATCGACCATGGGGCTTACAAAGTATCACAGACATGTTCTGGGGTTTTGTAGGCTTTTTCGTTATGTTGTAAGTTTGATTATTAACTGCCTTAGAAGCGTTGTGACTTATTTTTTTGTTAAAAGTTTTAAGACATTAACGGAGCCGTTACTTGCGGGTATTCAGCAAGGCGATGCGCGACGAGGAAGTGGCGGCGGAGGAGGGGGTGGAAGTGGTGGCCCAGGTGGTCCTGGAGGGTAAATCATTACGAATATTTCCCTTTACGTGTCCTTTTATTCAATGCGTAGTTTCAGTTATGATAAAATTGAGTGAAATATTTTTGCTTATATTACGGTTCATCTATCCTAATTTTACGACTTCCGGCACGAGTAAGATTAGCGTGGCGCTTTCAGTATTTAAAATCGCCCAACTTTATACTTTTGCGTAACCATAAAGTAAGGCCAATAGAAGCTAAATATCGCGTCAAATATCCCAAAATCGAAGTTTCAAGCTATTTGCAAAATTCTAGGTATGAGTAACTATGAGAACTTACATGGTCCAATTTGAACACGCAATATTTTTTATTTGCGAACACGTTTTCAATATTAAATTTCCATTAAGTGATAGTAATTTTCATTTATTTTGCAATTCAAAGGACATATTTTATAAAAGTTTCAAATAATACAACTATTGCGATTCGAGCTTGAACTCAAGTGATATAGAAAATATAATTGGCAAAATAAACAATGACTATAGATTTTAAAAATATTCTATAAATTTAAAATGCTCTAATAATGCAGGATCTGTATTCATAAAGATTTTCAACGAATACTGAAAACTCATAGATTTTATAGGAATAACTATAAATCGTATTTGCAGCATTATTTTGATGTTAAAACATGTAATTTTATGTAAAACTTCGTAGTGCCAGGAAGTGCACATTCAGTCAAATAATGAAAATCGGGTAAACGAACAGTGACTACAAACTTATTTTGTTGGGGGCTCTGCCCCAAACCTCCGCAAGGGGAGCCCCTTTGGCATTTATGGTAGGAAATTGTTGAATAAAATATAAATTAACTTAAAGTACATGACAGTTTCCATAGTTACGTCGTAATTGACAGATTTATCAAAATCATTTCCCATAAGAAAAATGCGTCTTGAAATCCGGTTTTTATCGAAAACGAAGCGAGAACTCGCAAATTACCACTCTTCATTTTCGTATTCTTCTGGCTTGTTTTATCAGGAACCGTCGTCAATTCTTGGCGTCACGCTAACCTTACTCTCCCCCGACTTCCTTGTTTATACAAGCGGTCCCCATTTTTTTCGCCCAAAGAGCAGTTTATTTTAAACGCAGGAACTGGCGAAAATAGATTCCTATTCCGATTCTTTTTTCAAATTCTTAATGATTATATCTAATTCGATTTCCACGTTACATAACGATTTTTCAACGATTGTGCTCATTGCCGTTGGTATTTTGGTACAGGTAACTCTCCTATAACACGGTAGTTAGGTTCCTAGAAAATGCCGTGTTGTGTGAAACCGTGTTGCATGAGACCCAGAGCTAGTACAAAAAGGGGGGTTACATTCCAAAAACTTATAAAAACAATTATTTTTTTTTAATTCGACATAAACAACAAAATTTTTATTAAAAATATAAATCTAGAGGCCCGAATTGCGTTTTTTGGCAATAGATAAAAAAAAGCATTTCATATTTTTACTATAAATTTTTTTATCATTTGTTTATTTATATTCAGAGAGTACACAAAATTAATTTCAAAAAAAAAATTTATTTTTTTCATTGAGTTATGCGTCTTTGAGGTAGAGGGGGAAAAAAAAGGCCGTGTCCTTGTCGCCATGATTTCTACCCTTGTGGTCATTTGAAAAATAAATCAATGATTGATTCTTGATAAGTACGAATGTCGCTATCGCATGACCCTCCAAAACTGTAAAAAACTTTTTTTTCATAAAATGGCGGCTACTCAAAAATAAAGGTCAATTTTTTCACTCATTTTTTAACTTTGTCGAATTTTTAAAAGATATTACAAATTAAAAATTTTTATTTTTTGTTGATTCATGCGATAGAGAGATGTTTAAAGAATATTCATGCAAAATTTCAAGTAAATCGGCTGATTAGAACTTGAGATATTATGGCGACCGCATCGAAAAAAGTATTTTCGAGAAAAACGCATTTAAAGTTTTACGTTAAGTCGCAATCGGTCTAGTTGCCGTGACACTAAAACGGCTATAACTTCGTAAATAATTTGAATTTTGAAAAACCTTTTTAGGAGATATTTTTGAATATATAAACTATCGTATTATGAAAAAAATTTTTTTTTGATATTTTTAAATTCCTAGACCCCTTTTAAATACCCCCTTAATCTAACGCAACCATAATTTAATGAATTTATTCGTCGTCACTGCTCAGTATAATCAACCGAGAACGTTTTTTCGGTGGAACGATATCGCCTTCACTTTCAGAACTCTTTTCTCTATTTAAAGTTTTTGTATGGTTTCCCCTCTTAAAAAAATCTGTAATTGAACTTTGCTTGCTGGTTCTTACTTATTATAAATTTCGTGGTAGGATCTAAACAGTTTTGCAGCCCCCTTTTGAATTTTCGATTTCTCTCTGTGGAAGGGTCTGTATTTAAGAAAAATGACACGAGATTTTCTGCTTAGCATAGGCCTTCTTTTATTTTTTTTTAATTTTAAGTTCTTAACTGCACAATCTAAATCAGAGCTAGCGTCCTCAAAATCGTTTTGATTTGCATCTAGGGATGCCATTTCCATCAAATCCGCTAACTGGGCGTACCCTAATGTTCTACAGGGGACACAGGCCCCGATAAGAGGAACAACCGTGTTATAAGGTTCCGTGTTGTAGGAGGCTTCCCGCAATTTACAAATCATGTTATAGCGAAACCGTGTTATAGGAGGGTTACCTGTACTTCAATAACTTTGAAGCGTTTAAAGGTGCGGTCTCATGCATCGCTCGCTTTCCAGCTATTTTTTGTCACGTGGTACAATTTTGACCAATGTGCGGCCAGGATTTTGAAATTGGTAAATTCATGGCTGCCAACTGAGCGATTCTAAGCTTCAGCAATTGACGCTAATTTCTCTTGCCACTCCATAGTTGAAGGTAAACAGCTGATCTAACCTGCACTGATAATATTAATCTTTTATTTCTTAAAAATTAAGAAATGCTAGTTGTATTTACGTGTGGCGTATGTGAAACAGTTTGTGAGGAACATAATAAAAGTGCCACGTATCAATAATTATTAAGAATAAAAGATTAATATTATCAATGGAGGTTAGATCAGCTGTTTACCTTCAATGGCATCTATGGAGTGGCAAGAGAAATGCTACCAGCCCCCTACAACTCCATGTTACAAAAAGGTGACCTTTTTTACTGGATTTGCAGTCACTAGTTGCGATTTAGTTGCTAACGAGTTGAACGAAGAAGCAAGGTTATTAGATACATAAGGTATGCTCACTTGACTAGGCGGCGTTTCTTTGATCTCTGAAAATGACGTCACTGGTTTTTTGTTTCTGACAGAAGCCAATAGAAGCGTTAGAGGCCATTAGCTATCGTTGATTTGTGGGGATTCCACCTGGTGACTACATTTGGTTGGCACTACTATATTTAATAAAATATGCTTAATTTGACAAATTTAAACTTTCAATATGCCAATAATTAATTTTTTTGAACATAATAAATGTTAATTTGATTTTTCTATGTTATTTTATTTTAATTGAATAATGAAGATATATTTCTTCTAGAATCTATACCTTACTTAGCTATAAATTTTGAATTCCCGCGTCAGTCAATAAACCAGTGTTTTGATATATCATCATTATTCAATTCAAATAACGTAATAAAGAAAAATCAAATTGATATTTATTGTGTTCATAAAAATTAACTATTAACATAATGAAACTTATTTTTTTTTGTGAAAGGAAGCCCACCTTCGTAAAATAGATAAATCTATATAAACTATAAAAACAGTTTTATTTTGAACTTTAACTGAGCAAAATGAAACGAAATGAAATTTCAAACTATAGGGCGTAATAAGAAACTTGCGCAATAAGAACGATAGTAACGATACGAACCAATTATAGCAGATATCTAATGACTTCTAACGCCTCTACTGGTTTCTGTCAGAAACCGCAAACCATTGACGTCAGAGCAAGGTAATAACCTTGAAAGTGAGCACCCCTTGACGAAGAAGACCACAAAGACTGACGAAGACCGAAGAATTTATGGAAGTCGGAGGTTAAAAATAATTTTTTTTAAACGTCAAGCAAGTTATTAAAATAAATTTTTTTTAAATGTTTTCATTATTATTGTTATTATATGAGAATAATTATGATAAGTATTTTTATATAATAATTATAATAACTCTGAAAAGTTTAAGTGGTAGGGGGCTGTTTGAGACGTATGACTCTTATAACAACACCGATTTCCGTAGAAATCGGTCACGTTTTTTTAGCCTTTTTCGTATCTAAGTGACAGGGGGCTGAATGCTACGTACCTTAGTGCTGTTAGCGTCAATTGCTTAGAATCGCTCAGTTGGCAGCCATGGATTTACCAATTTCAAAATCCTGGCAGCACATTGGTCAAAATTGTACCACGTGACGAAAATCGCTGGAAAGCGAGCGATGCATGAGACCGCACCTTAAGTGACGTTCATCGCTCTGACCTATCTCTTCGAAAGGATCTGAATGTTTATGAGCGACCGTTTGGACGTCCTTGATAAAATTTTCGACAAATACGACTGTGGTTAGAGCTGAAAATGGTTGCTTTCCATTTATTAACACAGAGCGACTTTGCGTTACATTGCGAAACACTGCCAAACATTGTGTAAGAACGTTAAATGGAACAGAAGTTATCTCCGTGAGTTAATTTTGTTTTTTTTTTTGTAATACCAATCTGAAGAACCTGAATAATTAATAATCATAGGCCAGGCAGAGAAAATAATTTTTCTTCTTTGTGTTGGTAATCCTTGGTAAAACACGGCAAAACATTATCAAACACGACTTTTTCGAGAGTCGCGCAGTGTACAGCCGTGTTTGAAATTGTCGTTTATGGAAAGCACATTGTCGAACACTGCGTTACACAGTGTTCCTTTTTGGTGTAAATGGAAAGCAACCAATGTTTCTAAACTGGTTTTTAACTTTGTTAACCCTAACCGAAGCGTAACCAAACTCTAACTTCGCCATGACTGAAAATTAACATTGTATAATTTGGACACATAAATGGATCATTACTATTTTATTCCACCCGTTGGTGAATGCTTCTTCAAAAAAAAAAAAATTATTTTTATTTTAGGCCTCGTGGTGGTGGTCCGAGACGTTTTGGAAATCAACCCCGCGTTATGACAATCTCTGATTGTGCCGTCCCCGGGGGCGGATGAGCTCGTTAAACTCTCGATTTTTGGTGCGAACCGAAAATACGAGAGCTTCTTTTCATCCATTTCTTTAAAAAATATCAACGATAATTTATAGGATGACGTTTATTTCATAAACCTCATACGGTAGAAATAAGCTGAAAATGGAATTATTGATTTTTAAAGATTTGGAATCGACATCGTTATCTGTTTTATTTAAATTGTAATAAGTACATTTGGTATTAGGAAACAACACATACTTAAAAATTGATTTGTAAATCTTTGTTTTGGATGGAATAAATTAAATGTTACAAAAAAAAAATTATTGCGATTTCTTTTTTAATACAAGTGGCAGCACAACGAGGGGCTCAGTTTTCTTTGGATTGTCGGCGTATAAAGTCCATGTTCGTTCAATACAATCGAATATTCCTAAAATTTATATCAATATAAAAATATTTTTTCTTTGGTCAATGTCTTTTTAAATGCTTTACCAAGGCAAACTGTTTTTACGAAATCGTCAGGTCCGAAATCTTGAAACACTCGAAATTCATTTCCACTTTGGTCGCTCAACATTCGAATTACGTCCTCTTTGCACTTGGGACTTGGATGGCTTTTCAATGCTTTCATCCGGGCATCACTACTGGAAATAATTACACCTTCGACTTCTTTAATCGGTAATCGAAGATATCTGCAAGTGGACAAATAGAATGTTGAAACAACTAGAAAGAAAATCCCAAATGAAAATCTTACTTGTTACAATGAATGATATTTTCTCCGGGACTGGCCGTGAAAATATTCAATTGCGACTGGCAAACATTCGGCTCGGTTGGGCCCATTTCAGCGTTATGGAACAATCGGTCTCCTTCTTGTAACAAGAAGGTCATATTGACCGAACAACCATCGCCGGCACCGCATCCATCATCTCGAAGAATGTGTTGGGCTTGCTCGAAAGTTTCGGCCGATAAAAGCGCTCGTGTGATGAAATGTCGAGCTTAAAATTCCAATTAATTAAAATTAATTGTTGCATCTTGTTTATACCGGGTGTCCCACTATACAAGGTGTACATGTTCATTGAGAACAGTCAATATTAGTACGAGAGCTAGCGACGTAAAAAAAAAAAAAAAGAATTTTAGGTCGGCCAGTTTCTATATATGTTATCTCTCGCACTATCCCGGACATCATACGGGCTGTCGCGAGGGGTTGCATTTATTAGTGCGCATCGCACCTATGACAGGTAAAATATTAAAATTTTCAGAAAAAAGAAAAAGTTTCAGATGAAATTTGTAGAAAATATAATTTTAAATAAAAAATTTCCAGTGGCTAATTTTTGTTAAGTCGCTAGTTTGCCCGCTACAAGCTTGTAAAGGCTGGCTCGATCTGACGTCATTTGAGTAGCCGAACATTCAGAGATACATCCGTTGTGCTGACATGTATACAATGAGTTTTATAAGCTTGTAGCGGGCAAACTAGCAACTTTACGAAAATTAGCCACTGGACATTTTTTATTTAAAATGTTATTTTCTACAAATTTCATCTGAAAATGTCAATATTTTACCTGTACAGGTGCGATGCGCACTAATAAACGCAACCCCTCCCGACAACCCGTATGATGTCCGGGATAGTGCGAGAGATAACATATATAAAAACTGGCCGACCTAAAATACTCTCTCGAAAACGTTGCTAGCTCTTACACTATATCGTAAGACATCAATTAGTTAATTGTACACTTTAATGGTTACATTTTTTTCTATTTATTATAGGTATGTGAGGTAAAATAATTTGTTCTTACATTTTATTCCCCTATTTTAATCACTAGCTATTTTTTGTCTATGTTTTTAAAGGTTTTTGATCGAAATAATTTGTGAAATCAATGCTAAAAAAATTTATATAAAAAAGCATTTTTAGATTCTTGATTTGAGTTTGACTTGATTTCTATTAAATTTTTGACTCACAATTAGTAGCTTAAAAATCAAGTCAAGCAGTGAATCCTTAGTTCAGAGATTTACTTAACTAACAAAATTCATGAGAATTTACACCAAAATATAATCACCCAACATACAGTCGCGATATGACCATTGCTGTTGAAAGCGACAAAAATTTTAATAAAAAAAAAAATTAAGACAAAAAATTTTTAGCATAAAATATGCCATTTTATCAAAAAACACATTCAGCTAAATCATTTAAGGATCCATTTTCCCATCAAAATCAACTATTAAATAGAATTAACAAAATGCGGTCTAATCCAAAAAAAAAAAAAAAATATTAAAACTAACTAATCCTTAAAATAAAGTTTAATACTCAACTATGTAGTTTGAAATTTCAAAAATTATGGGACTTTTTTAAGCAATTATCAGGTGAAAAGACTAGTTTTTATTTTAACAATTTATTTTATTTTTACACAACGTTTCGTCGGTGTTATTCCGACTTCAACAAGTATCTAACAAAACGGACAGTTTATAAAAATTAAATTAAAAAGTTTTTCAATAACAATATGTACATAAATAAACACTATAAAAAATTAATACATTGAAAAGTCTGTTAAAATTGTTATACCCTATTTTATTACGAAACAGAAGTCGGAATAACACCGACGAAACGTTGTGTAAAAAGAAAATAAATTGTTAAAATAAGAAACTGGTCTTTTCACCTGATAATTGCTTAAAATATTAAACTATTAAGACCTGAAAATTAGTATTAAAAATTATGGAACTAAATAGTAGGAGTAGTAATAAATATTATATAGTGGGGACATCCCGTATATTTTGTTGTACTTACGAGTTTTTCCGGCGTTCAATTTGTTGGCACTTAAAGTATTAATAGAAAAGACGAGCCCGTGATGGTTGTAGTTCATCGTATAACCAGGAAGATGACCCGCGTAACACAGCGATGTGAACTTTTCTTCGGTCACCTTCCATCGACCTTGTGGCTCGTCAGAAACAATATGGGCCGAGACAAAATAAAAATGGTTGAGAACCTCTGAAAGTGCGTCTTCTGTATGACCAAGAATTTCCTATAGATCAAATCAAAACAATTTTTTTTTCTCATCTAAATTAAAATAGTAGAGTATTAATGTTCTAAAGCAGCAGTCACCAACATTAGGAGGAGACTGGATTTGGCCTTCCGAAAATTCCCGATTTCTGTGTGTAGATAATATTCATATAGGAAGTAATAACAGCTAGAGATTCACTACTCGACTTGATATCCAAGTTACCTTGCTTTTAAAAACAAGTAAAACTTGTGTTAAATATTAATTTTTAAATCAAGCCAAGTATTGACTTTATAACTTAAGTATTTCATTTACATGTCAAAATGTAAAAAAAAATTATTTTAAAAATGCCCAACTACTTGACTTTATGACTCCCTTCAACTTCAACAGAGTATTAAAAAAAAACCAATCTGACCCTTTTCTCAAAAAATATATAAAAAACTCGACGTTAACTATGTCTAAAACGCTCAGAACGCTTTAAAAATTTGCTGTGTAGGCAATCTCAAAACATCGCTGGCTTCTGACGTTTTGAAATTTTTTAACATTAATAAAAATTATAAGGTATAATTTAAAAATGATATTAACTAAACAGTTTCATTTAAAATTTCCGCAATATTCTTTCATTTTTCTGCTTTTAATTTTATATTTGCCTTATATTTTCAATTAATTTTTCCTCAAAATCCATTTTAAACTATCAATTTTTTCAGTTATAAATTTGTGTATTACACATTTTTAAAATGACAGATATACATTTGACATTTAGCAGCGTCAAACGCGTCAAAAGTTGAAATACATTCTACTTTGACGCGTCGTGAGCGTCGTCGTCGAGTTTAACCATTCCTATGGAATTCTATATGTTTAACTTTTTTTTTACATTTTGAAGCGTCAGCGTCGTGGACGTTGAGTTTGAATCAGGCATTAACAAGGCACTAAAAAGTAGAAAATAAATTTTAGATTAAAATTTACAAAGTGAAGAGGCATTTAATTCCAAATGTATATAGCTGTTAAAGTTCAAAGATCATCTTGTTGATCATCATGATTAGAAGACAAGGGTGGTCAGCTTATCAAATTGATGTTGAATGTTGTGAATAGATTTACACCCTTGTCTTCTAATCATTATGATCAACAAGATGATCAATTTGAAATACAAACTCATGTCTTGTCTAACTTTAAACTTTAACAGCTATATAAATTAGAAATTAAATTTGTAAATATCAATCTAAAACTTTTTTTAAAAGTTTGATTGTTTGGTTAAACGCGCTAATCTCAGAAACTACTGGTTTGAATTGAAAAATTCTTTTTGTGTTGGATAGCTTAATTATCGACGAAGGCTTTAGGCTATACAACATCACTCTACGACCAATAGCAGCAGAGCATCAATGGAAAATGTTGCAAAAACCAGGAAAATTTTTTCCTTTTGAGAGCGTTTGTGGCCTGCCCTGCGTAAATGGTTAAAGTTACGCAAAAATCATGTGTAGCAAAATTGTTCTTCTTAAAAAGTTCTAAAAAAAGTCCGCGACGACATATATCTATCTTTGAAGGTTAGCCCGCTATAACCTTTTAATGGTTATTAAAGTTGTTCCATAAAAAAATCGTTATTTGCGAAATTGTGTTTAGACACATATTATTAATTCTTACCCAAATAAATACGGTTTTAATGAAATTTGATATGATGATAAATGACAATCTGAGTCATAAAAAAGAATACTTTTTATAACGGGAAAATGTCTCATTTACCCGGGAAATTGAAAAACGGGTTGGAACAAAAATTATGCATAAACTATACATTTTTATTTGGAAATGAATATTGGTGATATTTAAGTATGATGATAGCTAAATATGTGAATCATTATCTACAATACGTTTTATTTTGGAAAAATTGATCATTTCAATGGGAAAATAGAAAACCTGGTTTAAAGAAAAATCATGCTGAAACTAAACGTTTTTAGCTGATTATAATAGAGTAAATTAATAGTTATAACTCATTATGTCCTCAAGGCAAAAAATAATTTTCTTATCCTACAGTCTTATTTTTATGCAGGAAAAATGTGCGGTTCCCGTAGGATAGATATGTTTTTATTTTTCACAGAGCAAATGATTACCATAGTTTCTTACAATGAGGTGGTTAATTGAGATTCACAGAATAAATATAGGCTACCTTTTATGTCAGAATATAGCACGGTTTCCGTAGGATAGGATAAGAATGGTATCCTTCAGGAACATTGGAATTTAATGTTTAATATTAATGGAAACAAAGGAATAATGAAAATTTTTGAAACATTGAAACTTCTTTCATTGTTAATTTTTGAATGTCTATAATGTTTAGAAATAAACGTGTTAAATTACTATTGAAAAATTTGAACTTGGTGAAAAACTCAGTGAAATATATAATAAATTCAACATTTTCAAATTGCATTGCTACTTAAGGAACACAAGTATAGGTATTTTATAATATTCATAAAAACGTATTGAACCAATAAGATAGCTCATCTAGATAGCTATATAGAATATCTTCCTGGAAAAGTAGTTAACTGATTTTCATAAACTTTCTATGAATGAAAGATCTAGAAATATCTATCTGTCTTTTTTTTTGTTGATGGGATGAAAGTTTCCATTATTCAATCAGCATAATTTAGATACGCTCAGCGAAGCGGGCGGGACCAGCTTATCACTCAATATAAGTTGAAAATATTTAATTAAATTAAATCTAGCCATAGGAACAATCCACAAAAATTTACAAAAAATACTATCACTGAAATTGATGATGCAAAATTTCAGAGCGATGGATCAGGGGCAGGGGTTCAAAATTGGGAAATTAAAATCCACCCAAATATAGGCAGCAAGCTATAAGTAGACAAGTAAAACGTTGATGACCACTGTTTTAAAGGCGTTTTGTTGAAATTTTTAAATTTTAAGTGGCCTATTGGCGAGGTGAAGGTGAAGGGTTTAAACAGGAACTCACGTTGTTTGCATTCTAACAGGTTTTTGTGATAAAAAGAGGGCGTTTTGCAATTAAATTATTTAATATAACATTTAAATCATAATAATAGACAATTAAGATTAACTGCTAATTGATTTCTATTGTAAAAAATCAAATCGTGCCCAAGAAAAATTCATAGAAAACCTTGAGATTAGGCTTTGTGAGTGTAGGCTTGGTGATTGTCTTGGAATCAATTACTTTTAAAGATATGGTAATCCCTTTCATTTGGCTTCTTTTTTTTTTGAAATTTTACGGCGAAGGATTCAAATTACCAAGAGAAATATGTATAGAATTTCTAAAACCTTGATTTGGGTAACAACTTTTTAAATTGTTAGAATATCTCGTGTTACGTTAAAACGGTACACTTTTTCATATAGCTTTTTTCGTGACTGTTTCGTCCTTTTTTTCTACGATAAATAATTTTTTACAAAACCAAGGTTCACGTCACGTTCTCTTTTATGTAAATACAAGAAAAAATCGTTTAGTTCGGTTCTGTCGTCTAATAACTTTATTTTTATATAACACAATGATTGCCTTCTATTTTTTGTCCCTGACAAAAATTTCAAATCCACTGAGAGTTTATTAATGAATCAAGTTTTAAGTCTCATTTCACCTCATACATAATATATATATATATATATTATGACCCCTCTATAAATGGTTAATATAATTACGACATATTTTCCACATTGAAAACTCGTTCGATTGAAAGAAGGCTTCATGAAAATCACGATCGGGACATTGACTTTTAACTGCGCCATTTTTCAAAACTTGTTTCAATCTAGGCCTGATTTGAATTTTTCAAAAGTTGCGAAATTGAATCGAGGTGAAACGTCTTCCATTATTTATTTATTTAAAATATGAACATTTTGAAATTAACTAAGGAACTCACCTGTCCTGGTTGATTGATGCACACCGTTGAACATCCACTGGGATGTAAATTTCCCGATCGATTTTGAACGGTGTTCGGTGTTATGTCGTCCATATGTAAGAGAAACAGCTAAAATCACACGAGAAAATTTTATCTAGACTTTCTTAGAGCTTTTCATGTGCTTTTTTCGTATACCTTGTGAAATGGAACGTTGGCTCCATCGGCAGTTCCTTCCAGCTCCCGTACATATTGTGGAAAATTGACTCGAACACAGGCTAATGTTTCTTCATAAACTCGACGACCTTCTTTGGTTTCATAGATCGGCAAGTAGTCGTCGTTCAATGGTCCGGCCGTTCGTAAAAAGCTTTGGATTATGTTAGCGAAATTACGCCCCTAAATAAAACATTGCTGCATTACATATAAGAAATGTTTATCCTTTATACTATTGGTATTCAAACTGGGTCTCGCAGAACTTAAGGGTTCCGTTGACCATCCTTAATCTTTATTAAGTTTATTATTACGTATTTTCTTAGGGATTCCGTTGAAAAAACAACGGAAGTATATTTATATTTAATAAACTAGCTGATACCCGCGACGTCGTGTGCGTAGGTTATTATGTTATGAACATATTTAATTTATAGAGGAAAAACATTTAAAAAATTAAAAGCAAAAATATATTAAAAATAAGCGGAAAGAACTTAGGGCGCGTTCAGACGGATCAACTAAACTCGCCCGACTATTTTCAATCTTGTAGACTGTAGCAGGGTAAACGACGCGAGAAGTGAAGTACAAGCGAGTTGAAAGGGAAGCAAATTGAAAGAAAACTGATCAACTAAACTCGTTCAACAAAAGATTGACTGAATCAAATTTTGTTGAACGAGTTTTGTTGATCAGTTTTCTTTCAATTCTGCTCAATTTGCTTCCCATTCAACTCGCTTGTGCTTCACTTTTCGCGTCGCTTACCTTGCTACAGTCTACAAGATTGAAAATAGTTGGGCGAGTTTAGTTGATTCGTCTGAACGCGCCCTAAGAGACGCGAGAAGTGAAGCACAAGCGAGTTGAATGGGAAGCAAATTGAGCAGAATTGAAAGAAAACTGATCAACAAAACTCGTTCAACAAAAGTTTGATTCAGTCAATCTTTTGTTGAACGAGTTTAGTTGATCAGTTTTCTTTCAATTTGGGCGCGTTCAGACGAATCAACTAAACTCGCCCGACTATTTTCAATCTTGTAGACTGTAGCAGGGCAAACGACGCGAGAAGTGAAGTACAAGCGAGTTGAAAGGGAAGCAAATTGAAAGAAAACTGATCAACTAAACTCGTTCAACAAAAGATTAACTGAATCAAACTTTTGTTGAACGAGTTTTGTTGATCAGTTTTCTTTCAATTCTGCTCAATTTGTTTCCCATTCAACTCGCTTGTGCTTCACTTCTAGCGTCGCTTACCCTGCTACAGTCTACAAGATTGAAAATAGTCGGGCGAGTTTAGTTGATCCGTCTGAACGCGCCCTTTGCTTCCCTTTCAACTCGCTTGTACTTCACTTCTCGCGTCGCTTACCCTGCTACAGTCTACAAGATTGAAAATAGTCGGGCGAGTTTAGCTGGTCCGTCTGAACGCGCCCTTAGCGTAGCACATTTTTAACTAGTTCCCAAAAACTTGCTCCTTGAGAATTTGCTATTGTTCCAAGTGTATAGTTATTAGTTTATTAAGAATTAGTTTTTCAAAAATTCGTAAATTCAAAAATAAAAATATCTATATAATCCAAAATAATCACTGCTTTTATTTTTTTTTTCAAAAAAGTGTTCCTAAAATGCTCTTTTCGGGTCTGTAATTGCTCCAGGTGTATAGTTAATTAGTAATTCAATTTTTAAACTATTTATGTTTATAAGATCCAACGGTAGTTGATGACGTCACAGTATAACAATACATGTGTAAATAGTTAAAAATAATTTGTTATTAAATATATTGCAAACTTTAATCACTTATTTGCGTAATGAAAACGTAGATAGAGAACTTAAAAAAAAAATAAAAACAAAATTTAAAAAAATTATTTTGCATTTTATAGCGATTTTAATTTTTGAGTTTGAAAATTTTTAAAAAATTTAATTATTAATATACTATTAACTATACACTTGGAGCTATTGCGGATCCGGAAAGAGCATTAAAGAAGCAATTTAAAAAAAATAAAAAAAGCAACATTTCTGTATTTTACAGCAGTTTTAATTTTTTGTTTGCAAATTTTTGAAAAAGAATTATTAATCAATTAATAACTATACAGTTGGAGAAATTGCGGATTCTGAGGGAACAATTTTTTGGAGTATAGTTTAATTAAAGTAAGAAAATATTTTCCGCCAACTTAACTCTTTCTGGTTGAAAAATATATGCAAAAATAAAAGGGAGTGTTGAAATGTAATTTGATTATTTTAACGGTTGTAACTTAAAAATGTATTTTGAATCTGTATTTACAGTAAAATATAAAAAATTCTAAGAAAGAATTTAAAAAAAAAGCTACAAAAAACTTCTTAACAAATAGAAAATAGAATTCAAAAAATCTTTATTAATCTAATATCTCTCTCTCTCTCTCTAATATCTTAAATATAAAATAATCAGTAGACAGTGGAAGGAGAAATATCCTCTGGCCCAGTCCATGCGCATTACATCGTTTGATCGAAAAAAAATTGATCGAAATCTATCCAGTAGTTTTTGAGTTAAAAGTGAACATTGGAAAACGGCTATCATTTTATTTATATAGATGAGATTTCCAGTCAAGAGTTTTTTGACTCTTTAATAGGACGGGGTAAGGGAAGTAACCCAGAAAAATATAATCTGTGCCTACCAAATTTTAATTAAGTTATCTTTATTATGTTCTTACAGTTAAAGGTCTCATATTATTATATATACTCCATATTTATACTATATACTCCTATATACAGTATACAGTAATGGCTTACTACGGTACCATCTAAAGTCCATTAAAATTTGGATATAAAAACCTATGGTTCATTTTACTTCAACAAACATTTTACAAACATTTACAAACATTTTACTTCATTTCTTTCATATTTTTTTTTTTTGCTTTTGAGCCGTTGGGAAGATTCTAGACTTTTTATGACTTCTTCAAGTTACTGAGATCAAAAAAAGCTCGGAACTATAAAAGCGTAAATCTAGCGAGGTGATCCTACTGGGGCAGAATAATTATTTTCTTTATCAAAACAAATTAAAAGTGAATTGAAAATCCATTGAGATTTTTTTTTTAATTTTTGATCTTTTTACAATGTCAGCGGAAAATCTATGAATCCTTAGTTCTGAAAATAAAGCTTAGGAAATTGTGTAAATTAACAATTTTTAATTAAGGCCTGACTTGTTGTTCATATCATAGTTAAAATGTCTCGTTATGGTTCATCACATTTGCTAAGTTTTCATTTCTTCTACAATACATTGTCACTCACCGTCACGGCATTTAGTTTCCACTTCACTTTTTTATCAAGTCTATTTAAAATTAAAATTCTTCTGATCATGAATTTAATTCATAAAGACCTTAGAATTAAAGAACCATCAATTTGTTATCTTGATCGAACACATGCGAAATCTGTTCTATAGGCTCATTGGAAATGCAAAGGGCATTCTGCGTCTAGGATTTACGTAATTCATTTCAAATGCAACACTGGATGATAACAATCGGACAATTTCCTAAATTAATTAACTTTGAAACAGAAAGTTCTTGAAAAATCGACGTCTCTAAATTTTATTGCAATGTGTGACCTTATTGGAGTGACAATTTATTTCAAAAAAATGTTTTCAAAATTTCATTTTTGACCCTGGTATATTTTAATTATCTACGCAACCCAAATCGGTAATGTATAATAAATAAGATTTATTTGTCGAAAATTCATTTTCTCTTACTCTTTGTTACGATGTTACAAGGGCTTAGAAATAAGGATTCAGTGTTTGACGTTCTTTTAAAGGTATTTGACTTAAATTTGACTGGAAATCAAATCAAATGTTAATATTTAAATACCAAGGCATGCCAATCATCGGCCGCAAATCATTTTATTTTAAAGTCATAATATCAAGCTCAATTAATTTTACTATACACTTTATAACAAGGTAGTTTCTTGACTTGACGAATTCTTAAGTACCTACTTAGAAATGTTCCAAAAATATTTTTTATTAAATTAATAGTGCATCATATTAAGAATATTTTCTCAAAGTGTTTAGTCAATCAGAGTAAACTTTGAGGAGAGCTTTTCTTTTAAAAATTTCTTTCATTCGGTTTTAAGAAAGGGAACACCTTTAAGTACCTACCTTAAAACGGAAATTCTTTTTTTCAAAACTCCATTTTTGAAGTCGATACAGGACACGATTTCTCAAAAACTAATCTATCAACTTTTATGGATGACCCCTTTATCGTCTTTTTCTAAACCATAACTTTACATATTCAACTACTAGAAATTCAGTAAGTCAAGTAATTGGTCATTTGGTGCAATAATTTGAGCTTAATATTTCAACTTTGAAATGGAATAACTTGTAAATTCAATGATTAACAAGCCTTGATTTTGAAATATTAACATTTGACTTGCATTTGGACAAAACTCGAAAAATTCTGCACTAATTGAGCATTTTAACGCATTTTCCTCAAGAAGACCTGACCAATTTTACACAGTAACGAAAGAAATCTCTACCAATTTTAAATTAAAAAATTGACAATTTTTACTGGAAAATAAATATGAAATAAATAATGAAATTTTTTTAAATATTTGAATTTCTTTGCTGTTCATTGTCGAAAATATTAATTAGGAATAAACGTATTACAATAATAAACTACATTTTTAAATAATTAACCATTACTTAACGAAACGAATTTCAGTGACGTTTTGTTAAAGATACCTCAGATCTTAATATATTGATTACCATTTATCCTAAAAAAGGCACGGTTTCTGTAGGTCAGCTCCTAATTTTTTCTACTTAAATAGCTGAACGGTTTTTAATGGCATTTGGTATGAAAGATTTTCAAATTTTCTTAAAGGATCTTATATACTTAAAATCGTATAGAACCTGTGAAGTAGCTAATATCTCTTCTTAAAAAAGTAGTTTTACGGGTTTTGATGAACTTACTTTGGATCTTAAGTCTGGAAATATCTATCATATTTTTCTGTCAAAAAAATTAATTTTTATACCTATTTCACTATCTAGGTAGAGAATCTATTAATCAATCAATTAAATTTAGATACTCTCAGCAAAGCGAGCGGGTATCAGCTAGTTATTAGTATTTAAAAAAAATTAGGAATAGACCTCAATAAATACAAAATTTTCAACCTTTTCTCTGAGTCTTTTAGAGGTGAAATTTTGAAAGATCCTTTTTTAGAGAAAATCAAAGTCCTTTCAGGAATAACTCTTTGTAATTCTATTATCTATACAGTGGTGTAGCTTGCAAGGTGTCTATCAGTCAATCATGGTACTGTTTTAAATATAGACACTAATGACCACCAGTGACTGCGTTCAGGCAAAATTTAAAAAGATCATAAAAAATATTTGTAATAAAAAAATAACCTTTTGTTGAAGATGGAAAATAAAAAAGTATGTTACTGCAAGTAACAGGACAATTTCCAAGAATTTCATTACAAATATTAAATATAAAAAAGTATGGTATGACCATTAAATCAATCAGAAATAGGGGAATTAGAATGATTTCAAATAAATGATTGCAATAACTTTTTCAACCCTTAACTGAACAAATTAAAAATACTACCACACACAAAAAAAAGTAATTGACCCTGATATGTGATATATGGATACCGGTATTCTTTGTCACTTTAAGCACGAATCTGTGGTCAAGTTTTCCCTGGCACCTATCAATTTTTCAAAAAAATCACTGAAAAGCCACAAATCAGCCACAATCAATGCCACAAAAAATATCTGATCTAGAAATTTTCTAGATACCGAAGGATGTTGGAAAGAGCTTATCACTGATTGGTGTCCTTCATCTAAAAATTCACCGAATACTATCGTATGTAAATTACAAGGGATTATCTGAAAGTTTTTCAACGTTTTTCTGAAAACTGTAGGGTACTGGAGGAGGAAAACTGTTGAAAGATTTTTACTCATCGTGAAAGACACCGGAAACCATGTCTGGGGCAGATAATTTTTTTGTGTAGCAGTGGAATATAGAAACCAGATTCTAATTGTATGTAAATTCATAGCTGAAAAATTATAGTTTGAGAAAGTTAATTTAAGATAAGGACTCAAAAAAAAAAAAAAAACTTTCAATCACAATCAATCAATGTAAGTTTAAATTAAACATTATTTACTAAATAAATTTGCACGAAAAAAAGTTGCATGAAAGTAGTGAGTAGGTATGTAATAAACAAAATAAAATTTTCATATTGGAACAAACAAAATTAATTGAAAACTTCCCCTTCTTAGATTTTCGAGAAATGATCTTTCTTCATGTTTGATACAGTAATTTCAAAATTGGGGCTTTTTGATGTAGAGCAATTTGAAAAAAATCTTCGGCCATAATTACACGCTTATAAGATAGCCATGGTAAAAACTTTCCTTATTACCTCCAAAAATTTCATTTTTACCCCATTTGGGGTAATTTACCCGGATTCCCCGACCGCTGACTTAGGGGTAGAATTTTAAGACATGCTTCTTTAACAGAAGTTATAATCGACCCAGAAATTACTCGACCGACTGTTAGTAGTTGTAATATTAATTTCAAAGATTATAAATGAATAAATATTAAACGAAACATATTCAATTCATACTGGAGGACGAGCCACTACTGAACAGAGATAATTGTTATGAAATTAAAAAAAAAATTAAGTGCAACAATAGTAATCATCAAAAGATGAAAATAAATTCACTTTGTATCACGTTAACTAGATTAAAAACTGTTAATCGAATATGTAAAAAAGGATTATTCAAATGAGTTAAGATGCGTTCAATAAAGCCACATTGAAACTCATTTACCTTCAACAATTAAATCGAAAGTTATAAAAAAACAACATTTACTTAGATGAATGTCAATGTCAATACTAATCGAAAATTAAGAAATTATTAATAAAAAAAAAATACTTACGACATCAAATCCGACTTCATAATGAGTCCCTTTCGTGTATAGGATGGGAATGCAATTTCGACGAGGTAATTTTTCCGCGTTTGGCATTGTTGTGAGTTGAAACTCTAAACGAAAACGAGATTTAAATGATCAAAGAATATAAAGTAAACAATAATTATAACTTGGCTATATTTCATAAATTATGAGACTTGACCTTCCTCATATTATGATATTCGTTATATCAATAAATGTTTAATAAATGACACAGATTATGGGAGAACTAAATAGATAAGGTGTTTATTTTGGCCACAATGTTTCTTTGAAAAATTTACTGAACTAACTTACACTTATTTCCTTGGAACTTTTGACGTTATGACGATTGCCAAATAATTAAAACGAGATATCTATTTTTAAATATTTTACTAAAAATAAAATATACGAAAAATTTACTCACAGAATTTAAGCTTTTAAAAAATTGGATAAAAATATTTTTTACACAAATTGAAAATTGTATGTTCAAAGCCACCACGAATTTTCTTTCTGATCTTGGCAATTGGTGAAAAACGCGTTTTTATCACACAATTATTTACCACCACTCCAAATGTTGACTTGAATAGCGTTTTCCTTTGCTCTATGATATATTAATGAGTGCATACAAAATGGATATTATTTCGATTTCCCCACTGTTCGCACAAGTCGTCACAAAAACGAATACTTTTACATATAATTAAATATTAAATATAGGTGAAAGCTAACTAAAACGGAACAACATTTTTTGATGGCTTTCATCAGGGGGGTTGGTAAGAAGCCGCAAAAATATCGAAGGAATTAGCCTGTTTATATAACGCGCTTTTTTATATGCTTAATTCAATTAGGCGTTCAGACCTAAGCTGATTTTCTCATTGCAAGTTTCTACAAATCTATTCGTTTGATACTCCAACAAGTTTCTTGTTTAAATATATCCAACCAAGATAATTTAATTTGAAACAATAATAATACAATAATATATAAAACGATGATACGAACTGATAAGAAAAATAATTCAAGGTTCACTCACAAATGTTAAAACTAATACCCATTATGTATCGGTACTTAACTATCATTAGATGCAATTATGAAAAAAACCGTCTACAACTCACACGAAAAAATCACCTTTGAGTTAAATCTAAAAAAGTTTTCGTTTCAAGATTTCTTCATCTTGGTTGAGAAAATTATGTTCTCGACCTTGGCAAAACTAGCTTTAACACAATGTCTTTATATTTTCATACTGATTCGAGTGATTCACTTACAACTGAATGAATAATAAAAATATTGATTTTTCTTTTCATTGATTTACATTTCGTTGATATTTTATGTAACCGAGCCTATTCGTGTCTATATAGAAGAAGTTTGATTGTAAGCCTTGAAAAAAGCAACTCGCTTATTCACTGCATCGATTAGTGGTTTCTCCTTGAAAGCAAAAATAACATTGGAAAATTGAAAAAAGAGTTGAACAATTGTAATTAAAGTCGTTATCAAAGGCCTCTTACTTATTTTTTAAGGATTAATAAATAAACCGAGTTATGTAATATGTTGTTAATTGGGGAGGTCCTTCAATTTTTAAAATTGATTATATATAACTAACGAAAATTTTAATGACAGGAAGGTAAGATATTAAAGATTTAAAAAAGACAAACAAAATTAACTTTATTAAGCTTATTTGAAGTAAAATTTTTAATAAAAACTCAATAATGAAGAATTTTTAGATTCGATAAAATAGATTTGATTTGATTAGGCAAAAAATGTATACAAGCAAAGTGAGTTGCCTAAACATCAACGTCGTATTATAACACCTGTATTATAACACCTCTCTGGAGAAACTTAATAATAGGATCATGGCAATGATGGATCCAAAGAGGGTCAGTATGGTAATGATCTCCTCTGGCTATCTATAAAATACCAATTCAAATGGAAGAAGTCATAAAATCGTTTTGCGAGTATACCTACTAAAGAAAAAACGGAAAATTATTTTCACAATTAATTCTTAGAAACATTTATAATAGAATTGGAGTCCGATCTGACTAGACCTAAACTATTTGACCCATCCTCCTGATTTGAATCCCGGAACTATTCCTGTATCAAGGTCTGTCGGAACTCCCACTCCAGTAACTTTAAACGACCACTGTCCTATGATTAAAGTCCTATTAATGTTTTAAAAATGTTGTGATAAAGTATTTAGAAATGTATTTTAACTTTGTTTTTTTTTTTTTTTTTTATTTCGTACCATAAAATCGTACCATAATAATATTCAATTACAGTGAGGCTTTCGTAATTTAAAAAATTCCATAATTCGAATTTAACTGTTGGTCCTTTGCAAAAGTTTTTCATTAGCCGTGTATAGTTAGATTTTTTAGGAAAGATAATTTGAAGTAATTTTCATCACTTTTATCTCAATGATTCAAAATTTTATCTACGGTTTTTGTATTTATCATATAAACGGATAATAACTTTTAAAAATTTGAAATTAATATTGATTATATATTATCCCTATATATAATATCCCTGGAAAGTAAGCTAATGATTTATAAAGGGAACTTGAGGGAACTGTCTGCAGTTCAAATATTGAAATAATGCAGAGGTTTCAGTCTATAACACTGCGTCACATCGTTGATGCCCCTTGGTACATCACGAACTTCGACATCCATAAAGATCTAGGCATTGCTACTGTTAAGGAAGAGACATCCAGATTCAGTACCAAATACCCAAGTTTTTAGACTTGAACATGATATTCAATTTTCTTAATAAACATTTGTCGACTTCTTTTCCGTTATAAATTAACAAAAACTTTCAATGACGATTTAAATTTTGTAATACTATATGCAACGTTTCAAGCAATTCTCACATGCAATCAAAGCATTTAGTACTGCATATATGTTGATCGATAGGCAATTTCCTTATTTATTAATGCATAATATTCCTTCGTAGTAAAATCCTGAGAAAGAACGAATAAAACTTTCTTAGAAATGAGACAAAGCTAGATACATTTTTTATTCCTGAAACGCCTGAAACCCTCTACATTTAACATTTCATGGAAATTATAAGACACGGTTTTGAAAATGCGATTACATATACTATATACGGTCGAACAATAACGAGATAAGCGAGAGCTATCTAGTAAGTAATGGTACAGTACCTACATAGGTCGGCAACCAGCGGCCCGCGAGGCGTCTTGGTGCGCCCTGCAAGATATCCGTCAATTCCAATTTGCGAGTACATTTCTCTATGTAGGGCGGTGTTCCGTGGAATTCTCTGAAATGAGGGATTCCGAAGTTAAAATGGCGGTGATTGTACAATATGAGATTTATTTTTGGGGTAGAATTTACAGTGAATTTGGTGGTAATTTTCATTGGTACTTCGTACGTCCATTTTTTAATGTTCACGATGCACCCACAAGGGGTACCAGTGCCAGAACTACACATTTTAGGCCCGCCGCAAAAACATTAGATCGGCCCCCAACCTTATATGAGTTTTTGCTTTTCGTATCTCTAGCGTCCCGTATTTTATTTTCTTATTATTTCTTCTTCTATTATTCTTTTTCTTATTATTTTATTTTCTTGCGATTTTCTATAGGAGTTAGCAGAAATTATAATTTTTTCTTATACATTTTGTTTTGAAAATTAGCATTGTTCGTTAAGAACAACGACGGTATCTTAATAAAGAATAACGACGGTTTCTTAATATCCTTATTCGTAACATCTTGGTCGAAATCCATGGTACTTTCATCGTTATTCAATCAATTGCCGTACTGCTTCTGCTATCAACATGTTCAAATTGCCCTTCATCTCCAGGTGTAGACCTTGATTTTTTAGTTTTAAGTCAGTTGGAATAATAATTTTTTCGCTATAAACTTCTTCAAACACCTGTTCATCTTTAGAAGTACCTACTTTGATTTTCTGTGATCGTAGCAAACGATTTAAGAAAACGGGATAATTTTGGTATTTTTGCTAAACGTTCCTGTTCCTTTTTCAATTTCTTTTTTTTTACTGCACGCTCTCTGCAGCACCACTAGTACTATATTTTTTTTAAAAGGGCCCTCTAAGCTTCGGGCCCCCCTTGTCACGGGGTATTGCGATATGGTAGTTCCGCCACTGAGGGGAACCCAGGGTGCGCGACGGGGAGGTGTTTCTAGTCAGCATTTGCTGAAATGCTTACTATTAGATCCACCACATAATCGGGCTTGCACTAAACCGTAAAATATTTGGCCCCTTTAAAACTAAAGGTTTCCGATCCCTGGTCTAGTTCTAACTAATCTGAATTTTTTATAGCGGTATAGGAGTGGTATTTTTGAAGAGCCGTTCGAATAGAGTAGGTACGATACAAAAACAATGTTAGTTAATTCCTTGTTATTTCACAGCAAAACATTGTTAGTCGTAGTTCCAAGATATTTAAGAATGACTTATAAATTAGAGATATTAAATAGTTTCAACTATCGTTTATAGAAGTAGACAAAACAGTCTCAGTTATAGAAGTATTTACAAAAGTGAAAATGTACGTTCTCTTATAGAGGTTTATTTTCTCACTTATATAGGTTTAAATGACGGGGCCTGGCAGTAATTCTCACTTATAAAGTTTTCTCGCTAAACTAGTTTTATTCACTCAGGTTTGACTGTACAGTAGTACCTCGACATACGAGTTTAATTTGTTCCGCAACCTTGCTCGTATCTTGAATTACTCGAATCTCAAAGCAAATTTCCCCATACAAAACAATTGAACTACCAATAATCCGTCCCAACCCCCAAAATGTCACCCCAGTTATTTTTTTTTACTTGGTTTTGAATAATAAAAAAGTATTTATAGATGACAAATATTTATTGTACAAAAACAAAAAAAAAGAATGTACAGGAATAAATTAGATGTCCTCACTGGTCTTTGCCTTTTTTGCTACATTTTTCTCGCTTTCACCTGTAGGCCGCTTAGAAAAAAACATGTCCAATAAGGTTTGTTTCTTCCTCCCCCTCAGAATGTTCCGGAAATAAGTTAGGCAAGTGTCATTAAAAAGATCAGATGCACGACCTGTTTCAACTTTTTGAGACCCTCGACCTGCTAAACCGAACTCGTATCTCGAATTTCGCTCGTAACTCAAAGCAAAAAATCACTTGTTCGCCAGCTCGTATCTCGAAAAACTCGTATGTTAGGACACTCTATGTCGAGGTACCACTGTAATCTGAATTTCTTACTTATAGCGGTATAGGAGTGGTCTTTTTGAAGAGCCGTTCGAATAGAATACGATACAAAAACAATGTTAGTGAATTCCTTGTTATTTGAGATAGCAAAATATGGTTACTCGTAGTTCCAAGATATTTAAGAATGAGTCATTAATACGAGATATTAAATAAGTTGAACTATCGCTTGCAGAAGTAGACAAAACAGTTTCAGTTATAGAGGTACATAATAGAAAAACTACGTTCTCTTATAGAGGTTTATTTTCTCACTTATATAGGTTTAAATGACGGGGCCTGACAGTAATTGTCACTTATAGAGTTTTCTCACTAAACTAGTTTTACTCACTCAGGTTTGACTGTATATACAAATATTACTCGGATAATAGTATAAGAATAAAAAATTAAAAATTTAATTTGAATATGTAATAATCAAAATCTAAATACCTACATTAATAATTTTTTCACATAGGTATACAAATCGAAAGCTCCCTAAATCAAATACCTCTATAAATAAGAGAAATAATCTCCGTCTCTTTTGGTTCAAATTGCGGAGGTTTCACTGTATCGAAATATCACAGATAATTCAAGACATTTCGGATATTTTAATAATAATATCACTAATCGAAAACTGTATAAAAGAGGAATTGAATGAAAAACTACTCAAGATGTGCTTTAATTGATGTTTATTAAATCTTAATTATTGCTTAGTTAAGAATACAAAATAGTCTTTAAAGAAAAGTTATAATTATAAATGATTTTAAAAAATAACAACTTAAAGAAAATAAATATATTGTATTTAATTTCAAAATAACATCTTAAACTGTGGATTATTTTTACTTGATTTGTCGTCAATTCCGATCAAATCAGGATGGACTCGTCTCCATAGACCAATTATGCCGTCCCACTAAAATATATATTTCAATGTAGTTCAAATAAAACCTAAATTATTAGAATTACTTACACTTGAACTAACGATATCATGACGATATGGATGCCATGATACGTCTCGAACGCATCCTCGATGTCCCACTAACGGTATACTTTCGGCAGTTAGAACATCATAAACTAAAATTAATAAATTTTTAATTTCAGTTTGTTTCTTTTTTTTCTTTTTCTTGTTTGAGTACTTACCGAGCACACGTCCTTTTGAACATCCTGTATAAATAAATCTCTGTCCCGTCGTTTCTCTGGGCGAGAATCTGCATCGAATCAAAGTTTTCGTGACCATATGTCCACGATATGTCATTATGGCCGTTTCACCAACGACTTTGTACGGTTTATATGAACGATCTACAAACAAATAATTAATTTGAACAAATGCTTTCTAATGAAATGTTCATGTTTTATACAATCTACGGGAACTTCTTGCCAACGATAGTCCCAATCACGAGTCAATGGCATTTCTGTAGGAACTGTTGGTGAAACTTTTCGAATGTCCCACAATTTAATTGACTGATCTTTACTGTTTGATATCAGATAGCGACCATCATTACGGGAGTTAATGAACGTAAGACCTTCGGTGTGTCCGATTAAAACACCAACGGGTTGTGGATGGTTTTCGTTTAGCGTGCGCCGATCCCAGATTTTCGCCAAACAATCGTCGCTACCACTATAAAGGATTTGGGATGTTTCATCAGCGAAAACCACTGTATTTGTATCGTCAGTATGAGCAGTTACCTATTAACAAAACCAAACATTTAATATAGTATGAAATTCCACTTGTATATAATTAGATGTCATCTTATATTTCACAAATACAATTCACAAAAATTCACAAAACAAGTTATGAATTTAAGCAAAATTAAATGTAAAAATTCACAAACCGAAAAATCCAAATTGTTAATTTTGTATCTCCAGATACGTATTTCAAACGCCATGCGTTCGTCATCAGTGGATCAAATTGAAGTGTCTTCGAGAACAATTTCGCGCTGATTCACAAAATAGTCCCGAATTGACCTCAATTTATAGGTCCTTTCGATCCCTTTCTCTTTTACAATCGCTGCAGCCGGGGGTGCAATCCTTTCGTCCATTCTCTTCTTACCCTTTCCAACTTGTTTTGTGAATTTTTGTGAATTGTATTTGTGAAATATAATAATTAAGTCCAAAGTCAGCGAAATTTAAATTTTTTTAGATGTCATCTATAAATTGCGTCACAAGTTAAGGGGGAGGGAGGGGTTCGACGAAGTGTGACATTGTGTGACAATGGGGTGGAAATGGTCCTAAATTTCGTGACGTTACATTTCAAAATATAGTTTAATTTAAGTGTTAAGTAAAACACAAACTTTGAACTATTAACAAAAAACTCAAAAACATTTGCAACACTATCTATAGAAACATAAGGTTCAAATTGCTTTGTCGGCCATTCGCTCTAATACACTGAGAAAAAAATTTTCTTCTAACAACTGAACTTCATTTACGCCAATAAAATGATTTGATAACCCATTGCCAATCAAATATTTAATATTTAGATTTAATTGTCCGAAGAGAATTCTATTCTCGGTGTAGTGTTACGTGCCGATACTATTGCCCTTTGATAAATGCCGCTAAATGCTGCACCGTGCCTAGCGGTGATATTGTTTTTATTTCATTTGACAATTGACATTCAAGATGATTAAGTTTGATCATTAATTAATATAATGAATCGTTTTCTTTGTTTGTTCTCTGAAATGTTTGATTTGATTTTAATTTTATAAAAAAAATCATTGAAATAAAACAAATTTTGTAACTGCTGTTTTAATTCGATAATTATTTGTAGATGTAAAATTGTAAAATATATGACGTCACACTAAGGAGGGGTGGGTTTCACAAATGTGACCAGCTGTGACAAGGACGGGGGAGGGGGTCAAAATCATGAAATTCGTGTGACGTAATTTATGGATGGCCCCTTAACATCCTATCTAAAACAAACCGAGATTATTATCTTGGTCCTAGGTTAGTTGGCCATATTTATGCTAAGGAGAATCTATAGAAGCTCTTAAAATTTGGAAATATTAACAAAAATAAAAACGTACTGATAAAGTGCGTCGTTCTAACTCTCTATCATAAACGTAGAGATAACCCTCGCTCGCTCCTCCGAGAATTTCGTGACCATCACTTGAAAATTCGACCGAAAAAATACAAAATCTATCTCGCAGCGGATCCAATCGTAGTGCTTTTTGTTCATCTGCTTCACCATGTAGTTTAAATATGTGAACTAAAAATTTAAGTTAAATTTAAAAGACAATTAGTGGTGGAAAAACAGAGATGAAAAAACCAAATTAATTTTCTCAAATTATCTACACACTTGACAACTACAAACTTAATAGAAAAAAGTCAATGAGTAGAACAGAGATGGACGTAGTATTAGTTGTATTATGCATAAAAAAGAAAACTAACAATTTACATTTTCAACATTCAATTTTACTCTATAGACCAGAGTAGATAATTTTTGAACTAACAAAAATATAGTAAGATGAAACCCATTAGAAAAGGAAGAGAATAAAACTAAAATGAAAGGAAAAGTAAATTACGGTTGATCTTTGGTGGGGGAGTGGAAAGGGGGGGTAAGGGTAGAAACGGTTTATCTCGATTTCCGACAAAACTACAAGTCCTATGGAAAAAAGTTAAATGGCAAAGTTGTAGAAAATACGTAGATCTACAAATTTTGTGCTAACACTTTTTTCACATAACCTCAAAATTTATGTGAAAAATTCCAAAAACCAAGTTAAGTTTGCTTTTTAATTTTTATATATTCCAAAAAGGATTTTTTAAACGAAATTTGGTGAAAACTTATCTTTTTTATGTCCCAAACAAACTGTATTTTTTTTATTTAAAATATTAATTTTTTCACCTTATAATGATTTAAGTAATATCGAAAAAGCACTCTAATTTTCAATCAAAAATTCTCACGTCAAAAAATCTGATTTTTTAAAAAATCGGTAAGTGTTTTGTTCGTTGAAACCTCTACTTTCTGATGATGCAAAAAAATATATATACATTACAATGTTAAATGTTCTCAGACAATGCAAAAATTAAAGTGTACATTTTGATAAATTGCTCAAAATTCTACATAATACAATTGTACAAATACAATTTTAGGCAATTTATAAAAATTTACACTTTAATAATTGCATTTTCTGGGAATATTTAACATTGTAATGCATATTTTTTTGCATCATCGGAAAGTAGAGGTTTCAACGAACAAAAAGCGTACCGACTTTTTAAAGAAATCAGATGTTTTGACGTTAGAATTTTTGATTGAAAATTAGGGTGCTTTTTCGATATTACTTAAATCATTATACATAAGTTGAAAAAATTAATATTTTAAATAAAAAAAAGTACAGTTTGTTTGGGACATAAAAAGAGTAAGTTTTCACCAAATTTCCTGTAAAAATTTTTTTTTTGGAAAAGATAAAAATTAAAAACCAAACTTAACTTGGTTTTTGGAATTTTTCACATAAATTTTGAGGTTATGGGAAAAAAGTGTTAGCACAAAAGTTTTAGATCTACTCATTATCTACAACTTTGCTATTTAACTTTTTTCCATAGGACTTGTAGTTTTATCGAAAATTGAGATAAACTGTTTCTACCCTTACCCCCCACCTTTCCATTCCCCCTCCACAGATCGACCGTAATTTATTTTTCCTTTCATTTTTGTTAGATTTTCTTCCTTTTCCAATGGGTTTCATGCTACTATAATTTTTTCCACTTTTTGCCATTTTCAAAGGCTAAAAGCACTGGTCTAATTTACATATAATTTATTTTATAACACACTCTATACATGAAAAGCAATTCGTACGCAGTCAACTTCAAAAATATTTAGGTTAATTTAAACTAAAAGTATAATAGAATTTTTTACTCACGTGCTTCACACCAACTTGAATAAGCCATATATTGACCATCGGGGCTAAACGCTGTATCAATTATACTCCAACCCACACTGCGACCATTAACCGTTTTAACTTTCGTATAATTATTACATTTCGTACTATAAATATGAATATTTCCGTCTAAAAAAATAAACTTATTAGATTATATTTAAATCGAATTGCTCTGGTGTATTGAAGAGGCGTGTAAGGGGGGTATCCATGACACGGGTATCAATCGAACAGAGTTTTAAATTGTTTCCAAGATAAGATTTATTTGACCTCCAGGTACTAGTTACAGTCACTACACCACTGTCGAGTAACTATTATACCTTGACCCGCCGACACGAAATATTCGCCAGTCTTTGAAAATGTTCCACAAAATGTTTTCTGCTGAAAACAATCCAAAACGGACATCGAATTTGGCAGAAATGAGTTGAAAAGTTTTCGCTTGTCACCACTCGAATATACTGTGTTACACATAACACCCCTCTAAAAATCAAATTTTTGTAATGTGCTTCTTTTATGGTACTTGCATTACTAATGATTACCTCCCGACTTTGGATCATTGCCGGAATCGAATTCGAATTGGCTACATTTTGTTTCATATGCGTGTATGCACCACAGTCTAATTTTGTCACCAAGGCAAATTGGGATTTCTACAAAGATAAAATAGGTTTATAAGATTCAAAAGCTGTACTTCATTTACTGTAATTTAGGGCTCATAATATGAAAATCAAAATTTTTAAATGCATTTTACACGACAACTACTTTAAGCACGATACGTTAAGATATTGAATTTTTGGCTTTAGAAATGCATGTATTTGATGTGATATATTAAAAGTTCCACTTTGCTATATTTAAAAGTGAGTCTTGAAAATAAATTTTGTTAATTTTGCTATACAATGATACAGTATCGACATGCTATACTAAACAACTTAAGAAACAACTTAAATTTTTGTGTAATTTTCGAAGGGCTGCTCCTTAGAGTAAAAAGATCATAACGAGACATAAAAAGCAAATTTTTGGGTTTTAATTTTCGTATATGAGGCTCAACATTTTTAAGTATTTTGAGTAATGGTAATAACAAAAAAAAAAAAAACGTCGCAACAAAACATTTGTTAAAGATCATAATTGCAATGTAATAATCTTTTTTAAATCTCTAAATATTGAAACTCTAGACCTAAAAAAAAAATGAAACTTAGAACTACAATTTCTTATTCTCTTTTTCTCTCTACGACCATTTATCTACAAGTTACAATTTTTTGAAATCCACGCAAAAATTTCAAATGATTTTTAATATCCCTGTATACAAGGGCAATCCATAAATCATGTAACGCGTTTTTGTGAGGGGAGGGATAAGCAACTATGCTACGTGATGTAACAAAGACGGGGTTTTACTAGGTTTGTTCGCGGGTCTGATACTGAACGAATAACGAATCAATCCAAGTGGATTTAGGATAATCGCCAAACGCATACACGCTTATGAACTGATTAAGGGTTATTTTCCCGTGAAAGAGTTTGAAAATTTTCGGAAGTAAGACGAGAATTAACGAGAACCCACGAAAATTGTTAATTGAATTTAAAGTTGAAAGAAAAGGAATGAGAAACGGGATTTAGGATCTTGTGATTCTCGGTTTTTTTTAGGACGAAAAATTCGATTCTCTTACTCATGCGCAGTTTGATTAAATATGGCTAGATTTTCTTTCCTTTGCTCTCAACGTTAAATTCAATTAACAATTTTCGTGAGTTTTCGTTAATCCTCGTCTTACTTCCGAACATTTTCAAACTCGTTCACGGGAAAATAACCTTTAATCAGTTCATAAGCGTGTATGCGTTTGGCGATTATCCTAAATCCATTTGGATTGATTCGTTATTGGTTCAGTATCAGATCCGCGAACAAACCTACTATATCGACTATGACGCCGACATAATGTCCATTACTTTAAAAGTTATGTAACACAAAAAATGATTGCGATGGCGGAAGGGGGGGGGGGAGAATTTTTTTTTTATTTTAAAGTCACTTTATCTATTAGTGACAGTTAAAACCCAAAAATTCTGGACTACTAGGATTCAAATTTATTATCACTGGTGTAAGAAGCAGTAATTTAACCCCCACGCTACTACGTTCTGCTAAGCGCCCAATTTTCAAAATTGTCTTTCAACCGAGGCTTTTTCATTGCTGAGAGAACATTTAGAGCGTTGTTATTGCCTGGTGGAACGCATCCTAAGTTAGAATTTAATATTTTATTTTTAAAATAAAATACCTATCAAATTTAATGCTTAGTTTGACTTCATATTTTAAAACATTTGACTTGATTTTAAGGCAAATATATCAAGGCCTCGCACTGGAGGAATACTTCGGGGCATAGACAAACGAATAAATTCATCAAGTACTTCAAGAAGAGAACTCATGACATATTGTCACTCGGAAAAAGGGGCGTAAGGCTCCTAACAAGTCTCTATAGTCTATACGGCCACTGTACCCTAAATTACCATCTTCACGAGATCGGTAAAGCCGACATCAACATATTATGTCGTATCTGCCGGAAGGCGGTAGAAATGACGGAGCACCTACTATGCTCATGTGAGGCAGCTTTCAAAAGAAGACTGCAGCATCTCGAAAAGACGGGCATAACGCCTGGCGAGATAGCAACTGCAGCCCCTAGGCAGGTACTGCCTTTTTTTAAAAGCCGGATCCTCCTCTAGTTAATACTATAAACATATATTTTTACTGAGACCCGTAGAACGAAAAAAAAAAAAAAACAAAAATAAGTTAAATAGCTTGAATATCAAATCGAGTTATTTAAAAATCAAACCAAAAAGTGAAATCTTATCGTAAGTAGTCCTTGTAGGGCAAAACATATTTATAAAACGAATTAATACATAGTTTGAATGGATAACCCTGAAAATGTGTATAGTTAAAACAAGACCCAATTTTTCATTTACTTAGTTTCCGAAAACTTAATATAACATTAAAAAATTGTTTCGAAAATAAATTTTACTAAGCCCCTTTTTTGTTAATGGGTCTAAGGATTTTCTTTCTCATTTATCATCACAACTAATGAGATCTATTGTAGAGAAATCTCATGTTCTTTCTAGAAGAAGAGCTTTAAGGGGGTATTCTAGTCTAGAGGCCCGAATTTCGAGTGTTTTTTGGCAATTGATAAAAAAAAAGCATTTGATATTTTTACTATCCATTTTTTTTATCATTTGCTTATTCATATTCAGAGAGTACACAAAATTAATTTCAAAACAAAAAAATTTTTTTTCATTGAGTTATGCGTCTTTGAAGTAGAGGGGGAAAAAAAAGACCGTGTCCTCGTCGCCATGATTTCTACCCTTGTGGTCATTTGAAAAATTAAACAATGATGGATTCTTGATAAGTACAAATGTCGCTATTGCATGAACCACCAAAACTGAAAAAAAAAATTTTTTTTCATAAAATGGCGGCTACTCAAAAATAAAGGTCGATTTTTTCACTCATTTTTTAACTTTGTCGAATTTTTAAAAAATATTACAAATTTAAAATTTTCATTTTTTATTGGTTCATGCGATAGAGAGATGTTTAAAGAATATTCATGCAAAATTTCAAGTAAATCGGCTGATTAGAACTTGAGATATTATGGCGACCGCATCGAAAAAAGTAGTTTCGAGAAAAACGCATTTAAAGTTTTACGTTAAGTCTCAACCGGTCCAGTTGGAACGACACTAAAACGGCTATAACTTCGGAAATAATTTGAATTTTGAAAAATCCTTTTAGGGAGATATTTTTGAATATATAAACTATCGGATTATGAAAAAAAAAATTTCGATTTTTCCAAAATCCTAGACTAGAATACCCCCTTAAGAGCTAAAAGCTTTAGACTTCTAAAGAAAGTCATCACCTATCTAGGGGTGAAATGTCCCTTAGAAATCTAATAGTTTTCCAAAAGACTAATTAATCTTTTATAGATTTAGTAGCTGATAATAAAATTTTATCTTCAATTGTTGAAAATGCATTTCCAAATCAAAAATTCTTTTCCTCGTCGTTCATTTTCTAGAATAAGTATATAAAGCAGTATATAATGTATACATTTGTGTTATACGTACTTGAAGATTTTGGGCAGCTTCTTTTTGCTCGGTTTCATCAAACTGATAATTGCTACGAGTGCTACGTCGAATCATTTTCGCTTGTAAATAGCATGCTAAAAGAAACTGAATCGAAATTTTCTTTAGAACTTATATAACATCCAGTGTAGTTATATAAATTTATTAATTAAATGAATTATTTAATTTAACTTGAATATTTCTAGTAATAATTATACAAAAATATTCTTCAAAAAAATAAAAATCCAGCTGATCCAGCTAAACGCCCATTAGAATTAAACATCAAAAACCAACACAATATTAAATTAATAATTCAAAGAAATAACTATGAAAATAGTTATCTTGGAAAAATTTTCTCAATTTTTACATTTATATGATTTATTTTAGTAGAAAACGGAAAACGTCAACAACACCAAAGGTTTCTGAACAAAGATAACTTCTTCGATCCGTTCATTTTCTCACTTACGACAGACAAAGATAATCTAAGTTCTAACGTCTGTCAAATCGCTTGTTTATTTTAAGTTGTTAGTTTTTAGTTGTTCAATTGCCAAATGAAATTTCCTACTTAGGTGAAATATAACTGAGGAAATTCTTACAGAGGTTCAAATTCAAGCCGTTTTTAATTTACGTACAAACTTAAAATAAAATTACGAATTAATTGTCGTATAATTACCATTTATTTATTAAAACAATTCGAGAACACAAAATAAAAATGTTGTTTTTTATTAAAAGGACAAAATACAAAGTAAAAGGAAAAATTTAAGTTTCACAAAGAAAGATTAATTTTTAGATCTTCATAACAAAAATAAATAAAAACATTTTACTGAGTAAAAATATAAACAAACTACAGACTTAAACTATGTTATACTAACACAACATTTTGCCTTATAGAACGACTAGAATGAGTGGATTTCGGGTAGAATCGGAAAAATCTGTAAATTTGTCATTGGGTGGTTCGGGTGCTTTTTACACGTGTACACAAATACATGCATAGATTTTTTTAGGGCTATTCAGGGCTATTGCAAGTTTTGATTGGGGGAAAAAAATTCTTAGGAGTTGGTGACACTGATTATGTCTAAAGTTATTTTGACAAGTTCTCTATTGAATTGCCAATAGCATAACCTTAATTTGTAAATAGTTTTTAATTATCAAATTATTCTTAATGTACAATTAGTATGTGATTCGTATGACTGAAAAAGGCAACCAGGAACTTCAAATTTACATGATGTCATAGAAATGAATTGAAATTTTTAACGTGTCGATTATAGAGAGTTTTAGTTTGCGAGGACATGGCGCAGAGCATAGCTAGTGGAACATCTTCGAGACGCCACGTTCGTGAACATGACACCGCTTCGATTGCTTCAAGCCGCTATGTCGACACAGAATGGGAAGCCAAAGAGGTATCCATTATATTTCCATTTATAAAACAGTTACATGATTGACTGATAGATAAGCTAGAGGCTAAGCCACTATAGATAAAATATACTTTTTGAAAGAGCTATTCCAAAGCCCTGTGTGACCTTACTAAGGAAGATTTTTTTTTGAAATTCCACATATAAGTAGTCCAAACAGAGAAATCTAAATTTTCGATTATATTAATTTTACTTTTAAAGTATCAACTTTCTCAATACTAATTTCCAATTGTACCTACATGCATATGATAAAAACCTCTGCTTTGGTTGTTTTGTTGATTAGTTCATCTAAGAATTCTTAGCCCATTAATTTAAAACTAGAAGTCGCCCAGTGGTCGAAATTCGACCATAATTCGTTACAATTTTTACATACCTAAGGGTACACTTCACTTGTAACTGCCTCAAAAACTTTAGTTACTAAACAAACTACAGCAGATAATGAATTGCATTTGCGAATGTTTGGAAAATAATGTTTTGACTAATTTTTTCTTCAAGGTTCATTTAAAGAAAGTGCATCATATAATGATTGAAAATATTTATTTTAAGTTAAGGAAGGAAATAGTTGCAGAGGTTTCAAAATATTTATATTTTTTCTTCCATAAATCTTTTACAAAATTATTTCAAAATATTCTCTAAAAATTTAAAAACTAAATATCAATTCGTTCATATCATACATGTTTTGAGGTCCCCTAAGTCCAAAAAAGTAGTTTTTAGAAACATGTCTGTGTGTGTGACAGCCATATCGTATCGAACGCTTTTCCGAATTTCACCAAACTTGGAAATTTTCCTTCATATTATGTCTTGTTCTGCCGTGAAGCTTTTAGTTGAAATCGGTTAACCGAAAGCTCCACTTTATTCTCGGAGTTTTTGAGCTTTTTCAAATTTTTTCGAAAACGGCTGCAAAGATTTTCTTTAAGCTTATGATAGTTCTTAGACTTAATAATGGCTAAAACTTTTATTTGAAGTTTTTTCTTGGGAAAATTCGATTAAGGACGTTTCTGGGGTGAAGGTTGGGAATTCATAAATACTGTAACGTTTTTACGGGTTCGTTGGTTTGTGTATAATGACTACGAATTTATTTTTAAATAATTGTTTGTTTATTTATCTAAGACTTATACACTACAACAATGTTCACTGTCAACAATAGTCACAGTACTGTTTATATTTCACTATTGCACTGTTAACTCTATTTACCATGTTTACAATAATCACAATTTATTTATACTCGCGATTCACTATTCACTTTATTTAACAATTCACTGATCACTTTAACACTAAGCACTTCGAGGAATTTATTTGAATACTGTCGATGAACACTCGATGATTTATGTTAATACTCGTCGGAGGTTTATTTTAATACTCTACGACGTTTATTTGAATACTCTACGACGTTTATTTGAATACTGAACTGTTGGCTCACCTTTCGGGCCATTTATAGTAGCGATCACCCGGTTCTAGATTTTTCGATTGGTAATCTTAGTGCCTGTCTTACTCTCCTCCATTGATTTACCAATGGAGAGAGTTCTAGAATAACACGTTCCTCGTCTCATCTTTTGTACTGTTAATCCGTGGTCATAAAAGCCGCTCCAGGGGGTTCATCCTTTTGTGCAATTCTTATTGTTGGTTATTGGTTAATCCTCGACTTTCAGGCGCCAGACACAAATGGGTGTCTTGGATTTGTGACAATACATATATGTTGTATACTTGTATGCATATAGTTCTGCTATGTATAGTTATAAGGTGCTTATATATTTCTTTTAACCAACAGCGAGTTTCATAAATGAAAATAAAATAAAGTACTGTGACGCCACGCAGCAGATATTTTTCTTTTTATAATGTTGTATGTCAATTCAAATTACAGTATTCTGAAATATTTTTTAGACAAACAAAAAAAAATATGACTATGAAAAATCAGAAGTAATTTCAAGTGAGTTTCCTACGTTCAAAAGTAAAACAAAAGTACCTTTATGTTTAGATTTTTTCATTTAAAAGCCAAAGATAAAAAACTTTGAATTAAGCTAAGTTTTTTTTTTCAAATAGTACCTACCTACCTAAATTAATTTTTTGTGTAATTTATTTGAATGATTTTGCCAAAAGAATATAGTATGAATTATTTATACGTTATATAATAATCAAGAAACTCCTGATGAAGACCAAATAAAATGGTTGAAACGTTGTGTATTTGAAGTTATACATATCTTTTAAATATATTTTTAATAATATTACTCAATAATCAAATGATCGGTTAAATTTGTTTCCTTCAATTTCAATAATTACAATTTCAAAATTTAAATTCCTCTCACAATATTTTGTTTAAATAATGACATTTGGAATATGGTTGAAGTCTGTGGTCAAACTGAACAACTGAGATTTAAAAATCTACATATTTGTGTGTATTGTGTGTGTGTGTGTGTGTCAAACGCGTGGTAGTGTGTGTGACGTCTTTTTTCATTAATTTAAGGTATTTTGAAGCATTATTATAAAAAAAATATTATCTCATAACGCAACTCCCCCTTATAAACTTCAATTGTGCCAAATTTCATACTCCTCCGTTCGTATAATATTCGGTAAAAGGGGTTTAAAATTTTTGCTTTACGTATTAATATATAGATGAGTTAATCATTATGCCTACGTACTATATACGGGTAAATATTGTGATGATATTCTTGCAGTATTTTGTAATTTTCGCTTCATAAGCAAAGGTTAGTTATGTTTAACTTGAACTATGTTTACTTATCTTGCAGAGAGAAGACTGAGAGAGCCAGATCGCATGAATACACTTGCTGCCATCTACTCCGAGTAAAGGTGTTTGGAACTAATCCTTAGTCAGTTTGTGTTCCTTTCTCCACCGGTCTACACTCGGAACGTCTAAAGCCATAGAGAAAGTTCTCTCTGTCGAAACATACTCGGAACGCTTTTCTTCTCTCTCATGAGCATAGATAAGTCGTAAGCTATTGCAAAATAAGTAGAGCTACGACTTATCTATGCTCATGAGAGAGAAAAAAACGCGTTCTGAGTATGTTTTGACAGAGAGAACCTTCTCTATGGCAGACGTTCCGAGTGTAGAACGGTGGAGAAAGGAACACAAACTGACTAAGAAATAGTTCCAAACACCTTTACTCGGAGTAGATGGCAGCAAGTGTATTCATGCGATCTGGCTCTCTCAGTCTTTTCAATGTATCTTGTTAACTGTTACGTGAACGAAGTTACGGGTAACCCAGTGGCATAATTATAGAGTTTGAGGCCCGTGTCAATTTCAGCAAATAAGACCCTGTCTTAATGTACGAACTACTATAACTGTTTTGCTTTTCTCCTGGTAAATTTTAATGGTAACTTTAAAGAACGAAATAGACTTAAATCGGAATTTTCGTTTTATTGCGAAATTTTTGTTACTGAAAATGTTCATTAAAAGCGTTATTATTATTTATAATATCATTATAAAAGTATTCAAATATTGGGTCATAGAATACTCGATGGTTAACATAACTAAGTTGCGAAACTATTCTTAAAATTTTATTACGTACTGGATGTGTTCTAAAATAGTTTCATGTATACTTTTCGTACTAAGTAGTAAGTACATTCAGATATTGAGATGCTTTTTATTTAATGTGTATATTCTTGATTTTTTTGGAATACAATACTAAATCTAATAATAAGTTTGAAGATCTTCAAATCTTCTAGGGTCAAAATCCTCTTTCGACTGAGAACCCGTGGGATTTTTACCGCCATTCCACCCTATTGTTATTCCCCTGGGGTAGCCACAAGTCATATAATGGCGCTTTCAGAGGAGTCGATTTTAGTTGACCGACAAACGTTGAATAAAAAACCGCTGTTCAATTAAGTTGATCCACTAAAAGGTTCACACGAGGTTTTTTATTCAACTTTTGTCGGTCAACTAAAGTTGACTCGTGTGACCGCGGCATAAAACAGTATCATATTGACTGACCGACACACTAAAGACTAAAACACTGAAAATAATAAAATTAGAAAGTGTTATTCCTAATAGACTATGACTTCCACTAAGAAAGAATTTCTCGAACTCTTTAAAATACTACCTCTAAGTGACTCAAATGGAGTTAAAAGTTTTGCATTTTTTAGAGTTTTACTCATAAATCATGAACTTTTTGAAATACTAAAACTACAATTATAAAGCTACACGTAAATAATAAGAAATAATTTTGTAGTTTATTAACTCCCACATTTAAAGGTTGAAAAAATGCTTTAATTCCATGGTTTTTCATTGTGATAATCTGATCTATTCCATAAGAATTGTTGAGTGAGACGACAATTGTCACTTCAGATTGAATCTCGGTGATGTCTCGTTTCATACCGATAATGCCGATTTAAATTATGCTAAAGAAATAATAAAAAAAAATTCGACACATAGTTGCATAATGAGATTTGTCGTAAAGTGACAGTTTATAAAATACGAATTTGAATTGTCGCCTCACTTGACAAGTGACACGTCCTTTGGAATAGGCATTGAATTTAACTAACTTCAATAAAGTTGTTTCGTACAGATTTTTTAAGTCTGCACTTGTTTTACTGATTTTTTTAAATGTTACACTCGAACGTAGTTACGGGTAGTCATTAGATTATAACAATAAAAGGCTTAGTGGGAAAACTTCATTTTTACATATTTTGTTTTAATATTGGCGTTAACTTATAGTTGTTTAAGTTGTTTAAAAAACTGAGTCTAATGGCGTTAACTTTTCCGAAGAAAAACTATTAAAACACCTGTTGAAATTAAAAAAGAATTCACACTAAGGAGGAAAATTGTATGTGAAGAAAATGCGAGGAAAAATCATTCTAATTTGAACATAATGCAGGATAAGTACAATTGTTATGCTATATTTTGAGAATCGTGCATTATTCTAACATACGAATTAATAATCTATATTTTTCTCCGACCTTTCAACTACCCTATTGCAAAAAATCATGTCAATCCTCTATGACAAACAAAAACATAACTATCCCACGGGAGTAGTACATTTTTCCTAGATAAAAAAGAGATCAGGCCTTCTTGAGGATAATACGCTAGAACTCTATTTCACGAACTTTAACGAAACTTTTTTTTAAATACACGGTTCCTGTAAGATACAATTGTCTTGTTATCTCACGGGAAGAGTACAATTATGTCGAATTTTTGCTCTATGGAAACGAAAACGTACCTATTCCACGTAAATACATTTTTCCTGGATAAAAGGTAGACCAATCTTTCTTGAGGAAAATTAGTTAAAACGCGTATTTATGCACTTTTACGAAACTCCTTTTAAATACTCAGTTCTTGAAGGATACCATTCTTATCCTATCCTACGGGAACCGTGCTATATTCTGACACAAAAGGTAGCCTATATTTATTCTCTGACTCTCAATTAGCCACCTCATTGTAAGAAATTATGGTAATCTTTTGCTCTGTGAAAAATAAAAACATATCTATCCTACGGGAACCGCACATTTTTCCTGCATAAAAATAAGACTGTAGGATAAAAAAATTATTTTTTGCCTTGAGGACATTATGAGTTATAACTATTAATATACTCTATTATAATCAGCTAAAAACGTTTAGTTTCAGCATGATGTTTCTTTAAACTAGTTTTTCTATTTTCCCGTTGAAATGAGAAATTTTTCCGATATAAAACGTATTGTAGATAATGATTCACATATTTAGCTATCATCATACTTAAATATCACCAATATTCATTTTCAAATAAAAATGTATAGTTTATGCATAATTTTTGTTCCAACTCGTTTTTCAATTTCCCGTATAAATGAGACATTTTCCCGTAATAAAAAGTATTATTTTTAATGGCTCAGATTGTCATTTATCATCATACCAAATTTCATTAAAACCCGTATTTATTTGGCTAAGAATTAATAATATGTTTCTAAAAACAATTTCGCTAATAATGAATTATTTTTGAAACAACTTTAATAACCATTAAAAAGGTTATAGCGGGACAACCTTAAAAGATAGACATATGTCGTCGCGGACTTTTTTTTTAGAACTTTTTAAGAGGAACAATTTTGCTATACATGATTTTTGCGTAGCTTTAACCATTTACGCAGGGTAGGCAACAAACGCTCTCAAAAGGAAATAATTTTCCTGGTTTTTGCAACATTTTCCATTGACGCTCTGCTGCTATTGGTCGTAGCGTGATTTTGTATAGCCTAAAGCCTTCGTCGATAATTAGGCTATCCAAGACAATAAGAATTTTTCAATTCGAACCAGTAGTTTCTGAGATTAGCGCGTTTAACCAAACAATCAAACAAACAAACTCTTCAATTTTTTATATTAGTATATAGATTATTAAAAAATGACCATTTGCAATTTTTATATTTATTCATGAACGAAGTCATAGGTAGCCTCTAAGAAACCACTAATAAGAAAGCCTCTAATAAGAATTAACAAATGGTTTTATTATGTTTTCAGGCGTTGCGTCAACGTGAGCTGGAGGAAGCCCGCGCTCGCGCCGCCCAAATGGAAAAAACGATGCGTTGGTGGTCCGATTGCACGGCCAATTGGCGTGAGAAGTGGAGCAAAGTACGCAACGAACGCAACTTGGCCCGCGAAGAATCGAAACAGTATCGCACCAAACTGGATGCCGCCCTCAAAGACGTCAACGTGTACAAACGGGAGAAACAAGACTTAGAACTTCAAAACGAACAGCTGAAAAAAGAAATGGAAAAAATACATTTACTGTTGCTGAAGCATGCCGGGCAATTCGATAGTCAGATCTTGGAAGCACTGGAAAACGAGGATCTCGATCGAGAGTTTCTCTTCACAAATAATAGCCAGAATGTTTCATTAGGACTCGCACAGGAATGTGATAGTAGTGAAATGGGCTTGGGGGCAAGTTTAGACAATGGCAAGGAGCTGTTGCTCGAAGAGTATATGATGCAAGGAGCTGTTCCGAAAAATGCAGAAAATCTCGCTAATTCGGATCAACAGCATCGCAATCTCGATACGATAGCTTCAAACGAAAAAATTTCCAATTCGGAAATTTTGGAAGTCACCACTAATGGTGAGATAGATCGACGTAATAACGTAGTAAACAAAGAAGAATACGATCAAGATTTACTCTTACAAAAGCTCTCAATGCTCCAACTTCGACTGGAAGAAGCGACCAAAACAATTCACGTTGAACGAGAGTAAGAAATCCTGGAAGGTCAGTAGGTATATAGTGGTAATAATCTATTTTTTTTTTTTTAGGGAAAAATCATGTTTGCATCGTACTTTAGAACGTCTCCAAGCCGAATTGCAAGAAGCTCGAGATCGGTGTGAAGATTTACGAGGTGCACGTCAGGAAGCCGTTCGGGAATTGTTGGCTTTGCAGGATCAACATCAAGATGAACTTCGATTAGTGCAAGCCGATTTGCAAGATGAAGCCAGTTCTCGGGAGGGCATGGATCGACGCTTAGCTGATCTAAGAGCAGAAGTACGTGCCAATTAAAAAAAAAAAATTAAAGTAAAAAATCAAATAATTTTTTTAATAGCTGGAACGGTTACAAGCTGAAAATGCAGCTGAATGGGGCAAGCGTGAACGTTTAGAAACCGAAAAATTAGCGCTGGAAAGAGATAATAAGAAGTTGCGATCGGAAATTCGGGATACTCAGGAACGTTTAGAACGCAAGGGCCGTCCTATGTCGACGTCCGATGCCGAATTACGACAACTGCAACAAGATTTGAGTGATAAGAATAAGGTTTGCATTTTTGTTAGTCAAAATTATAACGAATGAAGATCAGGAACCCGAATTAATGCTTTGAAAGCAACATTAAAACGAAAGCACCCACGAATAGTTCTATGAAGAGATGCAAGGAATAGTGATTTAGCCGAATACCAAATATTCGGCCACACTCTCGGCGGAAGCGTTTAATATTCGGTCGTTTCATTTACGAGTAAATCGTATCACGAGACGCATTATTTTTTATAAAAAAAAAAAAAATAACGGCAACCAAAATTGATTTTTTACCGACTTCAAAAAAAGAGGAGGTTCTCAATTCGACTGTATATTTTTTTTTTCTTTTATGTTTGTTACCTCAGAATTTACGACTAGGTGAAGCGATTTTGACGATTTTTATTTGAAAGCTGATGCTTCTCGTGTGGTCCCATTTTAATTTAAAGGAAATAGTTCTAAGGGGTTGAAAACTAAGGGATGAAATATTAACTTCTTATTGGATAGTTCGATTTTGATAATTCTTTTTTTATTTGAAAGCTGGTGTTTCCCGTTTAGTCCCATTTTAATTTGAAGGAAATAGTTCACTTCTAAGGGGTTGAAAACTAAGAGATGAGATATTAACTTCTTATTGGATAACTCGATTTTGATAATTTTCTTTTTTATTGGTAGAACATAATTTTAAATTAATCTCATATTCATTTACGTTACGTACATCGTACCTTGAAATTGTTCACATTTTAATTTGAAGAAAAAAAGCCATCCCCTAAGGATGAAAATAGGGGATGAAATAGTTACGTTTAACTGAATCATCGGATTTTGTTTCCATTGGAAAGAGTATTCCACTTAGTCCTATCATTAAATTTAAAAGCCAAAAATTTCTAACCTTTAAGAGCAAAAGGGGATGATGTAGTAACTTTTACCATTTAAACGACGCTGTCTCATATGAGCAGCGCGTTTAGTAGTTTTACCCATATCTAAATAAATAAAAACAATTATCAAACTTTAGATCACTAAAAATCGAGAAATAAATAAAATTATAGCAAAATGAAAAATCGACTTCAAAATAAATAAAAACTCTTAAACAAAAAATGCATCAAAAAGTAAAAAAAATAATTGCGTATCCTTGCAGTGTCTACAACTTACTAATTATTAGGATTATATAATGTACAACTTTGGTTATTTTTGGAGTTGGTGTCAGCCAAGGAAATAAATATTAATGTTCATTTCTAAAAAGGTTTAATTAGTGATTGGTATTTTGTAGTTTAAAGGTCGCTAGATATTGTCACAATTCGAGTATATTGTAAAAAAGTTCATTTGAAAAATAAATTTCTTAAGGTATTCTCGCTTATTGCTAAGTACAGATATAGTCGTATTTCCTTGGCTGACACCAACTCCAAAAATAACAATAGTTGTACATTGTATCATCCTAATAATTTGTAAGTTGTAGACACTGCAAGGGTACGCAATTATTTCTTTACTTTTTAGTACATTTTTTGTTTAAGAGTTTTTATTTTTTTTGAAGTCGGTTTTTTATTTTGTCATAATTTAATTTATTATTTTAAATCTTTTTGCCTAGATCGAACACTAGATTCATATAAGTAGTGGTTTCTAAATTCAAATCAGGTTCCTACTCAAAGAAACTTTACTTAAATTTATTTATTGTCTCCTGGCAGTAGCGTGGATAGTGAAAGGTTTTCAGAAGCCGGTATAATATACGAGGAAAAACGCATATCGTCTGCTATAAATGCAGAAATTTTTTTTTTTTGATTAATCATAATTTATTCCTCCTAATAGATTTTCAATTATAATTTGTAATTTAAATATATATAATTTCGAATTTAACATTTATTTTGTTAGATTTAAGTATTCGGTATTCGGCCGAATAGTACATACTATTCGGCCGAATACCGAATAGTAAAAAATTCAGCCAAATAGGCTGAATACTGAATAGTAGCCGAATATTCGTTGCATCTCTAGTTCTATGATAGATGTCACTTAGGACGTTTAAAAACATTTTTAAAATACATAAAAAATGTTGAAATTGGTAAAAAAAAATGCTGCGAAAGTTTGAGTTTTTAATATTAATATTAAGAGGGTCCGCATCGCAAATTTCTATTTTCCATTTAAAAAACATGAGAATAACATTCGCTTGCACTTTGGAATTTTATAGCTCACGCCAGGAATAATATTTCGGAATGACCAAGATTTATTATTATAAAAATTTTAATGCTATACAAAAAAAGTTTCATGCAATTTTTTGGTGTATTTATTCCTTTAAAAGTTATTCAAGGTTCAAGTTGGATTGATGTATGTATTAAATGTTAATATTTTTAAAAAATTTTGTAATTGGTATCTATCAACTTTATGGAAAAATTTCATACGATATTTTTTGTAGAGCATTTTTTCAAGTTATCTCCATAAAAGTTTTTGATATTTCGTGCAGGTCGGAAGTTATTCGCATTGAATTGGTTTTTTTTAATACCCGTGATTTGTAAATCGTTTAGAATTGATATTTTTTTAAAAATATAATTAAACTAATTTACTAATTTTTGACCTATAAAATTCCAAAGTGCAAGAGATTTTTCCCTAGTTATTTAAATCGAATATGGAAAGGCTCTGGCCCAATAGCCATAAGAAAAGTGCCCCAGGCGGTTTTTGAAAAATGCTTCCGTGTGCTGATTCCTCTTCATGAAAAACTTATTGTCGCACAATTTTAACCCGCTACCCCCACTTGTATTGGAGTTACGGGGGAAACTACCCCAGACGTTAAATTTTTTTTTCTAGAAAACTATTAAATATTTTTTCATGAAATTAAAACTGTACGTAGATATGGATAAAACGCATAATATATATTTTTTTCAGAATTTTTGTAAATCTATAAATGATGAAAAATATTATTTTTATTTTTTGAGGGTGGTTTTTTACATCAACCTTTAAAGTGACACCTTTTTTTAAAAATGCGATTAGGGCATTTATTATCCATCTTTTATTTAAAAAAAGTCGCTTTAAGAAATTAGTTGTCGCTCACTACCAAAATGAGGTCATCCAGGGACAGGTTTGTAATAGACAGCGTATTTTGTAAATGCATTTATTGCTTTATGACTTGTATATATATGCCATAATATGGTTTTCGTCTAGAAAAAAAGTTCTGAGAGAGAAATTAATTTTTGAAATTTTTTGTAGGCCTATTAACAATATAGTGCAGGGATCTTTTATCCATTCTTTTACTAATAATAAATTCAAAGAAAGTTTGATAAATAATACCTACTTGTAATTATTTTCCATCTCAGATTACCTACATCCATACTCAAATATTGTTAGTATTATTATTTGAATCAAGTAATATTTTTATTATTTGTTATAACTAAAAATAATTACAATCATAATTTATTGGAAATAATAATTTAGAATTTGAATTTAACCTTTGCTTAGTCGCTATAGGATTCTGCTTCTATATACGTAATTGTCTATATATTTTTGGAATTCTTTTGAAGTTTATTCATTATTTCTGCTGGCTTACGTTTTTTACGTTTTGATTTATAAAGACCATGTAATAAATAGTAGGAGTATATAACCGCTGCAGCACAGGTACAAAACAGCCACCAATTCTATTTCCATTACCACAATCACATATAAGTACGTATTTTTTAACACCTGCATAACTTTTTTAGTATTATATTATCATAAGGTTCATATTCAAGAAAATAATTTGGTTTTTCTATTGAAATGCCTTCGATTGCACTCTTCCTCTTATAATTGTTCTAAAATGTTTTAAATATTGTAGGCTTAAGCCTGCATTAGTTATTATTTTGGAAAGATAACAAACTGCTTGCGCCAATTGATAAGTGCCGCTGAATATTATTTTAAGATCTTCTTCAGTAGTTCTGGGAATCTCGTAGAATTTATCATTGAAAACGTTTTTTTTATATCAATTAAAATTCTTATTGACGTTCTTTCATATAAAAAATTATTTTATCCACCATAACAACTTCTGAGTTACCTAAGTCTTTTCCAAACCTATAGTGCAAAGATCCAGCTATCTTGCACATTGTTTAAACCGAAAATAACAATTTGTTCCTTAAATTTTTATGCCAAATACTGTTTTATTGACCGATCGTACCATGTACAGATTCGACAACCCAACGCACTTGTTACAAATCGAAATGTTTTTACTTCCTCCGTAAGTATACAAATTCTAAATTAATACTCAACTAATTATTTTTAGTTATAACAAATAATAAAAATATATTTTGATTCAAATAATAATACTAACAATATTTGAGTATGTATGTAGGTAATCTGAGATGGAAAATAATTACAAGTAGGTATTATTTATCAAACTTTCTTTGAATTTATTATTAGTAAAAAAATGGATAAAAGATCCCTGCACTATATTGTTAATAGGCCTATAAAAAATTTCAAAAATTAATTTCTTTCTCAGGACCTTTTTTCTTGACGAAAACCATATTATGGCATATATATACAAGTCATAAAGCAATAAATGCATTTAGGAAATGCGCTGTCTATTACAAACTTGTCCCTGGATGACCTCATTTTGGTGGTGAGCGACAACTAATTTCTTAAAACGACTTTTTTTAAATAAAAGATGGATAATAAATGTACTAATAGCATTTTTAAAAAAAGGTGTCACTTTAAGGGTTGATGGAAAAAACTACCCTCAAAAAATAAAAATAATATTTTTCATCATTTATAGATTTACAAAAATTCTGAAAAAATATAAATTATTCGTTTTATCAATATCTACGTACAGTTTTAATTTCATGAAAAAATCTTCAATAGTTTTCTAGAAAAAAAAAATTAACGTCTGGGGTAGTTTCCCCCGTAACTCCAATACAAGTGGGGGTAGCGGGTTAAAATTGTGCGACAATAAGTTTTTTATGAAGAGGAATCAGCACACGGAAGCATTTTTCAAAAACCGCCTGGGGCACTTTTCTTATGGCTATTGGGCCAGAGCCTTTGTCTAACTTAAGTTCTCGTTCTTGGTGTTTATTCTTCATGGTTAAAATCTAAGAATATTAATTCATTGCGTACATATTTTTAGGAAATATATGATTTGAAACATAATCAAAATAAGATGAAGAAAGTGCTACAAGACAAAATAACGGAGTTGGCACATGCAAACCGTCGCGCTGAACAGTATGAAGCTGAAGTGAAACGTCTTCGGGGTCGTGTTGAAGAGTTGAAACGTGATTTGGCTGTGGCTGAGGACGAGGTGGACGCAGCCACGAACAATATGCGTAAATTACAACGAACCAACGATGAGTTACAAGAACAAGTCGAAGGTTTTCAAGTTCAATTAGAACATTTACACACGAGGTATTTGATACTCTTTTTCTTGCCTTCATTCACTTTTCTTTCGGGTGTCTACGAAACTATTAAAGGGGCCGTTCGTTGCACACATTGCGGTAAAGCAAAAAATTCACTTTTGAAATGCATTTTTATGCAAAAGCTAATAAATTTGTTATTTAGAGCTGTTACTTTATATTTATAAGAAACATTTATTTTGGATATATAAAACTTAAAAGTCAACGAAGACTTGATAATTTTAAAAACTTGTACAAGTGGATTTAATCGATGTGTGCACTGATCGGCTCAAATCCACAAAAGTTCATATTTTTTCAATTTTTACCTATGACATCCTTAAAATGTTCATATTTTGCAATTGATATCCATGATTTTTTTTTTTTATAAAATTTGATATACAATGAAAAGTAGTCTTGCTCGATTGTATTTCCATAATTTAAATTTGGATTTTTTCTTGTTTTTATTTGAAAGTTGGTGCTCCCCGTGTGGTTCCATTTTAATTTGAAGAAAATAGTTCACTTCTAAGGGGTTAAAAACTAAGGGATGAAATATTAACTTCTTATTGGATAGCTCGATTTTGATAATTCTTTTTTTTTATCGGTATAACATAATTTTAAATTAATCTCATATCAATTTTTTATGAAAAACTCCACTTATAAGGGGTTAAAAATTAGGGATGAAATAATAAATTTTTCCTGGCTAACCCGATTTTTATAATTTTGTTTCTATTACGTACATTGTACCTTTAAATTGTTTACATTTCAATTTGAGGAAAAAAATCTACCCCCTAAGGATGAAAATAGGGGATGAAATAGTGACGTTTAACTGAATCATCGACTTATGATGTTTTTGTTTCTATTGGAAGAGTATCCCACTTAGTTCTTTCATTACATTTAAAAGCAAAAAAATTCAACCCTTATAAGCAAAAGGGGATGAAGTAGTAACTTTTAACATTTAACGGCACTGCCTCATATGAGCAGCGCGTTTAGTTGGTTTATCCATATTCAAAGAAATAAAATCAGTTATCAAACTTCAGATCACTAAATATCGAAAAATAAATAAAAATTATAACAAAATGAAAAACCGACTTCAAAATAAAAAAAAAATCTTAATCAAAAAATACACTAAAAAGTAAAAAATAATTGCGTTTCCTTGCAGGGTCTACAACTTACAAATTATTAGTATGGTATAATGTACAACTATTGTTATTTTTGGAGTTGGTGTCAGCCAAGGAAATAAATATTAATGTTTATTTGTAAAAAGGTTTAATTAGTGATTGATATTTTGTAGTTTAAAGGTCGTTAGATATTGTCACAAGTACATTGTATAAAAGTTCATTTGAAAAATAAATTTCATAAGGTATTCTAGATTATTGTAAGTCTCAATATAATCGTATTTCCTTGGCTGACACCAACTCCAAAAATAACAATAGTTGTACATTATCTCATCCTAATAATTTGTAAGTTGTAGACTCTGCAAGGATGCGCAATTATTTCTTTACTTTTTAGTGCATTTTTTGTTTAAGAGTTTTTATATTTTTTTAAGTCGGTTTTTCATTTTGTTATAATTTTTATTTATTTAATTTGATCCTTTTAAAAATTAAAATAATTTAATAGTTAATAGGTTTGTTCTTACGTTAGTTCAAGTTCATGATTTTGAACTGCTTTTTGACTGCCAATTCAAATCAAATTGTAGAACTTCATAGAACATTGCTCTCTCCTTTTATACGCTCCATACTCATTTACTCACTCATTGCATGGAACAGCGGATTTTAATTCAAACTCGAAATTTTCCTATGCGTACACTAAACAGTTGAAAAGTAGTTCAAATTTGATCCAGATCACAGTGAAAACGAACCTGATATGAAATGATATTTCAATTGGGGATTGGGTTTTATTTATTTTCTCTTAACCAACATCCCGTTTCGTGTAAAAAAAAAAAGATCTGCGACGCGTCCCAGCAGATATTTATCCATATATAAAGAAACTGGAAATGAAAACAATAGAAAATTAAAAAAAAAAATCTTCAAAATTATCCTTAATATCCATAAAATTCCCGTGGAAGTTTTTGTAGACACCTTGTCTTTGCTTTTCATTTTACCTTAAAATCACATTCATCAACAAATATTTTTCATTTAAAACTTCTTGCTCTTTTCATGCTGCATTACTTATAATGATTTAGTCGTAACACTAACGATTTGGCTGATGAAACTAACACAGACGTGGAACTTTGTATTATAGAAAATAATGATGGTGTAAGTTACTTTTGCTCATTAAAAAAAAAACATTTATATGATTAATTTATCTAAATATTGTAATAATTATTTTTTTTTCTATATTAGGTTGCGTAATTCAGGAACCACAAGCCTTTTATCGCACCGAGCTCAAAATATACGGACAGAGGAAGCTAGTGATGATGACGTCAATATATATTAGAATAATTTTTAAATAACAGAGTCTCAAATTTTAACTTAACAATATATTTTATTTAAACAAAAAAAATTATTTTTATAATTTGATATGTAAAAAAGTACTCATTAAGTTTCATTCCACATTAAAAAAGGGGTAAAATAAGGAAATGGACTCTTATGTATTAATATGTTACCACTTTTGTACAATATTTTACGTTGTGATTTTTTTATTATTTATACGAAACAAATGTTTTCCGTTACGTTCATTAATATATTATATATTTATCCTCTTAAACAAATTATTCGTAAGATACTTATTTTAAAAATAGTTAAATGCTAATTAATGTGGTTGTTTAATTTAATTTGGTGATACTCAGTTTGATATTTCGATGGAAAGTGTAATTAGGAAAAAATTCGCACTGTTTGTATAAGTGTGCAAATCGACTAAGTTTGAAACGTGAATCAGTTATTAGAAAAGAGTGCACTTGCTAGTGCCTTAATGGTGTTCGATTTGATATTTTGTTTTTTGCTTAAATGAAACGAATTTTAAGATGTAAAAATAGTACGCATTGTATTGTGCCAAGAAAAATAAAGTTAACAAAATCTTCAGAATGTTGTAATACGTTTCACTTTATTTCTCCAAAAAGTCCTTTTATTACGAAAACTATCCCATTTTTTTCAGATATTCCTCCTTTCCGAAATATTCGTAGTTTTCGATCTTCAGAAAAATTCATGAATCGTTTAGCACAGACAATCATTATACATAACTGTTGTCCTGGTTGTCTATGCAAAGCATAAAATTAGAATTTGTAAGATCGAAACTAACGATTATTTGGTATGAACGAAAAATTTTAAAAATCGGCAACGACAACCTTTCCGATCTTACTATCGACTATCTATATTCTGAGTTTCATCGCGAAAATCTATCGGGAAGTGTCGAGTTAAGTTTTTCTTGGTGCAAGTTTTGAGTTGTATTTACACATAGAAATTATATGGAAAACTAAAACAATCGTTTATGTAGAAGTTTTAACGAACTTTTCTCAGTTCTCTTATAGCCTAAGTGATAGAGACGTCGGCAGCCAACCAGTAGAACCAGGGTTCGATTCCAGCATCCGCAGATTTTATTTATATATTAATGTATTTCTATATGTATTACAGCATGAATTTTCAGATATTAACGTTCATTTGAAATTTCCAGTTATCCTTCGCTTTTATTCGATCCTTCGATCGTTCAAGTCGTTCGTGATTTGAACGTTCGATGGATTGAAGGAATAGTAATGGTTTTCTTTTTTCTCATTATGACAATTGATTTTAATAATGAAAATATTTTTATTCAATACGGATGTTGAAATAGATTTAATTTTGATAAAAATTTGGTCGGAAAATTTTGTAGTCAATTTTTCAATTCTCACTTTTGGGAAAGCATGGTTTTAATTGTGCTTCAACTTACAGCCGATTCCTAAATTTTGATTTTGTATTTTTCATTTTTTCGATGCGGTGCCGCATCAAAACCGCACCAAAATCTGTGAAATTCCTGAAAAAGTGGCAAAATTAGCAGCTTTTTGCAGCTTTAAGGTCGAATATCTCGTTAACTATCGACCGTACGTTAACGAAAGTAGGTTCATTGGAATCAGCGTGAATTACTCTACCGATTGACACTAAGACAGCCCCGGAAAAGCTTACGAGATAGATGTTTACTTTTTGATTTTTGAGAATTTTTGAATCCACGTACATTTGATCATCCATTTTGAAGCGGCCACCGCAGAAAGAAGTTGAGATTTTGTCAGCTTCGTTGGCGATGAAACTCGGAATAGTGATAGTGGATGATAAAATCCGAAAAGTTATCTTTTCTGATTTTCCAAATTTTTTGTCCTTTCCGAGATAATCGTAAATTTAGATTTTTAGAAATTTAAATAAATGTTTTGCTTAGGCATTTATACATACATATTATTGTGATAGTTGTCTATACAAAGCATCAAGTATAACTATGATCGAAAATTACGAATATCTCGGAAAGGAATAAAATTTAGAATATCGGCAAAACTTCTTTTCCGATCTCACTATTCTCTATCTCTATTCCGAATTTCATTGCAAACGGAGCCAAAAATATTGCCATTTTTTTTTTTTGGGGGCCGCTTCAAAATCGACGACCAAATATACGTCGATTTTAAAAATCCCAAAAATCACAAAATTAAAATCTTCCCATTACGCTTTTCCGGGACATACTTTGTGTCAATCGATAGAGTAATTCACGCTGATTCTAATGATGCTATGTTTGTTAACGTACGATCGTTAGTTGACGAGATAATCGTTGTTAAAGTTCGAAAAGTGCCAATTTTTACCACTTTTTCAAGAATTTCTCAGATTTTGATGCGGCGCCGCATCAAAAAAGGGAAAAATGCAAAATGAAAATTTGGGAATCGGCTATAAATTAAAGCTTTATTCTTACCTCAGCTTACCAAAAGTGAAAATTTGGAAAATTCACCCTCGATTTTTCCGACCCAATTTGCATCACATATTTATAAAACCTTCTTAAATATCTCCTCACCGAAACAAAATATTTAAAGAAATCAATTTCCATATTTCGAAAAAAGAAAAAAAGAAAAAAAATGAATCCTTCCATCGACTATTCAAATCACTAACGACTTGAACGTTCAATGAATCGAAATTATCGATCGATATACAAAGCTGAAATCATAATTTATAATCAACCGTTATATGAGAAGCTGTAAGGAACATATAAATACAAGAATATTAGAAAAAACCAAAGGTAGTAACCGGGAACCAAACTGGAGATCTGCTGCTTCACTGCCATCCGCTGTACCGCTGAGCTACAATAGAACATATGAAAATGTCATTAAATTACCTATTTAAATTATTCTTTGCTCGACAGCATAATATGAAATTTTATAATACCCAATTAATAGAAGACCAAACTTGCTAAATGAAAAAGTTCGGTCGAGACTTTACGATTTAATTTTCCAATAAAATTTAGAATATAGATAGTCGAGACTAAAATTGGAAAATTTGTCGTTGCAGAATTTTAAAATTTTTCGTCGTTTCCGAGATATTCGTAATTTTCGATCATAGTTATACTTGATGCTTTGTATAGACAACTATCACAATAATATGTATGTAAAAATGCCTAAGCAAAACATTTATTTAAATTTATAAAAATCGAAATTTACGATTATCTAGGAAAGGACCAAAAATTTGGAAAATCAGCAAAGACAACTTTTCCGATTTTATCATCCACTATCACTATTCCGAGTTTTCCGAGTTTTTAATCGCCAACGGAGCTAACAAAATCTCAACTTCTTTCTGCAGTGGCCGCTTCAAAATCGATGACTAAATGTACGTCGATTCGGAAATTCTCAAAAATCAAAAAGTTAAAATCTATCCCGTAGGCTTTCCCGGAGCTGTCATAGTGTCAATTGATACAGTAATTCACGCTGTTTCCAATGAACCTACTTTCGTTAACGTACGGTCGATAGTTAACGAGACATTCGACGTTAAAGTTGTAAAAAGTGCCAATTTTGCCACTTTTTCAGGAATTTCTCAGATTTTGGTGCGGTTTTGATGCGGCACCGCATCGAAAAAATAAAAAATACGAAATCAAAATTTGGGAATCGGCTGGAATTTGAAGCACGATTCAAAACTCGCTTTACCAAAAATGAAAATTGGAAAATTGACCACCAAATTTTCCAACCAAATTTTTATTTAATTAAAGCTATTTAAATATAGTAATAAAATTAATATTGCGACTTATGCGCAGTTGCGATATCAACCATTCAAGCCACGAAGGCTTGAACGAGGAATTAAATCGAAGCATAACTGGAAATTTCAAATGAACGTTAATATCTGAAAATTCATGCTGTAATACATATAGAAATACATTAATATATAAATAAAATCTGCGGATGCTGGAATCGAACCCTGGTTCTACTGGTTGGCTGCCGACGTCTCTATCACTTAGGCTATAAGAGAACTGAGAAAAGTTCGTTAAAACTTCTACATAAACGATTGTTTTAGTTTTCCATATAATTTCTATGCGTAAATACAACTCTAAACTTGCACCGAGAAAAACTTAACTCGACACTTCCCGATTGATTTTCGCAATGAAACTCAGAATATAGATAGTCGATAGTAAAATCGGAAAAGTTGTCGTTGCCGATTTTTAAAATTTTTCGTTCATACCAAATAATCGTTAGTTTCGATCTTACAAATTCTTATTGTATGCTTTGCATAGACAACCAGGACAACAGTTATGTATAATGATTGTCTGTGCTAAACGATTCATGAATTTGCTTTACCAAAAATGAAAATTGACAACCAAATTTTTAATTAAATAAAAATATAATCATGGTTAAATTCAATTCCCATAATATGAAAAAAGAAAACCCTATCTTCAATTCATCGTTCATTTAAATCACGAAGGACTTGTACGATCGAAGGATCGAATTAAATCGAAGGATAACTGTAAGATACAAATGAACATTAAAATATGAAAATGCATGCTGTTTTACATATAGAAATACATTACCATTTAGAAAAAATCTTCGGGTTGTGCCGGAATCGAACCGGGGTCCACTGCTTGTCTGCCGACGTCTCTATCATCTAGTCATTTAGGCTATAAGAGAACATGTAGAACCCATTGAAACTCCAATATATAAAATATTATATTAATTTTTTTTACCATGAAAAATCTTATCTTTGAATATAAACCATAATGTTGTGAATAAGGACATAGAATAGGTATGTATATATTATATATAAGGACATTATACTTTCAAGAAGATAATCTTTGAGTCAATAAAATTCATGAACTTACCATCGTTGCTTTTTTCCTCAGTATTCCTTTCAATTATCTATAATTAATATTTTTATTGAATCACCACAAGTCATTTTTTTTTTAAATAAAAATTGATTGCTATTACTATCCTTCTTCTCTATCAAGGATAACAAATTTTATACAACAAATTTATCGTGTGATACAAATCGATTATCTAATCATCGTGCTTGTATTCTTAAAGAATTTTTCGGTTAAATTTTGACTTAAAAAACAAAAAAAAAGTGCTGTAATTTGTCACCCCTGAAATTTAGGATGTTTATTGGTATACAGCCTACAGGTATTATCGCCTACGGTCATAGACCTTTCAAGCGATATATCACTTGCGACAAATCACTCGCGATATATCGCCTCAATGTGAACAATGGCTTAGTATTAAATAACACCATCAATGCGTTTATTTCTTACACGAAGGAAATCTAGAAAAATAAAACAAAAACGACTCCATATTAAGGCGAATAAATTGGTTTTATTACACTATTTAAATATTCATTTGTGGATGTTTATAAATACCAAATCCATTACGTATTCTTTGCAATACTTTTATACTGATTCAAAGAAAAAGGCTCAATACAAAATCTATTAGTGATATATAGAAGAAAATCTGAATAATATTCATTTGGTAGAAACAAACAAAAAAGAAAATAATTAAAATAAAAAACTGTACATTCTTATTTAGGTAAATAACAATAATAACTCGAAAGTAGCTTTACAAAAATTCACACTAAGTATATATAATATAAATACCTACATATATCGTCCTTATCAACATTTTGTAAATGGATCGATTGGCACAAGAAGTTGCACGTGAAGATAAAGAAAAGGGAACATTTGTAAAAAATTTAAATTTCGAAAAAAAGCAAAAATTCCATTCACAATTTTATGTTTTCTTTGACTTATTTACATGCTTAATACTTTTTTTTTATTCAATACATTTTTGACAAAATTAAACTTACGATCTAATGATTGAAGATCATGTGGTTAATTTTTTTGCAATATTGACGTGAAATAATCATTTAATTAATTGCTTAGAACAATTAATGGGGGGAAAAAAAAATTGATTTTAAAATTCTTTAAAACTGTTTAAAAAGCTTGGAAAATAAATACATTTAAAATTCTGACTAACGAAATCTAAAAGAAGGGGGGGGGGGGTAAATATTCGTGCAAGTTACAGAAAATTATTTTCGTCGATTATTTTTTCCATATTTAGTGTCGGCGTTTCGCAACACTTCCGCATAAGTGACATCTAAACGTTTAAGTTTATTTAGGTCTTGCGAGGCCGAACTTGGTCGAAATTCGAAAGATCCACTTCCTTGACTAGGTGTCGGCGAGGCGAGGTTCCGCCTCGAAGCCCAGAACTGCATCGAGGTGCCGTTCCAAACCGTGTCGGGCTGCGCCCTCGCCGGCGTTTCAATCGGCTTAAAATCACGCCGACGACTCGAACTCTTCGGACTCGTACTTCCAGCCCCATTTCCAAGCCGAGAACTGTAAAAGACGCGGGGACTCAACGGTAAAACCGGAGACTCGGCTCCACCACGACGCACGCCATTCTTACGCGACGAGGACTTCTTTCTGACACGGACCGCCACCGATAAATAGTCCAACGGTTCACGTTGTTTTGCATATGGCGTTAAAACCGGTTCAGATTTCTTAGTTTCAGATTTTTTGGGCTCCTCAATTTTAACCGGTGGCTCGTCAAGTTTTTTACTTGGTGGATTTTCGATTAGAGTGGTGGAGATTTCTGAGTTGGTCGTGAATGAGGAGGTGATGCTTTGACACTCGTCGGTGAAGTCAGATTGGATATCTTCCGTGGTTGAGCTGACCGGAACTTCAACTCGATTTTCTTCAGTTGAATTATCCAGTAATGGTAGTGCCTCCCCCTCATCTTTATTATCAGCCGCCTTTTTTAAGCTTGTGAAAATTTCTTTGAAGATCTCTCGGTATTTGGGATAGTTTTTAAAGCGGCTATCAATCGGACTGGCGTCGTCGTAAATACTAAATTTGCAGTCTTCTCCATCAGCGATGGTACATAGGAACGATCCGGGACGTGGAGGATCAGTTTGTGTGGCTTTGTTGCTGGTCTCATCGGAGAAACCAGACGAAGATGTTTCTGCCTCCGAAAAATCATACAAATTTTTCGTCGCTTGATTTTGGCTGGTTCCTGATGGTCTTGGCTTGTGGAAGTCCCCGCCATGACCACTTTCCTCGTCCGTGTCTTTTGTACTGAGACTGTGGAAGTCTCCGGACATTTGGAGCTCCTCGTGCAAGGATTTAGGGGCCGAAGACGTCTTTTTACCGGCTCGACCTGACGGTTGGCGTTTCACCTCAAGAAGAGCTTCGTATTTTTCGACCAAAACGCGATACGGATTGATCTTTTCGACTTCTTCGACAGGCTTCTCGATTTTCGATTCCTCGATCGCCGACGGAACTGCATTTGAGTCCTGTTGAAACGATTTATTTTTTTTGGATTTGGAATTTTTAATTAACTATACATTCAAAGATTTAAAAAAAAAATGCACATGAATAATTTGTGTAATCTAACTCAAGAAAAAAAAATCTACAGACATTTATACAAACACAATTAATATATTTTCAAATAAATAAATTACAAATGTAATTTTACATTAAAAATAGATAATAAAAAAAAAATCAAAATGCATAAGCTATTTCACAGAAAACGGCATACAACAAATGTGAAATGAAATTAGATTGAAAAAAGAAAATTAACTCGGAAGACTTTTCACCCGAAATATTAAACATGAATTAAGCAAATGTGAGCTTTCGCAAACAGTATTACATAAAAATCAGTGACATTTAAGCGAACAAAAAGATGTCTTAAAGACATCATAGATTTGGTTGATTAAAGGTCATCTTATGTCTCGTTCACACGCTTCAACTTGAGTTGAACGATAATTTTCAATCTTTAAGATCTTTTAGCGGGGAAAGCGACGCGAGAAGTGAAGCACAAGCGTGTTGAATGGGAAGCAAATTGAGCAGAATTGAAAGGAAACTGATCAACAAAAGTTTGACTGAGTCAAATTTTTGTTGATCAACTCGACCTCGGTCAGTTTTCTTTCAATTCTGCTCAATTTGCTTCCCACTCAACTCGCTTGTGCTTCACTTCTCGCGTCGCTTACCGCGCTACGGTCTAAAAGATTAAAAATTATCGTTCAACTAAAGTTGAAGCGTGTGAACGCGGCATTAAATGTATACTGTCTGAATTTTTTTTAGTTTTTTTTTTTTTTTTACAAAACGCAGCCGCCATTGCAACACATTTTTCAGTGTTTTCAGAGAAAATTTTTAATAAATTAGGTAAGGAAAAAAAATATGGAAATAACACATAAGTCAAAATGAGGGTTGAAATAAGCAGTTAGATTACACAAATTAAAAAAAAAATTGAGCGCTGAGGGTTGGAAATGAAAAGGTCAACAAATCGAAATGGCACAGAGAAAATTTCTGACTTGAAACTGATCGTAGTTTTATATTTTCTTAAGAAAAAATCCTTTTTATTCGGTTTGAATAAAAATGGGTGAAGACCTTTGAAAGTTTCGAGAAGCCAAAATATTTCTTCTTTGCCTTAAATAGTGTCAAGAAAATATTAATCCACCCACAAAATGTGCAGCAAGGCCGCTTCTGTTAATCCCAAAATTTGTATTAATTTTCTTTTAACCACCAACAATATTAAGTACACAAATACTAAGCTAAATGTATGTTAAAAATTAGCATCAACAGTTCGCTAAAATTCGGCTTTTTCTGGAAATTTTCTTCAGTTAACTTAAGTCAAATTTGGTCCGGGTAGAGAGAAAATCACACAAAAAAAAATTTGGCAAGACAAAAATGCGGAATTTTATATCAGTCTCATAAAGTCTTTGACTTGAAGAAGATTAGCGAACAAAACAGGGGTCATTATTATTAAAAAAAAAATTTAATAAAATTTGTACGTGTTATGTACACACGTAAGAAGTGAAACCTCTTTTGATTATATAAAATTTTTGATATTTTTTATGTAACAAATTTAATAAAGAAGTTTCATTAAAAAGGGTCAAATTATTAAAAAAAAAAATTTAATAAAATTTATGCGTGTAGTGTACACGCGTATGAAGTGAAACTTCTTTTAGTTATATAAAAATTTTGATATTTTTATATTTAGAAATGCTACTGGGTAACACGTAACGTAACAATTTTAATAAAGAAGTTTCATTAAAAAAAAAAAGTAAATGCCGATTAATAACTGTTAAAGGCACCGGTTGTGAATCATTTGAATTAAATTTTGGGTCAGCACCGAATTAGTTTGTCATGCGTCAGTAAAAACCAGTCGACAAGGCAGAGGGAACAACTCCAGAACTTAAAAGCCAAGGGCACCAACACAGAGTCCCTAACGAAAACACACAGCTCAAGCAACAAAGTGTAAAGCGAGGCGGCATCTGAGTGCCACAAACAGGCCATCAACAGCCGGAAAATCCAGGAGGCGAGCTCACTGACTTCCTGTCAAAATAATCAAATATTCAAATTATAACAATAAAACTAAAAAATCGTATAAAAAAAATAATTTAAGAAAGCCAAATTTTAATGAAGCAAATTAAAAGAATAAGAAAATGTATTTTTCGGTTTTATGTCACACACCATGAAGTATACTAGAAAATACTGACACTATTAGTATGAACTACCCCTCCCCCCGTTGAATACAAAAAAAAACTCACCTTTTAACTAACTTTAAATATAAAAAACCCTTCCACCTTTTGTGTTCATACAAGAAAAGAGAATCCGAAAACCCAGAAAAAAATCTTGGGCTTTCATTGGGATTCGAACCCAGGACCACTATATAGTGACCCATAATTCTTATATTAAAACAATTATATTAGCACCAGTATATTAATGTCTGATATAAAACGAAAAATACCAAAACATAATATTGAAATGAGAAAATTAAAACACAAAGAAAATGCGTTAGATAAAGAATATATATTTAAATAAAAAAAATTATATTTACAAAAAAAAAAAATAGAAATCAAAACAAAAAAAAAGTTATCCTCATGTAGAAATAGGATTATAAAAATATAAGCGAGAAATGCAAAGATTTCACGAAGCCACAATTGCAACGTTTATAATTCTCGAATTTTCGAGAGTTTTTCCCTAGAATTATTTCTTCGGATACTGACAAACAAAGAAAATATCAAAGAGAGTTTTAAAAATGGCTTTAGCATTACTGTTCCGGTAGCAAAAAATTATGATAGTAACACATTGAGTGCGGCACACGAGTAATCTCGTGTTGGTGACGTCATACATCTATCGCGGATCACAAGAATTCTTGTGTTTAGAAAAATTATACGTTAACTGCGGGTCACAAGAATACTCGTTTAAAAAATATACAGTGGTACCTCGACATACGAGTGCCCCAACATACGAGTTTTTCGAAATACGAGCCAGCGAGCGAGTGATTTTTTGCTTTGAGTTACGAGCGAAATTTGAGATACGAGTTCGGTTTAGCAACATAAACACCCAGAAAAAGTTACAACAGGTCGTGCATCTGATCTTTTTAATGACACTTGCCTAACTCATTTCCGGAACATTTATTTTCTTCGAGATACTAGTAATTCAAGATACGAGCCAGGTTGCGGAACGAATTAAACTCGTATGTCGAGGTACCACTGAATTGGTGTAGTTCGTCTTCCTTGATATAGATGTCACCCATAATTGTTTTTCGTTCTGAATTCAAATACAGTGGTACCTCGACATACGAGTTTAATTCGTTCCGCAACTTTGCTCGTATCTTAAATTACTCGTATCTCGAATTTTATCTTTTATCTCTATTAGAAAGATCAGATGCACGATCTGTTGCAACTTTTTGAGACCTTCGACCTGCTAAACCAAACTCGTATCTCGAATTTCGCTCGTAACTCAAAGCAAAAAATCACTCGCTCGCCGGCTCGTATCTCGAAAAACTCGTATGTTGGGGCACTCGTACTGGTTTAGTTTTACGTTGACTGTGTCATTCATTTCGGTCATATCGGTCATTTCGATAATTATATTTAATTATCAAAAATAATATAAAATTATATTTATACTACCCATAAAATGGCTTCTCATGATGATAAAATATTTGCTGTTGAAAATTTTATAAATAACGATAGTGACGATAATTTATCTGATTAGAAAGTGATTCTTCAGTGAACAGTGATATTCCAAATACCCGCGGTAGAGCATATGCAAACCAAAAATCCCCGCCCGCACGCAATGTGTTAAATTTAAAGAACTTAATTTTATGATCAAATATCATCTCAATGGTGAAAATTTTCCCATTAAAAATGAACGATTTATTTAAATAATCAAGGTTTTTAATTAAATCTCAAAAGTTTAACAACAATACCTAAGTTCAATGTTAATCTTTTAGCCAAAATTAAGACTCTCTCACTGTAATTATTAAAAGACAAATATTTACAGTAAAATGCATATATATATATATATATAAGTGCATTGTGCATCAAATGCATACAATACATATCAACATAAATTTGAAAAAAAAAAAAAACATTTAATATAAACCATTAAAACCACCCTCCTCCATCCATCTACAAACTACAAACTACCCTTAACAATTAACAGCTATTATATGGCAAGTTTTTCGATTTGCTTAAAAATAAAAAAAATTATTTTATTATTTTTTTTTAATTAAAGTAAGCAGCACATAGATAAGAGTTAAGAAATTCAGTTCGTATGCCTTTCGCTTTTCAAACGTAAAAATCGAAATTAGAAGAAAAAATTAAGTAATTAAAGTGAGTATTTCGTTGATATAGGAACAAGTTTTCATGTTTGAAAAATGAAGGGCTTAAATTAAGTTAAGTCTTATTAATTTTTTTTTTTTAGGGAAAATGGAAAATTCCAAGTATTTTTTCAATGTGCTTGCTCACCTGAATTTGTAGGGAGATTGACGTCTGATATGGAAATTCGTTTATCGCCGAGTTGTTGCCACTTTGTACGCTCTCGTCGCCGAATAAACTGCCCTCCTGGTCCAGTAACATTTGGAGTTCATCTCGAGCCCGTTCCTCGATATTTCGTAGACATTTTGCACATAAGTGACCCTCTCTATACCAAAAAAAAAAAAAATAATAAAGATAACAACTAATATAGAATTTTTGTGGAGTATTAATAATTAAAATGTTATAACATAGTTCCATTCATTTGGAACTGAAATTTTTTTTAGTCGAGTATCTCAAAAATAGCCTTGTTAAGGGGTTTCACTTTCATGGTTTCAAAAAATCGATTTATTGTCTTCATTTATACAACCTCTTTAGAATATTATCCGAAATTTCTAAGTCGATCGGAATAATAGTTTCGGAAATAGAACCTTGATGGGAAATTGCACGCCCAAAACAATTTTTATTGTCTTTAAAAACTTAAAACACGGTTTTCTCGGAGCTGTATTTTCAAAGTCGGTTGTCAAGATTTCTCGACAACTACTGAACTGATCTTGATGAAATTTTACACACATCTTCGTGACAAGGACTTTTTGGAAAATTTAGGATGAAGGATTTTTTTTTCTTTAAATTGGAACTACTTAAAAAAGTGTAGATCAAATTTTACCGAATTTACTAATTTTTAGGGAAAAGGTCTGTGAAAAATCCAATTTTCACTTTTTTTTTCCTTCTTCCAAATTCTAGTTTAAGGTTTTAACTTAAAAGAGGAAATCGATTTTTTGATTTCTGATGATCCTATCATAAACTTTTAAATATCTAGGGTCGTTCGTAACAGAAAATGGTGATCTCAGTAGGGAAGGGAATTACTGAATTCAGGTGGGGAGGAGGAGCAGGAAGAAAATATCCGTGGTGTTGTGCATTGGAAAAATAACCAGTAAAGTCAGGGGCCGAATATGAGAAACAGTTGTGGGGCCAGCGCTTATCTCTAGTAGTGAAACTTGGGCACTCAAGAGGACCTACGAGAAGAAGTTGGATGTGGCAGAGATGAGAATGCTATGATGGATGGTGGAGAAGACAGGATCATGAACAAAACTATAAGAGAGACAGTTGGAGTCAGTACAGTAAGAGAGACAGTAGAGTGTTCAAAGAAGATATAGGAAAGAAGGCTGCAGTGGTATGGACATGTAGTGAGAAGGGGAGAGGACTATGTTGGGAAGCGAGTGGACAAAATTCAAGTGGAATGGAGGAGACTAGTAGGAAGACCAAGGGAGAAATGGAACGAAAACTGTGTCTCAGAGGACATGAGAGAAAAGGGACTGATAGAGGGGGACGCCAAGAATAGGGCAGGATGGATAGAAAAATAAGAAACGGCGACCCCGAATAGGGAAAAGCCTGGTGAAAAGGAGAAAAAGAAGACGATCCTATCATGAGTTCTGCTCCAAGGAGTCACCGGAAATGACGTCACAATGGAAGAGTTTTAAATATTTTTCTACAAAAAATTTTTGTCAAATGTGAAAATTCAAGGCAATAAAAGTTTGAATGAAATATTTAATTTTTTATAAATATAAAAAAAAAATTAAAAAAAAGACGTTTTTACCCGAGGAAACCCCTGTACGAAAAGTAGGTATATAATCCTTTAAATTGTATCTTTTATTTTTATTATAGTATTTTGGTTTTCAGAGTATCTATAATTAAGTAATGTTCGTGTTTCATAAGAGATAAAAATTTATCACAAGAGATAAAACTTTAATAAAAATTAATTCTATTAATAATTAAATAATTTAATTTTAATAAAAGAAATTCTATATTCTCCTATCAAAACTACTAATTACTTAAGTTTTTTTTACTTAATCACTGCTGCGACATATTTAGTATAGATTTGTATACGAAAGATAGTGATTTTTTTTTTGTAAAAAAACAAAATTTCATTACACAAGTGACTACCCGTGGCGGAACTACCATATAGCTTTTGGGGGCCCGAAAATTTTGAGCAAATTAGTTCTAGTGGTGCTGCAGAGAGGGTGCAGTAAAAAAGAGAAATTGAAAAAGGAACAGAAAAAATTATCCCGTTTTCTTAAATCGTTTGCTACGAGCACAAAAAATCAAAGTACTTCTAAAGATGAACAGGTGTTTGAACAAGTTTATAGCGAAAACATTAATCCAACTTACTTAAAACTAAAAAATCAAGGTCTACACCTGGAGATGGAGGGCAATTTGAACATGTTGATAGCAGAAGCAGTACGGCAATTGATTTGAGTAACGATGAAAATACCATGGATTTCGACCAAGATGTTACGAATAAGGATATTAAGAAACTGTCATTATTCTTAACGGACAATGCTCATTTTCAAAATAAAATATTACACCTGAGATGAAAAAAATGATAATATCTGCTAACTCCTTTAGACCTCAAAGGCCTTTTTAGAAGGACCTTTCGCAAGAAAGTTGGGAGCCCTCCCCATATATAAGGGTCTTAATAAAATTTTTATTTTTCAAAGATTACTTTGTAATCAGTTGAGAATGTTTTCAAAAAAATAAAAAAATAAAAGATATTGATAATTGAGTCAGCGAGGGCATTTTTATATTTTTTTCGATAGATACTTAAGGGGGTATTCTAGTCTAGGAATTTGAAAAAATCGAAAAAATTTTTTTTCATAGTCCGATAGTTTATATACTCAAAAAAATCTCTCTAATCAAAATTCAAATTATTTCCGAAGTTATAGCCGTTTTAGTGTCGTAGCAACTCGGCCGGTTAAGACTTAACGTAAAACTTTAAACGCGTTGTTCTCAAAACTACTTTTTTCGATGCGGTAGCCATAATATTTCAAGTTCTAATCAGCCGATTTACTTGAAATTTGGCATGAATGTTCTTTAAATATCTCTCTATCGCATGAATCAACAAAAAATGAAAATTTGAAATTTGTAATATTTTTAAAAAATTCGACAAAGTTAAAAAATGAGTGAAAAAATCGACCTTTATATTTGAGTAGCCGCCATTTTATGAAAAAAAAAAAATTTTCAGTTGTGGAGGTTCATGCGATAGCGACATTCGTACTTATCAACAATCCATCATTGTTTTATTTTTCAAATGACCACAAGGGTAAAAATCATGGCGACGAGGACACAGCCTTTTTTTCCCCCCTCTACTTCAAAGACGCATAACTCAATGAAAAAAAATTTTTTTTTAAGTAATTTTGTGCACTCTCTGAATATAAACAAACAAATGATAAAAAAATGTATGGTAAAAATATCAGATGTTTTTTTTATCAATTGCCAAAAAACGCTCGAAATTCGGGCCTCTAGACTAGAATACCCCCTTAAGGAAAAACTTTTAACTCTTAAATAAATGCATTAAGAAACAATAAGGGCGAGGTTATTTATATTAGCATATAGATTCATAATTGCAAAATAGGAATTTAAGAAAGTTGATGACTAAAAAGTAAAATCCAAAAATTACAAAATTTTCAAGGGGTGGAACTTTGAAAAATCCTTCCTCAGTTCTTTCAGGTATAATAATATCGAATTTTTATCTTTAGTGATTTGCCCTTCATCGTATCTGGCAGTCAACAGTTCTGTTTTATAAATAAAGATCTTTAAATCTATTCATCTATTATTTCAATTTTCATAGAAAATTACAGGAAAACTTGTGTCATGTTGTAAATAAACGGAAAAATTACTAATAATTATTGTAAAATCGATTTATTTCATCTCATTCTTAAGATTAAGTTTCGATACTTGTTTATAGATTGTTTTTTTCAAGTTTCAACCGGAAAGATTTCTTTATAGATCTTGTCAACAATTTCTGTAATTATTCTTATCATAAAATTTTCTTTTCGTCTATCTTTCTTTGCCATCAACCAACTCAATTTATTCAAGATTTTAATAAATAATGATAAGGTCTCAAATTATGATATCTTTCTTTTTTTTTTGAAAAAAAATAACACTTCTCATTATATTTGCATATGTAGGTTAAATTTCACCTAACTAAATATTATTATTCATAACATTGATAATTACATATAATTTGTAACAGAACATTTGTCTTTCTTCCTATATTTCCATCTCGTTAGTCTCACAACATGCGAGGAAAAATCGATGGAACTACGAGCATAGCGAAACCGGGACAAATCTCATATTTGATCATAACACCTGCCTTCTTATTACTAAATTCTTACCTGACTTCTTCGAGAGTGCTGATTTCCTCGTGCATGCTCTTCATGTCCTCCTTCCTCTGGTATTCGGACAGCTGATGCTCCAAAGTTTGGTTTTCTTGTAATAGGCTCGCTAATTGTTCCTCGAGTTCACCAATGCGACGACTGTCCCGTGTTCTTTGCGTCCGTTCCAGTCGTAACTCATTGAAGAGTTGGGTTACTTCCTCGTCGTGTTCGGGACTGCGAACGATATCAGCTAAGTTGGGTCCGTTTGATTTCGCCGGGGTTGAACTGCAACTTTCCTAATAGAAAAAAAAATTATGTGTTGGTAACTATGTACTAACGAAAGAAAATTGGTGTGAGTTCCAAATGTATTTTTGTGCATCACAATTATTAGTTAAAATTTTTAAAAAATCCATCTTTTAAAAAAAACATTATAATCGTCGATAATTTTTGAACCCAAAAAAAATATAGTAGGATAAAACCCATTAGAAAAGGAAGAGAATAAAACAAAAAGAAGTGGAAAAAGGGGGTGTTTCTAAGGGTAGAAACAGTTTATTTCGATTTCCGACAAAACTACAAGTTTTATGGAAAAAAATAAATGACAAAGTTGTAGGTAATAAGAAGATCTACAACTTTTGTGCCAATACCGTTTTCACATAACGTCAAAATTAATGTGAAAAATTCCATTAACCAAGTTTTTGGTTTTTAATTTTTATCTTTTACAAAAAAAAAATTATTTCATGGAATTTGGTAAAAATTTACCTTTTTATGTCCCAAATACAGTATAATTTTTTTGTTTTAAAATATATTTTTTTTTTGACTTAATATCGAAAAAGCACCATAATTTTCAATTGAAAGTTCTCACGTCAAAACATCTGATTTTTTTAAAAAGTCGATGGGTTTTTTATTAATTTAAATATATACTTTCTGATGGCGCAAAAAAAAATTTTTGCAATGTTAAATGTTCCCAGAAAATGCAATAATTAAAGAGTTAATTTTAATAAATTGCTCAAAGTTGTATTTGTACAATTGTATTATGTACAATTTTGAGCAATTTATTAAAATGTACACGTTAATTATTGCATTATCTGAGAACATTTAACATTTTAATGTATTTTTTTTTGCGCCATCAGAAAGTAGAGATTTCAACGAACGAAAAGCCCACCGAGTTTCTTAAAAAAGTAGATATTTTGACGTGAGAGTTTTCGATTGAAAATTAGGGTGCTTTTTCAATATTAAGTCAAAATGAGGTAAAAAAATTAACATTTTAAACCAAAAAAATTATACTGTGTTTGAGACATAAAAAGGTAAATTTTCGCCAAATTTCATGAAATTTTTTTTTTTTTTTTGTTAAAGAAAAATTAAAAACCAAAAACTTGGTAATTTGAATTTTTCACATAAATTTTGAGGTTATGTAAAAAAAGTGTTAGCACAAAAGTTGTAGATTTTCTTATTACCTACAACTTTGCTATTTAACTTATTTCCAGAGAACTTGTAGTTTTGTTGGAAATCGAGATAAACCATTTCTACCCTTACTCCCCTCCCCACTTTTCCCCTTCCCGGCCTTAGAGCGACCGTAATTTATTTTTCCTTTCATTTTAGTTATATTTTCTTCCTTTTCTAATGGGTTTCATTCTACTATTTTTTTTTTTTTCACTTTTTACCACTTTCAAAGGCTTTAGCTCTGGTCTATAAAGTACACGCCTAGAAAATTTAAAGTCAGTCCGGCGATTATTTTCAAAGGATAGCGCAAATTTGTAAAGACAGTTTTCACTCTATGTAAAGTGCTTTTGAATCCTTAAACGCGTATTCTATTAATTTAATTGAAGGATTTTTCTTGTCGATAAATATTTTTCTTTTTATAAACAGTTTAACGTCTAAATTTTAATCAAAAATAGTTTTTTAAGAAGCCGCCATTTTGTCAAAAAAAAAATAATTTTGTTTATTCCTTCGATTAATTATCAGATTGTATATTACGATAACGTAATTCGTTTGGTTTTTTCATTTTAAATGATCCAGAACAGAGATATCGTGGTCCTCGCCAGATGCCATTTTTGAGAGAAGGTTTCAATCTTAATTTGAAAATTAGTTACCAAAATGTGCGTACAAATTTTAATGTTAATAAATTCAAAAATCTTCTCAGGAAAAATTATTGAAAAAAATTTTTTTCGGGCTTTCTAACTTTATAGGAACACTTCGCTTGGTAATCGGTTCCGCCAATATCCCGGACTATTTGAAACCGGACTAATCAAGGAACTTAATATATATTATAATATAATTTGATGAACTACGGCAACCAGTCTGAAAAAGAATGTCCATTTTGTCACGTTCCATTTGAGTCTGTGCGTGCAAGCGAGAACGCGATACAAGTGATAGAGAGGCACGATATTATTGTTGAAACCTAGACAACGTGTTTTGTGTGTTTTTTTACAACTTACTTAATAAGATTTAATTGATTTTTTCCTTCATAATTTTCAGTCTGATTGCATTTTGAAAAAAATTGTTAATTTTCAATTAACTCCTACTTTGTATTATACAAAATAATGATAATTCAGTGATAATAATTCAATTCATAAAAGTATGCAATTTTTCATCATTGTTTCTTTATGACGTTATCACGTAAAACTATCATCCGTAAACCAACTTTACAGACAATCATTTTTTTTTTAAATTTTCAAACCGGACTATAATTAATCCTGTATTCGTGAATCCTTGTATATAGTATTCCTGTATATAACTCCTTAAAACGTGGTAAATTAATTTTACCAAATCCCAAAAATTATAAGGGTAACTAACGAGAGTTCTCTACATTTTTTTATACGAAAATGGATCTCAATTGAACCCAGAGCTGGATTGGCCCGGCGGGATACCGGAAAATTCCCGGTGGCCCGTGGCCCACTTCTGGCCTGTGGTAAGATTTAAACAAAAATGTTTACAGGCAGCGGTATTTTTTTGGCCCGATGTCATTAAAATTTCCCGGTACTAATTATCATCCCAATTCAGCCCTGATTGAACCTTATTGCATCCTGTGTTAAATTAGCGTGGACAACTTTTATTTCATTCAAAAGAATAATTGACACCAGTTAAAAGAAGCATAGCTTAAAAAATTAAAATGGACTTAATAGAAAAAAAAAAAACTTACAATCTTTTTTTGCAGGCTAAGCGAAGATGGCGGTAACGGAGTTTCATTTTCGTCTTGTACTGTTTGTAATCGTTCATTGGGACTCTCGGAGATTCCAACGCTGTTTCGTAACAGTTGTGGTTTTTGACGTCGTTGCGCCTCAAGCTCTTTTGTGACTTCATCGACTGTCTTCTGGAGCTCATCGCATTTCGTTTCGAGGTTTTCGATCGTCAAACATAGCGTTTTGATCTGTTTTTTGTCGTGGTTATTTTCAACTACAAGACGATGATTGGCGCGTTCCAAATCCTGAATGCTGACCTCCAGCTGCTCATAGATTCGCAGTCGTGACTCATTAACCTCACGAAGAGCTACAGTTTGCTTATTTAAATACTAAAAAAAGAAGACATTTCATTTAAATTACATTTAGCTACCACACAATTTTTTCCATACCTCGATTTCTTGATCCTTATCCTCGATTATATTTTGTGAGTGGCGTAACGTTTTTTCCAATTCTTTGTTTCTTTCGAGCAACGTGTTGCCGAGCTCTGCAGCGAGTTGCAAATCTGGAAAAGAAAAAGAAGTTATCGTTAAAAAATTGGTCTACTTGTGCATTACTTAAGTCAATGAGTGTTAAAGATGCCAATTTTTTGTAAGCATACAAATAGCGATCATTCCATTCGAGTACGGGGTAAAAATGCATGCAATATCTTATAGTAATTTGCATCGATAAAACGCCACCCGTGAAGTTATTTCATTCATTCGTGATTGTCTTGTTATGTGAACTGAGTCATGTCCAACAATTACGAAATGTTCTAAGATCGTTTCTTTTTTCCAAGTTGGATGGCCTTTTTTTCCACGAGAGAGAGAGAAAGACGAGTTGGGGTCAGATTATATAAGATGGTGTTAATGGAACACTTCGGCGATTAGAGGGAAAAAAGAAGAAAACCTTGAACAAACTCTTAGTTTTCCTGTTGAGGTACACGCAAATGCACATCAATGGGCATGGGGATCGTTTTTGGTGTCTGTTTACAAAGGGTTTTTTTAGTTTGAAAAAAATGGCAAAAGTAAAAGAAATCAAACTATGAATAATACCTTGAGGACAATTTTTAATAAAAAAAGATTTTAAGAAGTAATAAATGAGCCATTTTTTTTAAAAGTGATATAAGTCCAATCATATGAAGATGTTCAAAGTTTTATTTTCAAACTGTATTAACTAAAATCGTAACGAAAAGATGGCAATTTGAAAGGTTTTTTGGAAACTATTTTTCGATAAAAGCAGATCACAGTCCCATTACTGATTGCATAGAGATTCACTGGTTGATTTGGTTTTTTAGGTTCTTGAATTGATTTTCAAGCTACTGGACATAAATTTGACTTGAAATCAAATCAAACTTAAGTCAAATTTAAATATTGAAATGCTAAGACAAGCCAAGCATTGACTTCGTAAATTTTTTTATTTTTAAATGATTAATTATACATAGTATTAAGTTTTATTCATTTCATAACATAGCCAGTTGATACAGTCAAGCGCAGTGGCGGATTCAGGGGAGGGGTCATTGGAGTCATGACCCCCACCAAGCTTTTCTTACATTAAAAAAAATTAAATTACGTTAATTATTCAAATGTCTCATAAATACTAAACTCAATAAAAATTTGGTTGTTTGGCTTGCTGTCCCTTCCCTTAGCGTGAATACCGACCCCATATTATCAATTGTTTTATACATTCAAATGGCAGTTTTCTCTTCTCTATAATATCAATTTTGTATTTTAAAATGTATGTAGGCTTATAGGACTTTGACAATATTAACCAATCGTGGAATTTCTTACATTTATAACATTGATACAGGTTATCTGCTAAATAACTAGTAAAAGATACAAATCTATTAGTTATTGTTTTTAACCAAGAAACGCATTAAAACACGTTTTTGAGATATATATTTTCAAAAAATTTCCGAAGAAGGGCCTCCAGATCTCCCCGTCAGGGGGATATCACCACAAATCCCGGTAGTGACCCCCCACCAAGCTACATTCTAAATCCGCCTCTGGTCAAGCGACCAATTCTATACATTTTTTTTATCATAAGCTTAAATCATTTAAACAAAGTGTGTTAAGAGAGCTAAAGTCTATAATATATAGATAATTTTAAAAAAATCTTTCGAAAATGAATTTAATTATGGCTTATACCATATAAGGGATTATAGGTAGTACACCTGGAATTTTAAAAAAATCGATTTTTTTAAAAATATTTTTCAATAGCAATTTTTGTAATGTAAATAATATTATATATATATATATCAGTGGCGTGCGGTGACTTTTGAAACATGGCATGCTGTTAGAAGTGGGGGGGGGTATAAGAACCACATTTTTAAAATTTATTTTTTTATTTGATAAACGTGGTGTTATAAGTATTTTTTTAAATTAGTCTTATTCGACGCTCCTTCTTACAAAAATAATCAACAACTGCATCATATAATGTATTTAAAAACCACGAAAATAGTTCTTATCTTAAAGAACAGAACATTTGTATGGCCTTTGGGTCAATAATTCAAAATAACTCACGAAAAGTATCAGTAACAATTAAATTCACTGTTTAGATTCAAAACGGAAAACGCATCTGCTGACCGTTAATTGGCTATGTGAAATGCCGAGAGAGATAGTATTCGACCGTACTAGTGCGCATGCGTGACCAATTCGAAGCAAAGAATCGCATGCTACTGTCGCCAACGCATTCATTCGGCTTTTGCCGTTCATTTTACTTGGTAAAATATGCCAATTTTATGAGTGATACCTTTCATTATTACGTAAATTAAAAAATTTATTAATGATAAAAATATATCATTTTTAGAATGATTTTACAAATGCAATTACGTAAATTAAAAACTAAATGAATAAATCATAAAAAAATATTCAATTTTTAAAATCGTCTTACAATCCATAGGCATGCGCCGCATCTACAGCATGTATGGACCGCACGCCTCTGATATATATATATATAGTCTTAGATCCGAACCTACATCGACCTTCACCGAGTTGATAATAGAATGAAACAAATGATATCATGAATTTAGTATATTAGGAAATATATTAAAAATGGGTTGGCTAAAAAAACCGGGGCAGACTATTTTTCATTATTTAAAAAAAATATTTTTAATAAAATACTACAACATCAAGATAATAGAAAAACAATTTTTTTTTTAATTAGAAAAAAAATCAAACACGTTGATAAAGGTTTGTCTGCAAAAAATTCGGTCCTATTAGGGATTAGCGAATTTTAAAGATTTAAATTTTAATGCGTATAGAAATGTGTGACAGAGAGATCCGAGGTAAGTATACTGTGTATTAATAAAGGACCTAACATCGCAGTCAACTGTGATCATATAAAATTTTTTCTATAATCTTGATGGTTTGTATTATATTTATATTATATAAATATATGTTTTTTAAATAATTAAAAATAGTCTGCCCGGATATTTTTAGCCAACCCATTTTTAATATATTTCCTAATATACTAAATTCATGATAAAATAGGTTTCATTCTATTATCAACTCGGTGAAGGTCAATGTAGGTTCGGATCTTCTACTAATACATTAAATTAGATTTCATTAAAGTACACACTCAAACAATTTCAAGTCAACCCGGCGATTATTTTCAAAGTTAGACGAAAATTTGTAAAGACAGTTTTCACTCTATGCAAAGTGCTTCTAAAATTTTACACGCGTTATTCTTAAAATGATGTTGTTATTAATACTACTTTCTATACTATTTAGTTAAAAATTTTAATTTAGCTCAGTAGTCGGCAACCTTTTTTGACTGCGGGCCAAAATCAACTAATATGTGAGTGTTATACATTAATGTTTGGGTCAGTGGTATTATCATTTTAAAAGAGTCCTTCAGTAAATAAAAGATACATTATAATTACAAAACGCTTTTAAACAATTTTTTTTATATATTATTATACTTTGTTTTTGGAATTAAAGTGGGTCACTTATAATTATCAAACGGGTCACTTGGTGACCCGTGGGTCGTAGGTTACCACCCCTTGATTTAGCTTGTTTATTCGATTAATTACAAGATTGTACATTACTTTAACGAAATTCGTCTAGTTTTTTTTATTTTAAATGATCTACAGTTCAGAGATATATATTTTTTGAGAGGAGCTTCAGCAGCTTTCAAATTTGTTATTTTTACAAATACAAAAATGTTAAAATGCAGTTTAAAGTTACCATAATATGTGTATTAATTTTTATATTAATAAATTCAAAAAATTCAAAAGTCTTTTCAGGAAAAATTCTCGAAAATTTTTTTTTATTTTTTTGGGGGGTTTCTTGACTATATAACACTTTAAGTGAACGAGCTCATAAGATACTAAATCAAAAACCGCAACTTAACCCTCATTTCAAGGTAGAATTCTAATTTATCTGGCTTATTAAAGCCTATTCATGCTTTTATTGTGAAAACTATAACATCCTTTTTTTCCGTTAGCAGAAAAACCGGTTAGGGGGCGTCCCCCCAGCACTGCAGCCTTAGGCTTATTGTATTCCTGTTTTGCTCATGTATCTCTTTTAAACAAGAATCCTTGCTTTTTCCAGGTTCTGCATTCTGCCTAGTAGAAGCAGTCATTTATCCTATACAGGTGTCGTCACTTTATGAAGGCTTTGCAATCAAAAATGACATGGGTCGCGTTTTTCTCCCAGTCTCCACACAGTCTGCCGTTGGGGTCTTATTGGGACACCCCAATCGTTTGCAAATGTCATGATATCCAATTCCTATTATTCGATCTATACCTGTGAATTGGTATTTATAGGTGTATCTATATCGAAAATCTAAATGGATCAAAAATAGACCTATAGGTAGTATGCATATTAAAATCCACAAAAAGGTGTGATTATACGTTGGGACACCCTAATATCTTCATCAATCAATTTCTACAAACCCCTGCGAACAAAAAAACCGAATATCATCAAAGTACGCTAAGCAAAGCGGGCAGAAAACAACTATTATTAATATAGGCTCGAAAATCTCATTTTTGCGGTTTCTTGACACTTCCATGCGCATTTCTTTTTGTGAGGTTTATTTATACAATTATCGAGTTTCATATTATAATTGCACTTTATGTGGGCGAAAAAATGCACTGCTTACCAATGCCACAGTAAATTAATTAAACTAATTAAAAAGTACGTTCGAAACAACAACAACAAGAAAAAGAAGTGTTGATTTAGAAGGTCAATCAATTCAATTCGAATAGCCATCTAAGTATTAGATATTAAAAATAAAAATATTCTATTCGGTCTAAATATTTGCAGAAAGAACGCGCGATATACGAAATTACGGAGCTCCAAAAAGGTATAATTCAATTAATATTTGAAATTTATGCAGATTATTTTTAACAAAGTGTGTTGTTTTAATAAAATTTATGTTTGGTGAAACTTTCTCTTCCGATTATCAAAAAAAAAAAAAATTTGTGTTATAAATCAAGACTTTTTGCTTGGAATGCATTTGAAAATATCATATAAGTAGGTATATAAAATTTATTGCAGTTACATAAAATTATGATGAAAATTAATTTGAAAAAACAAATTATTTAAAAAAAGATATAGTGGAAAGTTAAATTAAACGTTAACTTATTAAAACGTTATAAAATCTATTTATTACGTAGATCCACTGTGAATTCTTGCATGAAAACGTTAAAGAAAAAAATATGATTTTTAACAGTTTTTGTTGGAAAATTTTTGATTTGGAGATAATTTTTTTTTTGTACAGCTATGGGTATGGTTTTTGTTTCTCGAGTTGGAATTTTTCCAAATATGAAAAAAAAAAAAAAAAAGATAAAAATTTCTTATTTATGAAATTGGTTGCGCACTTGGTTATTATATAAGCCATTGAAGAACAAGACGAAGAAATTGTGACGTAAGAAAACCAATTTAAATTGAAAAGTCCAATGATTTCATCATACATATGCACACATGTTTAGTTTTCTATTTCCACTATATTTTATTTGTATTTTTTAAAACTCTACATCGATTTAAGTACTAGCGCAAAATGTTTTTGAAGGAAATCTTAAAAAGCTTATCTATTGTACAATCTACAATTGATTTCGCTAAAAGTAAATTAATTTTGTGTTGGAACTCGGTTTGTAGGAAATTGTCAACTTTTTCTAAATGTACCCAGACGCGATCTTCTTTGGTAAGAAGAGGTGGAAAATTCGGGCTAATGATCTAGATTCTTGTCGGACATTTAGTCATTTATTTTTGAAGTAATATCATTGTAATTGATTTTTTTTTTTACTTGAGGAAGTTTGAGATCGTTTTTTAAGAAAAAAATTATTCATTATTGCATCTCTGAGAATGTAACACTTTTTAATTAATTCCTAAGGCAATTCATGGCTTAAATATTTTTTTCAACTTTTCTATTGTACACATACTCGTATGTAACTTATATTTATTTCATTTTCTTCAGTTCATTTAAGTTAAGATACTTAATTTTTACTTAGCAGTTAAAAATTACATACATAATGTTTTTTCGTTAAGGGGTCATTCAAGTATTACGTAAACACCGAAGGGGAGGGAGGGGGTCGTATGTTTGCTTATTTTTGATGACATACGAGCCGCGGGGGTTCTGGATTGTGATTACGTCAGCAATGTATATTTATTATGTTTTTTTTTGCAAAATTTAGTAGATTCTGAATCAAAAAAATATGAAGTTCTCCCAGTAATTTTCTATGCTTGATAGCGAAGAATTTATATACAAGGATTCCCCAAAACAATTGATATTGCTTAGGTACTCGCCCTCGAACAGAAAACAACCAATGTCATCGAGAACTTGGAGTCATAGATTCAAGTTTCATGGACTGAGAACAAATAATTTTAATTTAATAAATTTTAAATTAAAAAAAAATGAGGATCTTTTTAAATAATTTTTTTTTCAAAAAGGTCTACGAAAGTTAACAGTTGTCTAGATAAAATTTAATCAATTAATATTGCTGACAAGGGGGAGGGAGGGGTTATAAATCACCAAAATTCTACTTACGTAATACTTGAACGACCCCTAAAGGTAAATGCAAAGAACAATCAGATTATGTATAAAATTTATTTGTCGTAGTTTTTTAGTTGCAGTCAACTGGACGCGACTTGCCGTAAGCTGTGGTGGCTATTCAAGAACGACTCCGGTCTGGACAATAAGCAAAGGCTTTACAAGATAATTATAAAGTCCACCTAGGTGTACGGCATTCAATTGTGGGGGGGGCAAATAGAGTAGCTCCAATATCGAAAGGATAAAGCAAGTCCAGTCGAAGGCGCTACGAACAATAACAGGAGCCCCGTAGTACGTCACCAGCCACGATATGCACAGGGACCTAAAAATGGCGACGGTCAGGAGCGAGATAGTCCGACTCAGCCAAAAATACCTTCCATGACTGGAGACACATCCGAATCATCAACCTCCCAGACCACACAAAGGAGTTGTCTTTTCTGGAGCTGTCCTACAAGGATCCATGCACTGCATGAATAGCCCCCATTAAGGAGGTGTGACCTCCTCCCCACCTGTACATGGATCACATTTGCTTATTGTCCAGGGACAGATTACGAATACAAGAAAGGAGAAATTTTTTTTTTAGTAAAATTCGTTATTACATGAATTAATTAGGCATTTGATGAAACGTCGAAAGTTAGAAAAAATTATCTAAATTACTTTACCCATCTAGGTATTTCATTAAATGACTACTTGGTATAGGGGCTTAATGTAAAAGGTCTATAATAGTTAGAATTTTTTAAAATCTTGATTTTTTAAAATATTATTTTTGTAATGAGCATATATTTAAGTACACATCCAGAAAATGTCAAGTTAATCCGGCAATTATTTTCAAAGTTACAGAGAATTTGTGAAGACAATTTGGACTATTACAATTTGGTAAAGTGCTTTTAATCGCTTTTGTTTCAAAACTGTTTTTAAAGCAGGCGATCAAGATTTCTCTGAAATGGCTAATGGAGCACGTTTGTTCACACGTTTCAACTAAAATCGCTCGACGATTTTCAATCGTTTAGAGCGCGTTCACACGAGTCACATTTAGTTGAACAACAATTTTCAATCTTTTAGACCGTAGCGGGGTAAGCGACGCGAGTAGTGAAGCACAAACCAACAGAATCGGGGTAAGCGACGCGAGAAGTGAAGCACAAACGAGCAGCTCAGTCAATCTTTTTGTCGTTCAAGTCGATCAAGTCAACCCCGGTTAATTTGTTTTCAATTCTGCTCGTTTGTGCTTCACTTCTCGCGTCGCTTATGCTGCTATGGTCTAAAAGATTGAAAATTGTCGTTAAATTAAAGTTGAATCGTGTGAACGCGCCCTTAGGCTGTAGCGGGGGTAGCGACGCGAGAAGTGAAGCACAAACCAACAGAGTTGAAAGCAAATTGATCGGCTGGTCGGCTCAAATCAGACTCATCACTTGAACGAGTCAAACTTTTGATATATCATAGAGTTTTCTAGATCGTTGATAATGAACCTATTATTGAAAACGAAAAGTTGAAAATTATCGGAAATTTGGGTTGTTCAAAATTTTCATTTTGAAAATTTTTAAAATGCACGTGTTGATTTTCATAATAGATTTGATGTCACTAACTACGGAAACCCTTTACTTACGCAAAGAGACTACAGATTTTTATTTGCGGAATTTTCTGGAAAATTTTTCACTTTTTGTAAATTTCAATAACATTACTTCGATTAATTACATGAATATAGATAACTTTAACAAAATTCCTTTGGGTTTTTCATTATAAATGATCCAATCCAGAGATATCGTGGTAACCGCAAGATGCCTTTTTTGAAAAAAGCTTTTGGAGATCACCTATAGCAGCTTTCAAACTATTATTTTTACAAATATAAAAAAATTAAAATACAGTTTAAAGCTACCATAATAAATGCTCACATTTTTCTAACAACAAATACAAAAGTCTTCTCAGGAAAAATTCTTAAAAAAATTTTCTTTTTTTTTGGACATCTGACTGTATAATCGCTTATTTTAGTAAAGTTTTCAACTTAGCAAGGTCTCTCATTTATAAAGGTACAGCAAAGATTTTTCTCACTTACAGAGGCTACATAACTGCTTAACCAACTATACTATACGTAATTCTAAGAATTCGGGTAAATGCCCCAAGAAAGAAGTATTTTTATACCCTCGAACCTCACTCATAGAAGTAAATATAAGACGAAAAGTGGTCTCAGTTATAGAGGTTCAAGCATGACAAACTGAGTCGTATGTATATGTAAAATGTTTACATACCTATTTAGATTTGAAAAAATAAAATTATGGTATGTAAATATTCATCAAGGTATATTATAGGTATATTTTACCATACAGGTATATTTTAAATGAATTTCGCTTAATATTTGGACTCCTAAAAGAAATAACTTATGAAATCAATGTTTGGCTTGATTTAAATGTTGATTTTTTTACTCAATTTTGCTTTGATTCAAGTAGCTAAAAATTAAGTTGAGAAGCTTTATAATCAAGTCAAGTAGTGGCTCTCTAATAAGTATGCACTAATAATATATTCGTCTCACAAAGAGTCAATGAGTCTCTTTTAGTGATACTAAATTGAAATAAAACTTTTCAATTATCTACATCTTTTCATATAAAATTGCTGTAAGTATTAATTTTAATCTTTCTAACAAATTAAGTTTCTCTATAAATACTTACAACTGCAAATCCTATGGAATTGCATACTTTTAGTTTTCCCATCAACCTCAACTTAATTGAGCCAACTGTTAACATGTTAAGATTAATAAGACAATTCCTCAACAATTTTTTTTTCTATTTTCTAAAATCATTCAACTATACATCTGGTCATTTTTGCAATCGGTGTTTTTTTTTCTTCACCTTTCGAGGCCGTCACAACTGAAGGAAACGGAAACCAATTCTTCCAATCATCGTCAGAGAATAATGGCAAGATCTCCCGAACAGCCACAAAAAATCGGTTCGTTTTAAAAATCACACTAAGTCCACCTCTTCAAGTGAGCACATAATAAAAGTCTTAATTAAATTTCCTTTCGTTTTTACATCATAAAATTATTCAAATATGTACTGAAGCGAAAACAGTCTGATAAAATGACGTCCGAGTCAAAGTCCTTGAACTCTGAGACTTGTAATTTTGATTTATTAATTTGAAGAAAAAAAAAATTGGCGAAACCAACCTTGCGATCCTTGTAAACATTCCAGTTCTATTGTGTAATCCCAACAGTCAAGTGAATTCATTCGGGATGATGGTTCCCATTTTGGGGGTGGGATAGGAACTTTTGAACCATCCTCATTCATTTTTTCTGGATGTTATTGTTATATTGTGCGATTGAAAAACAGTCTTCACATATTGTTCCTATAATTAATTCGCAATGGCATTGTTTGTCACAACAATTAAAAAAAATCACAGCCAACAAAACACTCAATGATCAGAACCCGTGTTTTAAGCTCACATGTTGATTAATTTTTTTTTTTAATAATTGTGATAAGAACTCGTGCGCCTTATCACAGCGCTATCATTTTCTTTTTTTGGACTTAATATTGGGTAATAAAAAAAAATTTTTTTTGATCGACCCAAAAAAATATTGTGTTGATTTCAAGACGATCGAGTCCGTACTGATTTTCACTGGCGATTTGTGATCATTGCGGTTGAGTTGTGGAGTTTGTGGCGGAGGAAATTTTTTTTTCTGTTGCTTTCATTGCACGTTCATTACTCGTGGAATTTCTATTCGCTTAAATAACAATAATTAGATAGGTAGATATTGCTACAGAATACGACTCGTTTTTTCTTTTTCTGGCCAACGTTTTTATGTCGTCTTGGTTTAAGTCTAAGTTATATTTTTGATCACCCTTTTCCCTTTGAAAATTGACAGAAAATGCATGGAAAATTTAACCGAACCCACTTGAAAGAGTCCATTGTTACGTTGGAAAACTCGTCGAGTTCAATGTGCGCTTGCACGCAAAAATAAACTCTGTTGCAATTTGCATGTTAATTGCACACGAAATTGCAATGAAATAATTGCATCAATAAACCTTTTTTTTTTCCTTGCCATTTAAATTTCCAAATTTTTTGCTTATGCCTTTAAAACCCCAAAAAATAAATCTAGGTTTTAGCTGGCATGATTCTTAGTCGTATCGTATTTTTATGGCTTATTTACGAAGACATAGCTCATCTAAATGGCGCAATAGCTCATGCAAAATATGGATAATTTCTAAACGTTAATGACCGATTGATTATGGATGGACGCATGGATGATGATTGCATTTATGGCCGTTAAAAAAAGACATTCAACTATAGTAAAACTCGAACTCGTTTAAAGTATTTCATAAAAATTAACAATACAATTAAAATACAGTGAAAATGTTAAGGGTATTACGAAAACGCTTAAAACAAAATTCGATAAATACAAATTAATATTGTGGTATAATTTGCAAGTACTAATATCATAATTCCATTAATTTTTTATTAAGATGAAACAAATATCGTTTAAAATTGCTTCTTTGCTTCTCATTTGAACAATATAAATACAAAGGTTTTTAAAAAATTCTTATAATGCCCAAACATTGATAGCATACGAGTATAATATTGAAACAAAAATTTTTGGTAGGTACCAAAATGAACTCTTAATATTAAGGGTTGTCTCAATTATTTTTTTTTCATTTTCTATTTTAATAAAACAGTAATTATTATTGTCACAATCTCAAGATAGAGAAGCGTCGCCATTTTCAGAGTCTGGGAGTGTCATCTACCTCATCAGCCGGCCAATGAGGAAGCGGCTTGGTTATGAGATGGGGGTGGACGAGCGACCACCTATCGAGAGGGTTTAACGAAAAGGATTACTTGGTGAATTAAGAAGGGGTGCAGCTTCTAGAATGATCGAGAAAGTTTCGGCAATAAAATAGGTATTCCGAGAAAAATAGAAAGTTCAGGGACAATAGAGCCGAATTTTCTAGAAGAATTTTGAAATCCTATATAAGCCCCGGACAAGCATAAGGCGAGCCAGTCTGAATATAAATCGTCAACGTCAACAGTCTCTCGGAAAGTGATCAGTGTGAAATAAATCTTCGACCAGTGTTAAAATAAATAGTGAAAGTGATCAGTGTTAAAGTGTAAACAGTGAAAGTGAACAGTGCAATAGTGAGTGATAATTAGTGACCAAGTGACTGTGAAAACTAACTAATTATTAACGTGTAGTTTATAAGTGACAATAGTGTAAGATAAATCAACAAAAGATTGTTAAAAATAAATTTGTCGTCATTAAACACAAATCCTCGAACCCGTAAAAACGTTACATTATTTCTGATTTTATAACCTTGGAACTCAATCTGAAAGAAATAAAGGAAAGTTCATGCTCTACCAGAAAATCCTTAGAACAAAGTTCCTCAGATCAACCGTTTCAAAGACATTCGAGTTCAAAAATAACACTAATTAAAAATTCATATGAAATATTTTATTGCAATTTTGTTATAGAATTATATAAAAAGTTTTTATTAGTGTTATTTTTGAACTCTAATATCTTTGAAACAGTTAATCTGAAAAACTTCATAGTAAAGACCTTTTTTGTAGAACGTAAATTTCTCTTAAATCACTTCTTTCAGATTACTGTTAAAATGAACTGTTCTAAAGTATTGGAAATTCAAAAAAATATCCTTCGTTATTTCAATGGAAAATAAAAATATCTGATCCGAGGCGTCGCAGTACTTTCGTTAACTTTCTTTTATGAAACTCGCTGTTAGTTAAAAGAACTATAAGCACTTTATAACTATATGAAAAGAACTATATGCATACAGTTTCCATTTATATACAAAGTCCCAGCCGTAACCCCAGGAGCGTCTTTATTTGAATTTTTCCAGGAAAAAGTTTCCAATAATTGTTGTAGGTATCAATGAGGCAAAGAACTATTAAAAGTTTAAAAAAAATCGTTGGAGCCGTTTTCTAAAAAAAATTAAAAAAGCTCCAAAACTTCTAGTATAAAGTGGAGCTTTCGGTTAACCGATTTCAACGAAAAGCTTCGCGGCACAACTAGATGGAATATGAAGGCAAAATTCTAAGTTTGGTGAAATTCGGATAAAGCTTTCGATGTCACACACAGATTCACATACACACAGAAATGTTTCTAAAAATCATTTTTTTGGATTCAGGGGATCTCAAAAAATGTATTTCCGGTGAAAACTCGAATTCGAAAATTCGACCCGATTACAATACTTCCTTTACTATATAGTAGTAAAAGAAAGTAAAAATGAATTGAGGCAAACCTTAATATTGATATTAAGAGTTCATTTTGGCACCAAAAATTTTTGTTTTAATACATATAGGTACTAAACTTGCTACTGTTCTTAGACTCAATGCCTACAACTTTCATTTGAAACTTGTTTCTGGGAAAATTCAAATAAGGACAGTTCTGGAGTTAAGAGTGGGTGTTCGTATATACATAGTGGCTGTATACATGTAGTTCTGTTTATATAGGTGGTTATAAAATCCTTATAGTTCTCTTAACCAACAGCGAGTTTCATAAAAGGAAGTACTTTGACGCCTCGCGGCAGATATTTAAACGAATTCGTTAAATATAAATTTATATTATGCTTTATTTAGTTTCGCAATTTTTCACTGTAGGTACTTTGATATTACTGATATTACTTTTGATACGTTCTCAGGAAAATTCTGGATATTTAAAAAACACTTTAACAAGTTGAACGATAATACCTTCATCAATCGCAATCATTTCTTGTAGATTCGACATGCATTCTAATCAAGTAAGCCTTAGATCGGTTAAATTGGGTTCAAAACCGTTTACAAGAGACTTTTGTAGACCGAAGAAAGTCAAGTCGTGAATTAATGAGCCTCTAACGACAATACATTAAAAATAAAAAAATGAAATTTCGACTATTAAAATTTCAAATGCCTGGACAGAGGGAGACTTTTATAATGGCCGAAGTGAATACAATTACAATTACAATAGAAATAATTCATTGCAATAATATCAATTAATGTCTCAATTAAAGACTGGAATGCAATGCAATTTTTCCTCGTTCATATATTATTATCATTATATTATATTGTTGAAGTGTTAAATACGATCGTTGCATTCGGTAAAAGTATGCATCACGGATTCATTAGATTATTATAAGACTTAAACATGAGAGCCACTTTGAATTTTTGTCACGGTGATTATGGCTTTATATGGATGGAAATCTATGTAATAAGCATTAATATTAAAACATCAACAACAGAGTGCAAGTATCAAGAAGATGACTTCCTAGGAGGAAGAAACTACAAGCAAATTATTTCATAAAGACAAAACGAGACGAAGAGTTATGGGATGTCAGTGGAAGAGAACGAGCAGATTTAATTGTTTTTGCTTGCAAATATTTTTTTTTCAGAACACAAGACCATTAAATTGTTGTTTTCCTTCAAATCAACCATGAGAAGAGGTTTCAAAGATTTCTCTGTCAATTGGTTTGGAGAAACTAAATTAAATATAGCGAGAACATATTTAAATATTTACATTTTCTACCAAAATATGACTTACAAGGTGGATTTCAGCTTAAACTTTTGAATATTGTTAACCAGGGATTATGGGATCTATAATGATCATGTTGGAAATATTTGAGCTTTACAAAGTCAGCTTAAAGGTTTCTTACAAGAGTTATATTTTAGCTTTTTGAATAGGTTAATTTTTCGAGGTCTTAAATTATGAATTTTTGAGAATTTCGTATAAGTTGGAAGCCATTTCTTTATGTCTTTAGTAATCACTGCTTTAAATGGGTACAGAAGATTTTAAGTTCTTTGTAAGTTATTTATGTTATTTAGGTCTAAGCTCGTGTGTTGATATCCTGAAGCATTAATCATTTATAATGTGATCAAAAATTAAACCTGTTTAAGATTTTTGTCTTAAGATCCTAAGATAGTCATTTTAAAGAAGTTAAAATGATTTTCTAAAGACATAATAAGTACTCGAGAAGTTGTTCTTTTTAAGTCTTGAGATGGTCTATCTATGGTGAGTTCTAGGACATGAGGGTAATAAAAAGGCTGATCAACTGGCCAAAAATGGCGCCTCATTTGACCTCGTGGGACCTGAATAATTTTGTGGAATTACAAAAAACAAAATCAAAAACGCTTTTCTAGCTTAGGAGACCAAAATCAGGAGAAATACTCCGGGGCAGAAGGAAGCTAAGAAATTCATAAAGTACTCCAAGAAGAGAGCTCATGACAAATTGTCACTCGGCAAGTGGGAACGTAGGGCTTCTAATAAGCCTCTATACGGGCCACTGTTCCCTTAATTACCATCTTCACAAGATTGGTAAGACCGACACTATCATATAGCATCCTCGGTGCAACACTGTCCCTTTTGCGACTTGATAAAAAATTAGATAGATATGTACTAAGTAGCTTAAACTTTTAGCTAGTAGCTAGACTTTTATTTCTTCAGAAATGGTAGAAATGGTGGAGCATATACTGTGCTCATGTGAGACAGCAAAAGAAGACTGCGTAGCATCTCAAAGACGGACATGACGCCTGGCGAGATGATAATGGCAGCCCTAAGGCAGGTGCTGGCTTTCTTTAAAAAAGCCTAATGCTCCCTTAGTAAATACAGAGGGTCACATCGCAGTAAACCTCATTCGCGGTGATAAAGGAAAAGAAAATCCTGAAACCCGTAGAACGAAAGAAAGTCTTGAGATTTTAAAACCAGAGTCTTAAACACGTTAGAATTCTGATTTCCATTATGCACTAACATCTTACTTCTTACTTATAGTATAAGCGTGAAAGTTTGTAAGGATGGATGTTTGTTGCTCTTTCACTCAAAAAGTACTGAATGGATCTGGATGAAATTTGGCATAAATATAGATTATAATCCGGTGTAACATATTGTATACTTTTTATCCAGAAAAAATGTACGGCTCCCGTGGGATAGATTTTTTTTTTGTTTTTTACAGAGCAAAAGATTAACTTACTTTTTTACAATGTGGTTGTTTAGGGGTCAGAGAATGATATAGATTACTTCTTAAACCGGAATAATGAACGGTTCCCATGGGATAGTAAAACAAGTATGTATTCTATAGGAACCGAGTATTTAAAAGCAGTTTCGTTAAAGTTCACGAAAAAGAGTCTTAACTCATTTTCCTTAAGAAGAATTGATCTACTTTTTACTCAGGAGAGATGATATGAATGAGAATTGATATGATTTTTGCAATGTGATACTTTAGAGGGGAATAATATAGCTTACTTTTAACTTTTAAGGCTAGAATAATGCCTGGTTCCAATGGGAAGGCAAAACAATTATATCCTACAGGAACCGTACATTTAAAAAGTTTCGGTAAAGTTCATGAAATACATTTTTAACGCTTTTTCCTCCAATTTTACACAACGAAAGAAATCTCTATAAAGTTGAAATTAAAAAATTGACAATTTTTACTGGAAAATACACCCACTAAAATTAATAATGAAATTTTTAAAATATTTGAATTTTTTCATTGTTCATTGTCAAAGATATTAATTAGAAATAAACGAATTAAAATAATAAACTAATAATTTCAAAATGTTTACAATTACTTAACGGAACGAATTTTAATGAAGTTTTGCTAAAGATCCTGTAGGATAGCTACTAATCTATTCTTTTAAGGGAACACCCATTAATTATGTGAGGCATTCAGTTGCCGATGGGGTCGAGCCGAATCTCATCTAATCTTACTTTCGGGAAAGGGAAGGTCTTGCAAATATCACGTATTTTTTTGTTTTGAAAAATATCACATTAAATTACGGGTTGGGGGAAGATATATGCCAAATCTTTTGACATCTTACCAGAGGGGCAGGGATGGGATTTCAAAAAACGCCTCTCGCAATTAATGTATGCCCCCTTAAATAGCTGTACGGTTTTAAATGACATTTGATATAAAAGATTTTCAAGTCCTAAAGGAAGGAATATACAGTTACTTTTTTTACTAAAAATCGTATAAAAGCTGATTTGAATCAGCTAACATTTCTTTCTTGAAAAGTAGTTTTACTAATTTTAATGAATCTTTTGGATCTTAAGTCTGAAAGTATCTATCATTTTCTTCTGTCAAAATAGATTAATTTGTATATTTCGCTATGAACGTAGGGAATCTTTTAATCAATCCGTTAAATTTAGATACACTCAGCGAAGCGAGCGGGTATCAGCTAGTTAGGAGATAAACTGGAAATAGAAACTAAATTCACAAAAATTATAGATATATTAATACATTATTATTGTATATAATAATTATTCTCCTAGTGTGTGGTCCACAAGCACAATCAATTTTGTTCTTATTAAAAATATCAATTTATGGAAAAAAAATCAGCCGTGATGCTATTTTTCAAAGATACTTTTTAAGACTTTAAACAAAATTCAAAACAATCAGACTTCTAATTAATAGACCAAAAAGATTCCTTTTCATGATGCCAAACACTTGAAAAGTGATGGAATGACATTGATTGAAACTGACATTAAATAACCTCAAGTAACACGAACTGAAGAGACTTCTTCGAATTAGAAGATTTCTCATCGTTTTGTTGTATCAACAATTTTTCTTGTCGTATTCTTTGTTGATTTAACAGAACATAAATTCTGGAGAGAAACGAATTGAATTGAAACGTGCTTGATTGTAACACCTATATAGTCAAGTGATTGATTTATATGTAAGAAAATTTTTGAAAACGAACTGCTTTCGGTCTTAAATCAGTTATGATTGATCAATTGATTTCGACCATTTTTTATGTTATATTAAACTTATTAAATGCAGCGGGTAAAATTTAAAAATTTGTGTTTTACGTTTCAAGTCATTACAGTCATTTTGATTGGGCCTGCTAAAAAATAAACAGGAACTGCAATTTTTTGATATATAAAATAGCCTATTTTAAAAAAAATCTCTTGTTGAGTTCGTGGGTTGGTAAGGGTAAAAAAGTTTAAAGTTCAATTCAGATTTTTTCCGTTGTTCATTTAGGGTTTATAAATTTTTAGTGCCTATTGGGGCGAGCGAACCAAAAAAAATCTTTATTGGATCTTTATGTAAAATTTGTAGTCTTTCTGCCTTTTCAATTTCTAAAAATTGATATTTAGATGAAAAACTTGTTGAATCTAGAAACTTCCATTTACTTTTACTCGATACAAATGGATTTAATAGTAAAAAATGAAATGGCCTGACTTTGAACTATTATGATCGGTATACAAACAAAAGAATCGCGTTTTTAAAGGGGTGAATACAAAATACAAACGTAAGTCATTGCAAATTATAATATGAAAAGGTTTCGCTATTGATTTTCATTCAACCCTCGTGCGTCTGTTGACTAGGTTACAAGAGGGTTGAATGAATGAAACGGCCTTATGTCGCGACATGACCCACTCCATACAATTTTAACAAGGAAAAATTCATGAAAAAATCTTCAAAACTTATTACCCACCAGCCTTACTAACCCACTAAAGTTCAAGTCTTTTGTCATATTATCCTCGACAAACTGTATTTCAAGGCGAGACATTCGTGATCAAGACTGAGGTCAGTCGACTTTAATTAAATTAAGTTTGAGCCGAGAAAATTTGCAAGACTTGAAAAATCTATAATTTCAAACTGAGTCATTAAATACTTGGAAGTTGAAGAGATTTTTTCTTGGTGAACACTCGAGGAGGGAACAGCATATGAACCTTGATCTTTATTTTATGAGATTTACAAGCAGTTTAGATTTCAAGGCTTACGTGATCAGTAAAATTTGTCGAGGGTTCAACAATTGAACATTATCAATAAATTATCAAGGCGGGAATTATGAATTTTTAAAAAAGTGATTTATTTGCTTGGAAATATGCGATTGAAATCTAGGTTGATCATTTTTATGTGAAGGCAATACAAGAGACGTGAAAAATAAAAATTTCTTGTTGTATAATCGAGTTGAAACATTCTTTCACTTGCCAATGTGTGTTAGAGATAATTTGCGATTATCTAACGTTGAATTTTTCTTGTAGACAATCGCCATTATGTTATTTTTCAAATCAAATATTTTACGGCTAGTCTATATTTGATTTTTATTATGGTCGTTAAAAAACATTAAATTAACCTTGTCGAAATTGAAAAACAAAATTTTTTTGGCATAAATTACAAAATTGTCTCCATTAAGTTTATAAATTTGTTTGTTGTTAATTTCCAAAGAAAAATTTTTTTTTTTTTTATTTTTATAAAATAAGAAACTTGAAAAGAAAATCTGTGAAGGAAATGATTTTCATCAATGTTAATTTCAACACCTTTCGAATGGGTAGAGAAATTTCTGTACAGATCGAAATTTTTCGAAGGTTGAGAGAGGTGATAAATATGTAAATATAATAATGAGATTCTAAACACTTGCGTAAGTAATGATTGACGAATGAGATTTAAAAAAAAAAGTGGTTGCGTGTACTTATGTACGCGCGTGAGAAGTTATACTTCTTTGGTATCATTAAAAATTAGTTTTTATTAATTTTATTCAAATAATCAATTTTAAAAAACTGTAATTTAATATTTAATAATAATTATAAATATTTAAAATTATAATTATTAAAAATAAAATTAAGAGAATAATATTTTAGTTTGTATCAATAAATAATATCCAAAGAAAGCTGCAAGACGTTTATAAAATTTGTCAGGATAATTTTTCTGGTTAACAATTCATGCATGTCATGAAAACGAAGCTTCATAGAAATTGCGAAATAAAGTAAGTAGCTACTTGTCAAAGTAAATGTCTTAATCTTATTCATATCTTGTGTTACTAAATTATTATTCTAAGATGGTTGAATCATTTCAGAATCCCAGATTTCGTGATAACTAAGAATATACATGGAATGCAGTCGTCATTTTCATCATTAAATTTCAAATAGTATAACAGCTACTGCAAAATTCGAGAAAAGTAATAACTTATTTCTTAATAATATGTGTCATTTGCATATATATAATTATTTTTAATTTAAATATAAAAATTAATAAATAAATACAACAAAAATTCAAATTACGCGCGCCTAGTTAAAAATACCGAGCCGTCTTGCGGGCAACTTCATCTTGTTAATTTGTGATGATAAAATAAAACGCTACAAATGCTTCTGAAACCGCGCCGCGATGCAGACGTCATTTTGATCATTAAAATTCAAAAAGTATAACAGCTAATGCAAAATTTGAGAAATATAATAACTTATTTATTAATAATATGTGTCATTTGTATATATAATTATTTTTAATTTAAATATAAAAATAAATAAATTAGAAAATAAATACAACAAAAATTCAAATTACGCGCGCCAGGAAAACCAATGGTTTTGCGACTAACTTCATTTTGTTAATTTTTGTCTTAAATCTTAAAATTTCACTCTCATCATTTTTTCATAACGCGCCTAAAGAAGTATAACTTCAATAATATTAAAATAAAAAATGCAAAAACTCGCAGGTAGGTATCTAAATTTAATAATAGACACTCGATGAAACCTGTGATTTGATGTGAGTTTGGTCGTTTCGCTGTATTATACACTTAATAATGGTAATCGTACGGCTAAAAGTTTGCAACTTTGTACTTTGACTTGAAACAACGAGCGAAAGTTTATATTTAAATTTTCTATATGAATCTTCTTTCGTACTGATAAAAATTGCGATGAAAAATTTTATGATAATGATTTATTGTAGGTTTTTTAAAATTTAAATGAAATTTCACATTGTCCAGAAGAAATAATGCACGGCATGCTTGACCTCTATTTGTATTTTTTCGATCCAGTAGTACCTCGTTTTGCCCACGTATAAAATAATATTAAGATATAATTGCTTGATTAGTAATGGGAAAGGTAAAATACCTTAGGAGCGAGATTTTTTGTTATACCTCAAAAAACTCTTTTAGCAATAGGCACTTTCAATTGGATGACTATGTAACTTATGGACATAACAAGAAATACAATTTTGCTAGTTTTAATCCCACTGTAAGTAGGTAAAATACAAGATATAAGGAATATTTCTCAAATTAGAGATTTATAACCTTATTATGCGATGCCGATAGTCTGATTCTGTTACATGCATTTGATGATGTGACTAAAGATCTAATAATCTTTTACACTGACAATTTTATCCGACCATAAATAAGATCCCAGGAATCTCCCTATCACATTATGCCTTTTAAGAATAAATAAAAACTACTAAAGATCTCTATACTAAGGTTTTACACCCCAAATTGGACATTTTACAAATCAAATTAAATACTTTTCAAATCAGATTGGTAATTTTACAAATCAAAATGAACATTTTATAACTACAGTTGGACATTTTTCTTATAAATGTTTATAATACAAAATAATTAAGAATTATCAATGAAAGTCATACTCTCTTAAATCAAAATAGTGACTATAGCGACTATTCACTATTTTTGTAGTGCAGAGTATACCACTAAATTCAAATAGTGGTATACTTTTTGATTGGTATAATTGTTGGTCACTATTTAATAGTCGAAAGTTACTATTTCGATTTAAGAGAGTAGAAGAACAAAGATATATGTCAATTCAATTTATTTATATTCTTTTGCAGTAGCTGCTAGTAATTTCACGTACCTAACTATTAATAAAATCTTTACAACAATTAGTAAAATGACGGTGGCAATATACTGATTTATTACATCTTCCAAAGTTGAAGAGTTTATTGTACCAAACTAAAACTGACTTTCATCGATAATTTTTCAATACAATCTATCTATATGAATAAAATGATAGCTGTTTTCAAATGTTCACTTTTAACTCAAAAACTACTGGATAGATTTCGATCAATTTTATTTTTGTTTTACTTCTTATATACTTGGTCCATCTTCTTATATCCTTATCTAAAAAAAGAATTATGACGATATCTTCATTAAAAACAAATTAATTAAAGTTTTAAAAATTGCGATTTTTCTAAGCAGACGCCGTATGCTTTAGTTCTTTCGTTGCTTTGATAGAGTGGGGCAAACGTTGTGCGCATGCGTGTATGACTATTTCATATCTAAGCGTACGCGGTTCGACGAAATGCAGCTAAGCGAGATATTAGAATAAATAAAATATTTTTTAAATTCTACTTATTTTTTTCTGTTATTAAAATATTTTTTGTAGCTTTTTTTTAAAATTCTGTTGTAACATTTTTTATATTATTTTACTGTAAATACAAATTTAAAATACATTTTTAAATTACAGCAGTTACAATAATCAAATTACATTTCAACACTCCCTTTTTACTATTGCATATATTTTTTAACCATTTAGCGAGAAACATTTTTTAAAATGAAACAATATGCCAAAAAATTGCTCCTTTAGAATCTCCAAGCGTATACTTATTAGTTGATTAATAATTAATTTTTCAAAAATTTGCAAACTAAAAATGAAAATTGCTGTAAAATCCAAAATAATTTTTGATTGAAGTTTTTGTTTTTTTTTTTTTAAAGCTCTCTACAGCTCTTTTTATTACGCAAATAATTGATCAAAGATTTGCAATATTTTTAATAATTAATTAACTTTAACTATTTATACATGTATTGTTGTACTATGACGTCATCAACTGTCGTTGGATCTTATAAACATGAATTGTTTAAAATTGAATTACTAATTAACTATACACCTGGAGCAACTGCGGATCCGAAAAAAAGCATTTAAGGAACAATTTTTTGAAAAAAAGTGATTTTTTTGTATATAGGTACATATATAGGAATTTTTACTTTTGAATTTACAAAGTTTTGAAAAATTAATTATTGGCCAACTATTAACTATTTAATATACACTTGGAGCAATAGCGGATTCTGAAGGAACAATTTTTTGGTATATTGTTAAAATTGTTCTACTTGCTGAGTTCTACTGCTAAGTTCTTTCCGGTAATTTTTAATATATTTTTGCTTTCAATTTTTTAAATGTTTTTCCTATGGTAAATTAAATATGTTCTTAACATAATAACCTACGCAGACGACGTCGTGGGTATCAGCTAGTGCATAATAAACACCTAAAATGTCTCAAATACCTCCTTCAAATAATGGAGTGCAAAATTTGTACATGCAATAGATTAAAATCAAATCAAATAATTGAAACTTGCAATATAGGTATTCTCTTCTTGATTTGATTTTTAAGCTAGATACTTGACTTGATTTTCAAGCTACTTGACTTAAATTTAACTTGAAATTAAATCAAAATTTTATAAGTAAATATTCAAACAACAAAGCAAGTCAAGCGTTGATTTCTTAAATGATTTCATTTTTAATAATCTAATAAAATCAAGTAGAATTGATTTCAAAACTAAGGTCAATTTTTAAGTTTTATGAATCTCAACTTAAAGATAATTTAAAAGAATGATAAAAAATGTGTAAGGTATCCTATTGAAAATGTCTTCTACTTGTTTTTGTGAAATGTATTTAACCTTCAGGTGCCTTGCCAGGATTCGTCTAGACGCTAATTAAACTATCTCATGAATACTTTTTTTATACATGTTTTCGTTAAATCTAAAAATAAAAAAAAAATTATTTCTCCTTGGAATAGCTTAATTTCACCCTTTTTAATTTTCTTAAGCTTTAATCCCGATTCGCCCATCTAAATAATTCATTTTTTCCTCTCATTGATTTTTCTATTTTTAAAACTATATTATTTCTTGTCCTTCAATTCTTCGCCTCAATAACTGTTTTCTCCTTTATTATTAAAAGCGCAAAACTAATTTTAGCCTTAGAAACCCATTGTTTACCGATTTGACCAGTGACCTACCAATGTAAGAATAAAAATTACAAAAATTAAACCGACCAAATTTGCATGCATATCAAAATGAATAACTAACAGTCTCACCTACTTTTTACGTCCAGCATGAAACGTTCATATTTCAATATTTTCAATTATCTATTATTAAAAAATGTATTTGAAAGAAGCAGAAAAATTCCGTTAGTCCAATTATAAGGCACCCATTCAATTCTATTCGTCTTGGAAAATTCCCTATCTTTTTAATTCTCAATACAACAATACGGTGTTGGTATATTCTAATAATCTAATCCAGCCAACACTATTAAAATTATTTTTTTTTCCTTTTAACAACAAAATTACCTTTGCACTTATGAATCGATAAAAATCCCCGATAACAATAATGTAATTATTTATTATTAGGTCTAATTACAAAACTCAATATCGTCTTATCTTTTCATTTCATTGCATAAAAATATTACCTTCGGAAAAATCTTGATAATCTGGATTGCAAGATATTACCAAGTCCATTTAAATTTTTTTTTATTAAATAAAATTATTTTTTTTAAATCTCTTAACTTGTGTAAATTAAGTATAAATATAAAAATTAAAAGTTTTTTAGTAGGTAGTTGGAAACTCTTAAAAACGATGCATTTCCTTATATATATAAAATTGGGGAGTTCCATCTCAGGATTATTTCTTTGGATGTATTTTTTTAATATCCGTTTTGCTTATCATCGGCTAGCATTAAATATTGCCTTCATAAAAAACTTGATATTCTGTATTGCAATATACTATCAATTCTATTTAAAATCTTGATAATAAGTATATTGATTTTTAGTTTTTAAACCTTTCAACTAGTGTCAAACTAAGTACAAACTTAAGACGTAATGGAGCTTCGTAATCGTAACTCAAACTATCGGATGACCGAAACAAAAACCTATCTGAAACCGTATCCAAATATGATTTAAATATTTCGAATGGTTTCGGATAACAATGGGTTCTTAAAATACAAATGTGAATTCGTTATCTGTTAATTATTAGTATTTTTTATTTATTTTTTGGTTCATTTAAGGTCGGATCAACTACTATAGTCATTAGTGACTGTTGAATCCAAAAACCAATGAAAAAATCTTGGGCTTTCATTGGGATTCGAACCCAGGACCACTGGCCTATAAGAAAACTATCTAGTCAACCATACCAGTAAGGGTCCTAATTTTATTTTAATAGTTCCCAAAAATTTTATATTCATAACTATTTTTAATGAAATTCGGTTACCCTGACATAAACCATGTAACGTTTGGAGGGTGGACAAACGAAATTTTTTCATGGACAATTTTTCTTGGTATTTCTTTTTCAAAAATTTTCGGTTGTAGGTTCCAACCCTGCAAATAAACTCAACTTTCATACCATTCTGGCAGAGAGAACCTTCTCCTAACCCTGAATATATAACAATAAAAAGTTCAAAATGATTTTTTGAAATATAAAATTTTATTGGATAGAAAAATAAAAATTTTCCTGGATAAATGATTTGAAAAGTCGCAATTGGAAGTGCTAATTTCACAAAAAACAATTTTTTTTAAATAAGTTTTTCACCAAGGGTGGAGAAACGAAAAATTTTTCTAGGACCTAGCGAGTCTAGACAAACGAATGAGATGTTTTCTTTTTAAATTTCCATATGAGGATTCCATCGTCACAGAGCTCTTCGAGTCACATAACGCCAGTATTATAAGAGTATTTTTTTATAATTATTATTACTTTGACTGTAGCAGTCCGGATAATGTCTTCCTCAGTATCTACTTGTCTTATATTAGTAGAGCAGTAATTAGACTTAATTTTTTATGGTTGTTTAGGGTTACTTTTTAACTCCTTCTGTCAGTAACGAACACCAAATCCGAAAACCCAACAAAATTTTAAAAATTTGGAATTCGAACCAGGATCCACTGATGCATAAAGCGACACTGTAATCAACGCCGCTAACTAACCTTTTTTATTAGATAATTCTTTTATCAAATTCATAAAAGTTGAGATTCAGGAAGCCAGTATTTGGATATTGTGTACAAAAAGTAGAGCTTCAAATTTTAACTTTAAAATGGAATAACTTGCTAATAAATACAATGCTTCACTTGCCTTGATATATAATAGTCTAAGAGCTAGCAACGTGTTCGAGAGAGAATTTTAGGTCGGCCAGTTTTTATATATGTTATCTCTCGCACTATCCCGGACATCATACGGGCTGTCTGGCTGTCAGTAGGGGTTACGTTTATTAGTGCACATCGCACCTGTACAGGTAAAATATTAAAATTTTCAGAAAAAAGAAAAAGTTTCAGATGTAATTTGTAGAAAATAACATTTTACATAAAAAATGTCCAGTGACCAACTTTCGTAAAGTGGTTAGTTTGCCCGTATGATGTCCGAGATAACAGAGAGATAACATATAAAAACTGGCCGGCCTAAAATTCTTTTTTTTCGACGTCGCTAGCTCTCGTACTATAAAGATTAACTAATGTTGAAGCTGATGTCCTTTATAACAACTAGACTTAAATGGATAGTTTGTAAGGATGTGGACTGGATTAAAACTCCTACTATTGTTGCATTGCAACATTTCATCCCCAAATTGGGATATCCTCAGGTGCTTGTGAAGTCCCAATTTGAAGACGAAACGTTGTACAATGCAACAATATCGGGTCTTTTAATCAACGATTCAATCCACTTCCTTACGAACACTTCATAAAGTATAAAGTATAACATTAGATTTGACTTTGACTTAATTTTGAGCTAAATTAGTTGCTTAAAAATCAAATCAAATAAAGAATCCCCCTCTCAAGTAACAAAACCTTAAAACATTCATTCATTTAAAAGCTATTGTTGAAGTTTTATCATTTTACTATTTGAAAAATTTATGTAGCACAAAATAATTATGGTGGCGGCAAGGGGGTGCATTTACAATGAGTTATACGGTAAAGGGCGGATTAAAATAAAATACGCATTAGGTTGTTTATCGATAGTCCCTAACATCCCTTCTATGAATCTAAATGTAACAAATTTTTTTCAATTATTGGAGAGCCTTAAAAACGATGCATTTCCTTAAATATTTATAAGGAATTTCGTTGAGTTCCACCTCGAATTTCAAGGTTATTTTTTTGAACTTTGATTTACTTTAAACTTCGGTTTGCTTACCGTCTAGCATTTGCCGCTTGGCCAATTCTTCGTCCTCCTCGACAAGGTATTCGTTGTACATGCCACTGTTGAACATCATGGCAATATCATTTGAAGTCCTGATGTTTTGAATTTTTTTTTAACTAAAAACAGATGACCTTCTGTTCAATGCAACTCACTAAATGCACTTTTTGAGAAATGCAAACACTAAATACCTTGTTGACCCCAACACGTAATTTAACACGAAATTAGCAATATGGCAAATAAAGAAAAAAGATATACTATGGACTACCTCTATTCAGAAGCAATATGATTGTGATAAATTCGATTTTTTCTGATATTACATACTACATTATCGAAAATGTTGTTGGCTTATTGTTGTACTTGGTTAGTAGTGGCTTAGAAGTCGATTGTTGTTGTTTTGTTTAATCGCCATTTTGAATTTTTTTAAAATGGGGTTGTTCGTGTGTTTGTATGTAATTTTTGAGGTCGAGTTCAACGTTTTATTGCGTTATACTTTCACTTTTTTGTTATCAATATGTATAAAAAAAATTTTATTTTTTGCAGAATGATTTTAATAATGCACTAATCACATTTTACACGTGTTGGGGGGTTTGTTTCTATGTGCACAGGACGAAATCCGAGTAGCGACTATTTTATGAAAACGACGTCGCGATCGCCGACGTCGTGGTCGCCATATGAAAATTGCATCGCCAGCACGCTGAAGCGGCAACGTTCAAGGTTTCGTTGTGCGAGCGAAAAAATCAATAAACTGATGTGCCGCAACTCGAAAATATGCACCGTATGTTATGAGACTTGTCGATATATTATAGAGTGTTATAATTTAATTGGGAAATCGTCTACTTGTATAATACATGGATATACACTGCCGGCCAAAAGTTTGAGATCAGTTGTAATATATTTATGCTATCACTTATTGTATTCAAAGTTTCGGTAATAAAATAAAAATTGTTGTCCATAAATATTTTTAAATTACTGATGAACATCTAAAGAGACTTTTGTAGGTATGTTTCTCAGGTACAAATAGAATTAATGGGTTCTGTTTAAAAACATCCAAGACCGCAGAGTGTCTGGCCAGTGGAAGGGTCATCATTATATTTAAAGTAGCTCCGTATTAATTGTTCTTTAATTCTATTCTTCTTTAATTTTGCACTGGCTATTCTTTGTTATTATTTAGACTTTCTAAAACAGGTTATTTTAAATTTTTTTTTAAGTTATGTACCATTTTGTACGAATAATTTAATTTAGTCTTAACTTGGGGTTTCTATAGTTAAAACGTTTTAAAAATGGGAAAAGTACGAGAAATAAATATCGAAACTCGATCTGACATTGTTACTTTACATAATGAAGGCAAATCCGAACGTGAAATTGCGTCTCAACTTAAACTTTCGAAGACTTGTATTCATCGCACAATTATTCGGTTTAAGGAAACAGGTAGTTTTCAAGATTTTCCACGTTCAGGAAGACCGAGAGCTACTACTTCTAGTGAGGATCAGTTTATCGTTATTACCAGCAAAAGGAATAAACGCTTAACAGCACCAAAAATTCGTGCTGAAGTAAACAAATCTTTAAATAAACCAGTTTCGCTTACCACAGTGAAACGACGGTTGAGGAACGCTAAACTGTTTGGTCGTGTTGCCGTTCGGAAACCTTTACTAAGGCCGCAAAATAAGAAAAAAGGATGCAGTAGGCCCTATTCCATCGAGATTGGACAGAAGATGATTTTAAAAAAGTTCTTTGGACTGATGAGTCAAAATTCCAAGTATTTGTTCGGCGTAGCACCGAAGAAAAGATGTAACCATATTGTGTAGTGCCAACTGTTAAACACGGTGGTGGTTCAATAATGGTCTGGGGTTGTTTCTCAGGCCATGGAATTGGAAATTTGGTTAAAATTGATGGAATTTTGAAGAAAGAGGAATATAAAACAATTCTCGAAAAAAATGCTGTTCTATCAGGCTTAAGTTTAATTGGCAATAGGTTCATTTTCCAGCAAGATAACGATCCAAAGCATACTTCCAAACTATTTAAAAATTATTTATTACAAAAAGAAGCAGAAGGAGTTTTAAAAATCATGAAATGGCCACCGCAAAGTTCGGATCTCAATCCAATCGAGCTTTTGTGGGACGAGCTTGATAGGAATGTCCGAGAGGAGTGTCCCTCTTCACTTGCAGACTTGTGGAGACTACTACAAGAAAGCTGGAACAAAATTTCTCAAGAAACCATCAATAAATTAATAAGTAGAATGCCGAGGCTAGTAGAAAAAGTAATAAAGTGCAAGGGAGGATTTTTTGATGAAAAAACAGTTTGAGTAATTAGTTCATTTTTTTTTTATAGAATAATTTTTTATGTTTATTTTCTATACTAAGTATGTTTAAAGGTTATAACTATAATATTAATAAACATTTTTACTGTATTTGTCTTTGAATTTTTAAAAATATTTCCTTTTTTTGGCTTAAATCTATATGGTCTCAAACTTTTGGTCGGCAGTGTATTTTAAGTGATGATGATGATGATGCTGATGGCGATGGTGACTCATTCAATGGTCGGCATTTGCCTCGATTTTCTGACCACTCAACCGGCGACCGAGTTTTTTTTAAAGAAAAAATTTAGACTATCAAAACTATATGAAAGTGTCCTCCATTCATTAAATGCATAGAAATATTCATAGAAGACGACCAAAATCAAAACATTCTTCGATTAAACCATCAAAAAATCAAACTCCAAAGAAAATGTTTCATTTGAAAACCATCAAATTTTCCTTTAAAATTTTAAGTAAGTATAGAAGGTCTAAATACTGACGAATGCCAGTGCCGTTAAGCGATGTCTTAAATTGGCACTACAAAGCTAAAAAAGGAATTCAACTTCCTAAAGTGCCGCTCGAAAATTAATCGAGTAATAAATTCCTTATTAGTTCACATGGATCATGCATTGATAGATAATAATTAAACACAAAGATTTTTTTCTTCTTCGCTTATTTCCTCTCTAATTTGTTTTTCGTTTCGCTCATTTGATTGTTTGCTAAACAATCAATTGCTTTCTTGGTTTCTATTCAAATTGGTCTATTGAAAAAGATGGTAGACCTAGTGATCCATTAAGATGAATCTTAAAATTAAAATGGACACGTGTTTAATATTTGACTGTTTTAATTTTTTTTGTGTTTTAAGTCGCTTTAACATCTAAGGTCATATCACGACTGTCTAAACACAGAAAACTGTTGGTCAATTTTAATCTTAGATCTAGGATCTTAAGCAGCCCCCTACAACTCCATGTTACAAAAATGTGACCATTTTTACTGGATTTGCAGTCACTAGTTGCGATTTAGTTGCTAACGAGTTGAACGAAGAAGACCACAAAGACTGACGAAGACCGAAGACTTTTACGGAAGTCGGAGGTTAGAAATAATTTTTTTTAAACGTCAGGCAAGTTATTAAAATGAAACTTTTTTAAATGTTTTCATTATTATTGTTATTATATGAGAATAATTATGATAAGTATTTTTATATAATAATTATAATAACTCTGATAAGTTTAAGTGGTAGGGGGCTATTTGAGACGTATGACTCTTATAACAACACCGATTTCCGTAGAAATTGGTCACGTTTTTTAGCCTTTCACATATATAAGTGACAGGGGGCTGATCTTATGTCTAGGATTCAACGGGGATCGAACCCGTACCACTTGACGCATGAAGCAGAGAGAACTACTGTTCTAACCACTGCGCCAATAGGTGTTCTTTTAAAAATTAAGTATAGGTAAAAGCTTATTAATCTAGTTGATTATTTGAATTTATTTTGCTTACAAATTGTTGACAAATGAATTGTTTAATGGCAATATATAAAGTTGAAAGTCTAAATTTTGGAACGCATTAATCTCAAAAAATTTTTGACCGTATAAATAAATTTTATTTTTGGTCTACCTTCCAGAACCGAAACAAGCTTGAAGTTAAAAACGTAATTTTTAAGTTCACTTTTTCCAATTGGAGTTTAATTTTGTATAACTTTGCTTTCCTTAAGGATGTATTGGAGATACAATCGGAAGCAAAAGTTTGAAGCAAATAAATAATTTTAATACTAAAACAAAAACATAAAGCCTCTAAAATCATAAGTCAAAAAGTCTACTTACTTTTGACAGTGAATGTACATCAATTTACAATTTAAATTTACCAATAAAATCAGGTTTTTGAATCAAAGTAGATACTCAATAATATGGCTTTTAATTTTTTTTTAAGATAAAAGTTTAGTGAACGTTAATTAAATTTTGTAAAATTGTTTTATATAGTTCAAATTATGTAACTTGAAAATTTGAACTACCTACCTCTCATTTTTTTTACATTAGTTTAAGCTTTAATCTATTTAGTGATCAAATCTTTATAAGTACACATGTTAAGATGTAAGTATTTTAAATTGTTATAACTTTTGAATAAGGGTTCATCAAGTCAAGTAATTGAACGTTATTTGAAAAAAATTCTGCTTGATATTATGATCTATAAATGAAATAATATGCGAAATCAATGTTTGCCTTGATTTAACATGTAAATGTCAATATTTTACACAAGCTTAACTAGATTTAAAGCCAAAAGATCCAGTAGCTTGAAAATCAAGTCAAGGAACTTTGAAATCAATTCAAGTACAGAATCTCTACTTTTGAGCGGCTTAATCGATCATTTAACATTTTAACAGTAGATTAAGGATTAATTAAGGAACATTCTAGAGATGTTTCATTAGTTTATTATTGTTATTTTCCTCCTTAACATCCTTAAGGCAAAAAAGGACATATTCAGGTCTTTTTTCCTGCTGTTTTTAGTTAAGTTTAAAAAGTATTTTAACATCTAGGTGGAATGACTTAAGTGTGAATAATTTTAGTTAACTACCCTAAACTATGTGTAAGAAAATCAGACCGTAATCACCTAATATAGTGGTTATAGTTCTTATTTTTATTAAGGATATGAGTAGATGGTCATCCAATTGAAAGTGTCTACTATTAAGCTTTGATTGTTAATCTTTACTAATTGAGCAAATGGACAACAATTTTAGTATTTTATGCGGGTGAAATCAAAATGTACCAACTATTAGTTCTTTTTCGTATAAATAACGATACTTTGATTGACTGATATACATACTTACTAGAGACTAAACCTAAAAATAAAAATATGAAATTTAGTAGTTTTATTCTTACGTAGACTGTGAGTTCCACTCAGAAAGACTTTATTTGTACTTCCACCTAAAGAAGCTCAAAGAAGTTCAAAAATTTTCGTAAAACATTTCCTCGTAAAACATTAACTTTCTCAAATTCTACATCCATATCTCAATCGAGAAATTTTTAAATAATGTATTTGCTATGGTCAATTTTTGATGATGAAATTCTAAGAAGTTCTTTTGCTATTTGCAGTAAGAGGTGGTTTTGTTGTTTCCCTCCTTAGATACACAAAGGTTTACTTTCTCGGAGTAAAAGAGTGCTTTCTTTTTTGGCAATTTTTACACGAACGAAGTCACGGGCGACCACTATTCTTTTAATGTAGTTCAACATAGCGTCTATAAAAAATGATGAACATTGGAAACATGCCAATATATTGATGAAAATGATCAAATTTGGCAAATATTGACATAAAAACCGTAGACCATAAGCCCATTATTTTTTATGTACTATCAAAAATATTTTCCCAAAAATAAAATCATAAATCATAAAATTGAAATCACTTTCATGTAAGTTTTTGAATTTTTAGAAAAAATTTCTTTCTTAATTCCACTTAATAAGAGCTGTGAAGAAATTTAAGATCAACCTCATTGAAATTTCATCACAAGACCATCATTCGTACTATTTTGGACTGTTATTGCCAATTCTGTGAACGGCCAATAACTGAATGAATGCGAATATTACATAAGAACCTACGCAAAATGAACGGTCAACGCTTCGTTAGTATTTGCGTCCATTGACCGATAAACAATTTGTCCACTTGGCACGGCCGAATTAAAACGTGAGCTCGAAGACATATGAAATGAATTTCAAGCCGACAAACAGTACTCAAACGAAATTATTAACTATAAAAAAATTATTTTAAAACATCAAAAGATCCTCCTGAAGATATTATAGACAGGCAATATCGTAAACTTTAATCAATTATTAATATATTTACTAAAATATGATACGTTAAATAACTGAATGTATAGGCAGCATGTAGTTACAATAATGTTTCAATGGTTGCCTATACATAGCATAAGAATCAGATAACATAGTGTTGTATTTGTTTTTCTTTTAAATTTCTTATTAATAATTATGTTTGCTGGTTGTGGCTATTATACAAATAATGAACAATAAAAAATTCACCTGATTCAGCTCCCACGTATCATACACAAACATGTTGAGCACACCTTTTTAAGTAAGCAACTATTAAAATAACATTCCTATAACTAAAACGGTTTACGTGCATATGCTTACAAAAGTTATTTAAATATTTTCATAATTGCTTTCAATAAACTTTTCTAGTTGTATCAAACAAAATTGCCCATCAAAACAGTCTGTGAACAATATGACATTTCCTTAAAAAATCAAAAACTCGTGTTAAGTGATACTTTAGGCGATTTTTTCGTAACTGTAAATCGTCAAAAACGATTGAAACTCACGTAGGTTGAGAGAATGTTCAGTGACAAATTTTTACGTGAAACGCATTTTTAATTCAAATAAAAGAAAAATAAACGATAAAAAAAATCAAAACTCAAGTTCTTAGAAATAAGGCAAATGTTGCTTAATAAACAGTTGGCGAATGATTGAAATGAATAAAAACCAATTGAAAACACCATCTGGTCAAGAATCCAAATACGTATTATCCGAATACCAAATGAAATACATTTGATTAATTAGCAATTACTTATGCAAAAGAAAAAAAAATTCCACGTAGTAGGTGTTAAAGAGATTAAACTGAAAACGTTGAAATCTCTTATACTTTAACAATAGAAATGCAATAATTGAAATAGTTGGATGAAAGTAAAACAATCTAAAATATCGCCTAAGTTCATTTGTATTTTTTTTTCTCTTGTCTTATCTCTCAGGCTCTCATTTCAGCCACACGCCACATCGAAACCGTTTCAAGTATTATCATATCGCTGTATGAATATATTACACTTATTATCAAGCCACGTTTCGTTATCTTTCCCAGATAATTTCCATCTTGTTCAATTCAAAATTAAAAAGTTCAAATCGTTTTAAAGACGTTTTAATTTAAATTGAAAAGAAACGGAGGTAGTTGAAAACGGTTTTATGACGATGGAAATTGTTGAGAAAAATTAATATTTCATATGAAAGAAAAATGAAATATGAAGACGGGAATGAAAGGAATGCCATTCACTTGCCTATGCCATTTGGCTGATAGCTTAGAGTGCTTGTTGTTACGAGTTTATTACCATAATGTATCTTGAAATCTTGCCTTCGGCTTACTGAAACTGTATTTGATTAACGATTTGCGTTTACTTATTTATGCACTTGTTTAAACAAAAGTTAGTCGAGTGAAACTATCTATTATGTTATTGGTCGAGCCAAATATCTTGATCGGAAAGTTTGACCACGACTTTTTCGTGGTATAATCAGAGCAAACGTTTTTATGGGCTCTAGTTATAGGGAAAAGAATCATTCAAACAATGCAGGTGAAAATAGGATGGATTTACTTTTACATTATTTAAATTAAAAAGTAAATTTTGAAAAATTTCCCAAACAGAACCTCGCTAAAGTCATAAGTCTGATAGAAACTCAATAAAATATGGTAACTTCAAAAGGGAAACTGATTGATTTTTATTACATCTAATTTGGTTTCAATTGAGTTAACAAGGAATTTTTAGACGAGACATTATGAAAATTGATTCCGAAATATTACATGAAATTTTTAAAGAAATCACGCTATTTAAATATAGATATAAAGTGAAAAATAGCCAGAAATTGTGTTCCTAATTCGGAAAGTTAAAGTTTGTAAGTTAAAGTCAATAAGTAAGTATACACCGGTTTTCCGAGTGATACAAACATTTTCGGTCGAAAATTTATTTTTCATTTCACAGCTTATATTCAAATATGATGTATTAATTGATCAATTAGTGAATTTGATAACTGATTCATGTATTATTATCAAGAATACATATATAATTGAATTTTCAGCTTAATTACTAATTAAATTAATCTGCTGAGACGCGTTACAGGACTTTCTTTTAAAAGAACTTAAATAAAGCCCACGATTGGATAAAAAGAACTACAAATTGAATAATATTTAAATATCTGCATAAACAGAACATTATGCCTACTGCCATATATATATATATATATATATATTGGGTATATACTATATACGAACTTCCACCCTTAAGTAGGTATTCTAGTCTAAAAATTTGAAAAAACGAATTTTTTTTTCTTTCATATTCTCAAAGTTTAAACCTTTAAGAATATGCCCTTAAGAGGGTTTATTAAAATTTTAATTATTTTTGGACCAGAAATCGCTGATTAAAAAATTTAAGTATTAACTACCATTGTATGGCCACTGGATGTAACTTTACCCGAAACTTTAAACGCGTTTTTCTCGAAACTATTTTTTTCAATGCGGTAGCCACAATATCTCAAGTTCAATCAGCCGATTTACTTGAAATTTGGCATGAATATTCCTTAAATATCGCTCTATTTTATGAATCAACAAAAAATGAAATTTTGAAATTTGTAATATTTTAAAAAAATTCAACAAAGTTAAAAAATTAGTGAAAAAATCGACCTTTATTTTTGAGTAGCCGCCATTTTATGAAAAAAATTTTTTTTTTTCAATTTTGCAGGTTCATGTGATAGCGACATTCGTACTTATCAAGAATCCATCATTGTTTTATTTTTCCGATGATCACAATGATCAATGGCGACGAGGACACGGCCTTTTTTTCCCTCCTCTACTTCAAGGACGCATAATTCAATGAAAAAATTTTTTTTTAAATTAATTTTGTTTACTCTCTGAATATAAATAAACAAATTATAAAAAAGTAGAGTAAAAATTTCAAATGCTATTTTTTATCAATTGCTAAAAAACTCTTGAAATTCGGGCCTCTAGACTAGAATACCCCCTTAACCCAGGACCATCCTGTTTGAATTTTCCCAGGGAAAAAGTGCAAACAAAATTTGTAGACATTAAAGATTCTAAGAGCTATAGCTAGTTTAAAGAAAATCGTTGGAGTCGTTTTCGAAAAATATTGAAAAACCCTAAAAAACTTATAGAATAAAGTGGGGTTTCCTGCTAGCTGAGTTCAACCAAATACTTCTTGTCATAACTAGATGAATTAATGTAAAAGCAAAATTCCAAGTTTAGGGAATTTTGGATAAGGCTTTCAATACGATATTGCTGTCACATACAGACATGTTTCAAAATGTTTCAAAACAAGCATTTCCGGTGAAAACTCGAAATCGAGAATTCGACTCAATTTGAATATTTCCTTTACTATTAATTAGTAAAGAAAGTAAAAATGGATAAAATATAAATTTTAAGATTCCATTCAATTAACAGTGACATACAGTGCAGTAAGTAAAACTGATGCATTCTTAAAATTTCTTATATTATGAAACTTGTTGTTTGTTAAAAGAACTGTAAGCACTTTATAACTATATAAACAGAACTATAGTAATACAGCCCGTATTTATTTACGAATTCCCACCATTAAACCCAGACCCCTTCTTGAAGATTGAATTTCCCAGGAAAAAGTTTCAAATAAAAGTTGTAGGCATCAATGAGTCGTAGAACTAAAAGAAGTTTAAAGAAAACCTTTGGAGCTGTTTTACGAAAAAAAATGAAAAAGCCCAAAAAAGTCTAGAATAAGGTAGAGTTTCCGGTTAACCGATTTCAACCAAAAGCTTCGCGGCACAACTAGATAGGTATAATATGAAGAAAAAATTCCAAGTTTGGTGAAATTCAGATAAAGCTTTCGATACGATATGGCTGTCCCACAGGCATTTTTCTAAAAGTAATTTTTGGACTCAGGGGTCCCCTCAAAACATGTATTTCCGGTGAAAGCTCGAATTCGAAAATTTGACCCGATTTCAATACTTCCTATACTACCTATAAATAGTAGTAAAAGAAAGTAAAAAAGATCTGTTCAATATTTGATCAGCATTTGATTAATACATTTTTAAGGTGTGGTTTTTAGAAGCAAAGTTTTTTTGAAGACTTTACTTAAAGAAAAATCATACTATTTCTAAATAGAAAAATCATTTACTCACAATTGGTTTGTTATGTGAAAAGAAAACCTTAATCGTGCCAAGAAAATTGTAGTAAAACCTGAGAGATTTACCTGTAACAAACAGAAGAAAAATTAATTCAATATTTTTTTTGAATTTGATTAAATTATGCTAAACCCAAATTCTCAACAATTTACAAGAATCTTCGTTGAGACAATGAAAAACACGCAAAGTAATTTTAAGAGTTGTACAAAAAATCAAACCACTTTCAATTCAAAAACCCATTCACAATCGAAATAAAACAAAGGAACTCGTTTCGATCCACGTTCAATCCAGTCCGTGTAAAAATGTAGGCGTGTATTAATAACGCTAATAACAATAATAGAAATATTATGGAAAAAAATGCTGCGAGGAAGACAGAAAAAAATTGATGAAGAAGAAAGTGGTTTGCGACCATTTCACGAATGCCAAGTGGATGAAAGTGGTTCACATCAAAACAACAACAGCAAAAAAAAAATGATCGAGAAAGATCAATCGTTCATTGCCGCACCGCCCGACCAATCTCTTCGACTCCCACACTATCCAATAGATCCATATATCAAGAGATCCCGTTTGAAATAAATAAAACGTTAAACTAAATAAAACAATTTCGACGTTAATGATTTCGCCGTGAGTGGATTAAGACGTGTACGGTTGCAAGAAGCTGGCAGTTTTCAAAATTAAATCAAGTAGGCTAAGAAAATGGAAAGGTTTCCCATAAGTAATCGGTACCATGGCCGTACCAAAAGAGGAGCGACTGCCGCCTTCATTACTATTTTCAAGTTATTGCTCTATTCCTAACTAATGTTGTATCTTAACATGAAACGGTAAATGCGATAAAACTTTAAAGCTCTAGTTCAAAACTATCACGAACTATTATATACTCAAGACCATAGTTATTCATTATTTAGCCCCTTATATTTTATATGTAATTATGTTTTACACTCGTATTTTCTTAAAAATATAAGAGTAATCCAAAAAAGTCAAAAATCCAAATTTCCTAAACAAATCTAAGCTGTATTCCGAAACTTTTTTGAACAAGTTTGGAAAAGTATAAAACTAATGCCCTCTTTTCTTGAAGTTATCATACGATTGAAATCCCCCACCTTTCATATTGTGACGTTTTTACGGGTTCGATGGTTTGTGTTTAATGACTACGAATTTATTTCTTAACAATTGTTTATTTATTTATCTAACACTTATGCACTACAACAATGTTCACTGTTAACAATAGTCACAGTACTGTTTATATTTCACTATATACACAATGTACACTTTATTTAACACTGTTCACAATTTATATAACACTGTTCACTTTAACACTAAGCACTTCCACTATTTATTTTAACACTGTCGATTTATTTGAATACACACTCGTCGAAAATTTAATTGAACACTGTCGATGAATTTATTTCAATACTCTTCGGTGGTTTATTTTATACTGACTTGTTGGCCCTTCTTTCGGGTTATTTATAGTAACCGATCATTGGTCGAGAACTTTCGAAACCATAAATCATCCGTTACCAGAATATTCTATTTGTAATCTTAGCGCCTGTCTTTCTCTCCTCCATTGGTAAATCAATAGAGAAAATACTAGAACAATGCGTCCTTGTTACATTAATCCTTTGGTCATAAAACTGCTTCAGGGGGTCCATCCTTTTGTGCAATTCTTATCGCTGGTTATTGGTTAATCCCGCCCTTCGGGCGCCAGACACAAATGGGTGTCTTGGATTTGTGACAATATTATATGTTTATTATTTAAGGTCGTTTTAAAACCTATGTTTATTAGCGACCAACGAATCCGAGAACCTATAAGAATATGTTTTTAGTTTTCATTGGGATACGACCCAAGGACCCTTGGCATATAAAGCGGCAATACAACCATTCACCATAATCATAACTAAGCAAGCCTCTTATAAAATTTTCTAGATTTCATTTTTTAACAAAACCCCAAACTTTTCTAGGCAATTCTCTAGGTTTTCCTGATAACATATTTGACTTCTAGAATTTTTTGACTACTGAACACTTAGAACAGCTTAAATTGATAATTAAAAGAAATTGTTGTCTTATTTAGAGCGATATACTTACAGTCGTAACTCAAATTTGAGGAAAGACTCAATTTCTAGCCATGATATAACCACATGTGTGCTCTTATTATTCTTCAAATATCCAATACACATTTACTTGAGTGAGCTCCAGCCTTCGCTTAAGTTTTTATGGTTACAAGTTGAGTATATACTCAAATCATGTGATGAATTTGATCTATGAAAACTGTTAAATTATTTCAAGTTAATGTTCACTTAAGTGTATGCTTTACTTTGTAATGAAAGAGATGTATAAAATAAACATTAAAATCTCGAATCTTATCACCACACTTGAGTATTTCCTCAAAATTTAGTGACGACCATGAATACCACCTTAATAATCTAAGTATGTAATTTACGATCCCCAAGTAGATAAATCTATCTCCGTCGAGTTTTCAAATCAAAACAGCCTCTGTCGTTGTGACAATGATTCATTGTCTTTCTAAATGAGTTTGACCTAGATTTATATGCGTAAACTAGCGTAGAATCTTGTAAAATTTAGGGTTTCTTCTTAAAATTGGTATTCACTAAACTCCTTAATAACAAAATCATAAAATGTTTATTTTCAATAGGTATTTCATGAACTTTTGACTATTTCCTTTAAATCGATACTTATTGCATTTATAGAAGTCAGTTAAAAAAGCTTAAAAAATTGCAAAGAATTTCCACAATTACAAGAAAAAATATTCATATATAGATTTTACACTCAAATTTTCAATTCATGTTGAACATTTTATAAATCAAATGGGAGACTTTACTCAATGGGTGTTTATTATGGATGGCCATTCAAAATTACTGATAGAAGTCATAGTGGAACAAAGATATACATGTAAATTTAATTTATATGTATTCTTTTGCAGCAACTGCTGGTAACACATTAGGTTTGTTCGTGGATCTGATACTGAACCGATAACGAATCAATCCAAGTGGATTTAGAATAATCGTCAAACGCATACACCTTTATGAACTGATTAAGGGTTATTTTCCCGTGAACGAGTTTGAAAATGTTCGGAAGTAAGACGAGGATTAAGGAGCCCCATGAAAATTGTTATTTGAATTTAACGTTGTTACAGAAGGATAGAAAATCTAGCCAAATTTTATCAAACTGCGCATGAATAAGAGAATCGAATTTTTCGTCCTTAAAAAAAAACCTAATAATCGCTATAACCAAAGTCCCGATCCGCTTTCCTTTTCTGTCAATGTTAAATTCAATTAACAATTTTCGAGGGTTCTCGTTAATCCTCGCCTTACTTCCGAACATTTTCAAACTTGTTCACGGGAAAATAACCCTTAATCAGTTCTTAAGCGTGTATGCGTTTAGCGTTTATCCTAAATCTACTTGGATTGATTCGTTATCGATTCAGTATCAGATCCGCAAACAAACCTATTAATTAAATGTTCATAAGTATATCAGGAGTATAAGTGTAAAGGCAAGTATATAGAGTAAAAGTAACAGTGGAAACTGACAATAGACTGATTAATTCCTTCTTTAAAACTTGAAAAGTTAGTTGGACCTGCCAACAAATTCCTAACAGAAAATTTAGTTTTTCAAAAATACCCCTTCGCCAGGATTCATCATTGGTGAAGATGGTGGTAAAAATATACATGCATATATCTTTGTTCCACTATAACTTTCATCAATAGTCTTTAATTAATATATATAAAAATATATAATGAGCAACATGTCCAATTTAGAGTGTACCATCTGTATCATAAAGTTTTTTTTTAAATAAGAATTAAAAAAAAAATCCCAATTAACAAATTTGCATTCACGGAATGCTTCTTTTTAGGTCTATCCACCCTTAGACTAAACGCTAGGCACGCCCATGAATGGCGCTCTAAACTACCCACTGAATGTTCCTTATTCATATTATTAAAACTAAACAAATCAGTAATGAGATACAGAACCTGTTTTCATTTTGATCTATGAGATTTCGATCGCGGTGATTTTTTTCTTGAAAATAATCGATTCAAAAAGGGAATATCATGAGACATTGATGATGTGTGGGAGCGTGTATTGAAATAAGTATAGAAGAAAGTTGCAATTTATTTTATTTATTATCTATTATGATAATAAAATTGGAAATGGAACGCCAAAAGTGAGTTGAAGTGATTTAGAAATTGACGTCTCCGAGATAATTACCGACGTGATTTTCACCCATATTAGGCGCATGAAGAAAAATCAACTCTAATGACCAAGTTTGGTAGCAGCTTGTCGATTTTATTTTTAATCGTATTTTTATACTCTTTTTTTCGGAAAAGAACATCAATTTTGATGTAGAAAGGTAAATTTTTTTATGCATATGCTTATATGTAATTCATTGACGTCTTTTGCTGTATTGGTAACGAGACAAGAAGTAGATGAATGAAATTTCACAAGCTGAATATAATAACGATTAAAAACGTTTTGAAAGTATAAATATAACGTTTAATTTGATTTGAAAGAGCCTCGAAAATGAGCTATGAAAGCAATTCAAGTGTGTTGTAGTACATTTCGTTGCTTCTATATGCATTGAAATCACTACAATGAAGATGGGAAAAAAGTTCTCATATGAATTTGATTTAAGAAAAAAAAAATGTTTGCATTATTTTTTTTTCTTCAGTAACCAAGTACCAGTAAATTGGGCATTCAAATGCATAAGGTGGAGGAGGTACAAGAAGCACGACTGTGTGAATATTAGTTTTGTAATAAACCACATAGTAAAATGAACGATTTAAGATCCATAAAAACGAGATTACCCAAATATTTGAAACAACCATTCATTCTAAAATGTAACAGATACAATCTTTAAACATAAAAAAAATCATAGTGCAATTTAATATGGCGCGGAAACATTTAAAATTTAGATCGTATTGATTACGAATCGAGTAATTTAATGCGATCTATTACGTATATATTGAGATCACCATTGAAAATTAATCGAAAATTTATGTAACGAAGAAAGTTGAATTTAACACAAGATGAACGAGCAGAACAACCGAAATTCTTGAAAAACAAAACAAAGAAAAATTAATCGAAAATTTAAGTCGTATCGATCGAGTTCAAGAGCATTCAAGTTTTTTGTGTGATATAATAACTTTTCGTTTTCTGGAAATTCCACGAGTGAAGATCAAATTAATCGATTTATATTCGATCTTAAATCTCACTTTTTGTCGCCATTATTTTTATACGACTACAATTAAATTACTTAAAATAAAACAAAACTAAAAAAAATTCCTTTCACCCATGCGATAAACCGTTCTTTCAATTACTCCTCTAACGTTTGATGAATCTATATCTATAGAAAATAAGCTCAAAAAATATAAAATAGTAATTTTCTTAGGTTTTTACTTAAGCAATGTTAGACCGAATAAAAATCTCTTAAGATAATTTTAAGCTATTCATGGAAATGAAGTCAAGGCTCTTATAGATCTTTTTAAGTTCATAAATCAATCAATTTATCTTTCATTCTTCGTTTCGTTTAAGTCAACGAATCTACGACTATATTACAAAAGACGTCTCCCACGTTAAATTTTTGTGTCAATATTTCCTCAAACATTTGTCAATACAATAGAAAAAAGTCAATAAAGAAAAATATTTTTAAAAGACCGCGACCAAACTTATCTGGGCTTGGTACAGAGAAAAATAACGAAATTTAGCAAGTAGATTTCAAGTGATAAGAAGCTTTCTACAAGTTTAGATTTAAGCATTGTAGTTATCTATAGAAATATTATAAAGCTGAAAAGTTTGTTAGTTTAGTTGAACACGCTACTTTCAAGAACTACTGGTTCGAATCGAAAAAATTGTTAAGGGTTGGATAGCTTATTTATTTAACTATCACGCTACGATCAATCATAGGCAAGACAGTCATAAATAAATCGTCAACGTGAATCGTAAGTGTTAAATAAACAGTCAATCGCGATTGTTAAACAAATTGTGAACAGTGTAGTGCATATTGTGAAATATAAACAGTGAGTGACAATTAATGACTGTGACTATTGTAACAGTGAACTTAATCATTGTTAACAAGTATAATAGTGTAAATAAATAAACATTTGTTAAGAAATAAATTGTCGTCCTTCCAACACAAATCCAAGAACCCGTAAAAACGTTACAATATTTATAAAAGCGTGCAGAACCTGTGAGATAGCTTATATCTCTTCCTGGAAAAGTAGTTTAACGTATTTTCGTTAAGTTACTCTATATGTAAGGTTAAAAAGTATCTATCTCTTTTTTCTGTCAAAATAGCTGACTTTTTATATTTTGGGATGAAAGTTTCTATTAATCATTCGGTGTAATTTAGTTAGAAGCGGGCGGGTATTAGAAACTATAAGAAAGGAAGTGACTTTTTATTCATGGTTTTATAGATTCAATATCATAAATTAGAGGCCTCACAATCTAGCAAAAGCTCAAGAAAATGGTGTTGTAAAAATTGTTCTTGGCCTTGCTTTTTCGAAGAACGTATTTATGAAATTTTAAGTTAGTATTAAAATCCAGTAAAGTTTTACTAGATGTTAATACTAGTGATGGTCAAAATTTTGTCTTGATTTTTGTCGTGCAAAAATGCAGAAACTGTCAATGACTGTCTTAATACTAGCTATAGATCAACACTAGAAACGTATGAATAGGATGCAACACTTAAGATGGAATGTCTATTATTTTACTCACTACTAAATATGGCACCCTCAAAAATGACTTTTAAGTTTGTCGAGCATTGATTCGATTGTCTTCTAATTGATCTTCAAATTTTTATTTATATCATAATTCATTATAGTCCTTGAAGCATCGGCAATGCGCTCCAGTGTGTTAATTTATAACCTTTGGGTTATGCCAATATTGGAGACCCAAATGATTTCTCTACGTCAGCGGTCGGGGAACCGGGGTAAATTACCCCAAATGGGGTAAATATGAAATTTTTTCTACTTTTCTATTTAATAAACGTTTTAAGTAGTATTTTTACAAACCATTCTTTAAACTTAAAACAAAATGCTCCAATTTCGAAGTCATTATGTCAAACATGAAGCAACATCATTTCTCCAAAACCCGAAGGAGAAAGTATTCAATTAATTTTTGTTTTGTTTGTTCCAATATGACAATTTTATTTTATTTGTCTATTAGGCCAGTCAAAATCGACATAAAAAATAGCTATATTCGCAAAACATGATGTATCTCTGGTTTTTTAGTATGTTGTTTGGATCCATTAGAGCTATTTATATATAAATATTCTCACGTTTTCATGGATTAGGAGATACCGAGCCGAATCTGAAACAATTTCAAAATTTTCACGGTTTTACCTCTATAAACATTTTTCCACAACTCTTGGAGTTGCAAACTTAAGCAAAAATAGCCCTAATGGGTTCAAACAACATACTAAAAAATCAGAGATACATCATGTTTTGTTAATTTATTCTTGATTTTTACTGGGCTATATTACATAAATGTAGGTACCTGTACTGTTTTTTGGCAATTAATAAAAAAAAAGCATTTGATATTATTACTATCCATTTTTTTATCATTTGCTTATTCATATTCAGAGAGTACACAAAATTAATTTCAAAACAAAAAAAAAAATTTCATTGAGTTAAGCGTCTTTGAAGTAGAGGGGAAAAAAAAAGACCGTGTCCTCGTCGCCATGATTTCTACCCTTGTAGTCATTTGAAAAATAAAACAATGATGGATTTTTGATAAGTACGAATGTCGCTATTGCATGAACCTCCAAAACTGAAAAAAAAATTTTTTTTTCATAAAATGGCGGCTACTCAAAAATAAAGGTCGATTTTTCACTCATTTTTTAACTTCGTCGAATTTTTTAAAAATATAACATATTTAAAATTTTCATTTTTTGTTGGTTCATGTGATAGAGATATATTTAAAGAATATTCATGCCAAATTTCTCATTTGAGATTTTATGGCTACCGCATCGAAAAAAGTAGTTTCGAGAAAAACGCGTTTAAAGTTTTACGTTAAGCCTCAACCGGTCTAGTTGCCACGACACTAAAACGGCTATAACTTCGAAAGTTATTTGAATTTTGAAAAATCCTTTTAGGGAGATATTATTGAATACCTATATAAACTATCGGATTATGAAAAAAAATTGTTTTCGATTTTTTCAAATTCCTAGACTAGAACAGCCCCTTAATTTGCATTTACATTGATTTCCTCCTTTTAAAATGAGGGGGTAATATGGACTTAGGCAAAAATATTTTGGGGTAATGGTTAAAAAAGTTCCCCGACCGCTGCTCTACATTAATATTCTGCATGTCTAGACTAATTTAAAGGTTTTATAGATTATCAGCTTAGTCTCTAGGAGTCTAGGAACACCTTATTCAACTTGTATATTAGTTATTGGCACTTCGTGAATATGTTTTTTCATTATGAAAGTCGTCAATCCAAATGAATTCTGAGATGTCCAACCAGTATCATCTCTTGATCGTTCATAAAATGAGGACCAGTATGGTTGTAAACATTACATGAACCAACTTGATTTAATAAATTTTGATCGTCCACCACTGGAACCACCATTTTAACCTTCAGTTTTTTTCTACCTATTTCTAATATAGAAAAGTTCTACACTTCCTGTCTTTTGAAGTTTTTTTATAAAAGATCGATCTCGAGCAAATCTTTACATGTTATGGATATCATTGTTTTAAGAACTTTTATTTATTTTTCTCTTTCTTAATCTTTTCAACTTCACGACTCGTTCAAATCTTTATAATGCATTTATCGTTTTATGTATGGGTCCACTCTTTTATTATAGCGTTAATTGGACCCGTGAAAATTTTTTTATTTCTTAAATTTTATTAATTTTTATTTCGTTAACAACGATTCACTCGACTTGGTTTTGTTTTGTAAATAAAAATGAAGTCCAACAAAAAAAAAATAATACGCATTTTATTGATACAATCAGAACAAAAAAGTGAAACAATCACGAAAATTTGTTTGGAGACCAAGGTTGTCTTTGATTTACTTTTCATGGGAATTTAAGATTAGAAAAGACATGGAAGGAAGCTGATTTATCTAAGTTTAGTTTGTTTGATGTTAAAGGTTGTGATTCCTAAATATTCATGTCTAACTTGATTTTGGGTTTTAGTTTGTGTTGAAATTGGCGGTTGTTTGAGAACGGAAATTTTCATTGAGTCGAGACAATTTTTTTTTAATTTGAGAAAGTATCAAATCTCCGCCAATCTTGCACCAACCACTTGACAATGTTAGAAACATTTACATGGAACGTATAAAAGAGTTCGAACGATTTTCCCACAATCGTAAATGTGGCCGCATGATTGATGTCAAGAAACATCCGTTTGAACGAAAACGAAAATCTCGATGGTGACTAAACGAATGTTTTCCGTTCGGATGTCCAAGGTATTGAACAAAACGAGTGGCATTTACGACTTGAGCAATGTGTGAATGATTTCCGACGATGGAAAATTCAGAAAGTTTTTTTTTTCTTCTGAAGTGGAGGTTTGCACGATAGCGCGAGAGTCACTCGCAATTTCAGCGACATTTCTCCATAAATTTCTGCGAGAGAAAGATGTTTTTCGAAATGTTAATTAACGCCACAATCAGCCACAAGTAATTAATGCCACATCGTGACAGATGCCTTTTTTCTTCCTATTTAAGATCCAATAGAGCTCTTTAAGCTCTCGTCAACTTTCATGACGTTAATTTTAACGTTCTACAAAATTTAATTGACAAGTAAAAGTCATTGAAATTTAATTTGAAAATTAATATTAACAAAAAAATTAACTTTAATATTAAAATCGCCTCAATTACATAAATTATAATGAACGATTCCGCGAGTCAATTACCTAGATCGAATTGTCGGCTCAAGTAAATGGTTTTAATGAAACGTTTAAATACGAATAAATCTAGAATTCTAGAGTTACTCTTCTCGGGAAGTAATCCGCCTAAAACCAACAAGAAGAAGACTTCAATCCGAGCCGGGAATTAATGATACCGTGACGCTAATTCAATTGCTCATTATACAGTCGCAAATTGTACGCCTATTTAAGCAAACAAGACAGACTTTGTAATTCTAATCATCAAACATTTAACCAATTACAAAAAAGTGTATTTGATAATTAAAATTGTCAATAAGTTTATCAATTCCAGAAGTTGTTTATCTATCGGTCGATACAAGACTTGGCGAATGAGGATTGGACCGGAAAGTATGCAGTTTGGACCTTCACGTGGATTTTGAAATACGAATGTCAACGGTGTGAGTGAGAACGTAAATCAGACACAAAATTGGCAACTTGATCAATTTTTAGTATATTTCTCAAATCTACTATTATATACCCGATAAATCTACCTAGAAGGTGTTTCATATTACTGTTACAAGCTGTTAAATTTTTTTCAAAATTGATTTTATTTTTTTGTACATTGACTGTCTGTAATTCTAATTATTGATTCCGTCATGAAACTAAGTAAAATATTTCTTATTCAATCGAAAAACGAAATCAGAGAGTCAAATTCTTATGCGAAGTCTTTCAAAAAGGCTCGAAAAAATTTAGATAGTAGATCTCTCAACTATTAAAAAGAAGAATAGTTGGACACTACCAAATTTTGAAATAATGTCTACCTCTTGGACAAATTTTGAGTTGGTAACACTGGTTAGCCATAAACAATTGTTTCCATTTTAAATTAATCAGTGGGCTTTAAAAGAGTTTTGTTTATGTGAATAATTCCGTAAAAAAATTCTCTGTAATGTGTACGAAAGACAAATTTTTAAAATTTAGCGAATTATAAGTATAAGCGAAATTTTGAAAACTTGTATCAAATTAAGAGCAAAATTTCTTGTTGGCCATTACAAAACACTTAACAAATGAGGACTAGATCAAAAAAATGCAAAATTTGAATCTTCACATAGCAATGGACGTGTGGCCGGTGTAAGAGAGAGCATATGTCAAAAATTTACTATTTTTACAAATATTAAATAAACTGCTGGAATCAAAATGCGCTTTGTATAAGTGGGTGTCCCATAAAGATAAGTGTGAAAAAGGATTATCTGCGTCTCGTCTTTCATCGAAAAAGAATAAGTCATGTAAAATTACAATGAATATGTATTATGTATATGTTACTAATAATTAATTAACCTTACCATAATTTTAAGTTTTTTTTTTAATCGTGTCAAATTTGAAAAAAAAAAAAAAAACAAACAAATTTTCGGGATAGTGCCAAAAGGTCTAAATTTTAAAGTGTTTAGAAACTAATTTGTGCTTTTTTCCATTGCTTATTAATTAACAATTCATTTTATTCCTCGGTTATGTAGTACGCTAAACCTCATAATTCAACTATAATTTAAACTTTTCTGGAAAACAAAAAATCCATACATAACAAACTAGTCCAGTTGGTGGCGTAACAAGTAGATTTTTTAGATTTTCACTCCATACATCAGTAGTTTCGATTCGATTCCCGTAGAATCCTAGATTTTCATCATCACACGGAAAAAATAGTGGTGTAAAATTTACAACACTAAACTAGTAATATTTTTACTGCACTTTGTGTTCATTATAACCACAAATGTAACAGCAGATAACACACTGTGTTGTATTCAGCTCAAACGTATAGTATTTTTTACTAACATAGTGTAGTAAGTATATGTAGCTGTTACAACTGCTGAGTGTTGTACAATTAACAAATTTTGGCGTTTCTGTTACGCCACGAATTTTAACAAATTTGTAATCGTTACCATTTTTGGTGCATATAAAACTATATACAATGTACAATTTACTCCATTATGTTGTAAAACCTTGTAAAACGGCTGAGAAAATAAACATCAGAGCCATCTTTACCTTTTTCTATAGTTATATTTTTAAGATTTTTAATGGGGCGCATGCGCGTAAAACATAACCTATAATTTTTACAAATAAATTCAAGTGACAAAAATTCAACTACTTTATATTATCATGGAGTCATTTTTACTAGTTCGTGTTGTAAATAATACTACAGCTTATTTAACTACATTTAACTGGTAAACGTTACCACACGTGGTGTCATCCTATATAATACTAGTTAATGTTGTAAAATTAACAAGAAATGTTGTTAAATCTACAACACATTTTTTTTCGTGTAGATTTAGTAAATATTATGTTACAGAACTAACAGATATTTTTTTAAATTATGGATTTATGGTAGTTATGGCCAGTCATGTTATGACTTAAAATTTTAAAACAATTTGAAAATATCAAAAACCAACACCACTCCTAGCGAGGAGCAAAATTGGTCTTGGTCTCGGTCTTGCTTTTCCGCAAGACCAAAGCCTAAACCAAGACCGTAAATGAAGACCTACAAAAACTATTTGAAGCGACTTTAATAAATTATCTAATTGATTGGGGCAAAACATTTTTTTTTTAATTTTCAGTTTGTTTCAGTAGGTTTTAACACTAATGATGAGTGAAATTGGTCTTGACCTTGCGAAAACGCAAGACCAAAACTGGTAGTCTGAGGGTGGTAGATTTGGTCTTACTTTGCTCATCACTAAACGAATCTATTTTCAATTTGTCTTTTATTGTGATTTAGAAAACAAATTCCTAAGCAGATAATTCGAAGACCTATAAACATAGATTTCGGCTCTATTCAGTGGTATAAAATTTTAAAAGGTAATACACAATGAAAGGAACCTCGTTCCAAACGGGTGCCCCATTTAAGCTCTCTTTATCATGCATTTAAAGTGGATGTTGTTCTTAGATTTTGCTGCTTTATTTTTACATCTTACTCCAATTAAGGTTGCGAATATTGTAAGTCATTCATTACGAAACCTTTACCTTAATTAAATCTTCCTTTCATCGAGTTTCAAGTTCTCTTTTGGACTTTCGTTAGCCTCTCGACAAATCTATAAACCAATATAATCGAGTGCATTTTTCATTTCCCTTCATTTCCTTTCTTAATTTCATTAAATGATTTGTTTCTAAATCGTGGCAAGCATGTTCTCGATTTTCAAGTTTCATTTCATTATTTCCTTATATATATATATATATTCGTGTACACGCGAGAGAAAGATCTCGACAAGCCACCGAAGAAGGGACGAAATTAAAACACATTTTTTATTTTTGGTTTTCGTTATTGATATTAGCACCAACAATGCACCTAATCGCCTATTAATACATCAATCAAAAAGTAAATGGCCAGCACGTGGTGCACTTTCTAAAAAAAAAAAGTTTCAATGTCTCACTCGGTGGTGGAGTGAACGATTTTAAAATGTGTCCAAGTAAAACAAAATATATTATAAATGACCCTTCAAATTAAGATACTATTTCAAACATGAAATGATTGGAGCCAAAAAATGTTTTTGTGCGAATTAAAAACGTGAGAACAAAACAATAAAGAATACTTTCAAATCTGAAGCATTGCAGTGTCTTTGGCAGTCGGTTTCTAAAATCGAATTTTCGAGCTCTCAAGTTTCAAAAGTTGAGACCCGAATTGAATAATTAGATTATAATTAAATGGAAATTTTTGTCAACAACTATCTACACCTATAATTAATAAACGGAAATTTTATGATTTAATTATTTAAATCGATTATGTTTAAGAGAAATCGATTTGAAAGCTAAAAATTAATTATAGTGAAAAACTCGAAAAGGGCTGAACTATAAGCACCTAAAATTGGGATTAGATTTTCATTGATTTACGTTTCGCTATGGTTCAATATTGTATAAAAAATTTTTGATTTCTACCAACAACTCCTTTTTTGAATATATACATCTCTTAAATATAAGCTCTAAACTTATAAGTTAGTTATATTATTATATTAGTTAAGTTATATAGTTAAATATAGAGCTTAGTTGATATAATAAATATGTACATCTCAAAATCTTGAGCTATAAATTCGTTTTGCTGATCTATACCAATGCCTTTTGAATACCTATATAATAAAAACGTTCCGTCTTACCTGCGCGAGAGAACAAAAACGGAATCATTTTTCTCAGTTGAGATTTTTATCTAATCTAAAAAATGTAAGATGTTTTGTTGAATGCTCTTTATTACCTACTTTTTCATATATTTCATACAAAAAATAAATGCCCTTTACATTGTAATTTTCCCCAAAAAACATTGTTTGTCCAGGGTTGAAAACTAGAAAACGACTGAGCCGATTTCAATGAAATTTTCACAAAAAATTATTAAATATTGTAACTTTCATTATAGACTACTTTTTATTTCGAATAGTTTAGTCTGTCTGCCTGTTTGTTCTTGGCAAAATTGAAAACGGCTGGTCCGATTGGGACGAGATTTCACATACACGTAGTAAACATTACAAAAAGTGAACAAAATAGTGAACCTAAAGCAACCTAACCTAATACCTCAGATCTTAAGATAACACATTAATTATTTATCTTAAAAAGGTACGCTTACTAAAGGATAGCTACTAATCCATTCTACTAAAATTAATAAATGATTTCACATGACATTTGATGTGAAAGGTTCTCAAGTCTTAAAGGAACACAAGTATAGGTATTTTACAATATTCAAAAAAAACTTACCCATAAGATAGCTTATATCTATTCCTGGAAAAATAGTTAAACGGATTTTCATGAACTTTCTATGAAACAAAGGCCTAGAAATATCTAATTATCTTAGATACCTATATCTTATTTTGGGTAAAGTTTTCTATTATTCAATCAGATTAATTTAGATACGCTCAGCAAAGCGGGCGGGTATCAGCTAGTTCAAAATAAAAATAGACATCAGTCTTTTGGTTACTTAAAATTATCAAATATGGGTCACTTGGTGACCCACGAATCACAAGCTACCAACACCTGATTTACCGTGAATAAAGCCTTAAAAGTTAATATTGAAATTAAATGTTTATCTTGCATTCTTAAACAAATTTCATAGCCGTTAATCCAAGCGAATAATTGTGTGAGAAAATATCGCCAACGTTATCTTTGCTATGTTTACACAACAAACCAAACGTTTATTCTAAGAGTGCCCAAGGGAAAAAACAATTAGAAAAGTCCATTATAAGGTAGTAGAAGCATTAAAGGCCTCAAAAATATCAATTAGATATGTCAATAGACTAACGATGAAGACTTTAAAAGGGGCTCTATTTTATTTATTTGTTCGTAAATTTTGGTTATGAATAAAATATTATTTTTTAGCTTATTAAAGCCTATAAAAAGGATAAGGGAAGCCATATATAAGTAATATGGGGTTTCGAGAAGCCTAAATCAAATTTTGTAATATAAGCCTTGTTCAAAAAGGATAAACATTATTGATATAAGATTAAGGGAAAACAAATAAATCTTTGAAAAGCATGTTAAAGTTCCTTGTCCCGAATAGAAATTATTCACTTCGACAAATGGTATTTTTGGCTAGTTGAAGTGTCTGTAAAAATTTTCTTAATTGTTTTTTGGAGACTAAAAAATTGTCTCTTTTCGAGACAAAAAATTTGACGACTAATATATTAGATCTTACAAAGTCTAAACCCGATAATTAGTTTAAGATGTTCACAACAAAAAGTCGGTAAAAGGGAAGATTAAGAAGATCAAGTTTACCCTTTAAAGAATGATCCGTTTGAAGGACCTTAAGAATTTTAACTACTAAATTTGTTTCTTAAATTATTTCTTAATTTATTATTGATGATTTTCTATTGACTTTTTAAAAAAAAATCATAAGACTGAAACCTATAAGCTTAAATGTTAATTTGTCTGGATGAAGAAAGAAAAAAAATAATAAGAGATAAAATAAGACTAACTCTAAATCCTTTAAATGCATCTAAAAATTATTTTCCATTAAAATTCAATTTTTATCAAAGATGCACCAACATTAAACCGGAAATTGTTTGTCTCAAAGTGACACACAATCATTAATCAAATACGGTGACACTAAGAAAATTATTTTCTCAGGAAAAAAATTAATTGATCCAACAATTATGTGACTTTCGAATAATCTTATTATTCAGGGGGAAAAAAACTTCATCGTACAATTTTTTTTCCAAATCACAAACCTCACATATGTAGGTATTATAAACTCCAATTATTTCATTAATTTAATAATAGAATAATAAATTCAAACTATTAACAGCTAATTTATTTTTATTACATTGTAATGTTTTAATTATATCTGCGATAATCAGACCTTGATTCGAGTGGTTAAGATTAATTCCTTTAAAATATAATACATATGATTTTATCGCACTTTACGTCACTTTTTCGATGAGCAAAACTTCTCGTCTCATTGTCTTAAAAACGAGTTAGTGCCAAGAGAGTGACAAAGATTTTTTTAGAGGTGTAAGGCGTTAGCTGCATAAAGTAGACACTTTGGTGATAAATATTGTTACGATAAATGATTGTAACATGCCTAAGATAGATTTGCCTGTGCGTATGTCTGTTGTGTGTGCTTAGGACTTGCATCTGGTATCCCGCAGTGTGCCCACCGAAGCATGAAAAGTAAACAAAGAGGGAGTGGTCAACCTGACTAAGACGCAAGATGATCCAGACTCAAGAGATTTATTTGAGTAGTTTTGATTTAAGAAAAAAAGGCTAGAAATTAAAGCTATGGTCGAATATGCAAGAAATAGAACAATCGGGGAGGATGAATCAGTTAGAAACAGTTAGTGACAAGTTCAACAGTGAAATAAAGGAATGTTGAATTGTAAATAAATAAGTGTAATAGTGTTAATTAAATAAAGAAACATGTGTATGAAATAAATTGCTGTCTTATAACTAGTTAAAAATGAAACAATATAAAATATTCAATCAAATATTTAATAGGAGTACATTTTTCAATACCTTTCCTATAGAAACCTTGCCAGGATAAATATTTTTTAACCATTATCATATCAACAATTATCGGTTTTAGTGATCGATGACTCCAAAAATCAGCCCTCTATGACTTAAATACGAGGAAGGCTAAAAAAGGTGACCAATTGCTACGCAAATCTTAGTACCTTTGGGCTCTTTGGGTGGCGCTGGTAGCTAGTTTAAAAACAGCTGTTAACTATAATTGTGTTTTTATAAAAGTCATACGTCCCAAACAGCCCCCTGTCACTTAAACTACCACTTATCAAAGTTTTTATACTTATTATATAAAGTTATTATATAATTTAAATACTTATCATAATAACAATAATAATTAAAATAATATAAATAATTTTCCCGAAGTTTAAAAACAAATATTTTTAACCTCCGCCCTTCATAAAAGTCTTCGGTCTTCGTCAGTCTTCGTGGTCTGCGTTCAACTCGTTTACAACTAATTTTACTGGCGATGTCTGCAAATGCAGGCAAAATAGTCACATTTTTTAACATGGAGTTGTAGGAGGCTGCCAAAAACCCATGAAAAATTTTAGAGCGATAATTTACTCAGGACGCCACTAAGTTACCTATCGTATATATATTGAAATTTTTAGGTGTATGATTTTTAGAAAGCTTATAACTATGTGACGTCAAAATTTGTTTTTCAGACTGTAAACTCTTTCCTAATGTTCAAGCATTTAACTATACTTTAGAACCATTATTACAAAAATAATTAATTAATGGCGAACGCTCCTTCTGGATTATCGAATCATATGAAAAATTATGAGGCCTTATACTTATAACTTATATTGCCAAATTTTGAAAAAATACTCGATTGACTAAAAAATGCGTCAATGGTGAACAGGGTAATAAAGGATATCAAACGAATGGGTGGTAGGGGTTTTTTTTTTTGAGAATCAAATTCTGCATCTTTTGTAATGTAAAGTCATTGTTTAGATACAAAAGTTTATAATTATGAAAATAATGAGGCAAAAAAGTTCACCTACAAAAATCAATTTTTCACACTAATATTTAACTAAAGATCAATTTTAGGTTCACTATTACTTAAACATAGCCTACGAGAAATAAGACAAAAGATCAAAATAAGCAACAATTACCGATTTGAAAAATTTATTGATAAGTGTGAACAGATAACCTCTATTAATATTGTCTTCCTTCTCAACAGAAAACACCAGACGTGAGAAATGTACAACCGGTTTATATGAAAGACCTTTCTCAATTAAATTTTTGAAAATCTCAAAAGAAAAATCCTCCACATACCAATTAGATATTATAAGAAAAAAAAAGATTCAGCTAACGGATGAAACCACTGTCCCGTTTTCCGTAATAATCACTCCAATTTACGATTTAGTCGCGTCCGAAAAACTCTCTCATTGAATTTTCATCGTTTTAATCGCCTTATAATTAAGTCAACCTAAAATTACCAAATGATTCGATGTGCGGATGTCTAATTCGAGAGGGAATTCTCAAGAAAAAATGAAATAGAATTTTTATGTTTAATGTCGCCTTTTTTAATTCACTAATACGATACGATTACTTAATAGTCGTGAGAACTCAGCAAATATTTCTATATTAAATCAGCATGCATTAGTTGCGTAATTGTGTTCATTATTTGTTTAAACAATTAGTTGTAATTTTTTTTATGTATTTTACATGTCATTTTCTTTGTTCATAAGTAGCAGAGATATGAGTTTATATATGATGTAAAACGCTTGGTCCATAATATGAAGATGATTGGGCCATCGACCCGATCATCGAGGCAAAATGCAACAGCATCTGAAGCCTCGAGCTCCATACGACATTTAAATTCCTTTTCCTCGACTAAAGCCAAAGGTGTTTCAAATCGAAATAAACCTTTTGTACACGAGCAAAAATTCGAATTTTTATATACAGTACAATTTAAACGAGTTTTGTCTAGTAAAAATCGCCTTGGTTGACGTTTCGTTTGATTTATCTCTGTATGGGGAAACTGTAAAATTTATAGAACCGTTGTTTGAAGATTCTTCAAATTAATGATTAATAACAAAATTAGCTTTTAAAAAAAAAAAAAAAAAAACTTTCAGTAACAAGTCATTTTAGTCGTTTCAATTGAAATGCTGTTTTGGATTAACTTCATTGTATATTTGTTGTATGAATTTTTATATTGAAAATAAAAAATATTTTTGCTAGCTGTGACCTCGTTTCATTAACGCTAGTTGGGACAGAAAATGCATTATATCCACATTTGTATTTCTATGTATCCAATTTTAGAGCATCAACGATGAATTTTAACCTGTTCAAATTGAACAAAAAAAAAATATAAATTGGGTACAATTTGGCTTGCACAAAAAATGTTCAAATCATGTTATTGTTAAAAATGCGGAATTCACCGACTTTTATTTTGTAAAATTTGACTGTAATAAATTAAAAGTAACAAGTTAAAAAGTATCAATGTGAAGTGAAGCCTTTATATTTTAAACAAAATTGTCATAATTAGTAAGTACATATTTAAATAAAAAATGGACAAGTACTAGTTTGACTCGCGCCTTGAGGGTTCGATAAAATCACTATCGATTTTTTTTTAATGTTTTGATTCTAGTATCATTCTAGCATATCCTCCCTTCTCGCTAAGTCACTAAGATATGATGTTTTTTAAAAATAAAATTTATGCGTGCAGCATCGTACTTATGATAAAAGTGAAACTTCTTTTAAATAAAATATATGAGAGATTTATTACGAGAGAGAGAACAATCAAAAAAATTTACATGTAAACATTTTATTATATATACACTGCCATGTTTGTGTAAACGTTATTCTTTTCTTTTATTTCCGAGCGTTAAAATATGTATTTCTCATTCTCTTTCTTTAAAGGTCGTATCTTTCTCCTCTTTCATGTAACAAAATAAAGTACCCATGAAATTTCACTCTCAATTCTCGTCTAATTATCGATTATTAAACCGCTGCTTAAGAAGTTCCAATCGTTCGAAAGCCATTATGCTTTATAATAAGCCATTGAGATAAGAAATTTTATTCGAACTATAGGAATTCATTCTTTGGATTGAGATTTAAGTTACCTACTTGACGTTATTCTCAAGCTAATTCTTAATGTTCAAACCTCTTGAGTCGTGACTAAATTTGGATTTGAAATCAAAAGTCAAAACAAGTCGATGCAAATGTTAATCTTTAAATATCAAAGAAAGTCAAGTATTAATTTTATTATTTCATTTTACAGTCATAATATCAAGCTTTATTCAATTCATAACATAGCCAATTACTTGACTTTATAAATCTCTAATTCAAAATAAAATTGGATTACACAAGCATTTACTATCAAAAAGGAATACTATTTAAAAAAAAAATGAAAAAAAACCTTCGTGTTGAGTATTCGAACTTGTAATATACTTTTGGAAATAAGTTATACCCTCCCCATGAAATCGTTCACGTGAGCTTCAGAACAATGCTCATAAAAGATTTCAATATACGACGCGACGTTTAAAGACCCATCAGAGACATAAACAACAAAGTTACTAATAAACCCTAAAAACTTTTTTTTAAATCGTAAATTCAATTTTTTCGTGGAAATAAGGGATTTGTCCGTATAAATGACTCGAAAAGCCAGTTATCATTCTACAAAATCCGTTATCAACTAAAAATGTATAGTTTCACTGGAATGTTTGTTCGAAAGTTTGCCTGGTTTCCCGTAAAAATGAGACATTTTCCACCAATAAAAAGTATCCTAGATAATAACCGGAATAGTCAGTTATTAGCGTACCAAATATTATCATAAACTGTCCAGTGGGGGTTCCGTGATGCGATAACAGACAGAAAAAAAAATTAAAAAACAACGCTTTTGGCTCCTGTATCAACAATATTATAATTATTAGAATAAGGTTCTTCAAAAGTATTCAATATCCAGACACGGTTTATAATTTTATCAGACGTATAGTTTTATATCATAATGCCTAAACAAAATGTAGGCCATCAAAAATACCGTATAGATTTTGGACGTCCAAAAAATTGGCATTAATAGGTTTGTTCCAGACGTTAAAGCAAAACACGTCCACGTAAGACAAAGAGCAAGGCACACTGACCAAGAAACAAGAGTGAGTGAAGAAACGCCGCAGACCTTAGCCGTTTGGCCGCAACAGACCGAGAGCCGATCTATTGACGTACATTTTTATGAGTATAGCTCGCCCAGGCAAGACAACACCTCCAAATCAGTATTTGGAGGTGTTTAAACACCGCAAAACCAAAATTTTAAATTAGGGTGAAGCCCTTGTTTCAGGATTTTCACTCACTCTTGTCTCTTGGTTAATGTGTATTACTTTTTGTCATACGATGAACGTGTTTCAACATCATCAAATGGACAAGTGGAACAAACCTAATGACTACATGTTACCTCCAAGAAACCACAGACTTAAATATTTGAAACTAATTAGTGCAAATATATACAAATAATAGTTTTTCCAGTCAACAATCTGATTGTATGGGAGGTCTGATTTTTCGATTAGAGTGTTCTTGGGAGCTAGTCTTAACAGATAAACAACAAACAGACCCTATAGGGGTTATAATATTTCTTTTAAGCATACACAACCCTTAAAATGGGAGGAAACTAGGAAAAGTTAAAAATATTCTCTATAAGTGAATCAGATTACAAAATGGTTTTTATTTCTTAAGGTGTAACATCTTGTCATGCTTGAAATTGCATAAATTATATCCAAAAGAGCAATGACTTAACCGAAACTTAGCACGTCCATTCTTCCCCCTGCCAAATGATTCAATTAACATAGTGATTTCAATGTAGGCAGTGGTAAATGTTTTTCTATAAAAAATCGACCAGTTTGAAGTAACTCATCTAAATTCGACCGTGACATTCAACAAATTGCAAGCTATAAAACTCCATTCAAATTTCTTAAAAGTTTTTTTTTTCTTTTCAAAATGTATGCAGAAAAGATCTGTGTCGTTACTGTATTACTATAACGTAAGTATTACGTCGATTCATAAACGATAACATTACAAATTCTAAACGATGCTTCAACTCTTTCGCGATTTTTTTCTCATGTTTTGTATGTACCCATGTTAGCCTAGAAATAATTAGAACGTAAATTTACGAGATACCCTCATATCCAACATTCGTCACACCCAATATTTTTTTTATAAACCTTTATGGCATATACAAATGTTATATAAGACGACAAAAAAGCTTTTAAAAAACTCAAAAGAAAACAACCTGCCAAAAAATTAAAAACGAATTTTTTCGGAAAAAATTTCGGCTAAGAAAAATATAAAATACAAATAGAACAAGTCACGTTAAAAATATAATTACCTAATTAAAATGGACAATCGCCAAAAAATACCGATGAAAAATGAAAGTTGATCGAAATCAATTCCATATTATAACGAACGACAATAACAATTGCATAATGAGCTAAATAGCCGCCTATTTAATAATTTATGTAAGCGCATAGATAGTTAAGCAAAATAATTATTATCATTGTTTCAGAATTGAACTGAAAAAATAACTACCAATTGCACGAAATTAGGTTTAGATAAAGAGGAAAAAAAAAATACTTTTCAGCTTCATTAGAGTCGATTAATTGAGTAATGCAGGGATCGTTAAAAAATTATAATAAATTGGTTACATTGAACCGAATGAAACAGGAATTTTAAAAGTTTTTGAAAATAACAACAGCTCTACCTTCATATGTCCATTCCGCGCGATCCTTTGGGAGCATTGACCAATCGATTTCCAGGTCGTGATATGATAAGTCCTCGAACATTTTAATTTAGTCAAAAAAGTTAGTTTATGTTAAAATCAGGCACATGATACGTTAGTCGCACTTGTTCATTACAACACATAAACAATAACAATTTTTTTTTAAGTATGTTAACAATGTTGTTTTAAATCTACATTGTTGCTTGGGCGTTGTAGCACCTGCTTGATTTGTAAGAGGTCTCGCGCATTACTAACTAATACCTGTTTGGATCTTGCCAAAGTTCTTGGAGTTACAATTCAAAATTCCCTGTCCCCCCTTCACCGTTGCCTTTCCCCCCACGCCCGGAAAGCCGGTTGATTTCGTGCCGAGAAGAAGCTGTGATAAGTCGAGATTGGTTCAGGTTAAGTTTAGAGTTATTGGAAAAAAATGGTTAAGACTGAAGGTGAAGTGGAGGACTTGGATACTTTCGATCAAAATTCAAAAGGTATACAGCAAAGTGTTGAGCTGTTTTCCAAGAAATTTCCAATCGAAGAAAATAAAAATTAAAACCACCATCAACAATGATTTCATATTTATTTTCAATTTTTATCGAAAACCATAATTTCTTTTAATTATCTGATTAGAATATACGACTGTCATCAAGTGGAGGAAAAATTTGTTTTTTTTTATGTCCCGTTAATGAAAACGTTTTTAAGGTCAATTACTTTAATCGTTTGAAATGGTTTGTTAATCTTTGCCAATTACCTAAGATATGTAATCTGTTTATTGTATAAAGTAGAGAGTTATAGAGTCTATATATATCTATATTATAGTCGATAATATAGACTATAGTCAATTGTTGGTAATAATAGCAAATTCATTTTATGAAATCGAAATTATACGCAATTTAAATAATAGTAAAATTGAAAGTTAAAAAGATTAATGTGAAACATTTTTTTTTTTTTTTTTTTGGAATACGAATTCTTAAGAGTTTGGAAAGCGTGAAGATAAAAAATTTTAATTAGTATAACATACGGGGCAAAATCCTTGCCGTTTTGTAAAAACTAAATGAAGCAATTGAAAAATCTTATTTTGTGCAGTTTTTGAAATTATCTTTGACCACCAAGTGGCCAACCGTAAGAGTTATAGAATAATAATATTAATTTATGTACCATTTGTGATCTAAGTCCATTTTATATTTTATGGAGAAAATCAAGTTTTAGTGTTTGCATTGTATTAAATACGCAAAATGTTAACAAAAGATTCAAAGTTTTCGCTGATTTTTTTTGGTAACTGTTGATATCTTTGTTAAGAGCTCAACAAATGGCATTGTTATAATGAACTTACTATTTATCAAAAATGTCTTATTCCGGTTAAAAAAACGAGTTTATTAAAGAGGATTTCTTTAGAAGGATAGTAAAAAAGGCTTATAAGCTCTAATAACTAGGGATTAATAAAGTGGTCTCAGAGAATTTTTGAATTGATTGTCTCTCTTTAGACTAACGAAAGGACCGAAAGTGTGATTACTGGTGCTATCCTAAGAAAATAAAGGTTTTGAATATGACGTAAAATTTTTTGAAAAAATCTTAGGAAACAATAAAATTTTTTTTTGAAATTTTGATAAGTTGAACATTTTTAAGTCGGTAGGATGATCCTGGAATTTTTGGGGCGCTTCACGTTTCTTGGGTTAAATAAATTACAACAATTTGAACTATTACCAGTGTCGGTCGTAGCGTATTGAGTACTTTTTAATCGGCTAATCCTTTAATTGACAGCTATTTAAAAATTGAAAAAAAAATCGTAAAAACACCAAAAATTTAATTTTTAGTTTAAAAAAGTTTTGGGTATCTATTTGCAACAATTATATCGTATTTCAGGCCATTTAAAGATTTTTTATATTTGCAACAATAGGGGGTGACATAAGTTCATGCTGTACTACTGACTCATCAATGGCTTAGTTTTCAACTCGTGCACTATTACTAAAAGTTAATAACTATAACGTCTATAGCTGAAACCTTTTTTTAAACCGTTAACAATTTTCAAATCATGTAAAATAAAAAGATAAAGTAGTAATGCATTTTTGGCAACAATGAAAATAGTAACATAGTTACCTTCGTGTATGACGTGTTTGCCTATGTTGACAAACAGTAAGTTGTTGACCGTATGGCTGTTAAGGGTATAAGTATGGTGTATGTATCGTAATCTTCTAAAAACAGCAAACACAGTTCCTTTAAAATTCAAATACGTCAAAACTACTGCACTTATCAGGATAAGCAGGATAAGACTAAGGTACTTATTTTTTAGATTCTATTGTTCCTGAGTCATTTTTTTCGATTCACTGCCGCGACTAATAGTACAGAATGTAATAACTGTTTTAACGAGTCGGCAACCCAAAAGGCTTTTACTTCGCAATCAAGTCATAGTTATCTCTAAACTTTGCTTCTATTAGTTTGCAATGTATTCGTAACTGAGGGAACAAACAGTGACGTCATAACAATGATGTGAAGTTAATTTTAACGATTAAATTCATACGGAAAAGTTAAACGCGACACTAACCCGAGCACTAAACACATACTAACTTATGCAATATGATAACAATTTCTGCAACGCAATAAAAACAAGTTCGCACTTGTATTTGAATTTTCGACTATAGCGACAAAAACAAATTTTTTCAAGTCACCAATGTTAACTTAATTAAGAATGAATATTTGGACATTTTCTTATAAATTATTTTATAAAGTTTTCGCTATTTTTTTTTTTATTACTTTTTCATGGAAATTTAATGGTGAAAACTATTGAAAAACTTGAAAATTTTATAAAATCGTTCAAGTTAATGTTTGTTAAAAATAATAGTAATCAAAAAGTCGGTCAAATATACCTCATACTTAACATGTTTAATGAATTATGTATTCCAAAAAATTGTACGATTCCTGTAGGACAACTACTTATCTATTCATACTTAAATGGTAGAACGGACTTTAATATTTATTTTAAAAGGTTTTTAGGTTTTTAGGTCTTAAAGTGACATTTAAGTATTTGTACCCTTAAAAACTTACAGTCTTTGGGATAGCTAATACCTATTCCTAGAATAGTAATTTTAACATTTTTGGTGCACTAATCGCAATGAAATCTAATCTCTCGCATCATAGGTCTAAAAGCCTTATAAATTGATATTATGAAGATTTCTGTTAATGATTTAGCTTGATTTAAGTCCGGCTAGCACAACGGGTGAGTATCATTTAGTAATTAATAAAAAAACACCAACTAAAAGAATCGTAGATGTTGCAAGGAAAAAAAGCTTAGTTCTTTGGAATACTTCGATTGAAAACCTTAATAATCAGAGAAATTTTTATATTTATCCAAAAAATTGATTTTATTCAATGTTCTGTAGTTGATGAGAAAAATATCGATCAAATGCAGAATTGAAAATGTCAAGGTTGAAAAATAAGTTAATCCCTAAACCAGATTAAAAATCACATTGAAGTTCGGTCGAATGCATCGATTATTTGAACATTTTATAAAACTCGATAAAAATTTTGTAAAATTTTAGAGTATTATATTATATAAAATCTTTCATCAAACATATAAATTTAGTTAATGGTTATTACGGTATATTTAATTTGTGTTTTACACCTCTATAAAAAGTACTGACTGGGATTTTGATGAACTTGCTAGAAAATCTAGCTCTTATCCCAAGATATTTATTACTCTGGAAAATGTACGATTCTTGAGGAATATCTATTTTACTTTTATGTCTAAATAGCAGAAAGGATCTTTTTGTATATCTGACTATGAAGATATAGGCTATGCTATATACCCAATCTTATACAATTTAGAAGAAGATAAAATTTCACAATACGGAAATATATTTTCATAAAAGTTGCCAGCTAATAGGTTGTAGTTTTTAGTATACAAATAAAACCTGAATTTCTTTAATCTCGAATTCTCTTCCACTTCAGGTATTACTTTACTTTATTTGAGCTTGTTTTATGAGTTCTTTGAATTTTGTATGGGTGTTAATGTTTTTGGACAGATTTCAAGCTGAGTTTGGGTTAGATAATGAAAATCAATAGAGATAGCTTATAGATAAATACCTATTTTAATTTTTCAAACATTTTGCTACATTAAAATTGGTTGGTAATATAATTAGTTTTCGACTCTAACAATGAGCCTTTACTCGTATAACGGTTAACGTTATATAAAGTTCAATTACAATCCTTTTCTAAGTCATCAAATTGGGATCCCATAGGTCGTTGTTAATCCATTACAAAACTCTGTTATAGACTTAAAACTCTCCGGTATAGATAACATTATAGTAAGTTGTAAAAATTTTACAAACTTTTATTTAGGCTTGGTTTATGAATTCTGTGAATTTTAAGAGTATCACTAATCTTTGGGTATATGCCACGTGGAGTTTAAGCCCGGTTATAAAAGACCTAAAATATTATGAGATAGCTTCATACAAAAATCCCTATTATCATTAACTAATAATTATTATTTCTACAACATTTTGTTGTAATCAAAATTGGTTTGGAACTTAAAAGGTACATATTCATATGTACATATATGTACATATATATATATATATATATACGTATATATACGTTTATATAGATAGCATAGGTATTACGTAGGCACTAATTACAACTTTTTGCAAAGTAAAAAAGTTTTTTAATAGTTCCTGATTATTGAGACTCTACTGTAAACTATGCAATTTTTCAATTTGAAAAATTATTTTCTAAATAATTCTCTCCTCGCATATAATTTTAAGCGTAGGATTTTTTTCAAATAACATTAATAAAACAAGCAAGAAGAAAAATAATCCAATTATTTTCAATGGTGGTTATATTATCACTATTTAAAGTAACCCTGTCTGTGTGTGACAGCCATATCGTATCGAAAGCTTTATCCAAATTACACCAAATTTGAAAGTTGGCCTCCATATTATACCTAGTTGTGCCGCGAAGCTCTTGGTTGAAATCGGTTAACCGAAAGTTCCACTTTATTCTAGGAGTTTTGGAGCTTTTTCAATTTTTTCAAAAACGCCTCCAACGATTTTCTTTAAAATTTTTACAGTTCTTAGACTCATTGATGCTTACAACTTTTATCTAAAACTTTTCCCAAGGAAAATTCCAATAAGGGCGGTTCTGGGGTGAAGGTTGGGAATTCGTATATCCATATCTATACTAATATATAAAATTGAAGAGTTTGTTTGTTTTTTTGTTTGTTTGTTTGTTTGTTTGTTTGATTGGTTGAACGGGCTAATCTCAGGAACTACTGGTTCGAATTGAAAAATTCTTTTAATGTTGGATAGCCTAATTATCGGGGGAGGCTTTAGGCTATATAACATCACGCTACGACTAATAGGAGCAGAGCATCGATGGAAAATGTTGCAAAAATCAGGAAAAATTTTTCTTTTTGAGAGCGTTCGTGGCCTGCCCTGCGTAAACGGTTAAAGTTACGCAAAAATTATGTGCAGCAAAATTGTTCCTCTTAAAAAGTTCTACAAAAAAGTCCGCGACGGCATATGTCTATCTTTTACGGTTAGCCCGCTATAACCTTTTTAATGGTTATTAAAGTTGTTTCAAAAATAATTCATTACTAGCGAAGTTGTTTTTAGAAACATATTATTAATTCTTACCCAAATTAATACGGTTTTTAATTAAATTTGATATGATGATAAATGACAATCTAAGTCATTAAAAAGAACATTTTTTACTACGGGAAAATGTCTCATTTATCCGGGAAATTAAAAAACGGGTTGAAGCAAAAATTATGCATAAACTCTATTTTTAGTTGAAAATGAATTTTGGTGATATTTAAGTATGATAAATATGCGAATCATTATCTGAAACACGTTTTATTTCGGAAAAATTTCTCATTTCATCGGGAAAATAGAGAAAAACTGGTTCGAAAAAAAATCATGCTGAAACCAAACATTTTAATAACTCATTTATTAGCTAAGAGTTAAGTAATAACTCATAAGGTCCTCAAGGCAAAATCATAATTTTTCTTTTCATACAGTCCACTTTTTATCCAGGAAAAATGTATGTTCCCGTAGGATAGATACGTTTTTGTTTTTCACAGAACAAAAGATTACCATAATTTCTTGCAATATGGTGGTTTAAGAGACAGTGAATGATATGGGTTACTTTTTATGTTAGAATATTGTACGGTTCCCGTAGGATAGGCTAAAAATAGAATCTTTCAGGAACTGAGTATTTCAAAGGAGTTTTCTAAAAGTTCATGAATAAGAGTTTTAACGAATTTTCCTCAGGAAAGCTTGATCTCTTTTTTATCCAGGAAAAATATTCTACTCCCGTAGGATAGATACGTTTTTGTTTTTCACAGAGTAAAAGATAGACATGATTTTTTGCAATATGAAAGTTGAGGGATCAGATAATAATATAGATTATTTCTTATGCCAGAATAATGTACGGTGCTCAAAGGATAGCATGATAATTGTCTCCTGCGGGAACCGTGTGTTAAAAAAAAGGTCGTGAAATAGATCTTTAAAGTTCGTGAAATAGCGTTTTAACACATTTTCTCTTTAGGATTAAAATTAAAATTACAATTTTCACTTGAAGATATGATTTTTTATTTCACATCCGAAAAATAATGAAAATTTTTGAAACGTTGAAATTTCTTTCATTGTTAATTTTCGAATACATATTTAGAATTTAGCGTGTTAAATTACATTTAAAAAATCAACAATTTAATTTTCAACTTTTCTTTTCAAAACTTCCCACTCTTTAAAATATGTTAGGCCTCCTAAGTGAGCGCTTGCGCTTTTCCTTCTCAATATTTGTGTACTTCTAACTTTTTTTCAGTAGTCAGTACTGAGCTGATTCATAGATCATTAGACATTCAGGCATTCAGCTCTTTGCAATATATTATATCAGATACAAAAGTACAAGTTTAAAATATATTATTTGTTACAACGGTTACAGGCGTTGCAATAATCAAATAACATTTCAATTTTTTTTACGTTACTCTTTGTTTAAGTTTTATATATTCTTTTTTCTTCATTATATTTTAAGTTTACATACGTAAATTTTATCAATAAAACACCCCAGTAGTGTTATGCAGCATTCTTTTATTATTCCCATTCCCGTGACATTTTCTACTATAGTTCCACTCTTACTGATCATAGTGTGATGTACCTAAGATAGCTCATAAGTCATGTTATACTTTTAACGTTACAGACATACAATGTTTTTCTTGGTTTCGTCCGCGTGGTTTTAAATTAGCATTATAGGTAGCAAATTTTATCTCTTCAATGGTTCTTAAGTGATTTGTGGATAAAACAAAGAAAGTTTCAACTCCTTTAGAATTGTGCTATAGGTTCCCCACTTTTAACCCTCTCTCACTCTTATCTGACGCAGACGGAGTTGCGCGGGTCAGCTAGTTATGTATATAGGCTGTATGCATATACAATAGTTCAATTTATATATAACGTTATCAAGTACTTAAAGTTTTTTTAACCAACAGTGAGTTTCATAAATAAAAGTAAAAGGAAGTACTGTGACGCCTCGCAGTAGATATTTTTTGTTTGATGTCAAATCGATCCCCCAAATTTAATACAAATCGAAAAAGCCATGGGGCAGTTTTGCCATGTAAACCCGGCTATACCCTTTAAGTTAGTTTAAATTTTTTTACCTGTTTTATGATGTTTTACTCGTTCTATTGACAGCATCTAAAGTAACATATGGTCACTTACACAGAATATCATTTAATTACAACTAAATTAAAGTTTAAAGTCATTAACACTTAAGACATATATAATTTCAACTAATTTCAACCATTTCAACAATTTCAACTGTTATGTTTTACACTTAGTTGCACTGACTTGCAATCAGTGCAATTGCTACACGCTTCTTGCACGACCGCCACACTCAGGTACACTTGCTTGCATTTAATGGCACTTGTTGTATTTATTATGGAATTTATAATGTCATAACCTCATTGTATGTTTACGTGCGATTTTTAAATATTTGGAATAATATTAATTAAATCAAATAGATTAAGTTATACAAGTATATAAAAAATGTTTTATCATGTAAATTGAAATTAATTGCTCTTATATTATGGCGACTTTATTATAAATATTTCTTTTTTGTAGATTTCTCTAGAACATGAAATTTTGTTGCATCCAAAATATTTCGGACCATCATTACTCGATACGGTGAAGCAAAAATTATATATCGAAGTTGAAGGAACTTGCACTGGAAAGTATGTTATTAAAATAAAGACCAAGATATGGTTAATTGAAATGTATTTTAATATTTAAGATATGGTTTTGTAATTGCTGTTACAACGATCGACAACATTGGGGCCGGCATAATTCAACCTGGATTGGGTTTTGTTGTATATCCTGTTAAATACAAGGCGATTGTATTTCGACCATTTAAAGGAGAGGTGTTGGATGCGGTCGTGACGCAGGTTAATAAAGTGGGAATGTTTGCCGAAATTGGTCCTTTATCTTGCTTCATTTCACACCATGTAAGTTAAGGAGTTCAAGCCTGAACAAATCTATAGTTTACTTACTGACGTAAAAGTCTTTATATCGTGGTATTTTTAACCGACCTCAAAAAAAAGAGGAGGTTTTCAATTCGATTGTATGTTTATTTTATTTTTTTTATGTTTGTTACCTCAGAACTTTCGACTGGATGAACCGATTTTGATTTTCTTTTTATTTGAAAGCTGTTGCTTTGCGTGTGGTCCCATTTTAATTTGAAGGAAATCTTTCACTTCTAAAGGGTTGAAAACTAAGGGATGAAATATTAACTTCTTATTGGATAGCGTGATTTTGATAATTCTTTTTTTTATCGGTAGCTAGAACATAACTTTAAATTAATCTCGTATCCATTTTTTATAAAAAAAAAACACTCATAAGGGGTTAAAAATTAGGGATGAAATAATAAATTTTCGTGACTAACCCGATTTCGATAATTTTGTTTCTATTACGTGCATCGTACCTTTAAATTGTTCACATTTCAATTTGAAGAAAAAAATCCACCCCCCTAAGGATGAAAATAGGGGATGGAATAGTTACATATATAACTGTATCATCGAATTTATATGATTTTCTTTCTATTGAAAAGAATATTCTACTTAGATCTTTCATTAGATTTAAAAGCAAAAAATTTCAACCCTTAAGGACAAAAAGGGATGATGTGGTAACTTTTAACATTTAACGGTGCTGCCTCATCTGAGCAGCGCGTTTAGTAGGTTTACCCATATTCAAAGAGATAAAATCAGTTATCAAACTTCAGATCACTAAAATTCGAGAAATAAATAAAAATTATAACAAAATGAAAAACCGACTTCAAAATTAATAAAAAATTTTGTACAAAAAATGCACTAAAAAGTAAAAAAAAATAATTGTGTATCCTTGTCTACAACTTACAAATTATTAGGATGATATAATGTACAACTATTGTTATTTTTGGAGTTGGTGTAAGCCAAGGAAATAAATATTAATGTTCATTTCTAAAAAAGTTTAATTAGTTATTCGTATTTTGTAGTTTAAGGGTCGCTAGTTATTGTCACAGTACTAGTACATTGTATAAAAGTTCATTAGAAAAATACATTTTTTAAGGTATTCTCGTTTATTGCTAAGTACCAATATAGTCGTATTTCCTTGGCTGATACCAACTCCAAAAATAACAATAGTTGTACATTATCTCATCCTAATAATTTGTAAGTTGTAGACACTGCCAAGATACGCAATTATTTTTTTACTTTTTAGTGCATTTTTTGTTTAAGATTTTTTATTTATTTTGAAGTCGGCTTTTCATTTTGTTATAATTTTATTTATCATTCAAGTGATCTAAATCTGACTCTTTGTTGTTTATTTTCAGTCGATTCCAGCTGAAATGGAGTTTTGTCCAAATAATTCACCTCCATGCTACAAAAGTAAAGATGAAGATGTAACGATAAGCACAGAAGATGAAATCAGATTAAAAATTGTCGGAACGAGAGTTGATGCGACAGGAATCGTAATACAAACCATTATATCTTGCAAATTATTTTATTTATTAAAAATATTTTTTTTAGTTTGCTATTGGAACTCTTATGGACGACTACTTAGGATTAATTTGTAATAATTAAAATTAAAAATACTTATAATTAAAATTAAAAAATTACACAAGAAACGATTCCACATCAACGAGTCGCTTATTTTCAAAACATTCTTCGATCCAGTTTAATTTGACAGTGGAAATGTTCGGATTTTTATTTTTAATTAACGAAGCCATCGACATATTATTAACGAGCGCATATTTGGCTGAGTTAGAATTGTCCAATACTTTTCTGGAAATGAAATATGTAGTTCAAATTGTAAAGCCTTACATTTTTAAAAAAATAAATTGTATTATAAATCTTACCCTCCAGCTGCTACTATATGCCGATTCAAATATTTCTTTTCATCCTCACTTAGAGTTTCAGGCATAAAAAATGTGACCCCTTCAAAGAAATTTGGCAATTCTTCGAAGGCTTGTTCTGAATCTTCGACTATTTCGGTCATTTCTGGCTCGGTATCATCATCACGTTGAGGACTTTCTGGTTTTGGTTGACTTTCTTTACTGCGTATTCGCTCAATTTCATCTTCTGTGTCCGATTCGGACGATTCGATGTTAAATTTTTTATAATTTTTCCTTCTTTCCGATACGTCTTCTTCGTCGTCTAAGACACTGTCCTCGGCCAGGATTTCTTCTTCGCTATCGTCTAAAATTTTTTGACGAGAGTCAAGCGCAAATCGGCGCCAAGATAAACGTTTTCGCGATGAGTAACATTCATTGATCCAATTCGCAGTCACAATTATTCCATTTCCGTTCACTTCATTATATTTGGGAGTATTTTTAAACGCACATCTAAAAAATGAAACAGTAAAAAATCTGGAAACATTTGTTGTATATATTAGTGTATGAAGAAGTGAAACTTCTTTCGGTTATATATGAGCGATATTCATTGTTATCATATCCTTTTCTTAATTAAAAATTGGAGGATGGTGAATCAAATAAAATACTCTGGAAATATCAATATTTGCGACGTTTGGATTTATTTTAAAACTTCGGACTCTTAGATGAAAAGCTGTGCATTTTTATCAATAGGGGCATTTAAATAAGATAATTCAAATAAACTTTTCAAAAAAAACTTTAATTTCTTATTAAACTATATGCTTAAAAATTGCTTCTCAAATGCTCCTTCAGAATCTGCATTTGCTCCAGGTGTAAAGTTGACCGTTATTCAATTTTTAAAAAGTTAAAAAACAACAATTAAATCCGCTATAAAATCCAAGTTTTCTTTTTCAAAAAATTGCTGCTAAAATGCTCTTTTCAAATACACAATTGCTCTAGGTAAATAATAAATAGGTTAATAGAAATTCAATTTTTAATAAATCGATTTTTTTAAATTGAATAACTAATTAACGATTAATCACACACCTGGAGTTTTTGTGGATCCGGAAAAAGCATTTATGAAGCAATTTTTTGAACAGAAAAACTTAAAGAAAAAAAAAATTAATTTTATAGCGATTTAATTGTTGAGTTTTTTAATTTTAAAAAAATTGAATAACTAATTAACAGTTAACTTTACCCCTAGAGTAATTTTGGATCTGAAAAGAGCCTTTGAACGGCAATTTTTTGAGATAAAAACCTTTATTTAAATGTAAGTTACTTGGATTTTAATAGCAATTTTAATTGTTGAGGTTATGTCTTATTTTTTAAAATTTGAATAACTAACGGTTAATCATACACCTGGAGCAATTGTGGATCCGGAAAGAGCATTAGAGGAGCAATTTTTTGAACGACAAATCTTTAAGAAAAAATTATTAATTTGGGTTTTATAGCAATTTTAGTTGTTTTTTAGTTTTTTAAAAGTTGAATAACTAATTAACGGTTAACTTAACACCTGGAGCAAATGCAGATTCTAAAGGAGCATTTGAGGAGTAATTTTTTGGCAGATAGTTTTATAAAAAAATTAAAATTCTATGCTAACTTCTTTCCGGTTTAAAATACAGCATAAATAAAATACAGCCAAAAAAGTATCAAATGGGATTATGTTAATTAAATCTATTTTAATTTAACTATTTTATATGTCCATGTTAATAAAATGCTTACGTTTTCATCAAAGAGCTTGAAGAAGCTTTAAAATAAAGCAAAATATCGAAAAGTGATATTTCCAGAGCATTTATTTGATCCATCATTCTCTTTAATTTATAGTTATATTAAGTTTGTTTGCGGATCTGATACTGAACCGATAACGAATCAGTTCAAGTGGATTTAGGATAATCGCCAAACTTATGAACAATTACGCTTTTGAACTGGTTAAGGGTTATTTTCCCATGAACGAGTTTGAAAATGTTCGGAAGTAAGAGGAAGATTAACGAGAACCCACGAAAATTGTTAATTGAATTTAACGTTGACATCAAATGATAGAAATACAACCCACATTTTATAAAACTGCGCATGCGTAAGAGAATTGAACTTTTTGTCCTAAAAAAAACCTGAGTATCGCTAGAACCAGTTCTGAATCAGTTACGATTGATAAATTGTGGCTTGTTCAAAGTCCAGTTTCGCTGTCAACGTTAAATTCAATTAACAATTTTCGTGGGTTCTCGTTAATCCTCGTCTTATTTTCAAACTTGTTCACGGGAAAATAACCCTTAATCAGTTCATAAGCGTGTATACGTTTGGCGATTATCCTAAATCCACTTGGATTGATTCGTTATCGGTTCAGTATCAGATCCGCGAACAAACCTATAGGTATCAGGTTTGGATATGTAAGCAATTTTTGTGTTTTACGATAAAATATTTTTTTCCAAATCATTCAATTCCAATTTTGATTCGAAATTGAAAGAAGAAAATCTTTATAATACTTTGAGACATTACCACAGAGGAGGATTTTTGTTTTCCAGTCCTATGGTTACATACGGTACTCGTAACTTAAAAAAGTTTTTATTGTTTTATTGCACCAAACTTTTTCCCTGTCGTATCTAAAGAAGTTTCACCTCAAAATTACTGTAATTTTTAAAAAATTACATTAAATGTGTGCATGAGGAATCCCAATCTGGTTTATATTTGGCTCCCATTTCAATAGCTTTTCGCCGTAGATCAGCTCGACCTGGATTTTGGTAACCGCTAATTGCAAATATAACACCCTCGAGAAGTTTTCGAAAGGGTTTCGTTTTGAATTTTTTGACCTTTTTAACTGGCTTTGGATCTTGAACAGGCGATTTGGGATGCTTCGGAGTTGTTGGTTTACTGGTTGAAGATTGTGGTAACAAATCGTTCTTTGTACTATTTAAATCTGGTCGTTTTTTAACTGTACTACTTGGGACATCATCTTCATCGGTATAAAAAAGACGATCTTTATTTCGAGAAGCTTTCGAAGAACTAACGATTTGATTGTTGGATGTCGAAGGTAATTTTTTCATTGTTGAGGTTGAACTTGGTGTTGATGGGGATTGACTTGAGACTGATGCCAGAGTATCTTTGCTAGCTTTTCGTATAGTTGCGGCAACTAATATTGTAAAACATAATGTAATTGTACCAGTATTAAACATGATATAGCCACATTATTAATACCTGAGAGAGATTCTTTTTCGTGTCTTTTGCCAAATACCGAGCCCGGAGTTAGATCATTATCCGGTGATTCTTCTCGAATCAAAAACTTTCCCAACTTTTTCACTTTGGTCGCATTTTCTTCGGTAGGTTCTGAGGATGATTCTGTTTCGTTGGCTCCATGAATTGTGACACACGACAGCCCATATTGTACGTGACGGTTAAATGGTTGTGAACAAACGATTTTAACACAGTCCCAACGTTCGTTACAGGTGGGCTTGCAGAAATCGTTTGTTGTGAACATTCGCATGCGATTTATGTTTCGCGATTCACGTGAATCCATTGGTGTCATAAACGAGGATGTCATTAGCAGCACCTAGTTAATAATAAATTATTTCTATCATTGATAATTTTAGACTTTTTTACTTGATATTGGTCATCTGTAAACGTGGAGCGACCAACGAACACTTCTACAAACGCTGAGTGTTCGTTTCCTATATCGATTCCGGTAATTTTGGTAGGATTTGGCAGTTTTAAAATGATTGTCGCGTTCATTTCGCCCGGACTTTGACATTTCCATTTTTTACTTGAATCATTTAAAATGTTTTCGGCTACATGCACCTAGAATGGGACATGCGATTAAACTTAATTTATACAGCTAACCAATTTAAATACAAATACCTTATCTTCACTACTAAAACTTAAAATTCTTTCAATTTTCAGTCTTGGCATTTTGATTCAAAAATTATTTTTAAATTATAAGAACTTCAAAATTTACATCCCAAAAAAACCGCGTTTAAAATCAAGAACGTTTGTTATTAGAATTTTATGGTGGTTGTCAAATGGATCTTTTTCCACACTGTTGCGAACTGTTACGAACTGCCGATTAGAAGAATGACAAACATTGGTTGCTTTCCATTTATTAACACAGAGCGACGCTGCGTTACTCTGCGAAACACTGCAAATTGAAACAGAGTTATCTCAAAATAATACTAGAGCGACTAGAGCAAATACTAGACTGCATTTTTGGGTTTTTTAATACCAACCTGAAGAACCTAAATAATTAATAAGCATAGGGAATCATAGGCAGAGAAGAGAATTCTTCTCTTTTGTGTTGGTAATCCTGGGCAAAACACGGTGAAACACGGCTTTTTCTAGTGTCGCGCAGCGTACAGCCGTGTTCGACATTGTCTTAAATGGAAAGCGCATATACGAACACTGCGTTACACAGCGGTCGCTTTTGGTGTAAATGGAAAGCAACCATTTTCTTTTCTGGATTGAGGAAAAAGGGGAGAGTAAGGTTAGCGTGGCGCCAAGAATTGACAACGGTTCTTGATAAAACAAATGAAAAGAAAACGAAAATGAAGAGTGGTAATTTGCGAGTTTTCGCTTCGTTTTCGATAAAAACCGGATTTCAAGACGCATTTTTTTTATGAGAAATAGTCAAAGATCCGAACCTACATCGACTCTCACCGAGTTTAAAATAGAATGAAACATATTTTATCATGAATTTAGTATATAAGAACATTTATTAAAAATGGATTGACTAAGAAAATCCTAAACAGACTATTTTTAATAATAAAAAAAAATGATTTTTAATAAAATATTGCAACATTAAGATAATAGAAAAAGTTTTACATCATCATAAGCCCTGTTTTATTGCGGACACGTTGATATAGGTTTGTCTGCAAAAAGTTCGGTCCTATTAAAGGTTATCGAATTATAAAGATTTAAATTTTAATTTTGAATTTGCACGTGGAAATGTGTGACAGAGATATCCGAGGTAAGTATACTGAGTAATAATAAAGGACCCAACATCGCAGTCGCCTAGGTGATGTGTAATTTTTTTTCTATTTGTTGCAGTATTTAACTATTAAAAAATAATTAAAAATATTCTGTCCAGGATTTTTTTTAGCCAACCCATTTTCTAATTTCATGAGAAAATGTTGTTAAAATGTTGAAAATGTTAAATATGTTTCATTCTATTATCAACTCGGTGAAGGTCGATGTAGGTTCGGATCGTTCGGATCTTCTACTATAACAATATATTTTTTGTAGTTTTTTTGTCTTTAATTTCAAATTTGATAACCATTTTTTTTTCGATAAAAGTTACCATTAGCGAGATTTTTGCAAAAACTCGTTTATCGTAACCTTAAGAGCCGCGTAAAATTTTTAGCGGTGCATCTATCGTCGGGGATTTTTGATATGTTGTAAAGAACCACTAAAGGATGCTTCATGTAAAAATTCAGCTTTCCTTTAATTTTTCCGAACTTTGACCTTTTTTGTCTTTATTCCCTGGGCTATGAGGAAAAATCAGCCCCCTGTTACTTAAATAAGAGAAAGGTTAAAAAACATGACCGATTTTTACGCAAATATTAGTACCTTTGGGCGGCGCTGGTATCTAGTTGAAAAACAGCTGTTAACTATTTGTGTTATACGAGTCATACGTCTCAAACAGCCCCCTGTCACTTAAACTTATCATTGTTATAAGACTTATTATATAAACATACTTATCATAATTATACTCATATAATAACAATAATAATGAAAACAATATAAATAATTTCCCTAACGGTTAAAAAAAATTATTTCCGATAAATTATAACCCGATCTTTATAAGTCTGCAGTCTTCGTTCAACTCGTTTTCAACTAATTTCCCTGGCGATGTCTACAAATGCAGTCAAAATGGTCACATTTTTGTAACATGGGGTTGTAGGCGGCTGGGAAAAATAATCGAAATAACAACTTAAAATTCGATATAGAAATTAAGAGTTTATTAGTATATATTTATCGGTTACGTTATTTAATAGAAAATATAAAATAATTTAGACAATCATCTCCAATTCTCTAGCATATTCCAACGCCTGCTCTGCCAATTCGGTTGATGGAATTGGTTCGTCTGCTTTCTTTATTTCTGGTGCGAAATGATAGAAATTATCAATTCCCAATCGCCAATTTCTCTAAAAATAAAAGAAAAGCTTCAGTCGGTAAAAATAGTAATTGAAAACAATTATAATTGTTTATGTTAAGTATTAAAATTATATTAAGCAATTATCAGGTTAAAAGGCCAGATTTTTATTTTCTTTTTACAATACGTTTCGTCGGTGTTAGTCCGACTTCATCAGGTATCTTGAAAATTGTTATACAATATTGTTAAATTTATATTCAAATTATATTTCTATTATATTTGGTACTAGCTGATACCCGTGACGTCGTTATTATGTTAAGAACATATTTAATTTACAGAGGAAAAACATTTAAAAAATTGAAAGCAAAAATATATTAAAAATAGCCGGAAAGAACTTAGCGTAACACATTTTTAACTATATGCCAAAAAATTGCTCTTTCAGAATCCGCTATTGCTCCAAGTGCACAGTTAATTAATAATTAATTCAAAAATAAAAATTGCTATATAATAAATAATCCCTTTTTTAATTTTTTTTTTCCAAAAATTGTTCCTTAAATGCACTTTCCTGATCCGCAATTGCTACAGGTAATAGTTAATAGTTAATTAAAAGTTAAATTTTTAAAAATTTTCAAACTTTTGTAAAGCTCTCTATCTGCTAAGGGAGTGTTGAAATGTAATTTGATTATTGATACTTAAAGATGTATTTTGAATTTATATTTACAGTAAAATATAAAAAACGCTAAAAGAGAATTTAAAAAAAAGCTTCCAACTTTAAAAATCAAAAAAATTGGATTCAAAAAATATGTTCTTTATTCTAATATTTCGCTTAGCTGCATGAAGTCGTACCGCGTTCGCTCAAATATGAAATATCTATTAGGCAGTGGAAGGAGAAACATTCCCTCTCTAGTCCACTCTAGTACGTGCGCAAAACACTGTTTACCCCACTCTATCAAAGCAACGAAAGAACAACGACAGCATACGTATTCGGCTAGTAAAAATCGTAATTTTTAAAACTTTAATTACTTTGTTTTTAATGAAGATTTCGTAATAATTCTTTTTTTAAAATAAGGACCAAGTATATAAAAAGTAAAAAAAAATTGATCGAAATTCATCCAGAAGTTTTTAAATTAAAAACGAACATTGGAAAACAGTTCATTTTATTTATAAAGAAGATACCTAACAATTTTCAAGATACCTGATGAAGTCAGGTCATGAAAATAAATTGTTAAAATAAAAAACTGGCCTTTTAACCTGATAATTGCTTAAAATAAAGACCTGAAAATTAGTATTATGTATTAATATTATGAAAACGAAGTTTGGCCTTTTAGTCGTGAAGGTTTTTACCTTGGTTCCATATTCTCGAATTGCTTGTTCATTATTTAAGTAAAGCATTCTTGCCGCTTCAGTTAGTGAAATTTTTTCGAATGCCTTCTCTAAGCATACAGCGATTTCCCCTCGAATCGTATCCAACAAAATGTCCATGAAAAAGTTATAGCTTTGAGCCGGAACATTACCCTTAGCTAAGAAAATCTGGAAACAAGAATATTTAAAATTTTGTTTTAATGCAAGACTGAAACATCGCTTACTTTATTGTAACTTCCTTCCATTAGATATTGTTCCAATGATAGGGGATGTCTTATGTAGACGTCCGATTGTAATTTTTCTACGGGTAATAGTTCCAATTCGGTGTGGAATTCTGCGACACGATTCTGCGATAGTAAACATAAAAGATTTAATCCTAAGAGTTGATATTTGAACGATGACTCGGGTAATTGGGCTTTGTAATCGTAATAATAGCATTTTAATTGTGCCATGTAACGTTCAAACGATGGAATATCGCCTGTTGCAATACTCCATTGAGCCCCAATTTCCAACACGTCTCTCGCAATTAATAATTCATCCTGCGAGGCTCTGGTATTTGATGTGGGTAAAAATATTAAGCTGGTCAATTGAACCTGAAACGAAAAGAAAAAAACTTTTAGTGAGGTTATAGCATCAAAATTGCCTGGTCATTATCGAATATTATGATTTTGAAACAGGCAAAAAGTGAAAATTTAAGTAGAAATACCTTTAATTCGGACAAAAAGTCGCCACATTTGGACAAATTGGGATTTTTCTTCGTCCACTCGGATTTTAATTGTTTGTATTGTGCGAGAGCGTTATTCATCGCAGCCATGTTGGAAGATTTTGCAAGTAACCCGTCTTTGGTGAGACGTTGGCTGCGACGCAGCACCTTCTCAGAACTCATTGCCGAACGACGAATTCCAATTTTTTCCATTTTCCTCGATTGAAAATCACTTATATTTTCTATTTTTCCAATTAGTTTAATTTATTATTAACTGTGTTTCGTTTATTGAGGTGAGTGCTATTTCGATTTATTTATAAAACAGTAGATTTGGTAGATTTATTTCATAGCTGCCTTCACAAATGTTTTTATTCAAACTTTTCCCTTTGAATTTTCAAAACAAACTTCAAACTGAATTTTCCTGTTTATGTTGTTACCAATTTTTCTCAACAGTTTTCTTTTTAATTATCTTAGTAGTATCGTCATCTTAACTAAAATAGTTTTTTAAGCAAAACGATAAATGAACGTCACATATTATGTTTTATTTTTATACGTATGATTTACCCAAAGAATAACCGGTTATAACGACAACGCTTAAAATGAAATTTGGTTAATATGAAAAAATATTTTCAACCCCTCAAATATGTATACTGTTTAATGTTTATATACCGTATATACCTACCATGTACTTATAGATAAAAGGACCTCAAGGATCAAGTACCTTACGACAGATTCTTAAGCCTGCTCCTTTTTGCTAGACTTAAATTAGACCAAAAATAGTTTTTTTTTTGGTATGCGAAAAATGGTACCGAAAAAACAATGTCTGCAGTGTAAGAAAGTGCGTAAGACACACATAAATTTTTTAAACTTTTTAAAAAGGCAACGGATTCAAATGATTGATAATAGGGCCCCATAGACGAGCATTCTTTTCGGCAGGAATATTGATTCCGTCTGGAAAGAACGTTCGTGTACGGGTTTCGCCGAAAATTAACCTTAGCAGGATTACTTGGAAGGATTGCGTTTCAAAATTTACGCCGTTAGTAGAGCCTCGCCTTTCCTCTCAGCTCTTACCCGTTGAAGTGGAAAGCGTGTCGTTCTTTCGATTTACATTTATAATAAGTAGTTTTTTAAAAGTATTTTAATTCGGATTTTTGAAGTGCTACTTTTTAAAATGTAACACGTAATTAAAGAATGCATTGGAGTATATAAAGCCCACTCAGAACTATGGTAATTAAAAAATAAGGAAGTTCACGGAAACAAAAATTTAAAATATACAGGACACCAGGCTCTGGTACAAGTATATAAAAAGTACGACCCTGACGCGGACATTAACCGTTCATTAACCGATAATTCTCTCAGCAATTTCATGTCACTAAACATTTCCCGATCACGAAGCCACCTCTTCATCCATTTTCTTTTTCTACTTACCCTATACAAGCTGTACATAGCTACAGCCATACCAGTAACGGCTAACACCTTACGTTCCATCTATAAAACTGGCGGATTAGGTGAGAGGACGCGCTTTCCATTCACATGATTATAATCTTTCCGAACCGAGAAGAAAGAGCCCATATATGAACACTCTTTCCCGTCGGATGTAAATTCAGTGAACAATTCTAACGAATTTCTATTTCTCGTTAGTGGCCACGAGAGGATTATGAATCCCGACGTGATGGAACGGCATGATTACTTGACAAGAATGATCGCAGGAAAGACTTTTCGTTAGTGGGGACGAGAGGAATGTGAATCCCGTCAGTCTTTTCTTCACGATTGCACTAAGCGGAAAGAACGTCGGGAAAGAATGCTCCTCTATGGGGCCCTATTTATTCTACTTTAACTGGAAGACTTGTTATTTAAACACGCTAATCTCAGATGCTAAATCGCATAATCTTGTTGAATCTAGTTTTTATTATATTTAACGGCGTAGAAGTTAGAACATGTTAAGCTATTTAAAAGCAAATAATTTTTTTTTCTGATATTTCTGAATAACTTTAATTATTCTAAATCCCTTATTAGGGTTGCCACCTCTAAGTTTCATGAAGGCGGAAGCAATCAGGAATTACAATCATCCTCGTTTGAGTAAATCAATTTTTCACGCCGTGTTCTAAAAATAGAGATTTAAAAAAAAATTATACCTAAATTAAAATTAAAATTTGTTCTTTTATGTCTCTAATACACGAGACAGCATGAACTTGTCTCGGTGTAACAAACAATTAGCAAATTTACAAGGCAATAAAAAGGTATATTTTATGCCATTTTCTTCCAATTAATCCATTTGACTCAATTGCATACAATTAAAATAATTGAGAAAAAATTACATACCTACGTAAAATGTAATTCCCCCGTCATAAGAAAAAGTAAGATTATTTTCTTGGTAAAATGCTATCATAGCTGTTAGCCACCACTTGCAGTACGTACTCTGATTAACCGCCCTACCTTTAGGTTTTTTTTCCAAGATATGTGCAAAAAAACATCAGGTTTTGTTACATTTAGATTATATATATATTTAGAAAGACAAAAATTGTTAGCAATTTTTTAAGTATGATAAATTTTAAAGCATGGTATGTACAGGCCCTTGACTGCCCTTAAAGAACTACTTATTCAAATATTGTTGGAACGCGTGTGTATCTCGTACAGTTTATAGTTTTTGGGTATATTATTTTTTCTCAAGCGCGTACGTGATACGGGGTAGCGCAGATTGGTCCGCTCAAAGTATGCGTATCACGTACGTTTGTATGTGTAGGGCGGTTAATTTAAAGATTCGTTGCATAAGTAATTGTAAAATGTTTACCAAAAGCGGGAGTTTCGAATTAAAATCAGGGGACTTGGGAAAAACGTTCCGATTTCGGAAGTATCCCGATCAAATCGGGAGAGATAGCAACCCTATTCCTTACATGCTGAGATGATAAATCTTTACTTTTACTTCTGCTTAATTCGTTAATTATTTATAAATTGAAAGTAAATATTAATAAATTCCTATAAGTGCACTATCTTTTTGTGAGTTGATCTTAATATCATACGTACTTTTAACAACTAATTCTGAGCAAGTTGTAAATCGATTTATATCTCCTACCCCAGTGGTTCTTAGTTTGGCTTCGATCGAACCCCAGGGATTCGGCGGAGGTCAAGACACCCACCTGACTAATATAAGGTATATGGAGATATAGGTCCCATACCTATACTTTGAATTTGCAAAAAAAAGTATTTTTTTAATTAAGGGGCCATCCATAAATTACGTCACACGAATTTCATGATTTTTGACCCCCTCCCCCGTCCTTGTGACAGCCGGTCACATTTGTGAGACCCACTTCTCCTTAGTGTGACGTCACATACTTTACAATTTTACGTATCCAAATAGTTATTGAATGAAAACAGCATTTCCAAAATTTGTTTTATTTCAACTTAAATGACAAAACAATTGGAACCTTATGTTTTTACAGATACCTAGTGTTGGAAATGTTTTTTAGATTTTCGTTAATAGTTCAAATTTCGTGTTTTACTGAACACTTAGATTAAAATAGTTTTTGAAATGTCACGTCACGAAATTTAGAACCCCTCCCACCCCTTGTCACACTTTGTCGACCCCTCCCTCCCCCCTAAACGTGTGACGTAATTTATGGATGGCCCCTAAGAAGGGTTCGATGAATGTGCGTATAAAACTGGTGGCGGTCAGTACCTCCAACAAGGTTAAGAACTACTGTCCTACCCCGTATTCAAAGTATGAAATGAAGGGTATTTGACTTGAGGCTATTTTTACAAAGTCTAAGTTTGTGGTATTTTTAATTTTAGTTGTAAGTTATAGGAATGTTTCCAGAAATCGTTCTACTGCAGGTAGTACGGAGATTTTGTTGTCTTTCTCATCATAGACATAGCTTTCCTCCTAAACTTGAACTACATTTACTAATTTTGTTAAATTGAACGTAGTCACGGGAAGCTTCTGATTACATCGTATTAAACCGACCTCCCACTTACCAAATCGATCGACTCCATTAAACAAAAAATTAAAAAAAAATACAATTGGTTTCTGAAATATATTTCGTAGCTAATGAGAAATTGTTATCAAGTAGAGGAACTGCCATTATTAAGGGGGTCATCCCATGTGACGGCCTGTTTTTTAGGGATTTTTTAGGATTTTTTTTTCTACGACCAGTAAATAGATAGAGCTTTAAGTTTATTATCATTTGTTAACATATATTTCGATAGTATAAATATTTTAAGCTAAAAATATTGTGTAAAACATGAGTTGCAGCGTTCTGAACATCCCCATCTCGAAAAAATGAGCTCGCACTTCCTCCACGATTCCGGCTGATTGGCTTATTCAAAACAAAAAAAAAAAAAACAACGGCGTTTTAATCTGTAAGCTTAAATGCACGGAATGAACTATTATCAAATGAATATACCAAAAATTGGACTTTTGGTAGACATTTTAAATAAAAGTTGCAAATTTTGCGTTTTTTTTGTTTTTTGCTATAAAAAAATAGAAATTTTGAAAATTTTCGATTGATAATAGTTCATTTTATGCGTTTACATGTGTTAGGTGTACCCTATAAATTTCAAGTTATTCGGTGGAGCCGTTTTTGAGATACGATGGAGGAAAGTTTGAAAAACACGGTTTTCAGAAAAACTCGTTTAGAGTTTCAACTGCCAATTCAGCGCTCCGAGCAGCTCTTTCTTCTACCTGCTGTATCTTTAAAACGACTTCGAATTTTTAAAAATCACTTTACTACCGTATTATAGATATGTTAAGAAAGCAATTTATTAAAAAAAATTCGATTTTTTGAAACCATCACATGGGTCGACCCTCTAGAAATTTGATATATATTTTACAGGTAGGAGTTAATTAAGTGCTTTGATATTAAAATTCAATGAAATGGAGTTAATCGATTTGACAAGGGAAGCATTATTAGGTAATTCAATGTTTTCAATATTTTTCTCAGAAGTACCATGGGTAAGGACCGTAGTTTTGTTTTAAAATGTTCAATCAACCCAAAACCGTCATGTTCAACGTATTCATCCCCTGCTGTTCATCGAAATTTCATTATCAACGATACGATTCCTTCTCCAAACGACGTCGAAACAATTACCAGCAGCCAAGAAATGTCTTTAACTCGATTAGTCTCCAAAGAAAACGAAACAAAAAACCGACAAACACCAACAAATCGAGGTAGTTAACCAGATAGAATCAAAATTTAATTAAAAATTTTTAACAATTCATAACTTTTGCCAGATTTATTACATCTTGAAAAAGTTCTGTTGAGAAATTCAAGTTTATGTCGTCAAGTCTTAAAACAGTTTAGTCAAGTGAAATCAACGTCTACACGAACAACTTATAACTCAGAAATGGAACAGACTCGAATGCATTTGGCAAGACACTTTTCAGATTATGAAAAATATAATGAAAGCAACAAGGAAAATGTTGGAAGAAAAACCAAAACTGTTAATGAGAAAGACAACGATGGGAAGTCGCAGAAGCCGAATGCAAAAAAGAAGCTTTTCAATCAAAAAAAGATCGATCCAAATGCAGTTGTTTCGAAAACGCAAGCGAATAAAGCTGGACAAATCTGCAAATCGAGTCAAGAAAAAGAAATTTCTGAGTTTACCATTGCTTGTACCCGTGTTAGCAATGAACAGTATCAGTTTTTAAAGGATGCAATTGCAGTACTGGGACGCTATTCGTTAGATAAATTCGTAACGAAAAGAACAACGCATTTAGTGGCTGGCGAATCTGAACGTACCATTAATATGTTGCGAGCGATTGCTCGGGGATTGTGGATCGTTAATTTCGATTGGATCAGGAAAAGTTTTGAGGCTCAAGCATGGCTTGTCGAAGACGAATTTGAAGTTGAAGATTTTGCCATTTCGATAACGGTATAAGTAACGTTCTGTCGTTTAACTTTTAATTACAACAAATTTTTTTATAGAAATGTCGAGTGGAAAGACAGACCTTTGGATGGCCTTATCGAGTTCGATTATTCGATGATTGCGGAAATATTTATGTTTGTAAAAATTGCACACCGAAACGTAGATTTTTAGAGGAGTTAATCGTTTTGTGCGGAGGAAAGGTTGTGAGAAGTGTCGAGGATGCTGCAGTTATAATTGGTGATGAACTGTTGGATAGGAATCTTAGCGCTATTCATTTGAAAGAGACGTGGATATTGGATTCTATTACCAAAAAGAAGGTGCAAGTAACAAAAAAATATCGATTTAATGATAAATAAGATAATTATGAACAATATATTTGACGAAATTTATTTATATTTATACAACTCTTTGTAAGAGTATCCGTATATTTTATTGTTTTAATAATAAAGTATGTAATATAAAATTTTTGGATTATATATTATTCTATTGATAATAAACCATTTTGTCGAAAATATATTTTCTTTTATTGCTTCTGCACGATATATTTGTATAACAAAACTATATTTTTAGGCAATTGAAAACGTTTAAATATTATATTTCTAGCTGATACCCGCTCGCTTCGCTGAGTGTATCTAAATTTAACTGATTGTTTGAAAGATTCCCTACGTTCATAGCGAAATATAAAAATTAATCTATTTCGACAGAAAAAAATGATAAGTAGATACTTTCCGACTTTAGATCCAAAGAAAGTTCATCAAAATTCGCAAAACTACTTTTCAAGCAAGAGATGTTAGCTGTCTCACATCTTCTATACGATTATTTTAAATTAAAAAGTACCTGTATTCCTTTAGGACTTGAAAATGTTTTATACCAAATGTCATTTCAAACCGGTCCGCTATTTTATGGGACATCCCGGACATCCATTAATAACGCGAGGCGTTTTTGGCAATTATTGGAATCCCACCCCCTCCCCTCTGGTAAAATGTCGTGAGATTTGGCACAACCCCTTCCCCCAACCCCCAATCTAATATGATATTTTTCAAAACGTGTGTTTCTAGTGTAAATGCCTTGCGGAATTTGCAAAACCACTACTGGTTCAAATTGAAAAATTTTTTTTGTGTTGGATAGTCTAATTATTGACAAAGGCTTTAGGCTATACAACATCACGCTGCGACCAATAGCAGCAGAGCATCGATGGAAAATGTTGCAAAAACTAGAAAGAAATTTTCCTTTTGAGAGCGTTCGTGGCCTGCCCTGCGTAAACGGTTAAAGTTACGCAAAAACTATGGGAAGCAAAATTGTTCCTCTTAAAAAGTTTTAAGTTTTTAAGTTTAAAGTTGGCCCGCTATAACCTTTTTAATGGTTATTAAAGTTGTTTCAAAAATAATTCATTATTTGCGAAATTGTTTTTAGAAACATATTATTGATTCTTACCCAAATAAATACGGGTTTTAATAAAATTTGGTATGATGATAAATGACAATCTGAGTCATTAAATAGAATAATTTTTATTACGGGAAAATGTCTCATTTCCCTGAAAAATTAAATAACGGGTTGGAGCAAAACATTATGCATAAACATATATACATTTTTAGTTAAAAATGGATTTTGGGTAATATTTAAGTATGATGATAGCTAACTATGTGAATCATTATCTAGAATACGTTTTATGTCGGATAATTTCAACGGGAAAATAGAAAAATAATGTTGAAACTAAATGTTTTTAGCTGATTATAATATATTAATAGTAATAACTCATAAGGTCCTCAAGGCAAAAAATAATTTTTTTATCCTACAGTCTTATTTATATTCAGGAAAAATGTACGGTTCCCGTAGGATAGATAAGTTTTAATTTTTCACAGAGCAAAAGATTATCATAATTTCTTACAATGTGGTGGTTAATTAAGAGTCAGAGAATAAATATAGGCTATCATTAATGTCAAAATATAGCACGGTTACCGTAGGATAGGATTAGAATTGTATCCTTCAGGAACTGAGTATTTAAAAGGAGTTTCGTAAAAGTGCATGAATAAACGTTTTAACTAATTTTCCTCAAGAAGGATTGGTCTATCTTTTATCCAGGAAAAATGTACGGGCTCCGTGGAATAGATACGTATTTGTTTTCCATAGAGCAAAAAATCGACATAATTGTACTCTTCCCGTGGGATAACAAGACAATTGTATCTTACAGAAACCGTGTATTTAAAAGAAGTTTCGTTAAAGTTTGTGAAATAGAGTTCTAGCTCATATCTTCAAGAAGGCCGGATCTCTTTTTTATCTAGGAAAAATGTACTACTCCCATGGGATAAATATGTTTTTGTTTTTTTCAGAGCAAAAGATTGACATGATTTTTTGCAATAGGGTAGTTGAGAGGTCAAAGAATAATATAGATTATTTCTTATGCTAGAATAATGCATGGTTCTCAAATGATAGCATAACAATTGTACTTATCCTGTAGGAATCGTGTTTTTAAAAAAGCTTTCGTTAAGGTTCGTGAAACTTCAAAAAAGTTGAAATAAAAATGACAATTTTTACTAAAAAATATGATTATTAATTTAAAATCCGATAACATTGATAAATTAATAATGAAAATTTTTGAAACATTGAAACTTCTTTCATCGTTAATTTTTGAATGTCTATAATGTTTAGAAATAAACGTGTTAAATTATATTTAAACAGTCAACAATTACTTCACTTACTCGACTTTTTGAACTATTGAAAACTTTGAACTTGGCGAAAAACTCAGTTAAATATATAATACACTAGCTGGTCCTCGCTTCTGAGGTTCTACGGTTTCTATTATTTAATCAGAATAATTTAGATACGGTCAGCGAAGCGGGCGGGGACCAGCTAGTTGTAGAATATTTGGCCATATTTAAGTGAAGGAACATGTTTTACTTGATTTTTCTTTAACATTACTTTTTTTCTTGTATAAAAAAAATTGTGATATTTACCGAGACCCCTCCTTTCCTCAAAGTAAGATTAGATGAGATTTGGCTCGACCCCCTCGGCCCCTGAACGCCTCACGTAATTAATGGATGTTCCCTTAAAAGAATATATTTAGTATGCATATATATAGTATAGAATAGATTGTAGTTATCCTACAGAAACTGTACCTTTTTTAGAATAATTTTAGTATATTATTTTAATACGTTTATTTCTAATTAATATCTTCGACAGTGAACAATAAAGAAATTCAAATATCTTAAAAATGTCATTATTAATTTTATCGGATGTTTAATTGAAATTCATATTTATTTTCCAGTAAAAATTTTCAATTTTTTATTTTAAAATTTTTTAGAGAACTTCTTTCGTTACTGTGTAAAATTGGTCAGGCCTTCTTGAGGAAAATGAGATAAATTCTATTTCACAAACTTTACCGAAACTTCTTTTAAATATAGGTTCCTGTAGGATATAATTGTTTTGCCATCCCATGGAAATCATGCATTATTCCAGCTTTAAAAGTAAGCCTTATCATTCTCCCCCAAACTACCACATTGCAAAAATCATATCAATCTTTTGCTCTGTGATAAACAAAAACATATCTATCCCACGGGAATAGTAAATTTTTTACGAGTAAAAAGTAGATCAAGTCTTTTTATGGAAAATGAGCTAAGACTCTAGTCCGTGAACTTTAACTAAACTCCTTTAAAATACACGGTTCTTATAGAATACAATTGTTTTGCTATCCCATGGGAACCGTTTATTATTCTGATATAAGAAGTAACCTATATCATTCTCTGACCCCTAAACTACCACATTGCAAAAAAGGAAGTTAATATTTTGCTTTTTTTTCTGGATATAAAGTATACTATATATTACACCGAATTATAATCTATATCTATGCTAAATTTCATCCAGATTCATTCAGTACTTTTTGAGTGAAAGAGCAACAAACACCCATACATCCATTCGTACAAACTTTCGCGTTTATAATATTAGTAAGGATTCCATTTTTCCAAAGACGTCCTTAAAATCGATTATTTTTTGTAGAATATTGAATATTAACTAATGTGGGGCATTAAAGTCTATATGCAAGCTAAATATAATTATAATATCAAAACACTATTCATTGAATCCTCCATCCAAGTAGGTATAAGAAACTTTTTCAGCTTCTCTCCCAATGTAGTATAGCACAAGAACCAACAACAATATATTCCACAATAGTATAATATAAGATTAGAACTAGCAAGAGGGTATTTCAATTTTTCAGGATAACATACCTGAATGGAAGTATAATAAAGGAAATAGACACTTTTAAGTTATGAGATAAGTCATGTGCGGTAATAAGTATAATGGGTTGCCTATACTTAGCAAATATAACATTTTAAAGGCTCATTTTGGCAAACAATTAATCCTATTTAATGACAAAAATACACAGTATTAAACATCTATTCCTCAAATAAGCGACAGTTTGCACTTTGACATGTATTTTTATACAAACAAATAAATAAAAAGATATGAAGGAATCAATAGGAAAGCTACCACGGTTTTCTGCAATACCTCCAATAATATGCCTGTAACACCAATTACACAGATAAATAATATAAAAGTTGTTAATAAAAAGTTTTACATGAAATTTATATAAGAAGATAAGAAATAGATATTAATCTATATTATCTATTTGTTTATTCAAAATTTTAGTTTACTTGTAAATGTGTCCTTGCTCTGCTGGAGAATGGCAAAGATAACTTTAATTAAATATAGTTTTAAAAATTGAAATTACTAAATTAATAAAATGACTAAAGATAGTTTTATAATGGGATAGATTCAATAACTACGAGGTACTTATATATTCCATATGAACCTAGAGAAAAACCAAATACAGAACCATCACATATAGTACAATATAATTTCAGCATAAATTAAAAGAAAACAAACTTTAAAATAGTTTTAAGTAAAAATTGGGATAAGTTTTGTTTTGTTTGTTTTTTCAAATGAATTTTTTTCAGATCCAATAACCATTAAAACATTTTATAATTGATATCAGGGCCGTTATTAGGCAAGGACATCAGGGGAACTTGTCCCAAAAAGAACTCTGAAAAAAATCTCATCTCATGTATTTTTTGATGTATATAATTTATGTAAAGGTTTAATAATATTGTAATTTACATACCGAAAATATCATTCTTTAACTTAATTTATGAGCTAGTTGACTTGATTTTCAAGCTACTTGACTTAAAGTCAAGTCAAACTAAAGTCAGAGATTGTGGATAAATATTATTCTAATGTTTAATGATTTTTTGATAACGTTTTATAAATTGATGAACTACGACAACAAGTCTGAAAAAATTCGGCCATTTTGTCTCGTTACCTACATTTGAACCTGTGCGTGGAAGCGAGAACGCGATACAAGTGATAGAGAGGCACGATATTATTGTTGAATCCTAGGCAACGTAGGGATGGACAAATGTATAAAATATATCGATATATATCGTATCGATATTTACAAGCAATATCGATAGATGCAAAGTAAAAAATATCGATACTTCGATATATCGATATTTTCATCTCAAAACGCGATTACTTGAAAAATTGTCAATAACAATAAGTGGAATAAATTATAATTATTATAAAATATAATAAAGCTCTTAAAAAAAATATCGAATTTGATATTCGGAAATAAATATCAACTATCGATAATTTGATATATCGATAGTTGATGCTCTTACCTAAGACAACGTGTTTCGTGTTTTTCTTTTACAATTTACTTAATAAGATTTAATTGATTTTTCCCTTCATAATTTTTAATCTGATTTCATTTTGAAAAAATTGTTAATTTTCAATTAACTCCTTTGTATTATACAAAGTAATGATAATTCAGTGATAATGATTCAATTCATAAAAGTACGCAATTTTTCATCAATTAGGTGTTCTTTATGACGTTATCACGTAAAACTATCGTCCGTAAACCGACTTTACAGAGTATTTAATAAAAAAAATCATTTAACATTAAAATATTATTTATTAACAAAACCATGAACATTTAAATTACTGAATTAATAATGAATATGAACAAGGTAAAAAAATTAACTTAAATGTCAATATATAAAGTTAATCATTGAATTGCAAGTTATTTCAAAAACTCAAGCATTATTTGTGTGTTTTTTTTAAATCTCAATGAATACCTTATACATCCCATACCTATCCTATATGCTATCGTTTCACTTAAGATAACTTAAGACCCAATTTGAAAGTCCTGCCCAGAGCCAACACAAAAAGCTAGTTACTTTTTAATTAGTTAATTTTCCAGGACTTTACATAAACTATTTTTCGTGGTTCAAATAGTCATAAATAACTTATCTTAATTTTATCTTATTTCGATTTTATCATTAATCCTTACATTCTTGATGCTCATATTATAGCAGTATTTGGAATGTTGTTTTCAAAATTTTTATCTTAACTACCAAATTTAATTAAGTTTAAGATACTTGATTACAATTTGCACCATTATTGATAATATTGTGCAAGAAATATCAAAATATAGAATAAAAAAACTGTTTTGACCACTTATTGGCGCAGTGATTAGAGCAATTGCTCTCTCTGCTTCATGCGTCAATCCTTAATATCGATCTAAGATAAAATTAGCCAACAAAAATTTCTGTGTTTAGACAGTTGAGATATGACCTTATATGTTAAAGCGACTTAAAATTCCAAAAAAAAAAAACGGTTTTGATTTTTTTACAATATCATAACATTTCAATATTTTTAGCACTTGATAATCAATTATAATTTAATTATATCTGATTTCCATGTCATCGTTTTAAAGTTTGAATTATCAAATAAACTTTTAACAACTGAAAATTTATAACTGAAACTAAAAATTATATTTACTCAAGTTAATGTCATTAAAAGCTTATGTATAGATTATATTCCCATTATATTTTTTCAATAAAAGTTATTCCAATTATGTTTTTATTGTTGTTCATAGACACTATAATATTCTATTTTCTTTTATTTAGCTTATTCTTCAAATGAGACGCTTAGTTTTCTTTGTTCAGTTTAACATGAACTGAATTGAAACTTTAAAGGCAGTTATAGATTATGAAAATATTATTGTTTAATTTATTATTTGCCAATCTTGTGACTTGTGAATGCTTATAGTATTAACCATAAAATATGACTTGTGATTAAATAAGTCATGAAAGAATTTATTTGAATAAAGTGGGGATAAAGAAATATAAATCCTTTAATGTTCATTTTTACTGCTATTCCATTAATTGTTTTTGTTTCATTCTAAGTTGTGCAGTTTTGGATTTGTGAATCTTTCACTTTTTAAAATGAAAATTGTTAAAAGTAAGATCTGTTTTTGATTTATTTATTTTATTTAGACGCTTAGAAATTTGAATTCTAATGACTTTTTAAGAAAATTAAAATTTTATTATTAAGATATGTACGACATCATTAGTATTTTAGAGGAATTTTTGTTTAGATATGAACTTTATTATTAGATATTAGAACATTATGTTTGATGCTTTTCAATGTTTAGCTTGGTAAAATTAGTTTAAAAATTAAAATCAATATATTATAGAACAACTTTTAATTCGAATATGTTGTTATTAAGTTTGTTCCAAATGAAAGCAAAACCGTACATCGTACGTTACAAGACATGTGCAGTGTAAAATTATTACAATATACCCCATTGTACTTCTTTATTTTCAATTAGAACAAACTTATTGGTAACTAAAATATGATCGATTTAAGACTTCATAAGTTTTTGTTCCTGTCGAAACTGTAATTTGTTGTTACCTACACTAAATTGTAAATTAATAAACTTAATGAGACAGAAAAACTAAGTTCATAAATATAAATGATAAAGTAAGGATTAGTATCTAAAGATTTTTTTTTAACAAAGTTATAACCTACAGCAAGTAAATCTATTGCAAATTTTTAGCGAGTTTTGGCATCATTTATCTTGTGTATGTAAATGAATAATTAAATAATACTTATTGTTAACTAACAAAGATACTTTTAATTAAGTACGTGGCAAAGTTGCCACGTTGTATTTTAGGGTATCTTTTCCAGATAATAAATACTTTATGAAAACTCCAAGATGTATTTCAAAAAATGAAACTTAATAATTTTAATAATACGAAATATTAAATATTAAATGAATAATACAAAATTAAAAAATATCTGCTGCGAGGGGTCATAGTATTTTCTTTTACTTTCATTTATGAAATTCGATGTTGGTTAAAAGAACTATAAGCACTTTATCTCAATTATATATAAAAATAAGTCGGGTTTTCCTTCTTGACGCTATAACTCCAGAACGCACAAACCGATTTCCACGGTTTTGCATTCGTTGGAAAGGTCTCGGGCTGTGTGCGGTTTATAGCAAAGAAAATTCAGGAAAAATTTAAACAGAAAAGCGGGAAAATCTTTTTTCACATACAGTGCCATCTCTGATGATACATAGCATGTACTACAAACCAATATTTTAAGTAGATAGTGCCGGTGCGTGATACATTGCTTGACAAGCAATGAGAGTTTTCATAGTGCAAAAAATCGACATAATTGTACTCTTCCCGTGGGATAACAAGACAATTGTATTTTACAGGAATCGTGTATTTAATAGAAGTTTCGTTAAAGTACGTGAAATAGAGTTCTAGCACATTATCCTCAAGAAGGCCTGATCTCTTTTTTATCCAGGAAAAATGTACTACTCCCGTGGGATAGATATGTTTTTGTTTGTCATAGAGCAAAAGATTGACATGGTTTTTTGCAATAGGGTAGTTGAAAGGTCAGAGAAAAATATAGATTATTAATTCGTATGTTAGAATAATGCACGATTCTCAAAAGATAGCATAACAATTGTACTTATCCTACTGCAGGAATCGTGTTTTTAAAAAAACATCCGATAACATCGGTAAATTAATAATGAAAATTTTTGAAACAAGAAACTTCTTTCGTTGTTAATTTTTGAATGTCTATAATGTTTAAAAATAAACGTGTTAAATTACTATTGAAAAATTTGAACTTGGTGAAAAACTCAGTTTAATTATAATACATTCAACATTTTCGAACTGTATTGCTATTTAAAGAACACAAGTATAAGTATTTTATAATATTCATAAAAACGTATAGAACCAATAAGATAGCTCTTCTAGATAGCTATATAGAATATCTTCCTGGAAAAGTAGTTTATCTGAATTTCATGAACTTTCTATGAATCAAAAATCTAGAAATATCTATCTGTCTTTTTTTGTTGATGAGATGAAAGTTTCCATTATTCAATCAGTATAATTTAGATACGCTCAGCGAAGCGGGCGGGGACCAGCTAGTAAATATATAAACAGAACAATATACATACAGCCTCTATACATATACCTAATCCCACCCTTAACCTCAGAACCGTCCTTATTTGAATTTTCCCAGAAAAAATTTCAAATAAAAGTTGTAGGCATCAATATTTCTAAGAACTATAAAAAGTTTAAAGAAAATCGTTGTAGCCGTTTTCGAAAAAATTGATAAAGCTCAAAAACTTCTAGAATGAAGTGGAGCTTTCGGTTAACCGATTTCAACCAAAAACTTCGCGGCACAACTAGACATCATATGAAGGCAAATATCCAAGTTTGGTGAAATTCGGATAAATCTTTCGATACGATATGGCTGTCACACACAGACATGTTGCTAAGAACCACTTTTTTGGACTCAGGGAACCTCAAAACATGTATTTTCGGTGAAAACTCGAATTCGAAAACTCGCCCGATTACAATACTTCCTTTACTATCTATATAGTAGTAAAAGAATAAAAATTGTAAGTATCGAGTAAAAATCGATTACGCTTAACGGATTCGCATCTCCAAAAGTAGGTACTTGTAAATTGCAATTTACAAACAAAATTACAGCCACCTATTGGCGCAGTGGCTAAAGCAGTAGTTCTTTCCACTTCATGCGTCAAGTGGTTCGGGTTTGATCCCCATTGAATCCTAGACTTAAGATCATAGACCTAAGATTAAAATTGACCAACAGAAATTTTCTGTGTTTAGACCAGGGTTCGGCAATCTTTGGTTGTTAAAGGGACAAATATTTTACGTGGGGTTTGATGCGGGCTGCACTTGGGCAATGGCGGATCTAATGGTAAGCATTTCTGCTGACTAGAAACATCCCACCCAACCCCCCGATTACGCTCCCTGAAATACCCTTGTGGGCCATGCATTGTGAACATTAAAAATCGACGTACGAACTACCAATGAAAATACTACCACCAAATTCACTGTTAATTCTACCCCAAAAATAATCTCATTGTACAATCCCCGCCATTTTTGCTTCGGAATCCCGCAATTTAACGACCTCCACGCAAATTAAGACTGGCCTACATAGAGAAATATACTCGCAAATTCGAATTGCCGAATATCTTGCGGGCCGCATGCGGCCCGCGGGTTGCTAGTTGCCGACCCATGGTTTAGACAATCGTGATATGACCTAAGCTGTTAAAGCGACTTAAAACACCAAAAAAAAAACAAAATTAAAAGAATTAACTTTGTTAAAAGAGTGCAAATGTGCACTCATTTCTTCACCAATTTTTCACTAATCACAAACTACAAGTAATGATATCAATTTTTTTTGTCATCCAGCCCTTGAGGTTTTAAAAATAATCAATTTAAACCTTTTCTCAAAAAAGTTGAAGACCACTGGTCTGGAGGAGGATAAACCGTTGACTCTACTTTTACGTTTTACCTTTGAAGATAAACAATTTTAATTGGCACCTTTTCTTATTGTTACGGCTAAAAACTTATCAATTTACGATTTGCAATATTTTTAAAAGCAAATTAAAAGTCTAGTTAAAGATTCCTACCTATATAATTATATTATTATTAAAATTCATTCGTCATAGAGGTTTTGACATTGAAATAAATGTGCGAAATATGAAATCAATTTTCTTTACTATTTCATACCTCTCTAAATGTCTGTGTTGATTTTTCTATCTGAAACAACTATTAGCAAGATGCTTTTCGTATAAACATAATAATAATAATAGACAATAGGGTACATGACAGTAAGAAAGAACTAAGAAAATTTGTTATTTAGATGGTAGATTTTTGTGTAAGGATTAAGAAAATCACGCTTATTGAAGTAATATTGAACGTTATAATATTTAAAGTAATAAAATAAATGTCTTAAAATTCAAACATTTGTCACGTGATCTAAACGCCAATCAGAGCTCGTGACGTCAGAGGTCTGTGTCAATTGAAACGACCGAACCACTGACAGCCACAAACCATCAGTTCTTCGCACCTTTATTTTGTGTTCATTAAGATTCGTTGAAATGAATATTATTACTACTAATATTCATATTATTATTAATATTATTACCATAAAAATGGATCCTGGTTTTATAAAAACAAGTATTAACATAAATGTTTAATCAATGATGACTAAACATGTCTTAAATAACTTAAAAATGTAAGAAACGACATAAAAACTTACATCAAAGTGATCTTTACAAAAATATTAAGAAGATTTCGTAGATACGGCTCCTTTTGGGACGTATATGAACAACTTTTTAGGTGTTTTAATTGAAGTACTCTCTTATTGAGGCACCATGTACCACTTATAAAATTTTGAATCCATTTTTTTACGAGAAAAGTCAATAAAAGCTACCCAACTTATCAAACTTGTTGCTTTGTTGTGACATATGACAGAGAGCATGTGGCTATATTTACCATGCACTGACGTCACAGAAGCCGCCATGTCATTTATCGGCGTTTTGGCGCGAACATAATATTGTAAATAGGAAAATGGAAAATTTTAGGAAATTAGCTTCATTTTTACAAAAATATCGCGCTTTTGGGCTGTTGTGGGTGCATACGAACAATAATAACCAGATTTAAAAAAAATTATCATGTACCCTATTGTATATACATATGTCGACAATGTAGAGAGGAGTTTTTTTTATTAATAATGTATTATTTAGTACAATTTTATTTTTGTGGTCCATCGATTAAAGTGACGGTCTCACAAACAAGAGATCTAAGGGATAAATCCCGCAATCGTTGAAATGTTTTTTTAATTTTTTTATTGAAGTTTGCAAGTATCGATGTTAGTGAAATTTTGGTAGCTCTATTAAAATGTGGCCGTGAATATTTCACGGGTAGCTACTAGTATAACTTAATATCCAAAGTTAATGCTATTCATATATTTTTTTACAAGAAAAATTACCACTTATAAGATAATAAAAATATCAAATATTTTTATTGATATCTCAAAATATTAAAATTTTCACGTAAGATAGATAACCGAATTGCGTATTTTAGCTGGGACATAAATCAATGTTTCTAAATATTTTTTTACTAGCAACTCCTACTATTATGTAAATATTCGGTACATATATACAATTAAGAATTAATTCTCAACTTAGTGTACTTTTTATGAGTCCAACATAAATTTTTGAAAAATACTTCCTGGTTGTTTCGATAATGTTGAAAACATTCTTTAAGAGATAAAGTTAATCATACATAAGTACCGCTGTCTGCAACACTATGAAACTGGAAATATTTGTATCGGGTTTTGACTCATTTATTTCTCCTTTTTTAATAATAACATTTCAAAATTAGTCAAAATAAGGTATTATGAATGAAAATATTAAGTGCTCTCAAATAACATTTACACACTGTAGGTATTATATGCACAATGATATCTAAGAAAGGATCTAGGAAATTGTTTTTAAAGTCTCAAGACCTTACTATACAATATACATAATTCTTTAATGATATTTAATTCATTGAATGCAATTTTACTATTTAATTCAGATAAACGCACGTAATAAAAGCATTATCAGTGTTTACCGTAAAAATTATATTGCAATCACTTAAGCAGATCTGTGATATCTATATATTAATACGTTAAGCAAATATTTTAAACCCCTTTTACCGAATATTATACGAACGGAGGAGTATGAAATTTGGCACAATTGAAGTTTATATGAGGAAATTGCGTTTTGAGATAATATTTTTTTATAATAATGCCTCAAAATACCTTAAATTAATGAAAAAAGACGTCACACACACTACCACGCGTTTGACACACACAGACACACAATACACAAAAATATGTAGGTTTTTAAATCTCAGTTGTTCAGTTTGACCACAGACTTCAACCATATTCCAAATGTCATTATTTAAACAAAATATTGTGAGAGGAATTTAAATTTTGAAATTGTAATTATTGAAATTGAAGGAAACAAATTTAACCGATTATTTGATTATTGAGTAATATTATTAAAAATATATTTAAAAGATACGTATAACTTCAAATACACAACGTTTCAACCATTTTATTTGATCTTCATCAGGTGTTTTTTGATTATTATATAACGTATAAATAATTCATACTATATTCTTTTGGCAAAACCATTCAAATAAATTACACAAAAAATTAATTTAGGTAGGTAGGTACTATTTGAAAAAAAAAAGCTTAGCTTAATTCAAAGTTTTAAACAGGACTTATGCAGCCTATTTCCATTTTTTTTTATCTTTGGCTTTTAAATGAAAAAAATCTAAACATAAAGGTACTTTTGTTTTACTTTTGAACATAGGAAACTCACTTGAATTTACTTCTGATGTTTCATAGTCATATTTTTTTTTTGTCTAAAAAATATTTCAGAATACTGTAATTTGAATTGACATACAACATTATAAAAAGAAAAATATCTGCTGCGTGGCGTCACAGTACTTCTCTACAATAAATAAAATGATAGCTGTTTTCCAATGTTCGCTTTTAACTCAAAAACTACTGGATAGATTTCGATCAATTTTTTGTTTGTTTTACTTCTTATATACTTGATCCTTATCTAAAAATAGAATTATCACGATATCTTCATTAAATACAAAGTAATTAAAGTTTTAAAAAATGCGATTTTTGCAAGCAAAACACGCTAAGCGGGCATTTTTCGTCGCTTTGATAGAGTGGGGCAAACGGTTTAATGCGCATGAGCTGCAGAGACTGCGTTTCTCCTTCCACTGCCTACTGATTATTTCATATTTGAGCGAAGACTTAATAGTTAATGCAGTTCAGCGAGATATTAGATTAATATAGCTTTTTTCTTTTAATTCTCTTTTATCATTTTTTACATTTTAATGACAATACAAATTCAAAACACATTATTAAGGTACAACCGTTACAATTATCAAATTACATTTCAACACTCTCTTTTATTATTGCATATATTTTTTAACCAGAAAGAGTTAAGTTGGCGAGATTAAAGTTTTTTTTTTTTAAATTGCGCCTTAAATGCACTTTTCGGATCCCCAATTGCTCCAGGTGTGTAGTTAATAGTTGGGAGTAATTAATAATTACATTTTTTTTAAAATTTTCAACCTCAAGAATTAAAATCGCTTAAAAACACAAAATAATTTTTAATTGAAATTTTTTAAGCTCTCTATCTGACTTTTCATTACGCAAATAATTGGTCAAATTTTTGCAATATTTTTAATAATTTATTATTTGTAACTATTTATACATGTATTGTTGTACTATGACGTCTTCAACTACCGTTGGATCTTATAAACATGAATAGTTTAAAAATTGAATTACTAATTAACTATACACGTGGAGCAATTGCGGATCTGGAAAGAGCATTTAAGGAACAATTTTTTTGAAAAAAAAAACAGTGATTATTTTGGTTAATAGGGTATAGCAATTTTCATTTTAATAGCAAGCAATTAACTAATAATTATACACTTGGAGCAATAGCGGATTCTGCAGGAGAAATTTTTTGGCATATAGTTAAATATGTTCTACGCTAAGTTCTCTCCGGTTATTTTTAATATATTTTTGGTTTCAATTTTTAAAATTTTTTTCCTGTTTAAATTAAAAATGTTTTTTACATAATAACCTACGCAGACGACGTCGCGGGTATCAGCTAGTTTTAAAATAAAACTGTTAAAATAGTCAAAAGTATGATCCCTATAATTTTATCTAACATAGAGATAAGAAACATAGAAACTTTGTAATGAGGGCACAAAAATTGATTAAATGTACACATTTTTATGTACTTTTTAAATTTTTAATAAATATTTATCAGTTTTATGCATTTAATTTTCAACACAATCAAGGTTTTAACTATAGTCTATAATGATAATTAGAATCACAAACAGAAAGAATTCCAACCAGAGACGTATTCAAATAAAATTCCACTAACTATTAATTTTAATGGTTCAATTTCATTCTCGACAAGTGAAATAAATGTGATGAGTTACAATATAAGTGGAACACGTTTTCACTTGCATTGAAAAATTTTTCTATTAATAACTTTACAATGGGACAAAAACCAGCACTGGAAAACTAGTTTTGTAGTGTACATAAAACGATTAGAAAATACCAGATTTTTTATGAATTTTCTACACGAATACAATTATTGATGTTTGAGTGAATGTTGTTAGTTTTGTTCCGGAGTTCATTTTCCTCTTGAAATTCCTTAAACAAACACCGTTATTCGTTGAAGAAATGCGTTGTCGATAGTTCGAGATTTTTTTTTTCTGTTCGTGCTGATAAGACATAATATGTGACTGTATATACTGAGTATTTTCATAGTCAATGTCAAATCTTTCGACAAGTATTTTATGTTGTGGAAACTTTACGTATGAATTGTCAATTGATTTCCAACAACAATGTTTGACGTAAAAAAAGTTTTAGATTATAATGTTATCCGTTTGTTATCATTAAAGTTAATTAAACGGTCTAATTACCTTATCATGTGGTATAATTTATTTATAAACGCAACTCTTCTCGTTCATTTCTTAGCTATTGACTAAAGATTTTTGTCAAAATTTCAACGAGTTTCAAACTTGAGAATATGTATAATGAAAGTGCGGTTGTTTAGTTACTAATGATAAAATATTTGAATTGATTATAGTTACTAAATACCTATTGATTCGTATCAAAAATGATCGATGAAGATAACATTAACGTGTCAACAACCACAATAATTGGTAAGACAATAAATTGAATATTTTTAATTTTATGCATTTACATGTTTATTTTATTTGATCAGAAATGAGAACTTATTTAAAGCTATACATTTATAACATAAAAGCTTTATTTCAAAGCCCCACAGAATTGTTATTTTCTTACAAAACTTAGCTTTTGGGTTATTATTTTCTTTATTATGAACTAATCAATGACCGAGGAAAAAATATATTGTACCCTTCCCCTGAATATTTGTATTTTCAAGTTAAGCTTTATTCTCAGCTAATGTTCATCGAACAATCGTATTCGAATTGTTTCAAACTGATATCCCGGCTTCTATATAAAACTAGTTATTCACCCCTTCTCCCCTTCAATTTACAGAATGGTCGAATAACCCGAATCGTACTTGGGATTTATGGGATTTTTCTATAATTAATATATTACAGGTTTTAAAAATAACAAAATAATAATCCCCGTTGAATCGTAGACCTAAGATTAAAATTGACCAACAGAAATTTTCTGTGTTTAGACAGTCGTGATATGACCATAAATGTTAAAGCGACTTAAAAGACCAAAAAATAATATTTGTCCACTTAGTGGCGCAGTGGTTAGAGTAGTTTGCTCTCTCCGCTACATGCGTCAGTGGTACGGGGTTCGATCCCCGTCGAATCCCTAGATTTAAGACTTATGATCGAAGATTTATGACCTACAGAAATTTTCAGTGTCTAAGACAGTCGTGATATGACTTTAGATGAGTTTTTTTTTTAAATTTGATTTATTTAACGTCGCATAAACTTCAAGGTTATTAGCGACTATAGTGATTAATTATACTATTAGTCTAAAATTCGAACCTACTTTGACCTTCACCGAGATGATAATAGAATGAAACCTATTTTATCATGAATTTAGTATAATAAGAAATATATTAAACATGGGTTGGCTAAAAAAATCCGGGGCAGACTATTTTTAATTATTTAAAAAAAATATTTTTAATAAAATATTGCAACATCAAGATTATAAAAAAAATTTTTATATCATCATAAGCGCTGTTTTTTTGCGAGCAGGTTGATATAGATTTGTCTGCAAAAAATTCGGTCCTATTAGGGGTTTGCGAATTTTAAAGATTTAAATTTTAATGCGCGTGGAAATGTGTGACAGAGAGATCCGAGGTAAGTATACTGTGTAATAATAAAGGACCTAACATTGCAGTCGCCTGTGATGTGTAAAATTTTTTCTATTTGTTGCAATATTTTATTAACAATCATTTTTTAAAAAAATAATTAAAAATAGTCTGCCCCGGATTTTTTTAGCCAACCCATGTTTATTATTTTTCCTAATAGGTATACTAAATTCATGATAAAATAGGTTTCATTCTATTATCATTTCGAGGTAGGTTCGGATCTTCTATTATACATATTAGATTTTTGATCTTAGATTAGATTTATTCTATGTATATTGTCATTATGTTTATAGTCTTATTTTAATTCCTTATAGATGTTAAAGCGATTTAAAACATCAATAAAAATAATAATGTTAAAAGAATCGAAAAATAATGAACCTATGTGTAAAATTTGCAGACTTTTTTTGTTTATATTTTTCCTTCAACCATGTTCTACTGCAAAATATTTTCTTATTACTCACTACAATATAATATTTTTTTAATTTTTTGAATTAACGATTTTTTATGATTTTACTGATAGCTATGTATGTAGTATAGGCTATATCTTTGTCGCATTGTAATAAGTTTCAACTATACTCTTTCTACTTCTATATCACCATCTTTACTTGATGAATAATTTTTTTGAAGATGTTTTACCTATTAAAAGGTTAATTAGAAGTCGTTCTTGATCATTTTGAAGTTCTGAGCAGTGGAACGCTAACTACCTAATTTTTTGACGTTAGCGTTTAGTTCATTTGTTAGTTCATTTCAACATGTTAGTTCATTTTGGTAAAAATTCATAAACTAATGTGAGAAAATAAGAGGGAAAAAGTTTACCGTTCACACTGAAAAGGTTATTTAAACAATAGTAAAAATTAAAAGTTTTCAAACTGCTCACAGCGTATAAGTATCAATATTTACTTCGATCGATACAACAATAAGCTAAAGAGCAAAATTTCATTTGAAATTCAAACATTTTAAGAAAATCATACTTCCTGAAAAGTTTTGTTTTTAGATCTAAAATATTTCTTTTCTTGGAACCTATTCATCATCTCAGTCCAATTATTATATTTTCTACGTCACAAATACATTCAAATAAAGAAAGTGTATATACATTTTTTTTTCTTTCAAAAAAGAGATTAGGAGTTGCGAAAATTCATTTGAAAATGCTGAAATTTAAAATCGCAATAACGGCTCGACAATTTTTATATTTTAATACACCCAAAAAAAAGAAATCCATTACAAATCTTATTTTGTTTGAATAAATCTCAAACCATATAGGTACAGAATCATAAAGCTCTTTTGAATAAAATTTTAAAAAAATTGTCAACAAATGTTAAATAGTTTCGGAATAATCATAGTTTGAAACTATAGTTAAAATGTTGAAAATTTTTCACAAATTGTGAACCGTTTTCTTGTTATAAGGTAAATTAGAAATGGAACCTATTTTTTAACCCTTCCCGGGAAGGTGAGGGCTGGTTTCCCGCCAGGGTCTTAGGTTAAACTTGATTTCAGAGCTAATTTGATTACGAATCACTAAAATTTATTTTATTTAATTTATAATTTATTCACAAGCTTTAATGGAAACTCCATATTTATCCACAATCACATTGAGTCATTTGAAGACAATTGGTCATTGAGATCTTTCTCGTTGCTTTTGGTATCCAACTTACAAATTACAAACATTAAAGTCATTATATCTAAAATAATACCCAAATCAATCTTAAAATATTTACGAGCGGTCATTAACTTTCCTAATAATCGCATATCTAACTTGACTGTGGAATTACGTAGTGTTTGGGGGTGAATTTGTGGAGAAATTGTTTAGAGAATTATAAATGGAAATTAAGCACTTTGAAAACTGCAGATTATTGATTTAATTGAACTGAATGTTAATGTATGGATGCTAAACAAAGATTGTGAATTTTGTTTCTTCTTAGAGCTCCCGAATTATAATGGGAAAAATATCTATATACTAGCTGATACCCGCTTGCTTTGCTGAGTGTATCTAAATTTAACTGATTGATTAAAAGATTCCCTTGGGATCATAGCGAAATATAAAAATTAATTCATATTGACAGAAAAAAATGATAGATACTTTCAGACTTTAGATCCAAAGAAAGTTCATCAAAATTCGTAAAAACTACTTTTCAAGAAAGAGATGTTAACTATCTCAGAACAGCTTCTGTATGGTCTTTACTAAAAAAAGTAACTGTATTCCTTCTTTTAGGACTTGAAAATCTTTCATACTAAATGTCATTTAAAACTGTACAGCTATTTTAGGGGGCATCCATTAATTGCGCGAGGCATTTTTTTCAATTTTTGAAATCCCCTCCCTTCCTCCCACCCCCGTTAAGATGTTATGAGATTTGGCATGTATTATTCCTCAAACCCGCAATCTAATGTGATATTTTGCAAAACAAAAAAAAGACGTGATATTTGCGAGACCTTTCCTTTCCCCAAAGTAAGATTAGATGAGATTCAGCTCAACCCCATCGGCCCTTGAACACTTCACGTAATAAATGGATGTTCCCTTAAAAGAATAGATTAGTAGATATCCTACAGGATCTTTAGCAAAACTTCATTAAAATTCGTTCCGTTAAGTAATTGTTAAATTTTAAAATTTTTAGTTTATTATTTTAATACGTTTATTTCTAATTAATATCTTCGGCAATGAACAATGAAAAATTAAAATATTTTAAACAATTTCACTATTTATTTTATCCGGTGTTAAATTGAAATTCATATTTATTTTCCAGTAAAAATAGTCATTTTTTTAATTTCAACCTTGTAGAGATTTCTTTCGTTATTGTATAAAATTGGAGAAAAATATGTTAAAATTCTATTTCACGAACTTAACCGAAACTTTTTAAATGTACGGTTCCTGTAGGATATAATTGTTTTGCCATCCCATGAGAACCATACATTATTCTAACCTTAAAAGTTAGCTTTATCATTCTCCTCTAAACTACCACATTTTAAAAATAATATTAATCTTTAACTCTGTGATAAACAAAAAACATATCTATCCCACGGAAATAGTAGGTACATCTCTCCTGAGTAAAAAGTAGATCAAATGTTCTTAAGGAAAATGAGTTAAGACTCTATTTCGTGGATTTTAATGAAACTGCTTTTAAATACACGATTCTTATAGAATACATACTTGTTTTGCTATCCCATGGGAACCGTTTATTATTCCGATATGAGAAGTTACCTATATAATTTTTTGGCCGCTAAACTACTACATTACTAAAAAGGAAGTTAATCTTTTGCTCTGTAAAAAACAAAAAAATACCTATCCCACGGGAACCCCACGGCCCCTGAACGCCTCACGTAATAATTAATGGATGTTCCCTTAAAAGAATAGATTAGTAGCTATCCTTCAGGATCTTTAACAAAACTTCATTAAAGTTCGTTTCGTTAAGTAACTGTTGAATTTTGAAATTTTTAGTTTATTATTTCAATACGTTTATTTCTAATTAATATCTTCGGTAAAGAACAATGAAAAAATTCAAATATTTTAAACAATTTCATTAATAATTTCATCGGGTGTTAAATTGAAATTCATATTTATTTTCCACTAAAAATTGTTAATTTTTTAATTTCAACTTTGTAGAGATTTCTTTCGTTGTTGTGTAAAATTGGAAGAAAATGCGTTAAAATTCTATTTCACGAACTTAACCGAAACTTTTAAATGTACGGTTCCTGTAGGGTATAATTGTTTTGCCATCCCATGGGAACTATGCGTTATTCTAGCCTTAAAAGTAAGCTATACCTGTCTTTCTCCCCCAAACTACCACATTGCAAAAATCATATCAATCTTTAACTATTTGATAAACAAAAAACATATCTATCCCACAGAAATAGAGACTATTACATCTCTTCTGAGTAAAAAGTAGATCAAATCTTCTTAAAGAAAATGAGTTAAGACTCTATTTCGTAGATTTTAATGAAACTGTTTTTAAATACACGATTCTTATAGAATACATACTTGATTTGCTATCCCATGGGAACTGTTTATTATTCCGGTATAAGAAGTAATCTTTTTCTAGCCCCTAAACTACCACATTACAAAAAAAGAAGTTAATCTTTTGCTCTGTAAAAAACAAAAAAATATCTATCCTACGGGAACCGTACATTTTTTTTCTGGATATAAAGTATACTATATGTTAAACCGGATTATAATCTATATCTATGCCACATTTCATCCAGATCCATTCACGTTTATAATATAAGTAAGATTATGTTTTTCTCATGGGAAGTTTGGGTGCCTCCTTTTTGGGTCAAATCTTCCCAATGGTTCGTAGATCAATTTATATTTGAAGCAACACAGATTTCGACCATGGATCAGTTAGTTTTAATTATTCACGATTTGATAACATGAAAAATAATAGGAATTAGGATTTTATTCACAAGATCTGTTTGTATATCAAAGGACAATTACGAATACTACAGACAAATAGAAGAATCAAATGAAAACCTGCAATGTGTGTGTGTGTGATTATGCAAGAAAAGGTTGGCTAAAATATGGAACCATAATATTTTCTTTAAAGAATTTCACAAATTCCAAAACTAAAAGAAAAAAATGGGAAAGTGGTTGAAGTTGAGAAAACACTTGCAAAAACAAGAATTTTATAAATACTTTTGATCTGGAATGCATATTCAAATTAGAGCTATATGATTAGATCAAACAAGACAGTTAAAAAGTTCAGGCGAAACTATCAAAAAGAGCCATTGATTCAAAAAACCAATTAAAATTTCTTCTTATTACAAAGGCAGCCATGATTTTGTTATTTTTTTTTTTCATTTTTTTTAATAGATATTAAAGATATTTTTTAAAAATTTATTTAATTCCTAAGTGTATAATATCTTTTTGATAATTATAAAGATATTCCATTCCATATTTTTTCGATTCGTTATAAACGATTTCTTTGCTCGCTGGAAATGCATCCAACAAATCCATCCAAGTCGACCATTTCAATATGAGAATGTCAACGACAGTACGGGCTTGAATCGTTTCCGGATGTGGAATTCCGTGCAACCCCTGATTGAATCCAAACTGTTGATTTTTACTGAGCACCCGTATTACAATCTCTTCATTTCGAGCGACCTTCTGAACAATTTGAACCTGACCGGCATGAATAAAATACATGCAATGATCGACATCTCCCTTTTCGACGATGTAATTTCCCGGAAAGAAAACGCACCGCTGCAATCGGGTCGCTAACTGTTCCACAAAGTGCATATGTGTCTTTGAAAATAGATAATTGTTTAAAATATGATGACCATAAAGTTGATTTAACAGTTGAATTTTTAAAAACGACGGCGCTGAAGTGATTAATTTTGGCATCCATTCACCGCGTTGCCTCTGCCACAACTGCGATGAATAGTCCCAAACTTTTTTCACCAACGGCGGCGAAAGCTCCACAGCCTCCAAATATCTACGTAAATTTTGCATTTTATTATCATATTCTGATTTGGTATGATTGTTAATAATCTGTAAACTGATCACACTGCTTGTGATGAAGATTGTTACAATTTGGGTGAAGAGACAAAGGAAAATTATATAAATCGCATCCCGTTCATTTCGAACCATATTCACATTGGCTCCAGTACTTGTGAATATATTTAATACAATCACATAAGCAATCGAAAGTGATTCAAAAACGTTGGTCGCTTTAATAGTTTTGTTATGAATCGTGCTGCTTTGAATGCATCGTTTATTCTCGCACACCAAAACCAATCCACAGGACAAGACGTGAACGTTCAAAACCATCCAAACCACCAAATAGATCCAACGAAGCCGAATACTAACGGTCAGCCGTTTGTTACAAGTGATGTAATAATGGATGAAATAATAAATCCTTCCACAACGGTTCAAATACATGTACCCTACGTATTGAACCGCTAAATGTTTCACGATCAATTCAATCGGAATCAACGTCAAAAAATCGATCCAAAATTTCGTCGGGGACATCAAATAATTTCTTGAGATCGTATAAAAATCGGTCACCCAACTACCAGTCACCTCATCCTGATACATCGATTGAAATTCAATGATAATTCGGCTTAAATAAAATAAATCCAGTACATAAAACGCGTATTTTGCATTAGCAATTTCAATCCAGTTCAGAGTAAAGATGAAAATCGTTAATGTTGGTCCAACGATATTCGCTAGGGGTAACCAAATTTTATACCATTTCTCTTCTTTCGTGATTTTTACAGTTGTGCGTTTCATCTCACGTTGAAGATAGTGCAACCCAATTCGGTGTCCTAGTGACTTTCCGGTATTTTGACTATCGAGTGATACGGTGTCCTTTGATGATTGGTTTAACTTGTCGGTTGGACCTTCGAAAAATTCTGGATTCATCGGCATTTCGCGTTGTAGTCGTTGGTGGATGTGGGGAAACATTTGGATTACTTCGAAGAATGTCTTGGATGAGACATAGAGTAGGTCGGTGTGCTCGAGGGCTACCACTCCCATGGTGTGACGTACTTTTTTGTGTGGATCAAACGAACCAAACATGGCACCTGGATAGAGATGAACCACGTCTATGTTATCTCCAACTTTCATATGTACACTTCCACGATAAATTATGTAAATGTCATCCTAAAATTAAAAAAAAAACATTTCAATAAAAAGATAGTTTCTAATAGTACCAAAAACGGTGTTAGGAGGTTTACTTTAACTCAAATATGCTATGAGATTCTATTTTGCAGAAAATTATGAAAGTATGCAAAACTCAAGTTTTTGATTCTTTGTGTAACTTTGTGTGCAAGTCAAAAAATGCCTATTTATAATGCAAAAATTTTGCTATTTGTTTAGCTTCTCGCTGTAACTCCTATTAGGTGTCCTTGTAATGTATATTTAATTTAATATTTGTTTAAAGACAACTTTTTCGTAGCACCTACGGCTCATTTTTTAAAATTTTTTAAAACTTTTTACAATCTCTTAGCCTGTTAGAAAATTTATTAAAATTTTTAAATGGTGCTTACATTGGGACAGGAAGAGAGATTAAAGAAGTAGATCCCATAGGTTATGAGTCTAGAGACCATAGGTCATAGGTCTAGGGGGGAGGGATGGGAAAAGTGAAAACTATTATTACAAATAAAGGTGATAAGCAACTTATAAAGGACTTTTGTTTAAGTTTTTTATCCAGAAATAGGAAAAGAATACGTTTTATAGCAACTCTTTTTGCATATAATATGTTAGAGATTTTATTATTGTCTGATGTACTGGTTTCCCTCGAGGCGTTATATACAGTCAAGAGGCCAAAAAAAAATTTCAAAAATTTTTCCTGGGAATACGTTTGCATTTATTATTATAAAAATTTGAACACAATATATTATGGTAACTTTAAACTATATTTCAAAACTTTTGTATTTTAAAAAATAATTATTTTGAAAGCTATTATAGCTGATCTCCAAAAGCTCCTCTCAAAAAAAGCATCTTGCGGTGACCACGATATCTCTAGACTAGATCATTTAAAATGAAAAAACTAAACGGATTTCGCTACAGTAATGTACAATCTCGCAATTAATCGAAGGAATAAGTAAAAAAAAAATTTGTTTGTAAAAAGAAAATAATTATTATTATATATTTTTTTTTTTTTTTTTTTGGGTGTTTATAGTCGCTTTAACATCTATGGTCATATCACGACTCTCTTACACACAGAAATATTCTGTAGGTCTTGAATCTTAATTTTTAATCTTATATCTAAGGGATTCGATGGGGATCGAACCCAGAACCACTGGCGCATGTAGCAGAGAGAGCAGTTGCTCTAACCACTGCGCCATCAAGTGGGTTAATTATAAATTTATTTAAAAGAAAAATTAACTTTTTTGTGTCAACGAGACTGATCAATTCAACCGTTTCTGAGAAATCTTCGTCACCGACCTTAAAAATACAATTTTGAGAAAAACCCGTTTAAAGTTTCCAAAGCACTTTACATAAAGTGAAAACTGTTTTTACTTTACGTGTATTTTGAAAATAATGCCGTAATGACTTAAAATTTTTTGGGTGTGTACTTAATTATTAGACTAATGCTTATAGCCTTTGAAAATGGTAAAAAGTGAAAAAAAAAATATATAGTAGGGTGAAAACCATTAGAAAAGGAAGAGAATATAACAAAAATGAACAACACAACACAATGTTATTTGTTCTCAGAAAATACAATTAACGTGTAAATTTGAATAAATTGCTCAAAGTTGTATTTGTACAATTGCGTTATGTAAAATTTTGAGCAATTTATTAAAATTTACACTTTAATTATTGCATTTTCTGAAAACATTTAACATTGTAATGTATATGTTTTTTGCACCATCAGAAAGTAGAGGTTTCAACAAACAAAAAGCTCACCGACTTTTTAAAAAAATCAGATATTTTGACGTGAGAATTTTCGATTGAAAATTAGGGTGCTTTTTCGATATTAAGTCATTGTACGATGAACAAATTAATATTTTAAAGAAAATAAAAATAAAGTGTGTTTGGGACATTAAATAGTTAGTTTTCACCAAATTTCGTGTAAACATTTTTTTTTGTAAAATATAAAAAAAAATAAAAACTGGGTTATTGGAATTTTTTACACAAATTTTGAGATTAAGTGATAAAAGTGTTGGCAAAAAAGGTGTAGATTAAGGATGTGAGATTAATGGAAAAGAATCGATTAAATAAAAATCGATTTTTCTTTATTCAATATTAATCGATTTGTCAAAAATCGATTTTAACAAAAAAAAATCAATTTATGCGAAAAATTGATTTTTTCTATTATTTAAAATTGTACTTGCTTTAAACTACTTTGCATTAAACGTTTTATTATAATAAAATGCAATGATGAGCATCCTAACAAAATTACAACCTTATTGCCTCAAAAACTATTTTCGATTTCAATCTTTGAATAATGAATTTTAAATTTAACAATCAAATATTTGAATGAATGTCTATTATATTTGAATGACAAGAATGAAAAAAACCGTTACAGCTAGTTTGTATTTAAATTTGCACTGTTTATGAAAATCTATTTAAACGCGTAATTTATATAATCGATTATTTAAAAATCGATTAATATTACTATGAAAATCGATTATTAAAAATCGATTATTTTTTAACATCCCTAGTGTAGATCTGTTTACCATCTACAACTTTGACATTTGGAAATCGAGATAAACCAGATAAACCGTTTCTACCCTTAACCCCACCCCCTCTTTTCCACTACCTCACCACGAATCGACCGTTATTTATTTTTCCTTTCATTTTTGTTATATTCTCTTTTTTTTTCTAATGGGTTTCATCCTGCTATAATTTTTTTTCTTTTCAAAAATTGATTTTTCGAAAACTCTAACTGTATATAACCCCTTAACCGTCATTCAGTACATTTGTAGTATTTTTGAATTACATGCATTATGTAGTTAAAGTTTAGATTTAAATTGTATAAGAAAATGTTGGGTGCACCCAGAAATAGGATATACGTTCTAACAATTTAATATTCTGGAAAAATATAAAAAACTGTAAAAAATAATTTGTAAGTAATCTGAAGTAAATTCCCGAATTTTCATTTTGCAATCTTAAAAATTATGGAAGTTAATAGGAATGTGCAATAATGCATAATTATAGTGGAAGAACTGACGTACAAAACACAAATACTAAATAATAATTTTTTACGATCAAAATTTAAACAAGGAATTTTAAAACAAGAAACGTAGAAGCTTGCAAAACTTTTCTAAAAAAGTAAAAAAATTTAAAAAATGAGTAGAACTGAATAGGCCATTCAAAATCGACATAAAAATAGCTAAATTCGCAAAACATGATGTATTTCTGATTTTTAGTATGTTGTTTGGACCCATTAGGGCTATGTGTTCTCAAGTTTGCAACTCTCAAAAAGTTGTGGAAAAAATTTTATACAGGAAAAACCGTGAAAATTTTAAACTGGTTTCAGATTCTGCTCTGCAGGGGTCTGTAAGCCTTGTGGTTATCTCAAAATCTTTTAAGAAAACCATAAAAGGTAAAATTGCATTTTTCCAGAAATGTACCTAAACATTTTTTTGCTACATGAAGTTTTTAATCATGCATGATCTCGGCTGGACTCCTTCGCAGTCGGCAAGCTCCTGCTTCCGCAGAGCTTCTAAAACTTCTCTCTTGTAAATGCAAGAAGGGGTGCTGACAGGTGACTGCACTGGCCTGAAAGCAGGGCTTAGATGCTCTGCGATGTTTGATACCTGCTCTGGGGAAATGTACAAAACCGCAATGAAGAGGACGAAGGTGACGAGCCTCAAGAAAACCCTGACGATCCATCAATACTGGAGTACCCACCAAAATGCGATTTTATCTTATATGGGTTCTCTAAGATTTTGAGAGAACTACGAGGCTTACAGACCCGTCTTTGCACTTAATTTGAAGCTAATTGAATTGTCTACAAATTACAATCAATAAGTTCTGCTCGTAGGATCAATGGTTTTGACGCAACTTCGATCCAAAAAAGGTCTAAAACTAAAATTTTTAATTTTTGAAATAACTGGCCTATTTTCAAAGAGCCGTAACTCGGTAACCCATTGACCTGCAGAGCTCCGGTTGGACTTAATTTGTAACAAATTTAATGTTCTTAAAAAACGTATAGAAAAGCTTTTGAAGAAAAATGCATCGATTAGGAGATACCGTGCAGAATCTGAAACAAGTTTAACATTTTCACGGTTTTTCCTGTATAAAAAATTTTCCACAACTTTTTTAGAGTTGTAAACTTGAGAATACATAGCCTTAATGGGTCCAAACAACATACTAAAAAATCAGAAATACATCATGTTTTACGAATGTATTGTTGGTTTTGACTGGGCTACACAGATTGCTGAAGCATTATACCTCGTATGGCTTCAAACGTAAAATAAAAAGATTAATGGAAAGTTTATCTAAAATCAAAGTGAAAATGATTTTTTTTGCCTAGAACCCATTTAAGAAGTTGTAGCTTTAGAAGAATTAAAATACGCTAAAATTAACCATATTTTTGACCATAGAAAGACCATAGTAGATACCCAGTTAAGTAACCTTAAAGCATCTACTGTGAAGTAAGGGTCATCCATAAATTATGTCACACATTAAAGGCAGGGGAGGAGGTCAACAAAGTGTGACAGTATGTGATAAGTGCCATGAGGGGTTTTAAGTTTCGTGACATCAAAATCTAAAGTGTTAAAATGCAAAACTTGTATGTAAAGAAAAAACTAAAAAATATTTCCAACTCTATTTAGAGGAAAAAGAGTCTTACAAATGTGACTATCTGTGACATGGACAGGAAGGGGAAAAAATCGTGTGACCTAATTTATGGATGACTCTTTAAATAAACATCAAATAAATTTTGTTAGAACTTACTCGTAATTCGTTAGTGCGAATAATTTCTTCATCTTTCTGCACGTACACCTCGTACAAATTTCGACCGAGAACTCGAAAAAATTTCTGATCACTGTCGTGAAACATTGGCACATTTCTCAAACATGGCGAATAGACTAAATCAACAATGTCTTCTCGCAATGCAAAATGGGTTTGCTTGATATACATGGATATGTCGTTTCCTTTGGTACGATACCAAATGTATTCGTAATGATTAATCGTTTTCTTGATCAGTTTATCTGAGACCATTTCCGCGTAGGCAAACATCAAAAAGCTTTTCGTCTGCTCTTGATAGATGGTTAAGTTAACATTTCCACCCGTGCTTGAGCTTACCATTTGAACGATAACAGTCCATCGGAGAATATAAAGCCACGCGTACATTAGTAAGAGTGTCCAGATATCGAAGATTGTTATGTTTACAGATAGCAAAAGTCGTTTATAAGCGTTGACGGTAACACTAGCAAATATCGATGTTAACTTAGTGTATCCAATTAATAATAAAGATAGTTGAGTTGAATTCGTTGGAAATGCACAGTTATTAACCACGGATCCATGATCGACTGCACATCGTAACTGTGGTATATTGTGAGCCATTGCATTTATGGTACAGATCACAAGTATTAACAGACGAATCATCAAGCAAATATTCCTATAACTCCAATATTTCATCATAAAATATTGCAACAAACCAAACACTCGATACAATTGCAAATTTCTTGAAATCGTAAAAAAGAGACTTCGATTGAACAGATGACTATCTTCACCAAATACATTATCGATTCGTCCCCAATCGAATGGAAATATCGTAATTAGATCCAGGGCGAATGAATGTGAGAGGTAATGTTTAGCGGTTTTCTCCGAGTCGGTGATCAAAATTCCGTCTTCGTTATAGTAGCATAAGTGGAAACGAACGTAAAAGTCAAAAACGCCAATCATATCAAGGACTATTCGTAGTATGTAAAGATGTTTGTAAGTGTTAGCCAATCCACCAAATGTTGGAAAAATTAACGCAGATGTCAGGGCTGCTAAACATCTAACAATTTCCCAACAAATAATTCCCTTTGATTCCGGTGCGTAGGTAATTGTAAACATTAAATAGAAAAACAGTTTTTTCAGGGTCATACCTTTTAACATTTCTAAAAGAGTCCGTTTTTGTGTGACTCCTGGTGGAAGATACGTGAAGGTGAACATTGAAACTTTTTCATATTTATCCTCAACGGGAACCAATTGAACACATTTAGCTTTGGTCGATAAGAACAATCTGAAATCTTGTTTGTGATAAAACAACGCACTTTTCACCTGTTCCTGAAAAGCAGGATGGCGTCGCATCATTGTACGAATAATTTCGTAGTCGAACGTGTAAATTTGACATCTTGTCACGGTTTTTACTTCAATTTGCCATGGAACATTGTACAGGAGTTCCATACTTCCAAAACAGTAACCGGGGCCGACGACTTTTATCCTTTGACTCGCATCTTGAGGTAAATAGGATGTTAATGCACAGTAGCCTTTGTTGATATAGTACATGGCAGAGCCTTGAATGTTTGCTCGAACCACAAAAGATTCGGGTGGTAAATCGTATTCTTCACTGTTTTGGGCGATGAAGTGAATAATTTCTTGTTGTACACCAGCAAACAATGGAATTGTATGCAAGATGTTCATAATTTTACGGACTACAATCTCTTCACGTAAATCATCCGTTAGTTGGACAGTAAAGTCGGAGTGTTGCATCAATTTTTCGCCACGATTTAATTTCCATTGGTGATTTAAAAAGCGCTTAACTCGATCGATTAAGCTCTGATCCCCTTTATTAACATTCAGAAATTGGATCATTGCTGTGAAAATTTCAATAAACTTATTCATACTGTATTTTTTGAGTGTATACGTGGCACAGCACTCGGCAAAACACGAGATGTAAATGAACACTGAGATATAGCATCCGATCATCACAGCAATCGTATCATAGAACGTTAAGGGCATTAATAAACGATTTTGCATTCCGTGATAATTCGCGGCTGCATAATACAATGACGTTATGAAAGAGCTGTTCTGTGGAAACTTATCTGCGTTGTAGAACCAGGATTCCGGATCACATTCGAGTGTCGGACAAGAAATTTTGTAGAACAAACAGGTGAAAGCGTAAATTCCGAAGAGGTTAATTGCAATGTATTTGTACATTCGAATTTTTCCAATATCTAACGTTATCAGTAAACGTTTTTCGACGGAAATATAGAAATAATATAAGATGTACGACTTAAATAGTTTGTTCATGATTAAAAATAGTTCAATATCGTCGTCTAGATCGATCAAAAAGTAGGCAATATAATTGAGAGGCAACGCAGCTAATAGATCAACATAAAATGAAATACGACTCAGATTTCGATCCAGAATACCAGCCACTGTCGTAATAATAACTTCCTTTTCTTTGATTGCCGTCGAAAATTTAATGTAGACATCCCCCAAGTATAAGAGTGTTGTGATTATATCGATTTGACGCATTTTGAAGGTGATATGACGAGTAAAACAGATCATGTACGGGTATGTGATCAGGTTAAAGCACACGAATAGCACAGTGGTGGTGTACCATCCTTTCATGAGACTCGACTGTGGTTCGAAAATAAACGGAAATTTTGTACGAAGAAAAATGAACTTCATCTTAAGCTCGACTTCGTCACTCAGAACGATCATATCGAGGAAATTGGAAATATGTTCGGGACAGGAAGTAGATTGTAGTTGAAGCAACATTTCTTTGTCGGGTTCCAGTTTCATTTTTTTGTCGAGGGTAAAGAGTTGTCGCCATCGACGTTTCAACCAAATTATCGTTTGTTCACGATATAAGATTTCAGAGAAAATCGAGCGTTTCTTCCCTTCTGAAACACTGAATCAAAAGATAGTATGTAGCACCATTTAAAGAGTATAGCCGAATAAGCATATCTCAGCGGGCCCAGGGTATTTTTAGTCTCACGTTTATTTTGTTCTCCTCCGCATATACCTCTAGGTAGGTGTATTAAGTATACTTGATATTAGAGCGCTACCCCTACTATTAACGGAGCTAGAGGGGTTACAACCCTTAACTAAATTTTTTATTGTTTTTTTTTTTATTAAAAAAAAAACAACAAATACATAAAAAATATATTTTTTTTAAATTCTTTAACAAGTTTTGTATTATAATAAATAAATATTATAAAAAAATTAAAAACCGACTTCAAAATAAATCAAAAATCTTAAATAAGAAATGCACTAAAAAGTAATAAAATAATGGCGTATCCTTGCAGTATCTACAACTTACAAATTATTAGGATGATACAATGTACAACTATTGTTATTTTTGGAGTTGGTGTCAGCCAAGGAAATACGACTATATTGGTACTTAGCAAAAAACGAGAATACCTTATGAAAATTATTTTTCAAATGAACTTTTAAACAAGATATTCGAACTGTAACAATATCTAGCGACCTTTAAACCACAAAATACCAATTACCAACTAAACCTTTTTACAATTTTTACAAAATATTACCATTAATATTTACTTTCTTGACTGACACCAACTCCAAAAATAACAAAAGTTGTACATTGTATCATCCTAATAATTTGTAAGTTGTAGATACTGCAAGGATACGCCATTATTTTGTTACTTTTTAGTGCATTTATTGTTTAAGAATTTTTATATATTTTGAAGTCGGTTTTTCATTTTTTTATAATATTTATTTATTTCTCGCGTTTTAGTGATCTGAAGTTTGATTACTGATTTTATTTTCTTGAAAATGGTTAAACCTTCTAAATCTTCTTAAAAGTTACTACATCATCCCTTTTTGCCTTTAAGGGTTGAAATTTTTTGCTTTTAAATGTAATAACAAAACTAAGTGGATTACTCTTTCCAACAGAAAAAAAATTATCAAAATTCGATGATTCAGTTAAATGTCACTATTTCATCCCCTATTTTCATCCTTAGAGGGTGGATTTTTTTCTTCAAATTGAAATGTGAACAAATTAAAAGTACGTTGTACGTAATAAAAAAAATATCGAAATCGGGTTAGCCAGGAAAAATGTATTATTTCATCCCTAATTTTTAACTCCTTATGAGTGGAGTTTTTTTTTACAAATAATGGATATGAGATTAATTTAAAATTGTGTTCTACAAATAAAAAAAGAATTATCAAAATCGAGCTATCCAATAAAAAGTTAATATTTCATCTCTTAGTTTTCAACCCCTAAGAAGTGGAAAATTTCCCTCAAATTAAAACTGAACCCCACAGAAAGCACCAGCTTTCAAATAAAAAAAGAATTATCAAAATCTACCTATCCAATAAGAAGTTAATATTTCATCCTTTAGTTTTCAACCCTTTAGAAGTGAAAGATTTTCCTCAAATTAAAATACAACCACACGGAAAGCACTGGCTTTCAAATATAAAAAATAATTTTCAAAATCGAGCTATCCAATAAGAAGTTAGTATTTCATCCCTTAGTTTTCAACCCTTTAGAAGTGAAAGATATCCTTCAAATTAAAATGGGACCATTCGGGAAGCACCAGCTTTCAAATAAAAAAAGAATCATCAAAATCGCTTTATCCAGTCGGAAATGCTGAGGTAACAAACATAAAAAAAATACAGTCGAATTGAGAACCTCTTCCTTTTTTGGAAGTCGGTTAAAAATAGAAAGGGTTAGCGCTCTAATATCGAGTAGGGGAGACCGGGGATGGTTGACTAACTTTTGACTCGTATATCTCTGATGTTTAACTTAATATAACAAAAACAACAATTGATTCGGATAGAAGAACTATTCAGGTACCTAAAATACTAATCTTTAAGATAAATATTTTTCATTATAATATTTATTTAGTCGATTTTCTAAACCCCTGACGCTTAGTCAACCTACCCCATATCCGGGGTAGGTTGACGAGGGTTGTTGACGGGGTTGTTGAGGCAGTAATTTGTGTAAATAAAGAGGTTTATAATAAATTTAAAATTACTAAATGATAGAAACTTTTTATTTAATTATAAACAAACTTAAATTTGAATTAAATTTAAAGGTAACAGTCTCTTTAAACTATGTAAAAAAAATCTTAAACTAACAATAAGTAAGATTAATGTTTGTACTTTGTTTTTGGTGTTTAAAGTCGCTTTAACATCTAAGGTTATATCACGACTGTCTAAACACAGCGAATTTCTGTTGGTCAATTATATCTTAGTTCTAGGAACAAAAAGTGTCAACTAACCCCTGACGCCATTTTGAATTTTAGCTGCGTATCGTATGCAAACTATGGCACTAACATGAAAAAATACTGTGTAATACAGAATACAGTTATCATATTTACATTTGGCATAACAACAACATTGTTTTCAACAATATGTGATGCCACTCAAGAACGCTGCGTGACTGCAGCAGCTCACTTCACACAAGTAAGCGGGTCGCGGGGAGGCATCGTCGCTCGTAATTTGTTGATGAGAAACAATTGATGATGGCGAGTTATTGTTGCTTAGTCTACCTGCCCCTATAGCCAACCATCCCCGGTTTCCCCTATACTTAATACACCTACCTAGAGGTATATGTAGAGGAGAACAAAATAAACGTGAGGCTAAAAAACACCCTGGGCCCGCTGAGATATGCTTATTCGGCTAAACCCTTTAGTGGTATCAAACTTACATTCGAGTCATATCCTTCATTTCACGTGCCAAACTAAGTCGTTCTTCTAACATCTTCCTCATACCCGGCAAAACATGTCGATAATCCGCCAAAACTCGATAAAACGAAACAATATCCAACGTCTGAATTTCACAGTTAGTTGCACATTTACAAACCACAATACTCGGTGTTCGCAACAATAAACTCATTTCCCCAAAACATGTTCCACTGGAAAATGAAAGAATGGGCGATTCGCCGTCTTCTTGCGTCGAAATTTGAACAACCCCCGAAACAATATAAATCAATTTCGTCTTATCAAAATTAGTCTTATAGACAAAATCTCCAGCCAGATAAAACTCCGACTTCATATAGAGACTGAGAGCACGTTTCAGAGCAATATCTTGATCCCGGAGCAAATGAGAATGGCGAAACGCCTCCCAGAAAATATCACAGAACACTTCTTTCTGTAAAGATTCGGGAAGCTGCGATATGAATTCGGGAGAACGTTGCAGTCCGTATCGATACTTTCCGAGAGCTTTGTAGTAGTTGATCGCTTTGTTGTAGGTGTCTTCGGGAATGTTCCACTGATTCAAGTACTGATCGATGCTACAGAGACGTTCATAAATTCGAAATTGTTTTCGATTCCCTTGAATAAATGCCAGTATGATAGCACTGAATAGTAGTAAATAGTGGATCATGAACGTCATTAGTAAAACGATGCAGATTAAAAACCGTTCGTGGTTGTTGACTGGAATTAGGATACTAAACCAATTTCGTGATGTTATTCCAGTCATTAACGCTAATGTCATTATATACCAATAATATGTAAGCTCAGAATGGAATTGAACGAAATTATTTGTTTGGGATATCCAACTATCAGTAGCGGTTGAATTCATAGAACCTAACGTGTAAAATATAGAGGCGGTAATATGATTTGAAATGAACATCAGGACCATGTATCCGACAAGAATTACAAATGGTCGATAGGACGTTGCCTGTGAGCTTCTTTCGTTAATATACTGTGGGATTCGGTAGAATCTAGCGAATACTCGTAAACGTAATCCATTGTAAATCATCATTGAATTTGTTTGTTTGTAAACCATGAGTGTATTGAAAAATAAATCCAGTGGCAAGAGGGAAATGCAGTCCAGTACAATGAAAATCCAGGATTTTTCAATATGGTCCCGTCTTTGTCGCTCTTCTTTCAATAGTCGATGGAATATAAATAAAATCGTTTCGAAAAAATATAAAATATCGGCCATGATAAAAAATACTTCTTCAATTTGAGTCCAATGTGTATGCACGTAGGCGAAATCGTAAATAGTCTGACAAATCACAAGTATGACCAATGCTACAGTAATTAGTTTGACTGTTTCATTGAACGGGAAGAAGATGATTCTCTTCCAGTTAAGACCTTGGACTTCCAAAGTATTTTCTTTTGACATTATGAGGAGCAGATGTTAATGATTGCTTTTACAATTTTAATATAAATATTTATAAAAAATTTGTGTTTCTATAACTATTAAATTCATTTTTTTTGGTTTCTAGAATCACCATTGACGACAAATGGTGGGCGTAGAGAGAAAATTTGTTCATATGATTTCGTTAAGAAACGAATTCCGATTCTTTCATGGTTACCCATCTATACTTTCTCAGCATTCGGACAGGATATTTTAGCTGGTATCACAGTAGGATTGACGGCAATTCCGCAAGGAATTGCCTATGCGGAAGTCGCAGGCTTGGACGTCCAGGTAAAATAATGTTTCAATGGGAAATTCCATAACAAAACTAAATTTTCGTTCAGTATGGCTTGTATTCAGGGTTCATGGGTGGATTTGTCTACGCGATTTTTGGTAGTTGCAAAGACTTGACGATCGGACCCACGGCAATTATGTCGTTAATGATTCAGCCGGATGTAAGAAATTTGGGAGCTGATGGCTCGACGCTTCTTTGCTTTTTTACGGGTTGTATCATATTTTTACTTGGCATATTAAATTTAGGTAATCAAAAAATATTATAGATTTTACATAGATGAGAAGTGACGTTTTGAAAGCTTTCAGGATTTTTGATTCAGTTCATTTCATTTCCGGTTGCGTGTGGATTTACAACGGCGGCGGCGATTTCGATTGGATCGACGCAGTTAAAAGGATTGCTAGGATTGAGCGGGTCGTCAAATGGATTTGTTAATTCGTGGGTGTTTGCCATTGAAAATATTAAGGATACACGATGGCAGGATCTTACTTTAAGCCTATGCAGTATTTGTGTATTATTAATTTTACGAGTAAGATATGCTAATTATTCATTTTATTTACATTTTAGTCGTAAAATAATTTTATAATAAAACCGTTTCAAAATTGGCTACTAGAAAAACCATAAACAACTACCCTAAAAGAGTAAATTGTAATCTACAAAAAAATTAAAAGGCTTCAACTTTGACCTCCATTTCATATACTTTTGTAACTATAATTTTACCTACAATTTTTAGTTTTTTTTTCTTTTTACTTTGTCATGAATATGCCTTGGTTATACTTTTATGGTTACATGCATGTTTTTGTTTTACTTACATTTCAACAGGTGTAAAAGTGTAGACAGTTTCTACTCCCCCTAAAACAAATGAAAATAGATGTCAGTTAATTTCAGTAAATGGTTAGCAATCAATTAGTTTTACATAATACTAGCGCACTTAAAAACTAGCAAATATTGTGATATTTTATAATTGCTCATTCAATTTCATTGATTCTCTCATCAATACTTAGACTGAAACTTCAGATTGGATATCTTTTTTACATAGTATAAAACAAAGTCGCTACCGCTGTCTGTTCCCTTAGATCTTCTAAACTACACAACGGATTTTAATGTAGTTTTCAGCAATTGATAGAGTGATTCAAGAGGAAGGTTTGCAGGTATAAAACATGCATATTGTAGGAGAAGTCGAGAAATTCAAAGATTTATAATGTGAGATCATAATCAACATATTTTTTGCACTTACATTGCAAACGCTGGCTAAACCTTAGGAGATAGATCAAACTAATATGCGGCGAAGTTGTATATCTTAATAAATAAATATTATAAAAAAATGAAAAACCGACTTCAAAATATATAAAAATTCTTAAACAAAAAATGCACTAAAAAGTAACAAAATAATGGCGTATCCTTGCAGTATCTACAACTTACAAATTATTAGAATGATACAATGTACAACTATTGTTATTTTTGGAGCTGGTGTCAGTCAAGAAAATCAATATTAATGGTAATTTGTAAAAATTGTAAAAAGGTTTAGTTGGTAATTGGTATTTTGTAGTTTAAAGGTCGATGGATATTGTTACAGTTCGAGTATATTGTTTAAAAGTTCATTTGAAAAATAATTTTCATAAGGTATTCTCGTTTTTTGCTAAGTACCAATATAGTCGTATTTCCTTGACTGACACCAACTCCAAAAATAACAATAGTTGTACCATACGCGACCATTGTACGATACGCCATTATTTTGTTACTTTTTAGTGCATTTTTTGTTTAAGAATTTTTATATATTTTGAAGTCGGTTTTTCATTTTTTTATAATATTTATTTATTTCTCGCGTTTTAGTGATCTGAAGTTTGATAATTGATTTTATTTTCTTGAAAATGGTTAACCTTCCAAACGCGCTGCTCATATGAGGCAGCGCCGTTTAATATTAAAAGTTACTACATAATCCCTTTTTGCCCTTAAGGGTTGAAATTTTTTGCTTTTAAATGTAATAAGAAAACTAAGTGGATTATTCTTTCAAACAGAAAAAAAGTTATAAAAATTCGGTTAAATGTTACTATTTCATCCCCTATTTTCATCCTTAAGGGGTGGATTTTTTTCTTCAAATTATGAACAATTATGAACAATTATGAACAAAATTGTGAACAATTTAAAGGTAAGTTGTACGTAATAGAAACAAAATTATCAAAATCGGGTTAGCCAGAAAAAATTTATAATATTATTTCGTCTCTAATTTTAACCCCTTATGAGTGGAGTTTTTTTTTAAATGGATAGGAGATTAATTTAAGGTTGTGTTCTACAAATAAAAAAAGAATTATCAAAATCGAGCTATCCAATAAGAAGTTAATATTTCATCCCTTAGTTTTTAACCCCTTAGAAGTGGAAGATTTCCCTCAAATTAAAACTAGACCCTACGAAAAGCACCAGCTTTCAAATAAAAAAAGAATTATCAAAATCGAGCTATCTAATAAGAAGTTAATATTTCATCCCTTAGTTTTCAACCATTTAGAAGTGAAAGATGTTCTTCAAATTAAAATGGGAACACACGAGAAGCACTAGCTTTCAAATAAAAAAAGAATTATCGAAATCGAGCTATCCAATAAGAAGTTAGTATTTCATCCCTTAGTTTTCAACCCCTTAGAAGTGAACGATTTCCTTCAAATTAAAATGGAACCACACGAAAAGCACTGGCTTTCAAATAAAAAAATAGTTTTCAAAATCGAGCTATCCAATAAGAAGTTAGTATTTCATAACTTAGTTTTCAACCTCTTAGAAGTAAACGATTTCCTTCAAATTAAAATGGGACTATTCGGGAAGCATCAGTTTTCAGATAAAAAAAGAATCATCAAAATCGCTTCACCCAGTCGGAAATGCTGAGGTATCAAACATAAAAAAAAAAATACAGTCGAATTGAGGACCTCCTCCTTTTTTTGAAGTCGGTTAAAAAGATCAATTAAAAAGTCCGCGACGAGATATGTCTATCTCCTAAGGATAACCCTCAGGAACCATTTTTATCTTTAAACATTACAAAAAAATTATTGGTTATTTACCAAGCTATTTTAAACAATCCAGTATGATTCCTTATCCAATTAAATACATTAGATACGTTATGCATTTTATGTAGATCTAAATTGCCCCTTACAGCATATCATCAAATTAATATGTTAGAAAATATCACAGATTTAAAAAGCGTTGGCAGAGCGACTGGATATTGTACATATAGGTAGTACATATATTGTATATATACGTACGTATAGGCTGTTTTATTGCTATCTTTTTCTTATGAATATAAAAATGTTATTTTAGTCCTTATTTAGGACATAAAATTCGAAAAATTCTACACCAATTAAATGTAAGGTACATGTACTCTTAAAAGAGTGCGTTTGGTCACCTTTAATAGGATAGCGTAACAATTGAATCCTAAAGGAACCGTGTTTTTTCGGTTAGTTTTGTTAAAATTCGTGGAATAGCATTTTGACGCATTTTCCTCAAGAAGGCCCGACCAATTTTACACAGTAACAAAAGAAATCTCTACAAAGTTTAAATTTAAAAATTGACAAAGTGTACTGGAATATAAATATGAATTTCAATTAACACCCGATAAAATTAATAATGAAAATTTGTACAAATATTTGAATTACTTTATTGTTCATTGTCGAAGATATTTATTAGAATTATACGTATTAAAATAATATACTAAATTTTTAAATAATTAACAATTACTTAACGGAACTAATTTTAATGAATTTTTGTTAAAGATGCCTTAGATCTTAACGTATTGAATAGCATTTACCTAAAAAAAGGCACGGTTCCTGTAGGATAGCTACGAATCTATTCTACCAAAATAGCTGAACGGTTATAAATGACATTTGAAATGAAAAATTTTCAAGTCTAAAGGAACATTTTATATTTAAAATTGTAATGAACCTGTAAGATAGCTAATATCTCTTCATAGAAATGTAGTTTTACAGATTTTGATGAACTTACTTTGGATCTAAAGTCTGAAAGTATCTATCATCTTTTTCTGTCAAAATAGATTAATTTTAAATTTCGTTGTGAAGGTAGGGAATCATTTAATCATTCAATTAAATTTAGATACTCTAAGCAAAGCGAGCGGGTATCAGCTAGTTAACTATAAAGCATATTTTTGATGGTTACTGGATTTGAATAAAAAATAATGCACACGAAACAAAACACAAAAACATTTCAAATTTGTTTTATTTTTATGATAAAATTAATAAAAAATATTTATATATGATTTGTGTCAACTTTTGAATTATTTACTGGTTTTATTTTATGAACACATTATACATGCATTTGTATGTATAATCAATGTTTTCATTGTTTTTTGGATTTGATTAAGACTTATGTCCAGTACCTAAGGTGTTTTAATTATTTCATACTAGCTGGTCTCCGCCCGCTTCGCTGAGCGTATCTAAATTATAGTGATTAAATAATAGAAACTTTCATTCCATCGACAAAAAAGACAGATAGATAATTCTAGATCTTTGATTCATAGAAAGTTCATGAAAATCTGATAAACTACTTTTCCAGGAAGATATTTCATATAGCTATCTAGAAGAGCTAACTAATAGGTTTTATACGTTTTTATGAATATTATAAAATACCTTTACTTCTGTTCTTTAAGTAGCAATACAATTCGAAAATGTTGAATGTAGTAAATATTTAACTGAGTTTTTCGCCAAGTTCAAATTTTTCAATAGTTCAAAAAGTTGAGTAAGTGAAGTAATTGTTGACTGTTTGAATATAATTTAACACGTTTATTTCTAAATATTATAGACATTCAAAAATTAACAATGAAAAAAGTTTCAATGTTTCAAAAATTTACATTATTAATTTATCGATGTTATCGGATGTTAAATTAAAAATCATATTTTGCAGTAAAAATACTCATTGTTATTTCAACTTTTTTGGAGTGATTGTGTTAAAACACTATTTCACGAACTTTCAGGAAAGCTTTTATAAAAACTCGAATCCTACAGGAAAAGTACAATAATTGTTATGCTATCTTTTGAGAACCGTGCATTATTCTATCATATAAATTAATCTTATTAATCTATATTATTCTCTGATCTTTTAACTATCCTATTGCAAACAATCATGACAATCTTTTGCTCTTTGACAAACAAAACATATCTATCTTACGGGAGTAGTACATTTTTCCTGGATAAAAAAGAAATCAAGCCTTCTTGAGGATAATGCGCTAGAACTCTATTTCACGTACTTTAACGAAGCTTCTTTTAAATACACGGTTCCTGTAAGATACAATTGTCTTGTTATCCCACGGGAAGAGTACAATTATGTCGAATTTTTGCTCTATGAAAAATAAAAACGTATCTAGCCCACGGGCCCGTACATTTTTCCTGGATAAAAAGTAGACCAATCCTTCTTGAGGAAAATTCGTTAAAACGCTTATCCATGAACTTTCACGAAACTTCTTTTAAATACTCAGTTCCTGAAGGATACAATTCTTATCCTATCCTACGGGAAGCGTGCTATATTCTGACATAAAAGGTAGCCTATATTTATTCTCTGACTCTCAATTAACCACCACATTGTAAGAAATTATGGTAATCTTTTGCTCTGTGAAAAATAAAAACATATCTATCCTACGGGAACCGCACATTTTTCCTGGATAAAAAAAAGACTGTAGGATAAGAAAATTATTTTTGACTTGAGGACATTATGAGTTATTACTATTTATACATTATAATCAGCTAACAACGTTTAGTTTCAGCATGATTTTTCTTTACACCAGTTTTTCTATTTTCCCGTTGAAATGAGAAATTTTTCCGAAATGAAACGTATTGTAGATAATGATTCACATATTTAGCTATCATCATACTTAAATATCATGCAAAAAATAGATACCATAAAATATTGATTTGTAGTACATGCTATGTATCATCAGAGAAGGCGCTGTATGTGAAAAAAGATTTTCCCGCTTTTCTGTTTACATTTTTCCTAAATTTTCTTTGCTATAAAACTCACACAGCCCGAGACCTTTCCAACGAATGCAAAACCGTGAAAATCGGTTTGTGCGTTCTGGAGTTATAGCGTCAGGAAGGAAAACCCGACTTATTTTTATATAGTAGATTATTCAGTAGTTTAAGTGAAAATTAGATTATTCGCAAGGTACATTTGTTACCTAAGCGAAACAGAATTTAGTCTACTAAATGATTAAAAAATTACTGAAAACCAACTGACCAAGTAATCTAACTTAAGGATTCAATGCTTGATTTGCTTTTTAAGCTACCCGACTTAACTTTGACTAGAAATCGAGTCAAATATTAATACTTAAATGTCAAATCGAGTCAAGCACTGAAACGGTTTATCTCGATTTTCGCCAACACTACAAGTCCTATGGAAAAAAGTGAAATGGAAAAGTTGTAGATAAAAGTAGATCTACAACTTTTGTGCTAACACTTTTTTCACGTAACCTTAAAATGTATGTGAAAAATTCCAATAACCAAGTTTTTAGTTTTTTATTTTTAGCTTTTACAAAAAAATATTTTTTCCATGAAATTTTGTAAAAATTTACCTTTTAATGTCCCAAATACACTGTAATTTTTTTGATTTAAAATATTATTTTTTTCACCTTCTAATGACTTAATATCGAAAAATGTGTAGATCTACTTATCATCTACAACTTTGCCCTATAACTTTTTTCTACTCTTAAAAAAACCCCCTTTTTCCACTTCCGCACCTCAGATCGATCGTAATTTATTTTTTCTTTCATTTTTGTTATATTCTCTTCCTTTTCTAATGGGTTTCATCGTACTATAATTTTTTTCACTTTTTACGATTTTCAAAGGCTAAAAGCATTAGGTTAATCTCAAAAATGTTCAACTACTTGATTTGATGAATCCCTAATCTAACTAGGTTTTATATAAAGGATCTAGCCCAATAGCCATAAGCAAAGTGCCCCAGGCAGTTTTTGAAAAATGCTTCCGTGTGCTGATTTCTCTCCATGAAAAACTTATTGTTGCGCAATTTTAACCCGCTATAACCCGCTTTCATGGAGAGGAATCAGCACACGGAAGCATTTTTCAAAAACCGCCTGGGGCACTTTGCTTATGGCTATTGGGCTAGAACCTTTATATTGAGGTGTTAACAGTTGGTATAAAATTCGATTTCTCTATTGCGCATAGCGTCCCTAGTGTAGGCATGGTAAAACGGTTGAGTACCAAAAAATTGGTTGAAAACGGTTCTATGTAATTTTTAGATGCCTAGTATTATCTATAGATATATAAGTTTAACTAATTTACCAGAATGTGTAAAATTTGTTTTTTTTTTAGTATCTCAAGAAATTCGGCCATCGTCAAGTGGATCCTAACAAAACAGGATTTCAAAATTTCAAAGCAATTTCTTTATGGTTGGGTGGAATTGCAAGCAACGCCATTGTCGTAATATTTGGTGCCGTGTTAGCTTGGATTTTCAGTCGTTATGGTCTTCAACCTTTCATTATAACAAGTAATCAATTGTCTTATATTTTCAAATAATAGACTCATGATTGTTAATTTCTTCATGAAGAGGACGTCAAAAGTGGTCTACCACCGTTTCAACTACCTCCATTCCATACAACTTACAACAACCAATCGTACACTTTCGTTGAGATGAGCCAAGAAATGGGTGTTCGGATAATCTCAGTTCCGATGATCGCGATTTTGGAGAGTTTCGCTATTTCACGATCATTTGGTTTGTTTATAAAATTTGGTATTAATTTTTTTTTTAATTAATATTTTTTTGAAGCAAAGGGAAAGACATTGGATGCTACCCAAGAATTGATCAGTCTTGGATTGGCCAATTTGATGGGATCCTTGGTCAGTTCAATGCCAAGTACCGGGTCTTTTACGCGAACCACAGTCAATAATGCATCTGGAGTTCAAACTACTCTAGGAGGAATTTTCAATGGAGCCCTTGTATTGTTCGCATTGACCTTTTTAACGTCGTATTTTTATTTTATCCCGAAGGCAACTCTCGCAGCTGTTATCATTACGGCTATGTTTTTTATGATGAACCTGCAAGTGACGGTTCTTTTATGGAAAACTAAAAGTAAATAAGCAGGAGTTTGGATTTTTTTTTGAAGTTATACTTCTTTAGGCGCTTTATGAAAAAATGATGAGAGTGAAATTTTTAAATGGGCGGCCATCTTGAGACAAAAATTAACAGAATGAAGTTGGCCGCAAGACCACTCGGTTTCTTTTAACTTGGTGCGCTTAATTTGAATTTTTGTTTTATTTATTTATTTTTATATTTAAATTAAAAATAATTGTGACAAATGACACATATTATTAAAAAATAAGTTATTACTTTTCTCGAATTTTGCATTTGCTGTTATTATTTGTATGCAATTAAAAAAAACTAACTTTTAATGATGCCAAAGAAGTATAACTTCTCACGCGCGTACATAAGTACACACATCCAATTTTTTTAACTAATATTTTTTATTTTAGAGGTTGATTTATTTATTTATGTGGCCACAACGTTGTTGTGCTTATTTATAAGTTTAGAGATTGGAATTTGTCTTGGAATTGCAATTAATATTGTGTTCGTTTTATATTTAAATGCACGTCCAATTGTTGCACTTGAAAAAGTGACGGTAAGTAGTTAAATTTAATTTGGCGTGAAGTGATAAGCAATTTTATTATTATTATTTTTTTTGTTTTGAAGATTGATGGTAAAGTGGTTTTGGTTGTACGGCCGTCGCAAAGTTTGCAATTCATGGCAGCCGAATACGTCCGTGAGCAAGTTATGTGCGAATGTGATCTAATAGCCAACAATGGCCAGGTTTCCGAACCAATTATTGTCGTTATTGACGGCAAAAATATTATCAATATCGATGCAACCGTCGCCAAGGTGACTACCATTTATAATGCGTGACCTTAATTTGTTAAAAATTATTTATTTTTTTTTTAGAATTTCGATGCATTGACCAACGATTTGCACCAACGCAAAATCCAAATGGTTTTCTGGCGTTGGTCGAAGTCATCGGAGTTGGTGTGTCGAGGGCTTGATTCACATTTGTCTGATATTTTTGTTCAGGCTAATACTCTGGAGATGGCGATCAGAGCCTGGCAAACGCTCACCGTTATGGAAATCGGGTCGAGCTTATGATATTAGGCTTAGTTACGATTGTTATTTAATTATTTCCGAGCCAAAGATTATAATAAAGATATTTATATTGAAAAGTCTTTTTTTTTTTCGTTTGAAGACCAAGTTCCAACTCAAATAGAATACCAACGAATTTAACCGCGACTCAAGGCGAGAGTTTAAAGAAATGATCTCCAAATGGAAAATGTCTGATTTGCATACTAATTTTGTTCGTTTTAAATTTCAAGTGTAGGGGAGAGTTGGATAATACCGCGCCCCAAATAACTTAGATCTATAATTAAGACCAAGTTTGATGCACAGGTTAAAAAATGCAGTTAAGTAGTAGAGAATTTGTTTAGCTACACAAACAGCATGACAAAATACTTAAAAAATTAAACAAAAAGTAGTTATTTCGATGTTTAAAAAAAATGGAAGAGCGTGGTATTATCAGACAGATTTGATAATATCGTGCGGAGGTTTGATAAAACCATGCCCGTAATAATATCGTGAATTTCTTTGAGTAACCTTAGAATTTATTTAAAAAAAAATAAGTGTAACCAAATCCAGATACTCCTTCTATAACTTGAGATGTTATTTTAGAACAAGATAAATCAACTCTAAAACAAAACAAAATAATGACAGAAACTTAGATTCGTTAATCGAACAATAGTTATGTCCTACATTTATTATTTTATTAATGTCTAGGTATTAAAATTAGTAAATCTTTGAATGAAGTTAAAACTGGTACGTCTCAGTTATATGTATCTATGACTAGCCTTATTATGAGACTAGTTGCACTAATCAATGCAAAAATGCAAAAAAAACCTCAAAATAATACAGTAAAATTAATCGGGTATTCAAATCCATTTGGGTATTAATTCTACAGTATGTACGCATTAACGTAGAAGAAAACGATATGTTACAATATAAATACAGAATAACTTTACTCTTATTAAAAATACCCGTCAAGTTATAAGAAACGACAGCAAAACCTTAAAGGGTACATGTAAAAAAATTATTTTTTTTTTCATAAATCGTTAGAATATCATCTCAAAAATATTTCTGTAAATTTTCAAAACAAAATTACCTATCATTATTTACTGTAATCATATAGTTTCTGTGTGTCAAAACTTTAAACGCGTTTTTCTCGAAACGACTTTTTTGAAATTGGCGGGCAGGATAACTCAAAAAGTTCTCAACCGATTCCAATGAAATTTTGTACACGTCTACTTTATAGTAATAGCTTCTAGTTAAACCTCAAACATTCCAAACAAAATTTTAAAAATTAACCCTTTTTACCAAAAAACCACTGAAAAAAAAGGTAAAAAATCGAACTTTTTTTTCTGAGGTGTGCCAATTCACGATTTTTTGATTTTTTTTTTTTTTGGTTTAACTAGAAGACATATGTTTTATGAACACGTACAAGCTAATTTTTTTAAGTTCAGATCACCGTACCAGAAGAGAGAATGCCCGCAAATTGTTATCTTTTTCCGAGAGGGTCTCGGCAAATTCATTTTTACGGCGGCCATTTTGAAAAAAAAAATTAAATAAATTTTTTTTCTGTACTTCAATATATACTAAATAACCCTACAAAGTCTCAAAACGATTCAGTTATTCCTTCCCAGTTTAAAAAGTCCTCAAAAAACGGTAAAAATTATGGTGGTCACATGTATCTCCTCCCCCCCCCCCTTAAGCGATTTGATATTATTCTGTCACTGCGCGCGGGGAGGAGTAAGCGCTTTGGGCTATGATTTTTAAGCGCTGAATAACACTAGAAGTGTTTAGTTTTTACAATACGTTAATGCGCGGAATTATCAGACGTACGATATTACCCGACTCTCCCCTAATCATGAAAATTATTTCAATGGAAAATTGAACTGGGAAAATATAGGGAAAATATTAAATTTGTGATGTTAACTTGATATTTAAGTCGATTATTTATTTCAACATTAAATATTTGAGTATTAAATATGGGTGATAATTGAATAAAAGTTTAATAGAATTGACGAGGACAATTCATTTTCTGTTAGTTAGAAAAGGTCGTCAAAGCTGCAAGGTATATAATGAGACGTAAGGCTAAATATTTATGTACAACGCGACTATCAGTCCTCGTCTTATCACACTCGCTTTTCATTTTGGTTTTCTTTAACGAAAATATCTTATAACTTTGAGTATCTCAATCCCAAATCATAAAGTTTGTTTATTTAAAGTGAATAATGTAACAGAAATTTTTTTACTGTTTAATAAAGTGTCTAATATTGGAAAATAGTACAAATTATATTTAACAACTGGATTTTGTAATAAAAGGTAATTATGCTTATCGTTATTTTTCAAGAAAAAAAACAAAAATTTTCTCAAAAACCATATAAAAATGTTCAAATTAATCACCTAATATAATTTGGCTGTGGAAAATTTGACCAATCTAAAGAAAATTTTCCTATGAAAATTCGTAGCTTCTCCTTAAACTGTCCTCATTTTATCATTTGAATCGAAAGGAAGTTTAAATCACACGACATGCCATATACAATTGTCGCTTTAATTCAATAATTTATATGAATTTTTTTATTAAATATTTTCCATATAAAATCAAAAAAAAAAAACTAATTGAAAGAGAGAAAAACTTTTAATATCCGTCATAGTTTGTAATTATATAAAATTTTATCTAGCAATTTGATTCAGAGAATAAACTTGACATTGAATTGATTTGAATTGCTGAAATAACAGAACGTATAATTAAAATTTAATCTACTGAAAACAGAAACATTTTTCATTTTCCGTAATTTGTCTAGGTACTATGAAAGCTAATCTTTGGTTATTACGGTCGTATAATTTACTTATTGTAATTGTTTATCGGATGAATTGCAAGCCTTGACTTAGCTGAAAGTATTTTCAAATCGATTTTTATATAAGAATTGGTGGATTGAGTTATTATTAATTGCCTTCCGGTTTCATTGTTAGTCACGGGATGTAACGACTGATTCATATCAACTGATTCATTATTGTAAAGAATGAGGATTCAGTTTGAATTAGCCATTTGAAAGAATGAGATTTAGAGAATTGTGAAAGGTTTATAAACCGAAAAGAAAATTAAATATTTTGGCCGTGATTGTTGTTAAGTGAGATGGCTATTTTAGTGTTTGTACAATCGAGAACAAGATTTTCTTAGTTTAACATTGTTTGCAAGTTTTTAATAAAATTTGTTATAAGAACTTGTATCTTCTTACTTTGTAACGTATGGCAACCCTTAGAATAGTTTTGGGCATTTTTAAACGATAACTGCCCGGGAACAAGCTCTGGTAAGTACGGGATTCGTACAACATACAATGACAAGTTCATCTAAATTGCTCATTCATTTACAACAGCCGTTAACTATCGCATTGCACTAACTCTTCGTTTCTTCCGTATTATTAAGGACTTTACAAAAGTATAACTAATATAAAGGATGCGAACATTTTTTAGAAAAAAAAAATTACTCAAGTGTTTTTGTAATATTAAGAAAAAACTCGTTAATAAATGAAATACAATGAAAAGATTGTCTTTAGAGGAAATAAAAATATTTTAAAAACAAAAAACCCGACTACATTGGATGGTGTTAACTAAAAAACGAAAACAAGCGGAAAATAACTTGAACGATGGAAAAGGAATTGCAGACAGGGGCAAGTTAATCATCCACGTGGCGGTCTTTAATTACAAATATACAAATTTTTGTAATAAATATAGAAATATTTTTTTTTTCAGTTCATCACTTGTCTCCGCTTGCAATACCTTTTCCAATATTCAAGTTATTTTCCGCTTGGTTTTCTTTTTTTAGTTAATATAATCCAATGCAGTCGGGTTTTTGGATTTTTAAATATTTATTTTAATTCAAACTTCTTACTTTTTGTTTTTATAGGTGTATATTAAAAATTGGTTTTTTATTAGTTTTCATTTGATACTGATATTGTTATTACTTATAAAAAAAATTTGTTCTTCCATCCCTTCTATTTTTAGAGGGAAGGTCACCATATATTGGAAAAATATATTCTATGTCACTATGGCAATTGAGACGAATTTGATAGCACCTCAACAATTAAAATCTGTCGAACCGTTTAGGCTTTAGATAGTCTCAAAGAATAATAAATAGATACATACATATGCTCGAAAAAATTACCCTCTTTCGGCAGTCCGGTTAAAAAAAGATATATGGTTTTGATGGATGATTGGTCAGTGTACCTCCCATATATTTTTTCTGTTAAGAACAAATTTTATTTTTTTAGAATATAAAAATGACAAATCATTACATTTTATCAGTAAATTAAGATTTTGAGGTATGAAGAAATCAGTTTTAATTGTTTTAATGTACAAGCAAAAATAAATTCTTTATTGTCACAATCAAAGCACCATGTGAATTATTGTTAGTTGATTTGGAGAGATAACACTCTTTATATAGCAGGTTGACAGTATCATACAAACATACCAATTGTGCTGAACTTAACATAGATTTGGAGGTACGTTCGAATCTCTTTAACTTTCACATATAGTTTAAGGAAGGACTACATAATCATTTCAATGTTCATACAAATTCAAAAAATGTAGTTCCCAGAAAACATGAGATTACTCAATTACGTTTTCACCGAATACATAACTTTATCTGGATTTTATTCTATCTTATTATTACGTTATTTGATGGAACTAGGGGTTTCCAACTTGGCTTGATTTTTATGCTACTTAACTTGATTTTCAAGCTACATTACTTAAATTTGACTTGAAATCAAGACGAAGTTAAAATTAATGTTAATATTTAAATATAAAGTTTATTTATTGAATTTGCATATTTTTTTTTCAAAGTTCAATTCATGACAACGTTTCCAAATAAGATACCTACATGACTTGATGCATTTTCAGATAGAACTTGTGTACTTATATTTAAGGGTTCTTAGCTTGCAAATTAATAAACAATTTACTACTTATCATACTCGATGTATTTATAAACTAAATTTAAATTATTAATTAAAATTGAATGTCATAGATATAATTTAAGCCTTTGAAAATAGCCTTGTTTGTTTTGCTGGATGTACATGTAGGCTGTGAGCCAGTATCAAGTTTTCAGTTGTTATTTTACTTATTTGTTATGAAAGTACAGATTACTTAAAGAAGTGGGGATTAGATTATTGCCCTATCCAGTGCTGGGCCTTGATTAGGGTAGAGCGAGATTATCTTTTAGCGCCGTTTAGGAGGCTCTGGTTTTAGCTGTACAGAAAAAAACTGTCACCAATTTAAATTAACAAGACGTGCATCTTGTGGACTAGGACTTCTAATCGAACCGCTTCATATAGATAGATTTAGTTTCGATAAAATCAGACTTTGTAATTAAAAAAGCGCCAGGGGGACCCCCTGGACCCCTTTGGCATTTGTAGTAGGAAATCGTTAGATGAATTTATATGAATTAACTTAAAATACATGACAGTTTCCATAGTTACGTCTTAATTGACAGATTTATTAAAACCATTTCCTATAATATGACCATAGCGGTTAAAAGTGACAAAAATTATAATAATAATAAAAAAAAAATTCCCATAAGAAAGATACGTCTTGAAATTCGGTTTTTATCGAAAACGAAGCGAAAACTCGCAAATTACCACTCTTAATTTTCGTTTTCTTTTGACTTGTTTTATCAGGAACCGTCGTTAATTCTTGACGCCACGCTAAGCTTACTCTCCCCCAGAAAACTGATCAAGTAACACTACCCCACGTATTTTAGAAGATACCAACAAAATTTTATTTTTTGCTTAAAATTTGCTTTTTCTGACTTTTTGCCTTTTTTATATAAATTTATATATATATATATATATATATATATATATATATATATATATATATATATATATATATATATTTTTGCTTTATTTAAGGTTGCATCAACTACTATGGTCATTAGCGACCCAGAAAAAAATCTTGGGCTTTCATTGGGATTCGAACCCAGAACCACTGGCGTATAAGGCAACTCTCTAGTCCACCACGCCACTAAGTGACATTTTATATTTTTATTTATGTAATTATGTTTATATTTTATATTTGACTTTTCGGCGCCCCTCGCTGCCAGGCAGCCGCTCTTCTCGCTCTAACTCTGAGCCGGCGCTGGCTCTATCATCAGTGATTGTAAGGTTGAATCCCAAAGAAAGCTCAAAAATATATGTGTACTTTGGTTTTTCAATTCGTCAGTCGCTAAAAACCATAGAAGATGATACTAAAAGTAAAAATAACCAAAAAACATTTTACGTTTACTTTTTTTTACCTAGGTACTGAATTATAAAGCAAATTGTGGCAATTTCAAAATCCACCAAAATAAATTTTTAGTTTTATTTTTATTCTTTTTCATGAATATAACAGAATATTTATTAAAATTGGTACAATCTGTGAAGGACTATTTTTAAGCGATTTAGTTCAAAAACTACAAATTTAAATCCAATTCTGGATCAATTTTTCAGCAACTGTAGAGGAGAAGGTGGTATTATGGCTCCCTAGTTTGTTTTTTTTTTCGTTTCTTGTCAAGGATTTAACATATAGAGGTGTGTTTCTAATTCCATTTTGTTCTAAATATATCTGGTTCTAAGTTTTTTAAAACAAATAAATAATTCTTAGTATGGATTTTTCAAAATTATCTTTTTTCTGAAAAAAGTCAAAAAACTCAATTAAACATATAGGGTGGGTATTAAGGCACTCTGGGAGCCATATTAAATATATGAAAATTTTAACAAACAAAAAAACTTAATATTCTAGAATCTAAAATCGTTTCAGTCTTACAAAATTTAGACTTTGCAACAACTTAGGTTATGCAAAAAAACCACATCAAAGGAACAAATCAGTTAACTGCAAAAATTGCAAATGTAATATGTCCCCTCCTGGACTGCTTGTTTGTTGAACCCTTGAACTCGAGCATAAGACGTTCCCATTGGTTTTCGGACAGATAAAGTTTTTTTATGTCGTTTCAGAAAGTGGTCTAGCCATGCTCTACCAGCTACTTCTTTTTTGAAATTATTTTTTATACTATTTTTCATGGCTAGTTGATAGGCCATTCGACGCACATTCATTTTGGTGCATCCATAGTATTTTGATTCCATGAATAATATTTATTCCACTAATTTTACCTCTAGCTCCGGGGGAAGTATAGGTTTCCTGCCTAGTGGTTTGTGGACAAAATTTTCTAAAGATTTTTCAGAATCCTTTACGAGTCGTTTTAAAGTGGATCTCGGTACCGACAAAAGCCTTCACAGCTTTTTTATACCCCATCGTTTTACTTCTGACAGCTTCAATAGCCATTTTCATGTTCTCAGTATCCCATAATTTTCTTTTTTTAGTAGCAGGAGGACTTAACACATTTGTGGGAGGCATCTAATTAAACAAACGGTATTAGTTAAATAAAAATTTAGTACTGTGCATAATATGGCCCCCGGAGCCATAAAACATGCATACTGAGGGGGCCATATTAAAATGTCTTTGACGTTATAATCTTACTCAAATAAAAAACAAATATAAATACATTTTTATAATTACCTTCACTGTCTTGTATCGCAATGTACTGTCTCCTCGATCCACAATTATTGCAGTTGTAAACACAATAAATTCTATTTTAAATATATAAATTAAAAAGTAACCGTTAAAGTTTCGCTGTGATGTTTTCAAAGAATTTGCTTCATATAAAGAGTAAACGCTATCTGGTGATAATAACAACCTTTAAGTTGTCCATCCCACTAAAGCTATTGATGGACTGCAAAAAATTATAGATGGCTTTATAGGAACATAGAAACATCGATGGGGGCCAATATACCAGCAGGGGCCATAATACCACCTTTTCCTCTATTCAAATGAAAATGAAAAAGTCTTAAGATACTATCTATGCTTGAAAAATAAATTTTAAATACAGTAGGTGGATAGGTATATAGAAAAATTCTAGTAAAATTTTCGACTGTTTGACCATTTCACATTTTATTCTAACCACAACGCGGTATCAGAATTAGCTTTTATTGTTTTCTTGATATCAAAGACTAAGTGTGTCTAAATTTTCATGAATAATAAAAAAGAACGTTAGTGCGGCTCTCGATCTAATATTACAAATGATAAGCTATGAAACACGTGTATTACATTGAACTATGCATCAAGTGATACAAAGACGTACCTATAATTGCCTAAAAACAAGAACGAATAAAACTTGTAGTGTGTTTTATAAAAGCCTATTGAAAAACAATTAAATATTATCGATCAATTAATTATTAAGGCATTTTTATCTTGTAGTCATCATTTGTTTTGTCTTCAATTTTTTTATTTAAATCATACGAAAAGATTACAATTGAAAGAATCAAGTGGAAAAAATTTCGTTTGCTCTTTTTAAATTCTGCTTTAACATATAGGTACATAGTTGAAAAAGGTTAAAGTGACCCGAAGGGACCAAAATATATTTTCGTATTAAACGAACTTTGTCTTAAAAATATATTGAACCATAACAGTACCGTATTAAGTTGAGATTATTTTGCACTTATCTATCGAATTTAATTTAAAGCATTTTCGTTGTAAACATTTCCTACTATGTATGTAATTCCTTAAACAATTTGTCCTACAATTTTCTGTATTTAGGAAGTGTAACATTTTCAAAATATTTTCAATCATAAAAAAGAAGATATTTGATGTAATAAATACATAAACTGGGACACTTCCAAACCCCCCTTTACATATTAGATAAGAAGCGTTACCTTCGTTCCATTCTGAAAATTGTTCATTGTTAATTCAAATTTATTCATTGGATAACTACGTTAATTGATAATATTTATTTTATGAAAATTCTTTCGTTCTCAGTTCACAATGCACAAATACAAAGCGATTAATCCTCGGAAAATTTTCGAGAAACGACTACCAATTGTAAACTGGTTGCCAAAATATAATAAGGGGGATGCCATTTCGGATTTAATCGCTGGACTCACGGTTGGAATGACCATGATTCCACAATCGATCGCTTATTCAGCCCTCGCCGGATTGGGTCCTCAAGTAAAAATTTTCTTACGTTTAATTTAAACTGTTTAAATTTTGTGTGTGTTTTTTTATAGTATGGATTATATTCGGCGTTTATAGGCGTTTTTATTTATGTCGTTTTTGGAACAACTCCAGAAGTTATTATAGGACCAACAGCTTTGTTGTCATTATTAACTTATCATTATACGCATGGATTTGGAAATCCACAAATGGCAGTTCTTTTCTGTTTTCTTTGTGGTCTCATTCAGTTGCTATTTGGAATATTGCGTCTTGGTAAAATTTAAAATATGTGTTTTTATCAAATTTATCCAACAGTTTAATTTTCAGGATTTTTGGTTGAGTTTATCTCTGAGCCAGTAACAATCGGCTTTACTTCAGCTACGTCATTAATAATAGCATCTTCACAACTAAAAGGAGCGCTCGGATTGAAATATGAAGCTGAAAGTTTTTTGGATATTTGGAAAAAGCTTTCGGAACACATTTCAGAAATTCAGTGGGGAGATGCTGGTCTCAGTTTTGGATGCTGCATCATTTTGCTCTCGTTACGAGTAATGCGATAAATATTCGTTTGTTGTTTAATTAATGAAAAATTTGATTTGTAGAGTTTAAAATATTTAACATTTGATCCAGAAGATGGAAAGAAATTAAATAGTAAGCAAAAATTTTGGAAAAATTTCACTTGGTTTTTCTCGGTTGGAAGAAATGCTTTGATTGTAATAATTTGTTCACTCCTGGCTTATGTTTTCCAATCAAATGGTTTCGATCCATTTGTCTTAACAGGTAAATTTAAAAAAAATTCTTTAGCTATTTTAAGCTTGTTGTATATTGTCTTATATATGTGTTCATGAATGAAATCTTTCAATTTCTTATTTCACAAAAATTCAAGCAAAATTATTATTTTTGTGTGATTTTAAGTCGCTTTAACATCTACGATCATATCACGACTGTCTTAACACAGAAACTTTCTGTTGGTCAATTTTAGTCAATCTTAGTTCTAGAATCTTAAGTCTAGGATTCAACGGGAATCGAACCCGTACCACTTGACGCATGAAGTGGAGAAAACTAATGCTCTAGCCACTGTGCCAATAGGTAGCCCAAAATTATTTGTTTCCAAAAAAAAAATAAATATTTATAGCCATGAGAGTACAATTATCAACGGAAAACACGAAAATAATTCAAAATTTAGTTTTTTCTTTATTAGATAAAGTAAATAACTTTTGAAATTTGAAATATCTGCTGCGAGGCGTCACAGTACTTTCTTTTACTTTCATTTATGAAACTCGCTGTTGGTCTAATACTTTAATATACCTGTATGAAGTATAAGCACTTTATAACCATGCATATAAACAGAACTATATACATAGAACTTATATGACGTATGTTGTACATATAACTTATATAAATTCCCAACCTTCACCCCAGAACCGTCCTTATTCGAATTTTCCCAGAAAAAAGTTCCAAATAAAACTTGGAGGCATCAATGAGTCTAAGAACTATAGAAAGTTTAAGGAAAATCGTTGGAGTTGTTTTCGAAAAAAAAAATGAAAAAGCTCAAAAACTCCTAGAATAAAGCGGAGCTTTCGGTTCACCGATTTTAAGCAAAAGCTTCGCGGCATAACTAAATTTAATATGGAAGCCAAATTCCAAGTTTAGTGAAATTCGGATAAAGCTTTCGATACGATATGGCTGTCACACATACACAGACATTTTTTTAAAAAACCACTTTTTTGGACTCAGGATACCTCAAAATATATATTTCCGGTGAAAGCTCGAATTTGAAAATTCGACCCGATTATAATACTTTCTTTACTATATAGTAGTAAAAGAAAGTAAAAGTTATAGAAGTTTAAGCAATAGAAGTGAAGACGAATGGAAGGAACTTTTTTTTATTTAACCGGGGTGTCAAGAATCTACGCTATGTCACTGAACCTTCATGAAAAATCTAGTCATAAGGAAAGGGGAGGGGAAATTAGCATTTTTAAAAAACCACAAGAAAAACTGAGCAAGTAGTAAAATGTTTTGCGGAATTTTTTTGACATTTACAAAATTTTTAAGCTTTCAAATGAAGGATCTAAAAAATATAAAAACTATTCTTTTTTCAACCACTTCTTTCATTGATTAAAAATTTCAATAAACTCGTCTTATTATATGAAACTCTTTTTTGCTCTTCTCTCTTCTTAAATCAAGATAATAACTTTAGCCATAGTTAGTCATTTAATTAGCAATTTAGTCATTTAATAGTACATAATAACGTCACCTTTGTCAATATATAATAGATTTAATCCTTCTTAGGAAAAATAACTTCTGGATTTCCTGATGTTCAACCTCCTCATTTTACATCGGAATATCACAACACAACTCTATCATTTGTACAAGTCGTTCAAAAAATGAACACAGGCTTAGTAATTGTTCCAATCGTCGCTGTTTTGCAGAACATTGCAATTGCTAAGGCTTTCGGTAAGTTGAAAGTGAAATTGGAGGTTTTCATGATAATTGTTTCAATTTTTTTTGTAGCTAAGGGTCGTGTTGTGGATGCAACACAAGAAATGCTCAGCCTTGGTCTTTGTAACGTTATGGGATCTTTCTTTTCTTCATATGTCGTCTCTGGCTCATTTTCCAGAGGTGCTGTTAGTAACGCAAGTGGAATACGAACTCCTTTCGGTGGAATTTACGCTGGAGTAATCGTTTTGTTAGCCATATCTTTCTTAACGCCATATTTTTACTATATACCAAAAGCAACGTTATCTTCTGTGATTATTTGTGCCATCATTTTTATGATTGACTTCAACGCGATAAAGCCAATGTGGAAAACTAATAGTAAGAAATTTGATATGTTAAAATTAGAACTACAACATTAATTTTTTTTTAACTTTTAGAATACAATTTATTAACCATGTTTATAACATTTTTCGCATGCATTTTCGCTGGTGTGGAACTTGGAATTTTGGCCGGTGTTCTTATCGATATTGTAATGATAGTTTACAATGCGGCCAGACCACAGGTCTTAGTCGAAAAGATTGTGGTACTGCTAATAGGGGAGAAGTTTTAAAAACGAAGTTTACACAATAAGAAATGTATTTTGTTCTAGTTAACTGATAATGTGAGTTATTTAATGGTAACACCCAAAGGCGATGTTTTGTTTCCAGCGATAGATAATATAAGAAAAATTTTGTCGAAAGCTTCACAACGAAACGAAAGTCTTCCAATCGTTTTGAATTGCTCGTTTGTGCAACATTTAGACTACACTGCAGCTCAAGTAAGCAGTCACATTTTTTATTTGGGCATTTTGAAAACTTTCAATAAAAGTATTTTTTTTTAATGATTTGAGTTTGTTTCATATTATGTTATGTTTGGTTTTCTTAAGATTTTCTTCCTGCTTGCCATTAAGTTTTGATCAATTAAATCGTATAATCAAATTAGATTTTTCGCTGACTTTGAACAGTAATACTTACTGTTTATACAATGTTTAAAATATATTGTGGTCCTACACTGTAAAAAAAACCGGTGTAAGTCCATGCGGTGTACGGTGTTAAAATTTTCGGTTTTAAATTCAACACCGAAACCGGTGTGACAATAATACCGTTAGCGGTGTTAATATTTTTTTAACATACACCGATATGAAGTAAGTTTACTCCACTGTAACACCGGCAAAAATAAATTTGCTATTAATCATTATATTTATAGATTTATAAAAATTCTAAAAAAATATATTTATTGCATTTTATGCATATCTAAATACTATATTATTTTAATATCATATTATATTTGATTATATAATATTAATATATATAATATTATATTAATAACATTAAAAAATCTTCAATAGTTTTGTAGAAAACTAATTTTAAAGTTTGAGGTAGTTTCCCCCGTAACTTCAAATTAATACAAGTGAGGTAGGGGATTAAAATTGTGCGTCAATATGTTTTTCATAAAGAGGAATCGCCACGCAGAAGCATTTTCAAAAACCGCCTGGGGCACTTTTTCTATGGTTATCGGGCTAGAACGTTTATGTCTATAGTCTACTTTTGTAAATTACATAGCATAAATAGGACCACAATATATTTTATATATTAAATAAACAATTAGGTAAACCTTAATTATTTTTGGAATAAAGTTGCTTTATTGGGCTTAGAGTAAAACCGCGAGGACCATAACGTAACGAAAAGACGAACAGGGGACCTTTCTTTCTTTCTCTCTCTTTGTATCTTCTTATGCTCACTGCTTTCTAATAGTGATTGGTGAAATGAAGTGTACCGAGTGAGACAGGAGAAATAGAAAGATGGAGAAAGAGAAAAATCTAGTGTTTCTACTGTCTACTAGTTGGCACGTTTATCGGTTTTACGTAATTATAAAAGTTTTAAAAATGTGTACTCTATAAATCCAAATTTGTTATTGAAATTCAAATAAGAAATTACTTAATTATATAAATATTTTTACTTAAAAAAACAACTGATAATATTTTTACTAACCAAAAAATTGTTAGTTTTGTAGTTTCTCTTGAAACTAAAGCAAAAATAATCTAAAAAACTTCGTTCTTGCCGAAGATTCCCTGACCACACTAGTTTTTGACGTGGTAACGTCTTATAAATTGATAAACACCGGCAGCATAGACAAAAAAGTGTCACGTTCCACCTGAGCCTGCGAGTGCAAGCGTTATTGTTGAATCTGAGACAACGTGTTTTGTTTTTTTTTTCTACAATTTAATAAGATTTAATTGATTTCCTTCATAATTTTCGGTCTGATTTTATTTTGAAAATATTGTTAATTTTCAATTATCTCCTTTTTTGTTTTATTATATACAAAATAATGATAATTCAGTGATAATAATTCAATTCAATTCATAAAAGTATGCAATTTTTCATCAATGTTTCTTTATGACGTTATCACGTAAAACTATCGTCCGTAAATCGACTTTACAGACAACTAATTTTTCTTTTCCAATTTCGATGTTTTTGTATATTTTTTTATATATTACATATTATTATGTAAAATTTCGTAATAAAACGAGAAAATAAATGATAAGGAACAATTTTTTTCAGGGATTAAATACATTGGCCAACGATTTATATAAACTGAAACGAAGCTTTATCATGCATAGATTACAACCGAAATTATTTCCATCATTGTATTTCAATGACGAACCAAAGTTTATAATTTCAGGAACAGATGTCGCTCTAACTCGAATTTTAATTGGTATGTCCTAGTTTTTCTCAGTTTTCCGGGTATTTCATTAAAAAAACATTTTATTTTTCAGATATCAAAAAGACAACTTCTTCAAATGAACCAAAAGGCATAGTTATTTGTCCAAAAGATCATAAAGTTGACACTAAACATATGGAAAGAAAAGACGAAGAATTCTCTAATGAAAACGTGGCTCTTAGTAAATCTAGTGACTTGAAAATGTGATAGATTTTTTTAAAATTTATTTGAAAAAGCTTTATAGAAAATTATATTTATTATATTGTTATATCTAAGATTATATTATAGTTGATTATTTAAGTGTTTTTGTTTGAAAAACGCGCGCACGTGAAAAGATCTCGTTTTTATTTTAGTAGACCAAAAGGAAAAGCCAACGGAAGCATATTTATAGAATGCGGAATTTTTTGATTACACAGTCGAAATGTTTCTATTTATTTGTTTTAAAAATGTCGTGAGTGAAATAAATTTATTTAATGAACGTGGTAAGTTTGTTTTGATTTAACCAAATGAAAAATCGTTTTTTTTTCTATGAAAAATTTAGAATAATCGTGGAATTTTCTCAATGAAACCAGCGGTTTCGTAGTAAAACGTGGGACGCTTGCGTGAACTCAGACTCAATCAATAGATTGTCTCTGTATATACACGTGCCGTTTCTAAAAATTTTAATTTATTCGGGATACAATTTTCTCACTTAACCTTTATTTAAAACCATTAATTTAAAACTATTGAAGTAAAGCGTTCAATTAAATGCATCTTAGCCTATTTATATAAAAGAAAATATAATAAAATTGTTTAAATATTGAAGTTGAACGAACTTGTTAACGTTGTTAAGAATTTCGAAATGCGTTAATGCAACAATATTTTCGTTGTTAATTTCCACGGATAATGATTTAAGTTAACAAACTTTTTTCTTTGCCCTGGAAATTTGAAGGTTTAATTGAACGAACCCGATTATTTACAGTATAGAAATCAGTTTGAAACGAGCAGAAAAAATGTAAATAATAATTTGAATCGACCGTGCGTGAATATAAATTTGCCAATGTATGAAATATTCAAGGTAGCCTTTTTCAAAGCTTGGTAGTCGGGCGGAAATTTATCACGTTTTTTTTTCTTCTCAACCTTGCGAAATTGAGGCGAACTCTTATTAAAATGATATAATGGGTTTAAATTTTTTTTATTTATCTGCAATACGTATATTTTGAGAATTGAAATCTTTTGCCGGTAAGACGTGAGTGAGGTGAAGTCAAGGCAAGGTGTTTTGTTGTTCACTCGATTATGTTATTTGAAGAATGTAAGGTTTGTTGTTGAAACAAGGAAAATCTGGGTTATCTGGTGTCGAAAAGTAGATATTCGATCGTATTATGTGATGTAATCATTTGATCGATATAAAACATCTTCCATTATTACTTTCATTCTTTGATAATACAAATTGTAATTTATGCGGAAAAAATATTTTTAAATTAATTGTATAGGTACTTATGTAAATATCGATACTACTTATTAGATGAAAAAAAAAACGTTACATATTGTGCGATGCCCATTGCAGTCCTCTGCATTATCGTAACCACATACATAATATATATGACACCTTATCTTCTATATAAATAAAATGATAGTTGTTTTCCAATGTTTTACTAAAAAACTAATAGATAGATTTCAAACAATTTTTTTTTGTTTTACTTCTTATATACTTGGTCCTTATCTAAAGAAAGAATTATCACTATATCTTCATTAAAAGTAAAGTAATTAAAGTGTTTACGATTTTTACAAGCAAAACGCGTAAAGCGGTGAAATTTTCGTTGCTTTGATAGAGTGGGGCAAACGATGTAATGCCCATGGGTTGGACATATGTTGTTTCTCCTTCCACTGCCTATTGATTATTCCATATTTGAGTGTATACTTAATGCAGCTCTGTGAGATATTAGTTTAATAAAGATTTTTTGAATTCTATTTTCTATTTGTTTAGTAGTTTTAAAAATATTTTTTGTAGCTTTTTTTAAAATTATCTTTTAGCATTTTTTATATTTTACTGTAAATATAGATTCAAAATACATTTTTAAGTTACAACCGTTACAATAGTCAAATTACATTTCAACACTCCTTTTTATTATTGCGAATATATTTTTTTACCAGAAAGAGTTATATTAGCGAGAAACATTTTTTTTTAAATTAAACTATATACCAAAAAATTGAAAATCCCTCAGAATCCGAAATTTCTCCAAGTGTATAGTTATTAATTGATTATTAATTAATTTTTCAAAAATTTGCAAACTAAAAATTAAAATTTCTGTAAAATACAAAAAAGTCACTTTGTTTTAGTTTTTTTAATTGCTCTTTAAATACTCTTTCCGGATCCGCAATTGCTCCAGGTGTATATTTAATAGTTAATTAATAATTAAATTTTTAAACATTTTCAAACTGAAGAATTAAAATCGCTATAAAACCTAAAATTATTTTTAATTGAATTTTTTTTAAGCTCTCTATCTGCTTTTTTCATTACGCAAATAATTGATCTAATTTTTGAATGTATTTTGAATAATTAATTATTTTTAACTATTTATACATGTATTGTTGTATTATGACGTCATCAACTGCCGTTGGATCGTATAAACATGAATAGTTTAAAAACTTAATTACTAATTAACTATTGGTAAGCGGATTCTGGAGCAATTGCAGATCCGGAAAGAGTATTTAAGGAACAATTTTAAAAAAATGAAAAACAGTGATTATTTTGTATTATTATAGCAATTTTTATTTTTGAATTTACAAATTTTTGAAAAATAAATTATTGATTAACTAATAACCATACAATTGGAGCAATAGCGGATTCTGAAGTAGCAATTTAGGAGCAATTTTTTGGCATATAGTTAAAAATGTTTTACGCTAAGTTCTTTCCGGTTATTTTTAATATATTTTTGCTTTCAATTTTTTAAATGTTTTTCCTTTTTAAATTAAATATGTTCCTAACATAATAATTAATAACATACGCAGACGACGTCGCGGGTATCAGCTAGTATGTTAATATATTAGACTATTTCAAACTAGAGCTACGGCTCTAGGATTAAATAAATTACCATTTTTGCCGGACGATAAGACGCACATTTTTGCTCTGAAAATATCACCTAAAATCAGGGTGCGTCTTATCGTCCAAAGACGGTACTTACCTACTTACTTTAAAGGGTTATATTATATAGAGTTAGAATTTTTATGAAATCGATTTTTTAATATAATTTTTGTAATGCACATATATTTTGGTATGCGCCCAGAATATTTCAAGGCAATCCGGCGATTATTTTCAAAGCTAGACCCAAATTTGTAAAGCTTCCTTTTTATGTAAAGTGCTTTTGAAACTTTAAATGCAATTAAATTTTTTAATTAAACGCCGAATCAATCAATTTCAAATCTTAACACAAGCGTCCTAAGTATATTTTTAGTAATTAATTGAAGGTACTTTATTAAATACTTTGAATAAACAACTAAAGATTTACATTTCAATGAAAAATCGATTTTTTTTTTTTTTGAAGCTGCTATTTTGTCAAAAAAATTTATTTTTCTTCGAATAATTACAAGATTGTATATTGCTTTAACGAAATCAGTCTGGTTTTATTAATTTTAAATGATTTAAATTTAGAGATATAGTGATCACTCCAAGATCCTTATTTTGAGAGGAGCTTTTGGAGATCAGCTATACCAGCTTTCAAAATTTTTATTTTTACGAAAACAAAAATGTTGAAATACAGTTTATAGTTACCATAATATTGGGTAAAAATTTTTGTATTAATTAATTCAAAAGTTTCCTCAAGAAAAAAACTTGAAAAATTGTTTTTTGGGCCTTCTGATTAAATGAGGCGAAATGTCTTGGTAGTATATTTGTCGCAGCCTACAATTATGGGAATAACATATTACAAAACTACAATTATTACGATTAATTAATTATTTGGTGAGTAAGCGAATCTGATAATTAACATTTATTGCCACCAAGAACATTTTTTGTGCCAAATTTCAACTAGATTATATAGAATATATTAAAACATGGGTAAAATATAGGTTTAAAAAATCCTTCAACACAGGCAGATAAAGAATATAACCGTGGTAAAATAAGCAAAGAATTGCACACAAAATGCAATACATACATAATCATTTTTAAATGAAAATTGAAAATTTCTAAATAATAAATCAAAATGAAAATGAAAATAAAAACATAAAAATTATTTTCCTTTAAAATGATGCAAAATCGAATTACACTAACAGAACCCATAAATTAAATGACTCATACCCATTATAATTTAAACAAAACATTAATACATAATTCAGTATCGTTTTTCTATAATAAGCTGAACATGTTACATTATGATTATTTTTTTTTCTGTAGCTGATTTTCAATAAACACAATAAATTATAGCTCGGTAATAACTGGTTAGAAAAATTATCTTTTTTAATAACCTTTCAAACAAGACTGCGTTCAAAACAGTGTTATAATATGCCTAAGAGATGTATGTTAATGTGAAATATGAGATAATTTAATTGCATGCTAATAAATAAATTTTCTCGTTCAAAAAGCTGGTTTTGTGTTTTGAAATGTTATGCTGTTTATTAAAGATCTAGGTACGTCACATGTTTTGCAATATGATTGCATTAAAGCATAGCTTAATATGTTAGTCATTGAGGAGTTCCCAAATTTAACGCTAAAATTGTACTTGTTATAAACTTCTTAGTGGATGGAAGGTCTGCAGGTTTTTATTCCAAGCTTGGAAAAATAATATGTGTCTGATATTTTAAGACATCAAAGGAGGATATTATAAATAAATCATGAAAAATACAGATGGATACATACGTTAAAAAGGATATATATAGACCAGGGGAGAAAATTTTTGAATAGAAAAAAAATTATTGTAGGATGAACCCAATAGAAAAGGAAGAGAATATAACAAAAATGAAAGGAAAAATAAATAACGGTTGATCTGAGGGGGCAGTGGAAAGGGGGGGGGGGTAATGGGGAGAAACAATTTATCTCGATTTTCGACAAAACTACAAGTCTCATAGAAAAAACTAAATGGCAAAGTTGTAGATAATAAGTAGAACTACACTTTTTGTGCTATCACTTTTTTCACATAACCTCAGTTTTTAGTTATTTTATCTTTTACAAAAAATTTTTTTAATTATATTTTGTAAAAATTTACCTTTTAATGTTCCAAACACACTGTATTTTTTTATTTAAAATATTAATGTTTTCACCTTATAATGACTTAATATCGGAAAAGCACCATAATTTTCAATCAAAAATTCTCAAGTCAAGACATGTGATTTTTTAAAAAAGTCGGTGAGTTTTTTATTCGTTGAAACCTTTATATACATACTTTAAATTATACATTAATATAGATTACAATGTTAAATGTTCTCAGAAAATACAATAATTAAAGTGTAATTGCAATAAAAAAGTATTAAAAATTTTAATATAAGTTGCTTAAAATTGTACATAATGCAATTGTACAAATACAACTTTGAGCAATTTATTAAAATTTACACTTTAATTATTGCATTTTCTGGGAACATTTTACATTGTCATGTATATATTTTTTTCACTATCAGAAATTAAAAGTTTCAACAAACAAAAAGCTCACCGACTTTTTTAAAAAAATCAGATGTTTTGACGGGAGAATTTTCGATTGAAAATGAGGGTGTTTTTTCCATATTAAGTCATTATAAGGTGAAAAAATTAATATTTTAAACCAAAAAAATACAGTGTGTTTAGGAAATTAAAAGGTAAGTTTTCATTAAATTTCATGTAATTTTTTTTTTTGTAAAAGATGAAAATTAAAACCAAAAACTTGTTAATTTAAATTTTTCACATTAATTTTGAGCTTATGTGAAAAAAGTGTTAGTACAAAAGTTATAGATCTACTTATTATCTACAACTTTGCTATTTAACTTTTTTCCATAGAGCTTGTAGTTTTGTCGGAATCCGAGTTAAACCGTTTCTACCCTTAAAAAGCACCCCTATTTCCACTTTTCCACCTCAGATCGACCGTAATTTATTTTTCCTTTCATTTTTGTTATGTTTTGTTCTTTTTCTAATGGGTTTCATCCTACTATAATTTTGAGATTTCTACTTATTGTTCTATTGAGGCGTTTCAGGAAAAAAATTATTGTTCTTTTGGCGCCAAAACAAGCTTTTAATATCAATATTGAGGGTTGCCTTATTCAATTGTCTCATTTTCTATTTAAATAACACAGAAAAAGTTATTATTTTTATTTTTGAATTTTTATAACTTTGGAACAGTTCATCGTAACAACAATCTACTAGAAGGGATTCAAAAATTATTTTACTCTCTATAAAAGAGGTCTATATTGAACCCCGATATCCTTGAAATGGTTGATTCTCAGAATTTTGTTTTAAGGATCTTTTTTGTAGGGCGTAAAATTTCGTCAAATTCCTCTTTCCAGATTGTTGTTACAATGAATTGTATCAAAATTATGAATATACAAAAATAAAAAAAATTTCTTGCTTAAATCAAAAATGAAATATTCGTATTAATAGCTCGTTTTGGCGCCAATTTTTTAAATAGGTCTTATTATCTCTTATTGGTCTTATATGGACGCCATAAGAGTTTTTTTTTTTTTTTGTTTTTGAAACATCCTTATATACCATACACTCAAATATTGTATCAATAATATGCATTTTACGCTGACGTTGCCAAATATTAACCTGTTTTTTCTAACATAGGTAATATTGTTTAATATTTCTGAGAGAAATTTTTGATTTTCTCATAAACCAAACACCAAACTTTTGTGAAATTTGTCACACAGATTCATTAAACACTTTCATCAATATTTTACTACTTTTTTAGAGATTCGGAACTATTTTTGTTAAGGCAATGAAAGAGGTGAAATATAAGCTTTGATTTTGTTTTTCTTGATAACTAACAATAAGAAAAAGATCATCTTCAAACTTCCTCAAAATGATTGTCATTATTCCAAGCATAAACAACAAATTTTTAAAATCGTATTCACAAAGTAGATTTTCGTTCCAAACAGCCTTAAATTAGTTTTTATGATTTTTGAAGATCCATAGTTTACCTTAAAAATTTAATTGGAGGCAAACCGTAACGTTAAAAACCCGAAAATTTGCTTATTTATTAACTAATTTTTAATTTATGTTTATTGAACAGTGAAATGAACTTGAGTTTCGACAATTAAATGTAAAAATTTCCAGGGAGAAAGAGGTCAAGATCACACATTCAGCAACGTAAAATCAACCAATATTCGGTGTAAACAAACAATTTGCATTAATTTCGCTGCTCAACGACCGATTCAGTCATGAAAATTGCGTAACCCGTACGAAACTCCCACGTTGGCTCAAAACGAAAGGTCGCGACACGGTACCTTGAACTTTTTTAACAAGTTTATTTCCTTTTACAAAAATTTCAATAACAATTTTTTCGTTGTATGTCTCACGGTAAGCGAGTTGCAACCACAAATCTGCTTTCGACTTTTTGCAGTCCCTTTATTTGAATATAGTTTTTGATTTATCAACAAGAAGCCACGATTAACCAAAATTCCTCAACGTCAACCCAGAGGCAACTCCTCGAAATTCCACAAGAAATTCTTCACTGGCCTACCACTAGACAATTTAATACAGTCCCCATAAACATCCTGTAGATCTTTCTCAATCGATCTCAGAATTGATTAAACTCCATTTACCAATTGACACTGATTAATTCTCGATCAATTGAGATTCTCGATCATTCGATTTTTTTCGTCGTAAATCCATTTTTTTCGTTCGATTACGCTATATATAATCGACTTGTACGAGTGGCGTGTTCTCTTTAGTGGACATTGATCTGGCGCCCATTCGTCACAATTTGCTTCCTTTTCAAAACTTTCGCTAATATTTCGTATCGTAAATAATTCGTCTTTCCCTCCTCCATCACCACACCGTATTACAATAAGACTTCGCTATTATTTTCTATATAAGTAGACGTGAAAGCATTCGTTTATTTATTTATTTTTCAATCAAAATCGATTTTCAAATATCAATGAATTTTAATCAGCAGTTTTATCGTTGAAACCACTTTTTCATTCAGGAAGATTAGATATGTAAAGTTTTTTTTTAAATCGACCTTTTATTTATCAAATATATCGTTTGGTGATGTTCAGTCGAAATTTTGCTTCAAGTGGTTTAGACCTTCAAAAATTGGCCATTAGTGCCAGTAACCTTTAAACGATGATCTAATCTTAAACAAGAGGAAATGGATTCGACTTGAATGGATCATTTGGAACAAATATATATAAGGTTTTCGATTTTTAGATAAAAAAAATACAATATTTATTTTAAATTCTGTGTTAATAGACCAAAATGACTTTCTATTGTTTTTTAAGGACATTTATAGATGTTTTTTACTATGCATTATCAACGATAAGATACAGCTTTGTGTAAACTGTAGCCTTTAAATTAGGTCAGTACTGGAACTGTTAGAATAAAAAAAAATCGAGTTCTAAACGTCTATATTAGTTGCTGGATATGAGCTTTTTAGTTTACCAACTTATTTGTTGGTAGAGATAAGTATGACTAACAATGTTTCCTCAGGTTGTGTCTCACACAATGAAGCTTCATACTATATGGCATTACTATGTAGGATCCTGGAATAATTCAATTCTGCTTTTGAGAAATTTATCAATATTTAATTACTAGGGGACAACAAATTTCATTTCTAATTGTAAATTTCATGTGGATAGCTTTAAAGTTACTAATTGATTTTGATTGCTAAACAGCTACTTCTTTAGAGCTTTCAGTATAATTTGTAGTTTTTATTTTTTACTAATCTACTGAAAATATTAAGATCCTCTGAGTCCGAAAAATAGTTTTTAGAAAAATATTTGTGTGACATTTTATTCAAAATTCACCAAACTTGAAATGTCGCCTTTATATTGCATCTAGTTGTGCTACGAAGATTTTGGTTGAAATCGGCTAGCAGGAAGCTTAACTTTATTCTATGGATTTTTAGATTTTTTTTCAATTTTTTTCGAAAACGATCCCAACAACTTTTTTAAAAACTTTCTATGGTGGCTACGGGCTAATTAACCGCAGCAACTTTATATGAAACTTTCTCCTGGGAAAATTTAAATAAATAGGATGGAAGTTAGATCCAAAATAAACCCATAACTTAATTTATACTTTCTAGACTATCTATGAGAATTGTGTCTTATTTAACTTTACTTTTTCATTTTAACCATTCGTGAGTTTTATAAATGTTAATAGTTTTTTTAACCAATGTAAAAGAAAGTTGCTGAAAAATGAAAATTCTGAGCATGCATCAGGGAGCCTGAGAAAGAATATATGATATATGGATAAACGTCGCGACCTGATATTATGTTTGCATTTATTGTAAATTCCGATCCATTTCCCCTCTAGCTACTTAATAGGTTCGTTCGCGGATAGCATACTGAACCGATAACGAATCAGTTTGAGACCGATTCAGGGTCATCACCAAGCGCATGCAAGTTTAAGAGCCGAGTTACGGTCCGATTATTGCGGTTCACACGAAATCCGTTCGTTACCGATTCATAATTAGTTCTAGCGATCCTCAGATTTTTGTTAGGATGAAAAATTCGATTCTCTTACTCATGCCCAGTTTGCTAAATTGTGGCTAATTCAAAATCCAGTTTCGCTGTCGTTCTGCGTTCACACGAGTCAACTTTAGTAGCCCGTTTTTAGTTGATCAAAAAAAGTTGAATGAAAAACCTCGTGTGAGAACCGTAATCAACTTTTTAGTGGATCAAAAAAAGTTTGAACGAGTCATCACACTAGGTTTTTCATTCAACTTTTGATCGGTTAACTAAGATCGGTCAACTAAAGTTGACTCGTGTAAACGAGGCATCAACGTCTGTCAACGTTAAATTCTATTAACAATTTTCGTGGGTTCTCATTAATCCTCGTCTTACTTCTGAACACTTTTAAACTTGTTCACGGAAAAATGACCCTTAATCAGTTCATAAGCGTGTATGGGCTTGGTGATTATCCTAAATCTACTACAAATAATTCGGTATCAATTCCGTATGGTATCCGCGAACCTAATATATCAATAACTTGAAGCTTGTTTTTTTTAAATCTCAAGAATAAAATAAAGTGGTTAAAGAAAATTAAGTATCAAAAAATTTTTCCTCAATTAATTTTTACTTTATGCCGTTCGCCTAGAGGTCATTGAAATCGAGTATATTTAATTGAATAAAATTTGCATTAATTTTTTATGTCATCATGAAAACTTGTATTTATAATATTTTGTTTATAATCTACCTTTACCATTTCGTAAATGATAAGTTTTATGGTCAATAAAAAAATAGTTTTATGGAGGAAAATTAAAATTTAAAAATTCTTAGATAAACGACTTATATACATGACGAGAGTTCAAAAAAAAAAAATGCCATATCACGTCAACAATATTTAATAAGGTATTCTATATCTGTATATTTGACATAATAAGTAAAGTTATATTACCTTTAGTTATAGTAAAATTAAATATTTTATTGTAACGAGTAATAAGTTGATAATTTGTAAAATAATACTAAAATTCGAATTCAAACTAGTAATTTGTGAAGTAATTGTATGTTTAATAGTAGATTATTTATATTATAAAATCTTGGGTGTTTGGACTATATTTAATTAACAACGTTATATTTAAAAAAATAAAAATTTAAGACTTCATATGATTACGATTAACAATATTTTTTTTTAATTAGATATAAAAATATTAAGAATTATTATTTCTTCTCAAAAAATTTTTTTAATTTGTTTAAATTTATTTAAAAAATTTCTTGAGAAGAAATAATAATTCTTAATATTTTTATATCAAATTAAAAAAAAAAATATTGTTAATCTTAAAATTTGCCTGACGAAGTCAAAATAAAGTCGACGAAAATTTGAAATTTTTAAAAATATAACGTCTTTAATTAAATATTGTCCAAATACCCAAGATTTTATAATATAAATAATTTAATCATGGATGAGAACATTAAAAGTAATTTAATAGTAGAGTTGGGAAAAGCCCGATACATTCAAGACAGAGCCCGTTCGGGCTCTGGCTTAGATCCGAAGATTTTTTCGGACTGTCGGGCTTGCCTGTAATATTAAAAAAAGAATTCAAGTAATGTTTTAAAGCAATAATGATTAATTTAAAAGTATTTTAAGAATATAAGAGCATTTAAAGGACTTGAAAACCTATCTGATAATCTGGAACGTAATTTTCTACAGAAGTTATTTGCAACAGAAAATGATCTTTTTGCGTCTTTTTTAAAAAAAGTATCGAGAAACATAAGCCCGAAACTCGTCGGGCTTTTGACTCGAGCTTCGGGCTTCAAAAATCATGAAAAGCCTGTCGGGTTTCGGGATTCAGACCCGCCCGTTCCAAACTAAAGTTAATTAATATTAGATGTACTAAAGAGTGGTAAATTTAGCAACCAGTAGATTTAAGCTATTCATGACTAAGCCACTATTTGATTTATCAAAACTAATATTCTAGAATACAATTTAATGTATCAGAAGCTTTGAGAGAAAATTAGGTTAAAATTCAAGAAGCAAGAATCGAGAAGGGGGTTTCTTCTATTGACTAATTTTCCTAGTTTTCTGTTAGATAAGAAATTTAATGTTTTGTACAAACATTTAATCATAATTGAAGTTAAATACTATCAAAAATCAATTTTTAAGATTTTTATTTTAAGAGATAACAAATGGCATGTTTTGTAAAAATATTTAACAATAATTGAAGTAAAATATTAACAGTAAAACATTTAAACAACAAGTTTTTCTTAATTTTGTCATAAATACATTTTATTTTATTTTTTTGAGTTATTTTAATATTTTATTTCAGTCATATTGTGTTTTGCATACCCCATGTTACGTAAGACTTTTGGAAAATTTAAAGATTTAATCGGTGCAGTTTGAAAGTGGTCCACTAACTTTTAAGGAAACAATAATTTTTTGTATATGATGGTTTCGAAAATATTTCGAATAATTTTTTTCTCGATTTGATAATGTATTTGTTTGCCTCAGTGCACTGATAAAAAATGTTCAAGTTTTTTTTTACATCAGTCTAGGAAAATACGTGAGGTATAAACTTATTTTCTCAGTTCCAATAAACATATTATGGCAAATTTTGATAAATTGGTATTGAATTATAGAAGTTTTGATAAAGTTTGCACAAACAACACAGAGACGAATCTTTTGAAAATATATTCCACGAGGATTGATAGTCCTATCTGGAGCCATGATAGTTATTCATGCAATAACAAAGACAATTGCTATTATTTTTCTAGTTATTAGTCTAATGAACAAAGTTTTTCAATTGACATTTTAAATAAAAGGATAAATTATTAAAAGAATTTCTTCGGTTTGGTCAAAGTTTTCCACTACCTCTCGAGGAAGATTTAAATAAGAAATATTTTTTAATAACTTTTTTTTTCTTAAGGTCGCATCAACTACTTTGGTTATTAGCGATCGTCGAAACCGAAAACCCAGAAAAACATCTTAGGCTTTCGTTTTAAATTGGAATTCGAACCCAGGACCACTGGCGTATAAGGCAACTATATAGTCCACTAAGTGACCTTTAATAATTCGAAAGGAACAAGAATTAGCAAAAAAAAACCTAAAATAAAACTTTTAAAAAAATAAATTTTACTCAGATTTTAATAGTAAATTTTCTCAAAAGTTTAGCTATAAGAAATAATCAACTTATAATAGGCATATAAAAATAATGTTCAGTGAAATCATTAAATAATATGGAATAACAAAGGGCACTTTTCAGTATGACAGATGGAAAAGACGATAAAATCATTGAATTATCCACCGTGGCAACAAAATTTTCCCCGATTTCACTCGTTAAAATCTTCAATGAAACATGTTGAAGGTGAGACAAAAACATTTTATGATAGTTTTTATTGAAATGACAGCCGATTGTCACATGAAAAAGACAAAACAGAAGTAAGATAATACTTTTGGAAATCATAGGTCACAAAATATCGTTTATGCGAGTCACCATTGATAATTTATATAGATTGCAACTATAAGTGCAATGATAATCAACGAAAAATACTACCAAGGTTTTAAGTTGCATCCTAAAATAAAAGGGTTATCGAGTAATAGCAAGTCACATTAAAAAAAAAAAAAGAAATTTTCTTTTGATTTCACAAGGTTTTAGTGTAGTTTCACTGTAGCGGTAATGGCAATATTATTTTATCCACCTAATGTACATATAATCATGGCCGTACCGAAGAAGGGGGTGTGGTGACCCCCTGTTATTGAGATGATTAGTTATTTTTCTATTCCTAATTATGGTTTTGAAGTTTTGGTCTGAAAATATCTATTAGTTGACTTTTATCGTAAACATTTCTAAAAAGGTCTTCTTGTGTCCTATTCATTTCAGTCTCGCAGCAAAACTCCTTCGTACTATGTGGGCTGGTATACCCATAATAAACAATTGTTACACCTGATAGATATTTTTGATAGTTAAATGAAGAAACAGCTATCCCACAGGAATGTGTTTTTCCAGAAAAACAATTTTCTTGTACGCGATCTTAAATGCACCACATCGCTAAATTAAATTTCATTAAAATTAACTGAGAATTTTTATTGAAATTAAGAAACAATTCTCCCACAGGAACAGTGCATTTTTCCGGGATAAAAAGTAGTCTATGTTACTATCATCTCCATAAAATATCCCTTTGCAAATATTACTTCAAATCATTGATATATTTTTGAGTTATAATGGCAGAATGAAATCGAATTTATACATTTAAAATTAGATTAAAAGAGATTCTTGTGGAATTTCCGAACTTACTAAAAAATTTTAGTTGTTGCAATTTTTCATTTGCTAAAAATTAAATAGTACAATTGGCATTATTTTAAAGAAAATTTAATTGTCAACATCTTCTCGACTGAGAGCTTTATTGTAAAATGAACTACTGGGGTGCTATTAAAAAAAATATCTGCTACGAGGCGTCACAGTACTTTCTTTTACTTTCGTTTATGAAACTCACTGTTGGTTAAAAGAACTATAAGTACTTTATAACTATACAAATACATATAGACAGAACTATTGTATATGCATACAGCGTATATGCATATGGATATACGAATTCCAAACCTTCACCCCAGAACCGCTTTTATTCGAATTTTCCCAGGAAAAAATTTCAAATAAAAGTTGTAGCCACTAATGAGTCTAAGAACTATAGTAAGTTTAAAGAAAATCGTTAGAGTCGTTTTCGAAAAAAAATTAAAAAAGCCTAAAAACCCCTAGAATAAAGTGGAGCTTTCGGTTACCCGATTTTAACCAAAAGCTTCGCGGCACAACTAAGTATAATAGGGAGGTCAAATACCAAGTTTGGTGAAATTCGGATAAAGCTTTCGATACGATATGGCTGTCACACACAGTCACACACACACACAGACATGTTTCTAAAAACCGCTTTTTGGACTCATGGGACCTCAAAACATGTATTTCCGGCGAAAGCTCGAATTCGAAAATTCGACCCAATTACAATACTTCCTTTACTATCTATATAGTAGTAAAAGAAAGTAAAAATGAACCAAAGTGAGGAGTGAAATGTTTTACCATACTTTACAAAATTACGCACGTAAATCTCAGACACTATCAGAAAAAGAAAAAAGTTAACTCAAGTAAAATTGTTAGAAATTTTATTAGCTTTCATTTTAATAATAAAATTGTTCTCCCTACAACCCCCCGTTATTGAGATATAAGTGATAAACGATAAACGAGACCTTCTTAGACCCACTGAACTCTAGAAGCTTAAATAGTAAGTATGTTTAGAACGGGACTTTTTTGTAACAGGACTGATAACCGGACACTGTGGACTGAGGAAGCATCTGCAGACTATTGGGGTGTCTCAACGAGACCTCAATTGCAGATTGTGTGGGGATGGGGAGGAAAACGCGACCCATGTCATTTTTGACTGCAAAGTCCTCACAAAGTGGCGACACCTGTATGGGATAGATGACGCCCAAACAGGCTCAAATCGCGCGAGCTTAGTACAGGGACTTCTTTTGCTAGGCAGAATGCTGAATCTGGAATAAGCAAGAATCCTTGCACAGCAGGGATATATGAGCAGAACAGGAGTACAAAAATCCTTAGGCTGCAGTGCGGGGGGAACGAGCCCTAACCTAGCTTTCTGCTAACGGGGAAAAAAATGTTTACCTCTTAACTAGTCTTAGAAAGATACCAAAATGCAAAATTCTCTTCCTTCCTTCCCTCTACAAACCATTCATTTGCTGGGCCATGGAGTCTTAAATAGAAGGAACTTCTCTTTGTAATGAAAAACTAAAATTCTCTTAAAATAAGTGATCCATGAAATAGTGCCAGAAAAACCGCTGTAGCGCTCTTATTACCTACCTCATGAGTCACTTTGACTGAAGTTGGTCATATAAAAAAGTACTACTGCAGCAGTAGGCTGCAGATATATCCAAGATTATATGCAGGATATGTCCTATACCCGATATCCCTATACTGCTTGTACAATAGAATTACCTTCAGACTAGTTTTCTGAATTATATATATATATGTCGGAGATAAAACTTCTGGTGTGCTTTAAATCAGATAGTGGCGATTAATTCGTCATCGAGCGTAGTCGTGGTTACTCGTCGGATTCGGAAACATTCGGAACTAATGGAAAAAGTGAACGTGTCAGAATAGATTCATTCTGGTTTGGGATGTGGACGAGTGTGGATCGAGAGATGTATCACGAATTCGCTGTCTGGTTTAACGCGCACCGTTGCAACTGATTTTGAATTTCCATTATTTATGTTAATACTCGAATGTTATTTTGATTATTGAATTTGTTGATCTTTGTTAAATCCATCATCTGCCTATTATCTATTGTAACGTCACTTCAAGAATATCATGTTCAATCATTGTTAAATAAAGTATGTTATGACAAAGAAATTGTTTCTGGACGAAAAGGCTACAAAAGTCACACCAAACAACCTAGCGCTCCGACATATATATATGCTTAATAAATATAGCATAAAAGGTAATTTTACCAAAATGTAATTTCATTATCTTCATAACTGCTGATTTACTAGTGACTAAGTGACCTAGTGACTTACTAGTCATCGTTGTAAATTAGTAAGTAAATACATGTGATAAATAACTTTTATTTGTTTCTTTGTTGTCGGGATTTATGGGTATTATTTTCAAATATTCGCGCTATTATGCGCTTTTCATACGCATTAACGAAATGAACCAATGAATGAACACTTGAGGTAACTTGAGGCTAAAAAGTACTACCTGGCAGTAAATATTTGTTGATATTCATTTTCTTAACAAAGAGATATGTTCTTCTTTCTATGCCCTCCGTAGACTGGTCTATATAATATAAGATTGAAGAAAAATTCGATAGTATCTAAAGGTGACTTTTTGCCCCTTTCCTCTTTAGCAAAACTACGACGCACAATTTAGGAATTACGAAAAGATAAATGTGGTATGTTATTGGATAGTGTTCGTTATTACCATCAGCAGTAATCACCGTTACGGTGATTAGCCATTGCTTAAAAGTGCTAACACATTCGCATGATAAAAGTAAGCTTAAGTTTTTTAATAGTGAGAACAAAAATGAAAGTGTCGATTTACGACTTTACTCGCGCAGAATACACCTTTTAAGTTGTGCCCCTCTTGACTAAAAGCGAATGGTACGTCCCTGCATGAAGTGTTGATTCCACCGCCAGTCTTCGGCCTCCCCTGTCTTCAGTCTTGTCAAACGATTTCTTCGCTTTCTTCCTCCAGTTAGTCGTTTTGGCCAAACGTGTGATGTTGCTTACATTATCGACGTTATTGATACTTAATCACCGCGTTGACTTTAAGTATTTAGCGCCGCTCGAGTCAATGTTTAGTGTTGAAAAAATCATAGATCCGCGCGCTTCGAGCACTTGCATCTTTTTCAAACGAAAAAAGACGTGTGCCCTTAACCCTTAAATAATCATTCCATAATACTCATATTTCGTGTTTCTTAGCAGTGTGTTGATTTTTTTCTCTCATCATAAACTCGTCGGCAATGAGCTCGTAAAGGTTATCCTCTCGTTAGTCATCCGATTTTATGAATTTATTAATAACAATCAGACAATCTGGTGGTGAGAACAAGATAATCTATCAACAATAAATACCTATTGGATTCCATCATTTAATTGTTTCAATAGTATGTGACTCAGTGCGCGCGAAATTTAAATTCATTCGCATTATAAACCTGTATTGTTAACAATTAATCAGTTTCTCATTATATTGTATCAGTGATTAAATTAAAAAAAAAACTTGAAATTTTCAAGAGTTTTTCTCAAGAAGTTTCTTCATCGACTTGAAAAAGGTAAATGCACATATATGTATATTTATATATATATATATATTTATATATATATATATATGTATATATATATATATATACTGGCTTCCAATCAGGTTAGTCGCGGCGTTTATTTATAGACGCCAAGAAGGATAAAAAATTATTTTATGGTAAAATTTATAAATAGACGTATAAAAAGTCGTTAATACCTTCTAGGATTGATAAGTTTGAAAATTAAAAACAATGACTCAGGCTAAATAGTAAATTTTTTCGTTTTTAGTGCGATAAATTAAAGACGTGTCCATAAAAAGTACCTATGTATGTACGTTTAAAAAATTTTATAGATAAAATTAATTTTTTCTACGTAAGACACTCGAAAATTTCACCTTGAAAAGGAAATATTTGAAAAAAAAAATAGTTCAGAAATTTTTGTAATGAACGCTTCATAGATATTATTGGTAGATAAATACATTATTTGTTGTTTTGTAGCACTAAAATTTGTTAGAATATTATAAATTTTATCGAGAATTCCTTGAAAATAGTGGTCTATTAAGTTGAAACTGTTCAATTGTAGTCAATTAGTTGAGGAAACCTCAATATCAAGTCGATAAATTAACAATCAATTTGGTAAGACGTACACTCAATTTGCGATATGATAGTGTGTTGATATTGCGGGAAATTACAAATGTTTCGTGAAGATTATAAACTGTTTTAATTTTTGTAAGTAAACGAAAAACTAAAGTAGGTACATTTATATGCAAATAATATCAATGCGAAAGTTATACAGCGTGTAAACGCTAAATGAAAAATACTTAAAACTCTTAATAGTTAATAATGCTTGTGCATGTAAAGTATATATTTTTTTTAAAAGACACTTCCAGTATTTCAATATTAATATTTCTTTTTATATAATTTTTTTTCAAAATTTTGTCTCTTCAATTTTCTTTAACCAATTTTGTTATAGAAAGTTTTTTTGACTATCAACGCGTAGAACAAAATTATATAAAAACAATTAATGGTTACGATAGAGTTACGTATTAATTAGGAAAAACGTTTTATGTTAAATGCTCTAGGTGACTAAAAAAAAAATCGTAGTTCATAAAAACGTGTATAAGAAACTACTTAATAAGAACTAACAATAAGTAGATTACAAAACACAGTTCAAATCACATAGCCTTAGCAAAAATATTGAATGCTCTCAATTAACGTTTACTCACTATTCCTATATTTCCAAGTAGGTAAGGCAGATTTGGAATATTTTTACCTCATTATTTACTAAAATAAGGCTTTAAATATATCTTTCTCTGATGACAAAGAAAATATCTTAATTTTAGGTGAAATAACTACTTTATAACAATAGTTTATAGAGGTTAAAACTTATTTTTTACTACTTTGTAGTAAGTAAATGACATATTGTAATCGGGTCGAATGGTTGATTTCAATTTTCACCAGAAATACACATTTTGAGGTTCCTTTATTCTGGAAAATTGTTTTTGGAAAAATGTCTGTGACTGTGTGTAACAACCCTATTGTTTAGAAATCTTTATCTTGTAAATTTGCCTTCATATTTCATCCCATTGTACCGAGAAGCTTAAGATTTTTAAAAATTTTTTGAAAAAAACTACATCGAGTTTTTTAAGACTTGCTATGATTATTAGGCTCATATAAGCCTACAACTTTAGTTAAAATTGTTTCCTAACAAAATTTAAATGAAGGGGTTTCCGGGGTAGAAGGTAGAAGAGTTTGTATGCACGTTACGGTAAAGATAAATAATTGGGCATTATTCATAATGTCCGGGCAATTTGAAAAGCACCCAATGTGATGTGACGAAAGGATAAATTATATAGAAAATAGTACATTACCCGGGCATTATGAATAATGCTGGAAATCGAGTGGGAAATTTGAGATAATTTTAGTCCTATTTCTCTACGTATACAAAAATAAGAAGATATCTTACTGAAACAAATGTTTAAATAACTAACTAACAGATAAAGAAACAAACAGGTGGTGATAAAAAAGTATAAAAATACGTACGCCCAACTATATAGGTAATATACAATGTTCGATATTGAGTGTCAAATTCGTTTTTAAAATGAAAAAAATTAGGTATAATTTGTATATGCAAGGCTACAGAAAGACAAGAATGCTGAGCATGCATCAGAGAGCCTGAGGAAGCGATATATGGCGAAACGTCGCGACCTAAGATATTCTGTTTGCATTCATTGTAAATCTCGATTCATTGCTCCTCTAACCATATAATCAATATGAAATAACACAAGGATCTGAATAAATATTAATTATATTATATATATTTTAAATATAAATATGATAAAATCGCTATCAATGAATAAGCGTTACAAGAGAAATAATTAATTCAATTATTATAATAGCAGTATTTAAAGACCGGGCAATGTTTTAAGTACTAGACAAATGCAAGTTATTAAATTTCGTGGTTTTATCGGTCATTATTTATTACCACCAAGAATTATGAAAACTGCCCTGAATAATCAAATTGACATTATCATATACATAGAGACTGTACTTATACAATATATAGTTCCGTTTTTACAGATATTTATATATTATTCTATTCAAATTTTCGTAACCAATCGTGATCTTTATTTATGCTCTTTAACAGCGAGTTTCATTTAAAAGAAAGTTCTGCGACGCGTCGCAGCAGATATTATTATATTTAAAGTGAGCCTTCAGGAAAAAATTGTATACAATATAACATTTCATTTGTTACATTACGTTACTCGTTACGTTTTGTACGTCTATTAAAACTAAGAACTTATCAAATCAAGCATTTGGACATTATTTGAAATTCATTTTGCTTGACATTTTGACTTGCAAATGAAATATGAACTACAACTTTATTTGATTAATATGTGACTCGAGTTTGACTGTATGTCAAGTCAAAATTAAGACAACTAACTTGAAAATCAAGTCAAAGAGCATAAACATTAAGTCAAGTAGGGAATCTCTTACGTTACCTACAGTACAATCATAACACCAACATATGAAGCTAACATAAAACTAAGGATTAGAAAAACATAATCTACCGTGGGAATGAGTGTGAATTTATTTTGCTTACAAACTTTGAAGTCTTAGAAGTGCTTAGAAACTTTTCATTGAAAAACAAAATTTTACTTTTTCTTTAGATTTGCTAGATTTATTTGTAACAATCACAAACAGTTACTTGGAAAAAAATTCTTTTCCAACTTCGTACATTATTCTTTTTATTTTTTGACATTGAAAAATATTAAAATTTTATAAATAACTGTAATAAGTTTCACTTCTTACGAAACTCACTTTATACAAGCGTACTAAGTCATCAAAGTCATTAAATATTGTGACCAGTGGTCAATTCCTAGCAAATTACCAAAGTATCTATCTCAAACATAAAAATTAATTATGGATTTATTTGAAAAGTAAAACTTAACTAATTTTTTAAATGAAATACATTCTTAATCTGATAATACTTATTTATATGCTCTTTGGGAAAAATTTAATAAAAATTTGTTTTTGGTGGAAATTATTTAAATTTTTAACGAAGAAAATTAAGAAATGTTAAGCAAAGTAAATATTTATAGAGAAATTTTGATAGCAAATTAATTGAGCGACTCAACCGGAAATTAGGGATTGAGTTAAAATTTTCGGTTTCTTTTTCATATGAAGTTATTTATTTGTCATAAAGGTCAATTTTATTTTATATTTATTTTTATTGAGAAAATAAATCATAAGTTGATTATTTTTTTAATACAGACTTTTGTCATAAATAAACAATAAACAGTCCAAATGTTTTCTCATTCAATATTATTAAATTAAAATAATAAATTCATTATGATAAGTCGTGAAAATATTTGTAACGTTTTTTTTTTTTTTTTTTTAATATCAATTCTTGTACTGGAATTTGTTTGCGGCAAACGTCAAGTGTATCTACGCTTTAATTAAATATGACCATGTGGCTTGAAAAATTCTTCGAGTTGCATTTCGAAAAAAAAATCATATAATGAGAAAGTCGTTAGATTTACAGACGTCGTCGAAGAAAAATTTATGTAGACGAGGCAAAATGTCCTCTTGGCCACTATATAGCTTTTGTTGCATGACTCTTCGTGCGTTGATGATGAAGATAGATCTTATTATGATTATTAATAGTTTTGCCCATTTTGCCTGCAAGCGCTTTATGACCTTCTTTGCCGGTTTTACTGCTTTGAAATCGTCTTATTTTGAATTTGCAAGATGAAAATCATCGTCGAGCAAAGAGAAAAATTGACAGCCAGGCGTCAATCATTTGAGCCGTTTAATCATTTCCCACTTATTCATGAAATTTAATTTCTTTTATTTATAATATATCTGATTTTTAAGTCATATATACAATACTCATAATTTAAATTGCAGTGAAAATTCATTAGCCAACATTAATTAGCTTAGAGCTCTTGAGACTCTTTACCTATTTTATTGAACCACTAGCTGATACCCGCGACGTTGTCTACGTAGGTTATTATGTTATGAACAAATTTAATTTACAGAGAAAAAACATTTAAACAATCGAAAGCAAAAATATATAAAAAATAACTAAGCATAGAACATTTTTAACTATATGCCAAAAAATTGCTCCTAATTGCTCCTTCAGAATCCGCTAATGCTCCAAGTGTATAGTTAATAAGTCCAATAGCCCTAATAGTCCAAGTTATAAGTTAATTTATAATTCATTATTCAAAAATTGGTAAACTCAAAAATAAAAATTGCTATATAATCCAAAATAATCACCTTTTAATTTTTTTTTTCAAAAAATTGTTCCTGAATGCTCTTTCCAGATTTGCAATTGCTCCATGTGTATAGTTAATTAGTAATTCAATGTTTAAACTATTCATGTTTATAAGGTCCAACGGAACTTGATGACGTCATAATACAACATATATACATGTATTAAAAGTTAAAAATAATTAATTATTAAAAATATTGCAAAAATTTGATCAATTGTTTGCGTAATGAAAAGAGCAGATAGCGAGCTTCAAAAAAAAAAACTAAAATTAAAAATTATTTTGGATTTTATAACAATTTTTATTCTTGAATTTGAAAATTAAAAAAAATTAAATTGTTAATAAACTAACAACTAAACACCAGGAACAATTGCGGATTCCGAAGGAGCAAATAAAAAAACTAACTTAAAAAAGTGGCTTTGTTGTATTTTACAGCAATTTTAATTTTTAGTTTGCAAATTTTCGAAAAGTTAATTATTTATCAATTAATACTTAACTATACACTTGAAGTAATTTCGGATTCTGAAGGAGCAATTTTTTAGCATATAGTTTAATAAAAAAAATGTTTCCCGCTAATTTAACTCCTTCTGGTTAAAAAATAAATGCAATAATAAAAGGTAGTGTTGAAATGTAATTTGATTATTGTAACGGTTGTAACTTAAAAATGTATTTTGAATTTGTATTGACCGTAAAATATAAAAAATGCTAAGAAAATATTAAAAAAAGTTACAAAAATTTTTAAGAACAGAAAAAAAAAATAAGTAGAATTAAAAAAAATATTTGATTTATTCTAATATCTCGCTTAGCTGAATGTCGTCGTACAGCGTACGCTTAAATATGAAATAATCCATTCCATGCGCATAACATCGTTTGCCCCACTCTATCAAAGCAACTAAAGGACAACGAAAGCATACGCAGTCTGCTTAGAAAAATCGCAATTTTTAAAACTTTAATTACTTTGTTTTTAAAAACGATATCGTTATAATTCTTTTTTTAGATAAGGAGCAAGTATATGAGAAGTAAAACAAAAAAAATTGATCGAAATCTATCCAGTAGTTTTTGAGTTAAAAGCGAACATTAGAAAACAGCTATCATTTTATTTTTATTATAAAAGATTAAACATATCATTAAACGATTTCATATTTAAAAAACTAAAAATAAATAAATAGGAGAATCCTCTTATAAAATAGGAAGTTAAAAGAATAACTTGATATGCATTTTATTATTATGACATTTTTTTAAAATTCCCTTCCAAATGATGACATCTTTTACATAAAATTTGACCAGACTTAAGCCAATGTTAGCCACTTCATATAATTAAATTATAGACAGAGTAATTTTTATTACGTTTAAAATTTAATATAACTTTAAAAAGACGAATTATCAAACCTACTTCTAAAATTTTCATGAAATCAACACCAACGCGACACTTGGAGTATTTAATATCTTATCTGTAGCATAATTTGTGACTAGTTAATTTTATCAGCATCGATTAATTTGAACTTGAATTTTTAAAGTCTTTGGGCGATAAAATTTTTATTTCAATTAAAAACACATTCGAATGCTTCCCTTAAAATAATATTTGTGATAGAAATTATTCTATATAATGAAAAACGCAATTTCATATCCTTATGTTTCTACAGTTAATACTCTGAAAAAATATGCATACTATAAATTAATTATCTCTTAATCAACTCTGAGCCAAAAGCTAAAAAATATGTGTTGTAAAATTTAGAAAAGTTATACAGTTTTACAACTGTAAGTTTAAAAGAAATAACAACGTAGAAAATTCAAGAATCTGAATACACATCCTAATTAATATCGTAACATAAATATCCAGCCAAAAAGATCTTATTAAGGCATAGCCCAAATAATTTTGCTTTCAAATTATAACGGTTTCTGTGAGTTTTCCAATTTTTTTTGTGTTCTTAAACACTTTTGAACGAAAAGAGTTTAAAATTTTTGCTATTCAAGAAACACAAAATTTTCATTGAATTTTCTTACTTTATTTGTCATAATATTTTTTATAATATTGTAAATTATAAATTCTAAGCAAATAAAAAAATGTAACTCAAAGTTTATGGGTCATAACTTATTTATTTGTTTTATCAGCAAGTAACTTTTGTTAGCTGACAAACTGAAAAAATGAATAAGCTTTCAGCGATAGATAAAGGTTGTACTAAATGTTTTAGGTTTTAAAAAATATTCATTAAACCATTTATTTAAAATCCAATCAACGTGTCTATTTCTAAAAATTCAATTATGACTTTCAGAAAAAATAGAAACTAGACAAAAACTTTAAAAAAATTGAAGTGGTTAATCCAATATATTAAATATTAAAAATATCAAAAAACATGGTGCCTTAAAGACATTGCACTTCGGAAAAAATAAAGAAAAGCTGAATTTTTGCATAAAGCTTCCTTTTGTGGTTCTAAACAACATCTCAAAAGTTCCTGCCGATACATGCGCCGCTAAAAATTTTACGAGGTGTCAAAGGTTACGATAAACGAGTTTTCGCAAAAATCTCGCTATAAGGTTATTCTTTTACAAATCGTACACCATTCAACACTTGACATTTTAGAATCGTCTGAAATTTTTTTTACAGCTTCTATGCGTGAATATAACAACCCGTATTTTTGGATTTTGCTCAAAAAAATTTTCATTCGAAACTATGCCCATTTAAATTTTCGATGATATTTGAATTTTCGATGATATTTGAATTTTCGATGATATTTGAATTTTCTCCAACCTTTGCCTATTTGAAATTTTATATCTCCAGTTCTACTATTCGGATTTATGTCGGATTTTTTTTATTCTGTACTTTGTTGCTTAAGGCTTAAAATTATATTTTAAAAAACAAATTTTTGCGTAAATTTTATAAACAATTGCAATTTAATTGTTAATAAGCTTATATCACCCCCTTACCCCAACTTGAATCGAATTAAAAAAATATCATTTTATTCCTTATTTTACCATCTACAAAACCTAGTTTACAAAAAGTTTGGATCTCTCTTATTTTGGAAGATACTAAATATTTTATATAGTAGAACTGGAGATATAAAATTTCAAATAGACAAAGGTTGGAGAAAATTCAAATATCATCGAAAATTTAAATGGGCATAGTTTTGAAAGAAAATTTTTTTGAGCAAAATCCAAAAATACGGGTTGTTATATTCACGCATAGAAGCTGTAAAAAAAATTTCAGGCGATTCTAAAATGTCAAGTTCAAATTTGTTCAGATTTTGTGCGGTTTGTAAAAGAACGACCCTATAATGGTAACTTTTATCGAAAAAATAATAGTTATCAATTTTGTAGCTTAGGAAAAAATCTACAAAAATATACTGTTACTTTTTTTCGTAAGACTAACGGGTTTTGAGAAAATTTGATTCAAAAAGTTGTAACGTACAGTATGCACGCCTTAACGGTATATGTGTGTCGAATATTGTAATTGTAATTTAACGTTAAATGAGACTTTAAATATTGGAAAATTTATTTTCGTGAAAGTTTCATAGCCCGTAGTAATAGTGTCAACTTCACTCTTAGCCTAAGATCCCGTCGCATGATAAGCACAGTCATAATGTAGATAATAAATATCAAATTAAAGCTTTTTTTTTCTGCATGATGATATAAGGGTGCCAATTTAAAAGTGCGCGCAATTAAGCAAAAATCGGGATCTTAGGCTAAGAGGTAAGTTGACACTATATTGTGTAGTATATATGCGTTAGTATGCATTATTATGGGCTTTGAAGCTATCACGAAAATAAATTTTCCAATATTTAAGGTCTCATTTAACGTTTAATTACAAATATAGCATTCGACATACAGATACCATTAAGGAGTGCATAGTGAACGTTACATTTTTTTGAATCGAATTTTCTCAAAAGTCTTACGAAAATAAGTAACAGTATTTTTTTGTAGATTTCTTCCTTAACTACAAACTTGATAACTAGTATTTTTTCGGTAAAGTTACCATTAGTAAGATTTTTGCGAAAACTCGTTTATCGTAACCTTTGACACCGCGTAAAATTTTTAGCGGCTCATGTATCGGCAGGGACTTTTGAGATTTTGTTTAGAACCACAAAAAGATGCTTTATGCAACAATTCAGCTTTCCCTTAATTTTTCCGAAGTTTGACCTTATTTTGTTCTCTATTCCCCGGACTATACGTAGATTCAAAATTGCAAAATTATCTTAGTAAAAAAATATTTAAAAAAAGTACTCAAAAATGCAAAACTTTTAAAACCCTCTTTGAGAGACCCTTAAATGTAGAATTAAAAAAAAAAAACTTCCTTAGCAGAAATCAAAGTTCTTTTTGTTAAGAATAAGACTTTCATATTTTATCCTTATATAATTTCCTACTTCTAATTTCTACAGTAGATATTCATCAGTTAATCTAGGTACTGTTTTTTTTTTTTTTTATAAATATCAACTTCTTAAGCACCTAAAGCATTATAAAAAACAAACTGAGGACATCAGTTTTGTCCCTTCTTAGTTTTTTTATAAGCTAACAAATATTTCTTTTTAATTTTGAATAATTAATGTATAACATAACGGATTTTTAACTTCAATTGTTATGACCTTAAGTAGATGACTAACAATAAGTGATAAAAAAGGAGCAAGTAAATTATAAAATCATAAAGATTGTTAGCACATAGATATTTTACCATAACAGCCAAAATTTTGTCATATATTTGTTATTATGATAAGTTAATTATAATATTTTGATAACGTCAGATAAGATGTTTTTCACAAATTTTTACGATACGTGCCTGTATGTGCCATTCAAAAAAATTGAAAATTATAATTAAAAGCAAAAATAAAATTTGATAAAATTTTTTTTTAATTTTGGTTTTTATGTCCTTTTGGCTGTTTTCTTTGAATTATTCTAATAAAAAATGTTATCTAATATTATTTAAAGCTATTTTTTAAAGATACTTTTTTATCTTTGTTTTTATTTTTTTAAAATTAAATTTTATGAATCCTTTTTTAATCTCAGAAGTAAGGAAATTGATATATTAAACCACAATATATTGTTAAGAAATTGGTTTGTTTAAATACTAAATGTTCTGAATAAATATTAAATTGGCAAAACTTATGTCCTACGTCTATGTTAATAGCCAGATGAAAAGAAAATCTTTTTATAAGACTACTGATTATAATAAAAAATACATTTCGTTTAGAGTGAAATCTGTTTAGAATACCGAATAAAAAAAATCAAGGTTTTGATTTTTCCAATCTATAATTTTCGGCTGTTAATTCAAGATTATGTAGCCTCTAATTCATTTTAAACCTTCAAAACAATCACAAATTAATGTTCATTGAAATTTCCGCCCAACTTCGACTGCTTAATGACACATTTTTATTTTTTTCAGTTTTATAATTATTATAAAAATAATATAAATAAAAAATGACCTTCAAAATTCACAAAATTTAAACAATAAGCACTTAAGGCGTTAAACTCTTCCAATCGACAAAATTATCAGTATTAAAAAAGAAAAATTCCCGAATATTTTATTATTATTTATCATTTATTTAACAACTTCTTTTGATAACCATTTTCCCCGCCACCCCGTTTATTTATATATCCGTACCAATAAAGTAATTTTTCGGCTATATTTAATTATATAATTATTCACGATAAGATAGTTTCCCAAATAAAAAATAATGATACGTGAGTATCATGTTGATAAAAATGAGGAATCAAATCAATTTTTTTCAGACTAGAACGTCATGGAACAAAGAACGAATCCGGGATCGGCGAAAGCTCGCTGGCTGCTGAAAAAAGCTGCGAAACGAATGCCGATTTGCCATTGGTTGCCTCGATATGATACAGAGCAGTTGATCAGTGATATTATCGCTGGAATTACGGTTGGTTTGACGGTGATGCCCCAAGCCTTGGCATATGCAACCTTAGCTGGACTCGAACCACAGGTATGCAAACAATAAATGATCCTGATTCCTGGTTAATCAAGTCTTTGTTTTGATTGCAGTATGGCTTATATTCGGCTTTCATGGGATGCTTTATTTATGCAGTTTTTGGAAGTTGTCGAGATATTACCATCGGACCTACGGCTCTTATGGCCTTAATGACCTACCAGCAAGTAGTTAACCGAAATCCCGACTTTGCTGTATTACTTTGTTTCCTAACTGGAATCGTTCAGATGATCCTCGGTCTCTTACATCTAGGTATAATTTTTTTTCTGACCACCTTTGAAATTTTTACTATTACTATTTTAATTTTTTTAGGTGTTTTGGTCGACTTTATCTCGATTCCAGTGACAGTTGGTTTCACATCAGCTACATCTGTGATAATAGCGGTCTCACAACTCAAAGGATTGCTAGGCTTACAATTCACATCTTCAGGATTTCTCGACACATTGGTTAAAGTGTTTCGAAATATCCACGAAACCCGATTGTGGGATTGTGTACTAGGATTTGTCTGCATTATTATCCTACTTGGTTTAAGAGTATGCAATATATCCAAATTTCCTATCCCATATTTTTCTTTATTTTTTTTTTCTTTTTAGAAAATTAAGAATTTCAAAATGACTTCCGCAGGTCAAAAATCTACATCACGCCAACGAGTCATTGAAAAATCAATATGGCTTTTGTCTACTTCTCGAAATGCACTTGTTGTCATAGTATGTTCCTTTATTGCATTTTATTTTGAAACAATCAAATCCACAGACGGCCTAACGGGTGGTAGTCCGTTTATTTTAACGGGTCATGTTCGATCAGGACTTCCAGAGTTGAAATTACCACCTTTTAATACGACTGTTGGAAACGTTACTTATGGCTTTGTCGATATGTGTAATGAATTGGGAAGTGCAATTTTGCTGGTTCCTATAATCGGAGTGTTGGGAAATGTGGCAATTGCCAAGGCTTTTGGTAAGAAAAGGACCTTTGAAAGGAAGGCTAGAGCTTAATTTAATGTAAATTTTAGCAAGTGGGGATAGTGTCGATGCAACTCAGGAACTCATGACCCTTTCGTTTTGTAACATTGCTGGGTCTTTTGTCAGCTCTATGCCAATAACGGGATCATTCTCTCGAAGTGCTGTAAATCACGCGAGTGGTGTACGAACTCCTATGGGAGGAGTTTTCACTGGTAAAACTTAAAATATCTCTAAAAATAAAATTACTAGAACATCTATTTCAGGTCTCTTGGTTCTTTTGGCTTTAACGTTTCTCACGCCATACTTTTATTTCATTCCAAAAGCCTCGTTGGCGGCTGTGATTATTTGTGCCGTGATCTTCATGATTGAGTACGAGGTGGTCGCGCCAATGTGGAAATCAAGTCGAAAGGACCTCGTTCCAACTTTTGTCACTTTCGTACTGTGTTTGGTCATTGGCGTTGAATATGGAATTTTAGTCGGGGTCGCTATCAATATTTTGATTTTATTGTATCCGTCGGCTCGACCAACCGTTCATATCGAAAAGAAAACGGTAGGTCTTTAATTTGATTATGTATATATTTAACTTAATTTGATCGATTTTTTAGACGACATCCGGATCGGATTACCTACTGGTAACCCCTGGAAATAGCTTGTATTTCCCGGCTGTCGATTTTATACGGACGAGTGTCGGTCGAGCCGGAGTTAAACAAGGATCGTCGCAACTTCCGGTTATTGTAGATTGTCGATATGTTTTAGGTATTTTTTCTTGATCATATCCTTAAGGAAGTTTTTAATTTTTTTGTTTTTTTTTAGGGGCTGATTTTACAGCTGCAAAAGGCATCGCTGCTTTAATCGACGATTTTAATAAACGCAAACAATTGATTTACTTCTTTAGACCGCGTGAGGATGTGATTGCTGTATTCAAAGGAGCCGCTCTGGATGACTTCCACTACGCTACCACCCACAGTGAACTAGATTACATTTTACATTGTAAGAAAACCAAGGTTTTCTTGAAAATTTCGTCAAAATTTTGATTTTTTAATTATTTTACAGCCCAGAATTCTTGTACAAAGGAAGAGGAGCTCAAACTAATAACGCCATCACCATCTTCATCTCGCCTTAATAATTTAATTGATGATTCAGTTCTAACGCAGTTCAATCGAGGAACCTCAACGTCTTTAAGTGCAAACAACAATTTTACAGTAGAAACAAATGACCAAAACTTGACTGAATTACTTGATGTGATGACATACATTGACGAAAATGATAAAAATGTCTTGACAAAAGGCAAAAAAGCTCAAATCGTGCACATGTGATAATTTGAAAGGACTCTATTGTTATTTTTTAAAAATGTAATAAGCCTTAAAATTTAAGGCTTTTCACGTACTTAACTAACAAGTTTTATTTTATTTTCAAAGTGAAAATTAATATTAATGTATGTACATATAGTATTATTAATTTTAGATTAAATTTATATTAACCATCGTTTAGAAGTTATCCTTTTAATAATCTGTATGCTATGCTTAAGCTATTTAATTTTGTTAAATGTAAGGAAATGAAAGAAAAGAACGAAAAATGAAAACATAAAACCCAATGATAACAATATTAATAAAAATAGATTTCTAAGATTTTTTATGAATGAAATATTTGTTTTATTTGAGAAACTATAAAAATCCATATTCCTTATTCTTTTATATCATCATGAAAATATTACTTATTTTATTTCAGTTCAAGTTGGTAACAAAACTAATTAGACTTGTTTGTAAAAATGTCAGGAATGTGGTTAAAGAAACTCTTATTAACCTTAATTTGGTATAAAATAAATTTTTTTCCATAAAAATTAGTACCTTTTGTTAAGCCAGGAAACGGCTTATAGACCCTTAAATTTTTTTTCAAAAATAATTTTAACAATAAAGAGAATAAATTTAAAACTTATAAGTTTGAGACCATTTTAGCTTATTTTTTCAAAAGACTCAGATCAATCAGGGTATTCCAAAAAATAATAAGAAAATTAAAAATATCATCTGTCTACTTATATGGTACCTATAAATATTGTTGATTCATCTAGACAAGAATAAGACCTTTGAAGACAAACCGTGAACCAATTGAAAGAATCTTTGTAAGTAATCGAAAGGTATTACCATTAATTCTAATTTCAAGCCTGTAAACTTGAAAGCTTAATACCCTAAAATAAACTCAAACCCTTTAATATTCTTACCCTTAGTAAGTACCGATTTTACAAAGTTGATTTTAGATGATTGTGTTTATGCGGTTTCGTTCTCAAAACCCTCAAATTTAATGCCTTCATTCCTGTATTTAGGTTTTAATATTTTACTTAACATTTTTTTCCTTTTATCTAGGAATTAGACCCGAACAGTCTCTAGCCTATAATATTCCAACTACTACATAAAATAAAAAATAAAATGAATTAAAAACATTGATGGTCCTCTGACCATAGTCGCGAGAGAACAATTGGACATACATAGACATTCAATTTAAAAAATTGTTAAAACTATTTCTTTTTAGTCTCTTGAAGTCTCTTTAGTCTCAAGGGGGCTTCCCTTTTGATTTTGTAGCGAGCTCGTTTGAATGCATTTCCACTCTTTTGACGTATCTTTCTGTCAGTCCTTTAATGTGCCACATGACATCTTCAACACCCAAATCACGTTGAACAATATCATACCTGGCATATCTGGTATTTAGATTAAAACGTATAGTTTAACTTATAAATCAGGAAAAGATGATTTTTTAACAAATATATATCCTTTATTGCTCTTTAAATTAAAGTATAGTCTTAAAAACACCTGTTTTTAACAATTACTTAACAAAAAATTAGTACACTGTAAAAAGCGGTGTTGAAATGGACTCGTTTTAACACCGCTGTAACACCGGTGGATTAACACCGGTGTTACAATGCTCTTTTGCGGTGTTAAAAATTCGGTGTTGAACCGGTGTTACAGCGGAGTAAAGTTGCTCCATATCGGTGTATGTTAAAAAATTATTAAAAATATTAACACCACTAACGGTGTTACTGTCACACTGGTTTCGGTGTTGAATTTAACACCGTACACCGCATGGACTTACACCGGTTTTCTTAGAGTGTATTTATCTTAATTCATCAGGTATCTCAACCCCCAGGACGTGTCATCCAGGTGCTTTACACCTCTGGAATTCCCTCGAAAATCCCCATTTGACATGATTCTAAACCAACATTTACGCTTTTTGCTTTAATAGCAGTGAAGATTAAGCCTATTATCTATATATTAATACGTGAAGCAAAAATTTTAAATCCCTTTTACCGAATATTATACGAACGGAGGAGTATGAAATTTGGCACAATTGAAGTTTATATGGGGAAGTTGCGTTATGAGATAATATTTTTTTATAATAATGCTTCAAAATACCTTAAATTAAAGAAAAAAAACGTCACATACACCACCACGCGTTTGACACACACAGACACACAATACACCCAAATATGTAAATTTTTAAATATCAGTTGTTCAGTTTGACCACAGACTTCAACCATATTCCAAATGTCATTATTTAAACAAAATATTGTAAAAGGAATTTAAATTTTGAAATTGTAATCATTGAAATTACATTGAAGGAAACAAATTTAACCGATTATTTGATTATTGAGTAATATTATTAAAAATATATTTAAAAGATACGTATAACTTCAAATACACAACGTTTCAATCATTTTATTTGGTCTTCATCAGGTGTTTCTTGATTATTATATAACGTATAAATAATTCATACTATATTCTTTTGGCAAAATCATTCAAATAAATTACACAAAAAATTAATTCAGGTAGGTAGGTACTATTTGAAAAAAAAGCTTAGCTTAATTCAAAGTTTTAAACAGGACTTATGCAGCCTGTTTCCATTTTTTTATCTTTGGCTTTTAAATGAAAAAATCTTAACATAAAGGTACTTTTGTTTTACTTTTGAACGTAGGAAACTCACTTGAAATTACTTCTGATGTTTCTTAGTTATATTTTTATTTGGTTGTCTAAAAAATATTTCAGAATACTGTAATTTGAATTGACATACAACATTATAAAAAAAAAAATATCTGCTGCGTGGCATCACAGTACTTTCTTTTACTTTCATTTATGAAACTCGCTGTTGGTTAAAAGAAATATATAAGCACCTTATAACTATGCATAGCAGAACTATATGCATAGAAGTATACAACATATATGTATTTATGAATTTCCAACCTTCACCCCAGAACCGTCTCTAATCGAATTTTCCCAAGAAAAAAATTCAAATAAAATTTTTAGCCATTAATAAGTCTAAGAACTATCATAAGCTTAAAAAAATCTTTGCAGCCGTTTTCAAAAAAATTTGAAAAAGCTCAAAAACCGATTTCAACTAAAAGCTTCACGGCAAAACAAGATATAATATGAAGGAAAATTTCCAAGCTTGGTAAAATTCGGAAAAGCGTTCGATACGATATGGCTGTCACACACAGGCACACACAGACATGTTTCTAAAAACTACTTTTTTGGACTTAGGGGACCTCAAAACATGTATGATATGAACGAATTGATATTTAGTTTTGACATTTTTAGAGAATATTCTGAAATAATTTTGTAAAAGATTTATGGAAGAAAAAAAATAAATATTTTGAAACCTCTACACCAATTCCTTCCTTAACTTAAAATAAATATTTTCAATCATTATATGATGCACTTTCTTTAAATGAACCTTGAAGAAAAAATTAGTCAAGAAATTATTTTCCAAACATTCGCAAATGCAATTCATTATCTGCTGTAGTTAGCTTAGTAACTAAAGTTTTTGAGGCAGTTACAAGTGAAGTGTACCCTTAGGTATGTAAAAATTGTAACGAATTATGGTCGAATTTCGATCACTGGGCGACCTCTAGTAAGCCTTTTATACTCGTAAATAAGTAAGTTTGTATATGCAACGCTCAGTGCATACATGTTAGTATGGATGCCTATAATACCGCAAGAGTATTGTAATTATAGGTATTGTTGGGCGAGTGAAAATTACAACGCTTTTATTTATTGGATATTATTTTACATATGTATGATTTTATTTATTTGGAAAGAGTAAGGGTGCATTTTCTAACTGTTCTTAATTTTTCCTATTCTTAGGGTAGCACGAAATGAAGAAAAACTCTGTTAAAAATCAAAGTAATTGATTATTTAAGCTTCGAATAGGTCCTTAGCTATCGATTTTAAAGTAATGATTATGACATCATTAGAAAAAACGTGAAAAACTAAAGCTTGGCAGCTACCAAGGATTTTATCTTGATGCTTGAGCTTATCTTGATAAAACTTGAGAAAAACGGAATATTTTATGAATTACTACAACGACGTTATTCTGCAAACTTAGCAACTTCTTAGATACAACACAATAAGCGACCAGCAGGTAAAAGGTATCTACGCATATGCAGTAGATAAATATAACAATACAATAGTGTACCTATATCAAAAATAATCCTTAGGAAAACCAAGATATTGTAGATATTTTTGTTATGGCTTGAAGCAAATTAAAATATTCAAATTCGTTTTACAGCGGAAAATTTTGGGTTCGTACACAACACATTATCCATCTTATTATCTAGCATTTCATTAAAGTTCGGTTAGGAAAACTAACATTTTAACATCTTAAAAAATTTAATTACACGACTCGCAACAAAAACTTTTGGTGAATTACTAACTTTTTTGTAATCAGGTCCCTCGTAAAAACCGCTGGGTAAGGATGTTACGTTCTACATAAAAAATCGATTTTTAATTAATCGATTGTATTTTTAGCAAGAAAAATCAATCAATAAATAATCGATTATTTGTAATATTAAAAATACGTAAGTATTAAAATCGATTTTTTTTTCACATCCCTATTCACGCTCCAGACTATAGAAGACCACACTTAATGTCGGGGGATGGCAGATAAAAAATCGATTGCTTAATTTTTGATTAAGAAAATCGGTTATTAATCAATTATTTGTAATATTAAAAATACATTTAAAAATCGATTTTTACTTAAAAAAAAAACGATTTTAATCGATTATTTCCATAATCGATTTTTTCACATCCCTACGCTGGGATAGATACCTACATAGTATATATATAAAAATTTAGAGCCTCGTTGGAAAGTAACTAGTTTAGTTGAGAAATATTCGTTTAAAATTTTTTTATCAACTTCTATCGTTTAATCCCTTATTTAACATGCAATATGTTTTAGTTTTTGTAGACAAATTTTTCAAACTAAAAATTTAAGCTCTTTTTGTATTATTTAAACAAACACAGCAGTCTTTCAGGGTCCTCAAAAGGTCAGAGGCCCTAAGCATATGACCTGTGTGTTCTATTACTATATTGTTGTATAGTAGTCTTATACAGCTATAGCTACATCTTATTTTATAAATTCATTACACAAAAATTAATTGATTTTCTATTTTGTGGAAGCACTGCCTCTCTTGTCTTCATTAGTGAACCATCACTAGATTGTGCGAATTACGCGATAAATTTTGTTTGTCGAATATAGAAAGAAGTTGCAGATAATTGGATTCACAAATATAAATTCAATTTATAGCTTAACTTGAATCAATATTAAAAATCAATACTTGCAAAAAACGGTAATAAAAAACCTACTTTGCTTTGAAAATATATCTTCTCGGATGGACCAGCAAATACCATACTCGTACGTAGGGATGCGATGCTTCAATGACGCTCCTTTCACCATTTACAAACACTTGACACTTTTTTTTTAATGTTCCTATTTTTAAACCATATTTTAGTCTATAGTCTACAGTATTTTGGCTATTTAAATTGCACTTTTCACACTTTCATTGTTATAAAAATAATCATTATAACGGAAGGTTATAGATCATTGGCGCTTATGGACAAATAAGATATTGGAATTTTGGATTTAGTTCTCAGTTGTCACTTTTTCAAACGATATGGCTTTAATTATTATTAATATAATTTTATTATTTTATTTATTTAGAAAGAATAAACACGTTTTTCAAGTAAATTTTAACTAATTTAGGTACAAGTGCTCGTTACTCGTTAGTAGCGTCAGTAGCGTTAGTCGTTTGTTATTGACGTTGTTGAAGTTGTCGATAGAGGCGTTCGAATCAACACACACACATACACACTAACAATAAGAAAGTTTCAAATTTTTTAAATAAAATTTTAAGAATCGTAGTTTTTATAAGCCTAAAACTAAATGAATAACTAAGTAAATGAACTAAAAACTAATTTATAAAAATCCGTTTATTCCAGCATTCAGTTCTAATGCCAATTTTTGAATTATTTTAAGTCGGATTTGAACTGGTATTCAAATCTTACCATCGAATAAGATTTATATACTTAGCTAATTAGTAATTACTATACATATTTATACTGTAGGATAAACTAAGGATCATTTCAGTTCTAATTCTAGGATTGGAATTATTTTGAAATGAATTCCATTTAAATTCTAGCATTGGAAGTTTTGTATTTGCAGTGAAATTCACAAATTCTGTTCAAATTCGAAAATTTAACTTGAAATGGATTTCAGCTGAGCTTAGGAATTTGAATTTATAATGGAGTTGGACATGATTACCGTATTTGTCGGACGATAAGACGCACTGACACAATTTTTACAAAACACAAAAAATTCAAAAGTTTTAATTCCTTTATTTGTTTTAATTCACTTTATTATTGTAATACCTACATAGGTATTTATTTGTAGGAAAGTTTATTATAATTGATTATTATAATTATTTATTATGATAATAATATTATTTATTATTATTATTATTATTATATTATATTATCAGACTGTAAGACCATAAGACGCACCCTGATTTTAGGTCAAATTTTCAGAGTAAAAAAGTGCGTCTTATCGTCCGGCAAAGACGGTATATCAAATTTAGACAAAGAAAAAAATATAGCCTAGGGTAATTTTTTGTGAATATAAACCAGTTAAAAATTGAAGAAGTTGTTAGCAAATCTCTAAATCAAACTTATTTAGATGCTTCTGTGAAATTCCACTCAAATATTTAGTATTCAAAATTTAAATTTTTGGAATGATTTTGCTCCAACAAAATTTTGATAAATTTTGTAATTGTGTTCAATAAAATTCGTCAAATTCTTAATCTCTATTTTTAAAATAATAAACTGATTGAAAGACATGCTGGAGGCTAAACCATAAACGATAAAAACATGAAAGTTTAAAGTTTTATTCTTGAGTGAGCTGTGGTTTACACTATGAAAGGATTTTTTGAAACTCTACTCCTGAGTAGTTCAAAAGATCAAACTTTTTATGGGTTGTTACTACAGGCTTATTATACGCATAGACAGATACTTGAAATTTTTAAGGAATAAAAAAGGTTTGCAGTTACGCAAGTAGTTTCGAATAAATTCGAATCCCTTAAGAAATTAAGAATTTCAGATATTTAAATTTAAATAAAATTCACTTCAGGATAATTCTGAAATTACACCAAATCCATATCAAGTTCTAAGATTAGAACTGGACACTTGAACGAATCTTATTATTATATCTCACAATAGGGCCCCATAGACGAGCATTCTTTCCGGCAGGAATGTTGATTCCATCCGGAAAGAACGTTCGTGTATGGAACCCGAGAGGAAAGCGTGCCATACGAGTTTCTAGGGATGGGCAAATGTATAAAATATATTGATATATATCGTATCGATATTTCGATATATCGATATTCTCATCTCAAAACGCAATTATTTGAAAAATTGTCAAAATATTCAAACTACTCCGTATACTATACTATACATACACTATACATACGTTCAGAACGAATCAGTTTGAAGACAGAGGCAGCCCTTATACCAAAACTTGCGGGCTTTAGTTTACATTAATTTATACTTACATGAAACGAACACAAATATTACAAGTATAAGTGGAATAAATAATAATTATTAAAAAATATAATAAAGCTCTTAAAAAAATATCGAATTTGATATTCGGAAATAAATATAGATTATCGATATTTCGAAATTATAAATATCGCCAATATATATCGATTATTTTCTAAAAAAATATCGATATTTTGATATATCGATAGTTGGTGCCCATCCCTACGGGTTTCGCCGAAAATTAGCCTTAGTAAGATTACTTGGAAGGATTGCGTTACAAAATTTACGCCGTTAGTGGGGCCTCGCCTTTTCTCTCAGTTCTTACCTGTTCAAGTGGAAATCGTGTTGTTCTTTCGATTTCAATTTATAACAACTGTTTTTTTTTTTAAGTTTTTAAAATTTTTTTAATTCCGATTTTTGAAGTTCTACTTTTTAATATGGAGTCACACGAGTGACGTTAGAATTGTGCCAAAATACATATTCTAAGAATTCATTGAAGTATATAAAGTCCACCATGTACTATGGCAATTAAAAAACAAGGAAGTTTAAGGAAAAAAATATTTACAATATAAAGGACACCAGGCTCTGGTACAAGTATATTTATATGTAGTATACAGTATATATACCTGTATATAAAACTGCAGGATACTGTGAGAGGATACGCTTTTCTTTCACATGATTATAATCCTTCCGAACTGAGAGGAAAGAGCCCATACACGAACTCTTTCTCGTCGGTTGTAAATTCAGTGAACAATCCTAACAGATGGCTATTTCTCGTTAGTGGCCACGAAAGGATAATGAATCTCGACGTGATGGAACGGCATGATTACTTGACAGGAATGATCGCAGGAATGACTTGCCGTTAGTAGGGACGAGACGAATGTGAATCCCGTCAGCCTTTCCTTCAGGATTGCACTAAGCGGAAAGATAGTCAGTAAAGAATACTCGTCTATGGGGCCCTAATATAAAAAAGTAATTAAGAAGTTATGGAAATCCTTTTCAACGGTACTATTTCAGTCCAATCCTTCTTTTAGTAAGATCTATATTGATCGAAACGAATTAAAAATGGTGTAAAAATTAAATCTCAATTATTGTAATGATAATTATAATTTAAAAAATATTACAAAATTAAATTTACATTAACATATACAATATACATATATTAAAGATATATCACAGTTTGTGTATAAATAGATAACCTATTTGAAACAATAAAAATAATTAAATCAATAAGATTTTTTTTTAATAAAATGGCATCAGGCTATAACTGATAAATAGTATTACTTAACAAAACTATTTTTTTTCAATTGAAAAAAGTTCAATTTATAGTTAAAAGTTTGATAAATATTAAGTTAAATAAATACTAAAATTATACTTTAGCAATCTGAAAATATTGTTATAAGTTTTGAATACTTTATGCAGCAGTAAGTTGTCTAATTTCTAAGTACATATCTTTGAACACGACATATGGAAAGTTAAACTTTAAATATTTCCTTTGGTTTGAACGTAGCTTTTTCTTTGAGCAATTGATCCAGTTGTTCTTCATTGTAGTAAACGATGAAATCGCTGGGCGAGAGTCCTTCAAAAACGGAGCTTACACTCGGTTTTAAGTTGTAGAAGAAAAGTGGTTGATCTCGAGCAGCAAAATCTTGGGTGATTGACTCAATTACTGTCGCTGCTGTGTAATCGGCACCGTAAATATGGGAGCAGTCGATTACTACAGCACATGCTTTTTTGATTGAATGTTTATTGACGAGCTTTCGGACATAGTCGACCGAAGGGAAGATGAGACAACGGTCTGGGGTCAGCATCAAATAATCGATTCCTCCACGACTCTATTACCCAAAAAAAAATTGATTAAACAGAAAGTTTAAATTGGAACTTTTGAGCTTACCGTTAGATTTTCGATGGTAATTTTAGGTCGAGCGGCATGGTATAGAATGAAAACGACATTAACACTAACACCGGATAAAATTCCGATTTCCAATGGGAAAATGAGACAGGCTAGGAAAGTGGCGAGACCCGGAATCAAATCGCTTTCTATTGAAAAAAAAAATTGTTATGAATTTTTGTAAAGGTTTAAGAGGACCTAGAAACTTACTTTTTGTCCTCCACATTGGTTTAACTACTTTGACTTCAACCATGAAAACGACAGCGGCGATTATAATCGCAGCTAACGTGGCTTTAGGGATGTACGAAAAGAATGGAGTGAAGAAGAGTAAAGCTCCAACTACCAAAAGACCTGTGTAAAGCCCATTAAGAGGTGTTCGTACTCCACTTGCATTAACAACGGCACTGCGAGATAACGATCCAGTACCAGGAAATGCCGATACAAATGAGTTCGCAATATTTGATACTCCAATCGCTATCAACTCCTGGGTAGCATCAACCGTCTTCCCATTAGCTACAAATACAACAAAAGCATTAAAAAAAAATTAAAAAACTATCAAAAATTAGTCATACCAAAAGCTTTACACACTGAAATATTCTCCAGCAGTGAAATCAGGGGAATGACAATAATTCCTGAACCCATTTCCGAGCACATATCGAAGAATGTCATAGTAGTATTGGCATCTTTTTCATAACTAAATGGAGGTAGTTGTAAAGTAGGTAATCCTGGAGGAATATCACCTGAAATAAATAAAAAAATTTAAAAAAAAATTCTTAACTAACTTTTTTCGTTGGCGTACCAATCAACCTGATTGGAGGATTTGAATGCATGGCAAAGGAATATCCAAGTCCTCCACACAGGAAGACCAAAATAGCGTTTCGAGATGTTCCAATCAACCATAGAGTCTTATTAATGATTTTCGTCCGTTTGCTCATTTCTTCAATTGGGAAACCTTCACTGTCGGTGTCTTTGATTTTGATTCTAGCGACCAGCTAATGAAAAATAAAATTAGCTTTCGTTTCTTAGGCCGCGTGCACACGGTTCAACTTTAGTTGATCAACAAAAAAATTTTTTTTTTTGTGTTTCTGTTCTCATGTTTAAATTCTGATTCTAGACATTGAAAAACACTTAAATATTAATTTTTAATTCTTAAAGTTTGCTTTTATCTGATTCGCCTTGATAAGTAAATTTTATAATAAATTCATCATTCTTTATTATAATGACACTTAAATTAAATTGTTCTAATTTCTACAAAAGCAAACTTTAACAAAAAAAATAATATTTTCTCATTTTTGATCTAGGAGAAACTAAAATTTAACATGTAAAAGTCAGATCTAAAAATCGTGTTGACCGGTGTAATCGATGAAACTAAGGCCGCGTTCACACGGTTCAACGTTAGTTGATCAACAATTCACAATCTTTTAGACCGGAGCGGGGTAAGCGACGCGAGAAGTGAAGCACAAGCAAGTCGAATTGGAGGCAAATTGAGCAGAATTGAAAGAAAACTGACCGGGGTCGACTCGATCGACTTGAACGACAAAATATTTGACTCAGTCAAACTTTTGTTGATCAAGTCGACCCCGGTCAGTTTTCTTTCAATTCTGCTCAATTTGCTTCCAATTCGACTCGCTTGTGCTTCACTTCATGCGTCGATTACCCCGCTACGGTCTAAAAGATTGTGAATTGTTGATCAATTAAAGTTGAACCGTGTGAACGCGGCCTTAGTTTCATCGATTACACCGGTCAACACGATTTTTAGATCTGACTTCTACATGTTAAATTTTAGTTTCTCCTAGGTCAAAAATGAGAAAAATATTTTTTTTTTTTGTTAAAATTTGCTTTTGTAGAAATTAGAGCAATTTAATTTAAGTGTCATTATAATGAAGAATGATGCAGACAAAAGCAAACTTTAAGAATTAAAAATTAAAATTTAAGTGTTTTTCAATGTCTAGAATCAGAATTTAAACATGAGAACAGAAACCCAAAATTTTTTTTTTTTTTTTTTGTTGACCGGTGTTCTACTTACTCTCATGATCAGAAGTACAGCAATACAGGTGACCCCCAAAATTGGATCCCATAAGGTTGTATTGTGAATATTCTCGATGATCGATTTCCACATTTGTACAAAAGTGGAACCTTTCGTTGTTATTCCTAGAATATCCTTGATTTGGGATGTTACAATAATCAGTGCTACAGCTGAAGTGAATCCCGAGGAAACGGGACCCGAGACAAAATCAATTAGAAATCCTGTAAGAGGCATAGAAATAAGCACGTTTTAAAATTTTATAATTTTGGTATTTACCAAGGCCAAAAAGACCCATTAGCAGTTCCACAAGTCCAGAAAGAAAACAAAGTAAGATTGCATTTTCAACGCGGCCATTAATCGTTTGGAAGGTGAGTAAGGAAATGATAGCAGTTGGTCCCATGGGTACATCTTTACAGCTTCCAAAGAATATGTACATTATGCATCCCAAAAATGATCCATAAAGCCCATACTGTAATTAAGAAAATATCTTTTTAAAATTTGTAAATTTATGAGAATATTACAACTAGTTTTCTTGTTTTAATTTGATTGATGTCATTGAGAAAAAAAAACTCTATGTAAATATCCGAAGTCATTGATAAATATGGTCCATAATGGGGCACAAGAAACAAGTAGGTAGTCACAAGACCGGAACTGAAAAAAACTGAAAACGGGAAAAAATCTCGATGGCAATCGAAACATGCAAAACATCGACACCAAACTCGCTCTAGAAATTCCGACGTCTTCACACTCACTTCCCAAAATGGCAATGAAGACTCACAACATCACAGTGTGACATATAAAAAAAATCAAGAAAAAATTTGCACCAAGTTCAATCAATCCCCAGCGGGGCTCCACGATCAATGCTCTGACAAGCAAAAAATTTTAATAACTCTGAACCGATTTTTTTTTCTCTCCACTTGAATCGAGAGGAAAAGAAACGAGATAATGAAATGTTTACGTTTTTGTGATTGAAAAGGAAAATCGAACACATAGAAAAAAAAACCTAAAAGTAGGCTGATTCAAGAGCGAAAATTACTTTTATTTTCTCGATAAAAGAAGCTCGCCTTGACCCACCAAAACAGAGTGTGTCTTTCGCCGATGGCTTGCCGAATTTTTATCAGGGGCATACACGCGCTGTTTACTAAATTCGCACTGTCAATCATTGAGGTGAAATTTTTTCCGGTTAAATTGTATCTATTTACCTGAGGAGGAAGTCCAGCGATATTAGAATACGCTAATGACTGTGGAATGACGGTAAGGCCAACGGTGATTCCAGCGACGAGATCACCAATTGCGTCTTGACCACTATATTTGGGAAGCCAGCTAAGAATCGGTAGTCGGCGATAGAGCATTTTCTTGGTGAGGCCACTTTTGGCTTTTTGGGTCGCCCAAGGTACCATCGCACGAAGACGTTCACTTGTCGTGCTTCCCTTTCGTCGATCTAGGTTTTCAACCACTGGAAAAGTTTGGAATAAATAAATGTTGAAAGAAATTTTGGAGGGTAACTTACAGATGAAATCGTTGCTTCCACGAAGTCCTCCATGAAGCTCTTGGTTGACATTCGGATTAGAGCTTGTAAAGCCTGGATTTGTGTAGCACTCACCAATATTGATGGGAAAATCGTGCTCCGACTTCATTCTGAAATAAATTGTTCCATTTTTAATGAAAATACTTTAAAAGTGTATTAGTAGCTTAATTAAGCCTTATTTCAAAATTCGGAATTTCAGGCAAACTATGGAATTTTTGAAAATGGATTTTCTTTCTTTAAGCAATTAAATATATGATTTTAAATGGAATCACTAATAAAAAAAAATTGTTAGTACTTATATCTCTACATGGTGAAGACATTATTTAAATCATCGTTTCTGGTAATCATGAAAGGCAATTTTCATGAGAAATACTTTTAAAAAATAATGTGAAAACCAAACTATGCAAGATATAGAGTTATCCTTAAAGATCTACATCTACTCAATTTTTTGAAAAATTCCTATTAGCGAAAAAAAATTTTTTTTAGGTTTCCTTCTTTTAAATTACCGTAAAACTTCATTTCTAGTGCTATCTCTAGAAAGAAAAAGCTTTGAACACACATTTTTAAAAAAAGTTTGGAATATAATCTCAAATTTCTATTTAACTGTTGGATTGCTTTTAAAAATTTTCATGGAGGCCATCCATAAACCACGTAACTTTTTTTCTGCACGTTTTGAACCCCTCCCCTGTAACGCCATGTATATTGCTCAATATTATATTCTTTAACCCCACATACCATAAGAGCATACCACCCTGTAGAGTGAGTTACATGGTTTATGGATATTTTCAAGACCTTTTTAAGCAGTTGTTCGAAAGCTTTTTACAATGACGAACCTTCAAAACTTCTACCATACCGTACGGGCCCGTTAAAGATATAACTACAAAAAGAAAATTCTGTAGTATAAAACTTTGTATAGAAAGTACAGAGGTACCTCGGCATACGAGTGCCCCAACATACGAGTTTTTAGAGATACGAGCCGGCTAGGGAGCGATTTTTTGCTTTGAGTTACGAGCGAAATTTGAGATACGAGTTTGGTTTAACAGGTCGAAGGTCTTAAAAAGTTGCAACAGGTCGTGCAGCTGATCTTTTTAATAGAGATAAAAGATAAAATTCGAGATACGAGTAATTCAAGATACAGGCAAGGTTGCGGAACGAATTAAACTTTTATGTTGAGGTACCACTGTATAGGCAACTGATAGTTTGTGCTCTCCTTATATGCTTATTTGATACGAGAAGCTTTAAGAGGTTCCAACCAAAAGAAAGTAAAAGAAGTATAGTTTCTTCTATAATTTTCTCGTCTACTGGATCTAAGCCGTTTAGAATAAGAACTAATTAGTATTATTTAAACTATATTTGTGCTAGTTGTCGCTACAGTAAAATATTGTTTAATGTTGGTAACTTGATTTTCTGCTTAAAATAGGATAGAATAAATACGTTAAGTGGCAGACCCCCACACTTAAATCCACCATGGATTCCTTCCATAGTTTTGTGGAACCCAGGTTTGTGTAGGTTGGGAACCGATGCTTTAAAGTTACTGGAGTTAAACAGAATTAGTACTGTCACAAGTCTAAGAATGTGTCGCCATGTGTCTAAAGGAGTGCTGTCACAGAACCAATCACCAGCCAAAGAAGGAGCAGCGTTATCACAGGAGAGGAGAAATCTTATGAAATTCCAGGAATTCCAAAATATTCTCTCCCTAAGAGCTTTGTCTTTGAGACCACTTAGCACGAAGGATTAAACAAAAAAATAGAAATTTCTACCGAGGAATAATAGAACCGAATATTCTAGACGGATTCCGAATCCTATATAAGCCCCGGACAAACATAGCCGAGTCAGTGTGAAATAAATCTTCAATGAGTGTGAAATAAATCTTCGACAAGTATTAAAATAAATAGTAAAAGTGATCAGTACTAAAATAAATAGTGAAAGTGAACCGTGTTAAATAAATTGCGAACATTGTGAAATAAATTGAAACAGTACAATAGTGAGTGACAATAATTAGGGAATAAGTGACTGTGAAAACTGAATAGTTCAACAGTGAACAGTTAAATCATTGTTAACGTGTAAATTATAAGTGATAATAGTGTAAAAAAATCAATAAACAATTGTGAAAAATAAGTTTTTAGTCATTAAACACAAATCTAAGAACCCGTAAAAACGTCACAGTACTAATAAACAAAGCCTTAGACAAGTATGTTATTATACGGAGGGCTTAACTATTTTACAAACTCCTGAATTTTTAGTTTATTTTACTTCTTACAATTTTTTCACTAAAAAGGTCTTTGGCTTTTCATGCGATCTACTCAAAAAATTTTATTGCTGAAACGTGTTGATTTTCCATTAGATAAGAAGGCAGAAAGCATAAAATGAGGTAATTAGGCCCCTAACATGTTATATTTTATTACATAATTAAAGAAAATATTTTTTATTGTTCTCGTAATTTAAATATTAAATATGGCAAAATTTGGCAAAGTCAAGAAAAATTAGATTAGGTATATGAAAAATCAGCTTAAAAAACTAAGAGAAATATCAAATTTTCATATAAAAATCGGGGAATTTTTCACACAAAGGGGGAGTTAAACGGTTTCCGTTGACTCTAAACTGGAATTCTTTCAAGGATTAATCACAAAAAACTACAACCATGAGGTGAATTTGGAATTTTATTGGGTCGTTTTCCATGAAAATGCGCCATTAGCTGACTGATTAATTGTCTCGAAAAGTAGAAAAGTAATTACCTGCGCTTTATTACCATATAAATTACTGTTTTTTTTTCAATATTAATATTATTAATAAAACAGGTGGGAAATCATTAATAATAATAAGCATTGAATAAATCTGAGAGTTTGCAGTAAAAGACAGAAAAATAACGAAATTTTCCATCTCTTACCAAGCACGCGACAAGAGAATGAAAAATCTATCAACACGTTACTGAACTTTTCCGATTCCCGATTGGGTTTTTCACTGATTTTTCAATATAAAAAAAAATACCTTTTCCATTTAATGACACTTGAAAATGAAAACATATTTTGAAAACTTTGTTAACTTGATTGTTAAGAGTGTGATAATACTTGGTGAAAATTGTACTGGCTATATGTCTACACTGTTGAAAGAGGGGCATGGTATAATGAAGAATGAGCCATAACAGCTTATAGCCAGCCATAAAAGTCATGAACTAAATAAAACAGAAATGCTGTTAAATTTAATACGCTGTAAAATATCAAATAATATTTTGGCCAAAACTTACAAATCTTCCACAAGCATATCGCTAAGTAAAGAAAATGTTTCTATTTGAAAATGTATGCTTAAAATTAATACGAAATGTTTGCAAAGACAATTTTTACGTTAAATTCAAATCGTAAAATGATATGAATGGAAATTATTTTGAATCCAAGAAAAATAATGTTAATCAATGGTTTTCTTCCGTTTTTAATTTTTTTTTTATCACAGCTACTTATGTATTAATGTATGTTGTATATAATGGCATGACGAACGAGCGAGTGAAAATATTGCATTGTTTTTCTGCATGAGTCGTTTCGAGTGTTAGTTGATTTCAATGCCAAGGATTGCAAGTGAATGCATAATCTCGTAAATCATATCACATTTATAATGCATATAGATCGTAGTTAATTAGTCTGGAAAACGATTAGAGTGATCAAGTATTGTAATTTGTAGATGCACTTTTGTAAAGGTTGTATCTTCTAAGGAAATCGTCGTATTTTGACTAGAGCTTATAGTAGAAGATCCGAACCTACATCGACCTTCACCGAGTTGATAGTATGATGAAACCTATTTTATCATGAATTTAGTATATTAGAAAATATATTAAAAATGGGTTGTCTAAAAAAAATCCTGGAAAGACTATTTTTAATTGTTTTTAAAAAAATATATTTTTAGTAAAATATTGCGTAACATCAAGATAATAAAAAAATTTTTATATGATCACAGTTGACTGCGATGTTGGGTCCTTTATTAATATACAGTATACTTACCTCGGATCCCTCTGTCACACATTTCTACACGCATTAAAATTTAAATCTTTAAAATTTGCTAATCCCAAATAAGACCGAACTTTTTGCAGGCAAACCTATATCAACGTGTTCGGAAAAAAAAAACCGCTTACGATGACATAATTTTTTTGCTATTATCTTAAAAAAAATAATTTAAAATAGTCTGTCCAGGATTTTTTTGCCAACCCATTTTTAATATATTTTCTAATATACTAAATTCATAATAAAGTATGTTTCATTCTATTATCAACTCGGTGAAGGTCGATGTAAGTTCGGATCTTAGACTATTAGACAATATAAGGTTTAATCTTCCGAAAGATAAATAAGGATCGGAGATTTGGTTATTCACATTAAAAGACTGGGAAACGCAATTGATATTTAATTGTCTCCAGCTTCCGTTTGGCTGCTGATATTTAAGATCTTATGATACACAAAGTGGACAACGGTTGTAAAAAACTTTCCAAAATGGACGGAGTATTTCCCGAATTCAGTTTAAAAAAGAAAAGACAGGGCCACCTATTGGCGCAGTGGCTAGAGCAGTAGTTCTCCCCACTTCATGCGTCAAGTGGTTCAGGTTCGATTCCCGTTGAATCCTAGACTTAAGATCATAGACCTAAGATTAAAAATGACCAACAGAAATTTTCTGTGTCTAAACAGTCGTGATATGACCTAAGTAAACCGTTAAAGCTACTTAAAACAAAAGCAAAAAAATACAAATACAAACAGACATTTTTAAAAGCACTAAACTTGATTCTATTTCAATTTTTGTTAAAATTTATATGTGTAGGAATTGAATTTCATTAATATCACCTCATCTTTGCTCGTTTATTTCACTTCCAAGAAAGGATTTTCACAAATCATAGTTTTCAGGAATTTTCAAAAATATGTTAGTGATCTTAGTTAAACAGTCAGGGACTTTAGGGGTTCAAGGATGAACGGTAATCTAAGTCTACCGACTGATAACGACCATTGATTCAATGTTAGAATTTGAGTGTGCTTTATAGAAGTGATTATTCATTCGTTTTAAGTTAAATATGAAACCATAAAAGTATGTCATTAGAACCACCATTTTATGGCGTATTAACCGAAATTCATTTTAAAAGTTTCCTTTATTTATGTATTTCACTGTTTTTAACATTTAAATACTAGCAATATTTGAATTTTATTTTATTAATACATTTTTAGACAGTTTTTCATTTTATCCATTAACAGCTGTACGTAAAAGCATAAAAAGCTCAATATACCAAAAACGACAACGTATTTGTATTTAAATGAATTTGGCTTCTAAAAATGTTCAAAAATTTAAGTTTTTGTGTCTTTTACATTCTTATACATATTCAACAATTATAACCAAGTTATAAAAGATAGATAGACTGATATTTCTATTTCAGAAATTTCATAAAATAATTCGGAAAATGTTATCTTTCTAAAAGTATTTTTATCACAAGCCATCATTAAAGTATAGCGTAAAGAAATACACACAACTTACATATAATAGCTATTACTATTATCATTATATTTCCTGTTATAAATTATATTATTTTTTTATTATTTGGTTGTTTAATAATTTTTAAGCAACGTTATCCTTTCCTGATAAAGAATAGAGTGTAGTGGTCAGATTTTAATGTAATACTAAAATGACTTTAGTCTTAAGCCTGTTCCAAATGAAAATAAAACCGTACATTTACGGTACAATTAAATCGCAATGCACAAAAAGTTGTCATAATTGTATACTACAAAAAACTTATATTGTATTTGTACTATTTTATTTTCATTTGGAACAAAACTTGAGTAATCCTATTTAATTCCTAATTTCAAAAACCTAGTTAATTCGAAGTAAAAGAAATTGATGATCATTTTTCAATCAATCAAAATAAGTGCTGATTTTGATCCATAATAATATTTACATTTCAAATAAAAATATAAACGCAGTATAAATAGTAGGTAGGAGTAAACTGAAAAAATAGATATTCAAACCAAAACATATGAAGAACATACTGTGCAAAACGGTTAACAAGAAACTCAAGACACCGACGTATTTGTTCGTGTTAACCGAATTTCATGTGCACAAAAAGATTAAGCTTTTATTTTATATCATTTTTGCAGCCATATTTCATACCATACACTTTGTTTACCTCAATACGACTACTGTACTAATTTATACTAGGTTTGTTCCAGACGTTGAAGCCAAACACGTCCACGTAAGACAAAGAAAAAGGCACACAGACTAAGAGACAAGAGTGAGTGAAGAAATGTTTAAGCCCTCAGCCGCTTGGCCACATTAGGCCGAGAGTCGAGCTATGAACGTACGTTTTCGTGGCAATAGCTTGTTTCAACACTGATTTGGAGGGGTTTAAACACCGCAAAACCGGCTTAAAATTAGGGAAAGTTCTTGCTTTATGCTTTTCACTCACTCTTGTCTCTTGGTTAATGTGTCTTACTCTTTGTCATTCGATGGACGTGTTTCAACATCATCAAATGGACAAGTGGAACAAACCTACTGTTAAATAGCTATAAATACATTCACAGACATACAATGAATGGGTGTTTTAACAACGTTGTTTATTTTTTAGACAATATCAGCTATTTTTGAAGTGATTTTTAGAGTTTATTTATAAAGAATTGATTTTCGTATGTGGTATAAAATCATCCTCAAACTTAATGATTTTTAACCCTCTTTAATAGCACAAGATCCTAATGACCTCACATACTTTTTGATACGTTTGTTTCTTTATAAACTAATGAAAATTAAAGGTTTTGAACACTCGATGTACACTTGGAGATATTTTCCAAATCGCACGTATAGTTCTACTAAACGTAAAAGCTAATACCTTATAGGCTATACCTTCGAAAAATAATGTTAAAAGTAATAAAATTCACCTTAAAGGATTCCCATATCATTTAAAAAAAAACTGAAGCGAAAATAAACTTTTTTTAATAAAAACGTCATGTTTTCGAAAAATTGTATGGTCCTTAAATATTACTGGGATCGTACAGATCTCAATGCTGCTAATTCATATACTATTATGCGTTTGCTGATCACCATTTGTAAATAACTTCCGTTTAATCTAGGCGAACAGTTTTCAAATAAAAATCAGCTCCATTTACTGTAACATGTATCTTCATATTATTATTATTTGGTATATTGTATGCGTAGTGCATTCTTCAAAGGACTTCTAAAAACTATCCTATAACTTAGTATTTCAATAGTTTTAACATTTTTCATTGGCATATCTTTTTGAATCATCATCGGTGCAATAGAACTCATTACAACTAATTTTCTAATTCTTTTTTATTAGCTTTTTCTATTTGAAATAATTCCAGGAGTCTAGGTTTGGAACTTTTGCCAAATGTTTGGCGCTTCGGCCAAGAGTGTGACCGGAGATTTGGTGTTTTGCTAAATCATTATTCGTGACATTTTTACATTTTTCGAAAAGTGATAAATAAAAGAAACGTTTCTAGGACATTTTTGGTAAATTATTCAGTGGACAGTATATTTTTTGCCTTAATTCCACCAATATAATATTAATTTATTGTAGTTTTGAGTTTAGATTATGAATGCTAATTTTCTAAAAAATTGAATAAAAGAATATTTACTGCTATTACTATTACTATCTACTATATACTATCCCTACTATCCTTTAACATATCAAAAAAATTATCCAAATATTATTGTTATATCAGAGTTAAATTCATGCATATTGTTCTCTAAAATTTGTAACTTTCATGTAGTAGAATGAAAAATCATAAACTATAGGTAATATAAAAAAAAAACTTTAATAAATTTCTAAATATTTTCTACTAAATATTAGTAGAAAAATTGTTTTTACTTTTAATATAATTAAGTTTTTCAAATAATAAGTACTTAGGTTATTTTTAGCTACGCAGTTAAAGACGTGTAAAATAAAGGACATACCAAAAAGTTTTTGTATCTAACAAAATTTAAAAAAAATGTAATAAATTGTATATAAAATATTTACCTGTGTACATCATTTAGTCAAATTAATTAATGTACGATGATAACATTTTATATGTTGTGTTTTTATTACGAAATTAAGCTTTGTAATTGCGGTTTCTTTTAGATTGAAATTGGTTTAAATTGAAATGTAATGAAAAAAATTTTAATTGAAAAAATCATGTTAATCAGGTAGATGTCATTCGACTATCGTTAACGACCTCGTTTAGAATTTTCAAGATTTTACGTCGACTTCGGCTATGACTTCAAATGCAACGCGCTTTCGCTACGCAACAAACCCGTAAACGTTCAGCCTTGCAACGCATAATTCCTCATACTATTTATCACTTTCCACTATCGATAATTAGTTTTACAAATCAATTTGCTAGTAATATCAATAATATCAAGATCACAGAATCGTAAATCAAGATCATCGCCATCAATCGACCAGTGCAGGGCTCAATCAATCTCTCGCGTAAATGGAAACATATTTTAATTACTAGCCTCATTGTCGCATCTTTTCCTGTTTTTCCGATCGATTTCCATCTACGGGAAATTCTCGTCGCATCGTTCAATGTCACAAAAAAATTTCCTCTGTTATCGAAATTGGCGAAACTGACTCGTCTTTTTCCCGATTGTCGGATCGATGATGGAAAAAATTGATGATTTGACTTGTTTGTCGACGAAGGTCGTGAGGCGTGAAGGTCGTGTCAGCATTTTCAATTTTCCATTTTGCTGATCGAGGCGCGTTAAACGCGGAACAGAAATTTTTGGATTTTGGAAACCGCAAGACTCGAGTCTGAGTAATTAAATGGGAAATCTAATTGTCTTTATGGTACATGAAGATTATTAAGTAGCTATTTATACATTGTTTAGCTTGAAATTCGCTTTTCGTGTTTACTTTCACTTACTTACTAATAGTGCCAATTACGTTATTAATAATAAATATTTAATTTTTGAGTTGCACGCGTTTCCATTGCACCATTTGAGTCATGAAAATTTTTATGTCAATCTCAAAAGGGAAAAAAATCAGAAAGATTTTGAAAAAAAAAATTACTAAGAGGAAATTCCAGATATGAAATAAAAAACCAGTACTAGATTTCTAGTTATTAGCTAACGAAACAATTTTTTTGCCAATCCTTGATTAGTGTTTTGATAAGTTGTATATAACCTAGCGTTCTCTAGAACTTGTTAATTTATTTATATGAAGACCAAAAGCTACCCATGACTTCGTTCACGTAAAATTTGACAAGAAAAAAGAAGTAAACAAAACTTAGTTTTAAAAAATAATACGCAGTCTATAAAGAGAAAAGCCACATGAATCATCCTATACTTCAAAAAAACAGGACAACTCTTTTAAAATTTCATTATAAAAATGAAACGATGACTTAAGGATGACTAAAGTCTTCGTATGTAAACAAATAAAAATTGATACTGCAGTTAAAACAATATTATAAAAATTAAAAGACAAGGTGGCATTGGAAATAATGGCACGATATTCAAAATAATTCTTATAATGAATTTAAAATAGTATTTTTTGGATTAAAAAATTTTCAAAATTCTGTGGCGACTAGAAATGGAATTCGAACATGCAGTGATACCTCTCGCAACTGCCCTGACAAAACAACGTTATATACGTTAAGCTTTCAATTTTTTCGGGGCCAGTGCTGGCCACTGTAATTGTAAATATATATATGTAAATAAATGTGGGTAACCACTCCTACCTTGCAATTTCAACCTTTCTAACTCTTCTTAATTGAATTACGTAATGGATAATAATTTTGAAATTTTATTTCCTACCTACTAAATATAACATTTTTCTATAGGTACAGTGTTTTAAAGAGCGTATTATACTGAGTAGAAACTTACAATTTTTAAAAAAATATTATTAAATGAGTCGGTGAGGCCATTTCTTTTAAGAATTTTTCTTGCAACTTTTAAATCCTTTTTTCAACTTAAAAATAAACGAATTAAGAAACTACAAAAGCAGAGGTTCTTTATATTTACGTGCTTGCTTTATGGTATGTTACCAACGAGAGTCTCCGTAAGGACTTACACATCCTATCAGTGGCTGATACTATTTCTGCCCGCACAACCAACCACTTTAAAAAGCTACGCCATCACTTTAACCCATTAATACCGCCACTATTAAAACCCCAATATGATAGACGGCTGAAAAGAAGAGTTCCTGGTGACCAAATTATAGAATAAGGGGAGTCCTCCATCGGGAGCGATATTCATCACGCCAAGCCCCTGCCATAATATTGGATTATAGGACTCAAACTAATGGCCAATTTAGAAGCGTAAAAATAATTTATGAGCAGATTAATAATTCCAAGAATAGACTTAGAGAAATTTCATATTTTAGGAGAAAGATTCAAAAAATGCAAAACTTTCAACCCCGTTTTGAACTACTTACTTGGGAGTGAAATTTCAAAAAATCCTACAAAAGTGGAAACCATAGACCACTCCAGAATAATACTTTAAAAATTTATCTTTGTACCTTCAATGGTTTAGCGTCCAGCATGTCTGTCAGTCAAACGGCTTCTTCCTTTATATATAGAGATACATTTATATCGTTAAAAACTAAATATCCAATTTTAAAATTTGTTACTTTTAATATTATTTTTGTCATCTTTCCTGATCCTACCAGACTATTAAAAAGTTTTTTTTCTGAGTCTTTAGTTAACATTTTATAACTTATGTTTTTGCTTCCTTACTCGATTTACATATTGAAGCCTAATTTTCTTTTGTTTTTAGATCAGTTTTCTTAAGTTTAAATGACATTATTAAAACTTAATCACTCTAATTCATATGTTAAAGAATCAAACTCTGGTCATCTTACATAGAATCTCTAGCTTGAAAACTGTGACTTAACCCTTTTATCTTGCTTTCTAACAGTGTGCCAAAATCTTAATCTAGTCTTGTGTCTTATATATTCGGAATTTGAATAGTTTAGGCATTCAACCTGTAAGTATCAATTGTTACGTACTGTTAGTAAAATATTAAATTTGTTCATAAAATTTCAAGATCAAGTATAAGGAGTAAAAGTATAAAACTTTGAGAGTTCCTATGAATATTTAAGCGGTAAAAGTTTATTTTTTGGAGTATAAAAAATAGAGTTTCCATCCTAAAAATATTTACTATTAAGTACTGCTAGTGCAATAAATTTGTTTTCTTAAGTACCTCCAAATAACATTTAATTATGAGGAGCAACATTAAAAAGACGTTTCTTTTGAATTTTTTTAGGTAAAAACTTTTAACATGATCAAAAATAGTTTCCATTAAGTGTCCTAAAGTCCTTGAAAATTCCAATTGTTGACAGTTAACTATAAATTAAAAACGCAGATAATACACTTTAAAAACTGTCCTAATAATCAAAAAAAAAAAAAGAATTTAAAGAATTCTGAAAAAAGATAAATAAAAAACGTTGAATAAATTATTTTTACTTTTCGTATAAATTAATATTGCCATGGTCTAAGAAATTACCTTCCTATCATTAGTAAAACGATAACAATGAAAAATGAAACTAACAATAATTACTATAATTTAAATTAAAGTAGTGAACAAATAACTTTGTTTGCCAGAAACCTCGAAGTGTTCTGAATAAGCTTCTTCAAAGCCTTAACTTCATCCCTTATCAATATTTTTTTTAATGTTCTTACCTCCGTCCAATTTCTGATTTTCGCCGAATTTTGAAGCTGTTTCAAACACGTTGCTTCCAAAAAGAAAAACGTTGATGTTAAGCAGAAAGTTTCAAGTTTTAATTTTCTCAAGTTTTTTGTCACTACATTCGAAAAATAACAACTCCTCAACTTGATTTCGATCGCATGTGCACTTAAAATCGAGATTTTTAATCACGAAAAATCACACGAATCACTATTATAGGTAAACACTATTTAAATTAATTTTCTCGTCAAACACACTGAAAAGATATGTCAGTGTAAGGCAACGGTTGCATTCGATTTAAAATTGAATTTTGCGCTAACTGTAATTAGATCTGCACATTTTATATACTCCCCCAGCTATACGAAAAATGAACAGCACGTGCTAAGTCGACTACGTCATTTAGTCACTCAGCCAATGGTAAGTCGCGCGTCCACCACAATTTCTTGATCATTTCATTAATTAATGTTATTGTTTCAAACCCAGTGACGTCACAGCTTGTCTCATCTGATTAGTAAGTGAATTTTGACAGGCTGTAGGCCCTAAAATTTTCGGTGTTTGCGGTTAAAACCGGTTAGATAATAGTCAAAATTCATTAAAAATCTCAAGGCCTTATCAGGCCTTTGCAAACCTACTGACTGTTTTCTATGCCATTGAACGACCATGACTGAAAAAATTGCTTTTCGGAAAGGTTGTAAGCTGATAACGTTTTAGTGTTATTTTTGAGAGAGATTGGAAAATCGCTAGATGAAAGTTTTGCTCTTTAAAGATTTTAATTTTAATTTTTCTCTTCGTATAATCTTATCATATATTTTATCTTTTAAATAAGTTATGTTTAAAATGAATCACTAATCCATGAAATGTAAATTAGTTATATTTTCCTTTAGTTCTTGTTTTCCTTATTTTTTATGAAAATTACCGTTATTTTCAGAGTGAACATAAATTTTGTTTGTTTGTTGTATAATGGAGCGTAAATTTTTAAATGTTTTCTTTTTCAGGAAAATTTTCGGCGGCAAAACTGATTGTATGACTTTTTTTTTTTAGATTAAATCATAACTTTTTAATTTGTTTGGAAAATAAATAACTTTGGTCCTGAAAAACTCTACTAAGATTATTGGACCAGAGTAGATAATTTTTGACCAAAAAAAAAGTATAGTAGGATCAAATCCATTAGAAAAGGAGAAAAGGAAGTGAATGTTACAAAAATGAAAGGAAAAATAAATTACATTAAATCCTTATTTTATTAGTGGGGAAGTGGAAAGGGGGGGGGGTCTAAGGCTAGAAAGCGTTTATCTCGATTTTCGACAAAACTACAAGTCCTATGGAAAAAAGTTAAATAGCAAAGTTGTAGACAATAAGTAGATCTACAACTTTTGTACTAACACTTTTTTCACAAATGATCAAAATTTATATGAAAAATTCCAATAACGCGCCATTTATTCGCCCATTTCAGGATGGAATTTGCATTACACTGAAATTACCTATACACCACAAAAGAGTTAAAGTTAGCATAGAGAATTACAGTATCGTCAGCAAAAGTTGACGTAATTGTCCTTATCGGTAAGCAAATCAGCCGTGAAAATGTTGTAGAGGGTAGGGCCAAGCACACTGCCCTGTGGAAGGCCCGCATTAAGATTGTAAAATACTCGAGGAGCTTCTACTTTGAACGTAAAACGTACTATCACGAAGGAGAACAGTAGAAAACTATATTTTCATAATTTCTTAAACTTCTATATTGATTTTACAAGTTATATTTATTTTTCCTCTTTGAAGTGTAAATTTTTAGGCGTCGGTTCAATTACCAACTAGTGGACTAGAATTGAGAGTGAAATTTCAAAGAGGCTTCATTTTGTTACACAAGAAAGAAAAAAGTTACAAAGCATAGAAAAAAAGAAACTATTTTTAAACTTCCATTATTGATGTTAATAATCGAATGTTATTTTCATTATTGAATTTATTGATTATTGTTAAATCGATCATCTGCCTGTTGTTATCTATTGTAACATCACCGTCGGATATTTTTGCACTATTCTCACTAGCTGTATCTTTGTCTATCATGTGAATCTGATCAAGTAAACAATAACATTTATATCAATACACTGATCAAAATACAAATACCAATACAAATATGATTGACAATTAATGACAACTTATAATATAATAAAACGTTGTCATAGAGAGGAAAATAGCTCATTACATTCAGTAATAGCTCGTGCAACAGGTTTGGGAAAACGACATGGTATATAGCTAACAATGTGTATACCAGCTCTGCCGAACACTTGCCGATTCCCTGCCGAGAATGTGTTACATTTAGCGACATGCTAAAGACAGGCCAAAAAATTTGAGACGATGTATAAAAAGTTTTACTTTAATAAACAAAATATTTTTTATGAAATTTTTTGTTTTTCTCTATTTTATCTCTCTTTTTCTTCTTAACTCGTACACGAAATCTTTCTTTTAGCGGACCCGAATTCATTGAGAAATCTCACCGTGTATATGTGAAAATTTATTGTTTACACTGGGGTCTACTGTGTGATACAGTGTAATTTCAGTGTAGACATGGTGCAATTTGAATAACCGTGTGTCACACCGTGTATACACTGAAATTACACTGTAAATTTATTTTTTAAGTGAATTTTTTTTAATTGAAAAGCGAAAAAAGATTGATAAATTTTAATAAAACTATACTTAACCGATTTCATCGATGTATTATTTATCTCAAAAACTACTAAATAGTTATTGATAATATTAATAATCATAACTACTAAATAAATATTGATCAAATTTTTATCTACTTTAATGAATATATTTTTAAAAAAATGGAATATAAGTGGTGTAGTAGATTGTAAAAAACATAAATTTAAATTATACAATTATATAATTTCCACATTTGTAAAGTAAGTAAAGGGGTCCAAAAATAGTTAGATTATGTATTAGTGAGAACTCCAGAGCACTCATTCTAGAGCTTTGTGCGTATTTTACGGTAGTCGTCGGAGAGAAAACTCATTTAGTTTCAAGTTTTCATCAAATAGGTAGAATAATATAGAGGTTATATTTGAACAATGAAAATCTGTATGACTAATATGAATTATTATGCCACCGTAAAAGTAACTGAAAAGGGTTTCTTAGGAAATATGAATTTTGAAATACTTTCATTGGGAATCTTTTACAATATTATCTTCCTAAGATTTACAGAAAGTTTTCAAACTCTGTTAATATCAAAAATTTAGGTATTTTTATATTGAAAAATCAATTATATGTATAAAAAAATTACGAGTTAAGCGTTACGGGTCACACATTACGAGCATAACCTCATCCTTGGAAAAAAAATCATATAATGTAATGAAAAAAAAGTTCATCTCTTTATACAACTATTCCATTCATTTTATAGAGTAACAAATAGCAAATTGGTATTATTAACTGATAGAAATATTGCGTACACGTGTACACCGATTCTTACGCACGTATTTAAATAAGACTTAATATTAACAAACAAAAAAGGATATTGGGTTATAAGTCTTAAATGATCTAATATTGGTCAAAAATATTTTGTTCGAATTATAAAAAATAGCGCGTTACATAAAAAAAAAACACAATTCTTAGAATTGAATCCATTAAAATTACTTCAACAGTTATTTTTAGATTTTCAAATCTATTCTCTGTCAGATAAGGAAAAAGAAAAAATATTGTTTCAGTAAATTTCAACACAGTATGATCAAATAAAAAGCCATAATTTTAGGAAAAGTATCTGCTACCAAAAACAAATATTGCTAAGATTCTAAGGACTACTCGGTGCCATTCATATTTGACTGAGGCTATTTTTGGCAAATCATAATTTGATTAACAAAAAATTTTATTTTTCCTTTTTACTTGCTAATGCCATAGGATTAATTCGTCATTTGGATAGATAAAAGTGCGTGCTTTTTGTTTGAAAAACAAACAGTTAAATGACTCATTATTTAATTAGATGGAAGAGGAAACTTTTTTATTCTAATAAATTTATTTTTTGCCTTAATTTAGTCTATAATTACTAGAATAACGCACAGTTACTAATTAATCGTATTATTATAATTACCTGAGTTATTATTTTATATATAGAGTTGTTTTCTTAAAGGTCACGGCTTTTTTAGCAATAAGAAAAAAAATGTTTTCCCAGATGCTGATTTGAGCTTTGCATGAGAGAGAATTTAAATTAATATAAAATAATATCTAACAGGGAAATTTTTCCGAAATTTAAGAGGTGGCTAATATAAAAATAATTAGCGATGTCGTAACTAATTCTATGGCAGCTTGTTTTGACGTCAACGTAATGTTATAAAATAAAGAAAAATAATTTCGCTTTCCTACGTAATGAATATATGAAATAAAATGCTAATTATTGGGGACAAACGAGAAAGGAGGAAATTTTCGTAGTCTCTAGTAAGACGATTCGGTTGGGTTTTACCCTATCAAATCAAAACGTTACTAATCAAAACGTAAAACCGGTCGTAATGATCGTAAATGTTCGTAAAAAATGTAAATAAAAACAAATTTTAAGCCATGGAAAATCCAACTTCCAAAATTTGCAATCAATATCGAGACAGTACAACCTTCGGTGATTTGAATTTTTATGTAATGACCTTTACAAGTTTCTAATTTTTGCATTTATTTAAACCTATATGTGGATACATGGTGTAAATACTAATAATGCAGGTGATTTTTCTTCCAATTTTCCCTCTTATATATTGACGTCATAAACGTTATATTATTTGAAATTAAAATTAATGATTTGTCCAAAAAAATAGATAATAATATATTGGACTTGGGCAATGTACAAAAAAGCTTTTTTTAAACTTATTTCCCATTGATCTGATTCTCTTTCTTGAACAAAGCTTTAGAGGCGGAAAGTTGGTATAATGAAAAATAATGACTTATATTCAGTTCTATCATATTCATATTAAATTTTGACAGCTTTTAAGTTACCTATTGGAAACTTTTACCTAAATGTTAAAAAAAATAAACATATACACTTAAGTAAAACTGTTTTGAAAAAAAAGTAGTTAAGTTGTATTTTAAAACCTTGGCAATAATAATATTATTATTATTATTATTATTATTATTTTTAATATACCAATAAGCAAAATTATAATTTAGTGCAATTTTAATTATTTGTTATTATGGAAAAAAAAACTTGCGAAAATTATACGAAACGAGATAGCGATAATTGGTGAATAGTATTATTAAAAATGTGGTATAAATTTTTTTTTTCAGAAAATTATTTACCTATACCTATTATAATGTTACATTAAAAAAACATTTTTTTCCACTTAATTATTGGATAAAACCTTGAAAATTTGAATGAATGTTTGTTAGCATTGTAAAATGAATAATAACTATATAGATATAGTTTTATGGACATCTCCGTCGAAAATACAGATAAAAGACGGCGATAAATGTTACAGTTTTAAAATATTGACACAAAATAATACTGTAACTATTGATATTTATTACCTAATTGATGATGGCATATTATGTTGTTCATAAATAGAACAAATTAGGTGATTTTTTTTTCTTATCTTATTTACAAGTAAGTATAGTTTTAAATTTTTATATTTATCACTTTTTTGGATGATTTTTACGGTTTCGCGTCTTAAAAAACGAAAAATGAAACCCTTATAATATCACTCGCTTGTCTGGCTAGCTGTCTTTCTGTCATGAGCAAATTTTGAGCAAACATTGATTTTGAGGGGTACTTTTAGGGGTTAATGTGGAAAATTAAAAACAAAGATTATTATAAATACATCATACGTAGTATTTATCTTCAGGATCTTAAATATATTGTTTTATTTTATTTAAAAACTTTCTGAGGAGAATCAATAATTTTTAATATTTTTATATCTAATTTAAAAAAAAAAACATACTATTCATCACATGAAGTCCTATTTTATCCCGTCAATTGACTTCACCAAAACGAGATGTTAATTTTAGAAGTTGCCTGGTGAAGTCAAAATAAAGTCGACGAAACGTTGCAATTTTTACAATATAACGTCTTTAATTTTTATTGTCCAAACACCCAAGATCTTATAATAGAAATATTATTTTATTTAAAAAAAAAAGCTAAAAATGGGCCTAAATTTTTGAAAAAAATTTCTAGCGTAGGTTCTTACTTAAAGGTTACCGTAAAAATAATGTGAACATTCTAAGCTTAAGTTTACGAAATATTGAAAAAAAACTTAAACTCTGAACTTTCATTTTAGATTTTGTGGTCACTCTAATTTTCCAAACCTCTAAGCAAATTTTTAGTAAGACAAAAAATTGCAAACAAGTCAATTATAGTATGAAACCCTTCTGCTTTGAGTTTGCTCACACATTGGTCGATCTTTTCATATAAATATAATCTCAATCATTATGTGTTTTATACAAGCTTAGACTTTTTTGTTATGTATATTATAAACATTTTCACTATACATAATGTAAGAAAAGTAAAGCAGGAATCTCAAATTTTTAATTTTGGAAGTTTGAATCTACACGCTAATGTGAGGAATTTTCTTTTTATTGTTTCATAATTTCTTCATAAAAAGGTAAAAAAAATTGTTTTCAGCCCTCTATCTTCATTTGATATTTTTAATAATGCTTTTATAAGTTTAACTTTTGTAATAAATTCCTCAAAAATTGTTTTTTGGACAACGGAATAACTAATTTTGAGCATTGAACACAACGATAAGGTGATAATATTATCATAACTAAGGATCTGAAAATAGATATGGTGTATGATTATCTTAACATTAGGAATGACAGTGAATTAAATTGATACTAAAGATGAAATGTTTTTTTTTTTGGTGTTTTAAGTCGCTTTAACATCTAAGGTCATATCACGACTGTCTTAACACAGAAAATTTCTGTTGATCAATTTTAATCTTAGGTCTAGGATCATAAGTCTAGGATTCAACGGGGATCGAACCCGTACTACTTGACGCATGAAGTGGAAAGAACTACTGCTCTAATCATTGCGCCAATAGGTGGTTATGAAATGATTATCCAGCAGCTAACCGGCATTCGCCCTATACAGTTAAAACAATCTTGTCGGTTACTCAATTACAAATCAATATCTCTTCGAATAGCGAATAATATAGAACAACATCGCAGATATTGAAATTTTTAAAAAAATTTCAATTAGTGGTTTTTGAACACTGGTATTTTGTACGTTGGAACAATTTACCGTAACAACAATTTGAAACAAGAATTTTAAGGAAATTTTACGGCTTACGCTCTGCAAATAAGGTCCTTAGAACAAAGTTCTTCAGATGAAAATTACGATTGTAAAATTCGTCTTCTAGACTTCTCGCATGGAAAACCATGACTCTAAACGCCACAAGTATAACATTGAAAATCTAACAAAACATTAATACAAGCCGCTGTCTTCTAAGCGTCTCCTAATTAATACAAACATTTGCCTTTTATTATTATGATTTTAAAAAAATTGGTCAAGTTATAAGCCGCCAGAACGACAGCTAAGCCACCAGAACGACAGCTTAATATAGTTATTAGTATCCAAAGAGCAAAAAAGTATATTTTTTGTACTTATTGGCCACCTTTTTTGACGGTCGCCGCTTGGACTATAAAAATATTTTTTAGTAAATACATTTTGGTAATTGTATGAGAAAACTAGAGCCATGTTTATGGCATATAGGTATAAACATAAATTTCCTTAAAATATGGCTAAGTTTCATTAAATGGTACCTACTACGTAATAACGTTAAATATTCTTCTAGAAATATTAGTCGAGAAACGTTCTTTCTACCGTTTATTTATGACAACATTATATCATCAGAGAGATGAACGTCGCTTAAACGCTTCCAAGTTCTACAACAACAATGAGCGTAGTCGTTGTTAACATGTTAAGGCACGTCGTCTAAGAAATAGGATACAAACAGTTTTGCTTATCTTCACAAGACTAATATTTTAGTCTTAAAAGCTAGACTACTCCAAAAAAAAGTCTTTCGTTTTAAATACTTCTAGTAGTACTGAAAGATACAAGTTGACAAACCTCATCAAGCTCGGATGGTGTTTTGTAGGTGACTACCAAATATAAGATTCACAATTGCAAATATGAATAGTCTCAATGTTCGACCGAATATTCCATTTTCCGGCCTTAAAACCTTGCAAGGTATTCGGTATTTGTTATCCGGTCGAGTCATCTGTTATTTTTATTCCATTGTCAAAATCATTTACCACAAATCCTTTTCACTGTACACTCAATAAATAATTAAATCGGAAACATTTACATGTGGCGTACTATGTTTTTTTTAGAAATGGGTTTCTTAATTAATTTAGTAAAAAAACCCATCAATGGATTAGGAATGAGGGTTGAGTATCTTCATTCTATGGTTTCTTTATATATTTCGAAAACTATGAGATCTAGCAAAAAATATTAAGGTAGCCAAGTTAAAGAAAATTAATTTTCTCACAAAATAAGTTCTTATATTTTTTTTTTCTCTACGAGCACGTATTAACGAAATACATAACTTATATAAACCCACTTGATGGCGCAGTGGTTAGAGCAACTGCTCTCTCTGCTACATGCGCCAGTGGTTCTGGGTTCGATCCCCATCGAATCCCTAGATATAAGATTAAATAAAAATTAAGATTCAAGACCAACAGAATATTTCTGTGTGTAAGACAGTCGTGATATGACCATAGATGTTAAAGCGACTATAAACACCCAAAAAAAAAAAAAAAAAAAAAAACATTTTATATAATTAGTATCAGTAAATGCATGTTTGTGATACAATGTATTGAAACATTACAACCTGATTATCAGAACAGAATCTTTGTTCTTCGCCCGATGTATGTCGTCAATGTAAGTCAATGTATATTTAATTTAATACAATGCCTTAAAATGAAGATCACAATATCGAGATGGGAAACCATTCAAAAGATTCCAAAATTTTAAGACTGGTCTACGGAGGTTAATAATCCACAAATCATTGAATGCAAAATACAGTTTCCAATGATAAGAATACAATAAAACATTCCTATTGCTGTAGTTTTTCAATGTACCATACACAAAACAAATACGCTATCATATTTAAATGAAAAAAAAATATTTTCTAGGAACTTAAAGTTAATTCAATTTGTGTCTTTCAACTTGACGGTCTTAATTTTTTTCGCTAAAACAACCGAGTATGCAAATGAGTCGTCTTAGATAATCCTATTTTTTAAGCAATGATCAATAGTTCTTAGCATTTTTACTCTCTCCAAAGAAGATAAATTGTGGTGTAAATACCCCTTAAAAATTAGTGAACATAGATCAAGGAAAAAATTTTCTAATGAGTAAAGATTCCAAAGTCAAAAACTTTATATTTTAATGGAAAAATTACACTACTTATAAAATTTAAATAAGTAACAAAAAAGTCATTTCATGCAAAATCTTTGATGATAAATAGTGTAATATGCAAATATGTAATTACATTATCTTTTATTGTTTGAAAATTATCGTATTATTTCCGCAAGATGTTTCAAACCGTGATTTATATTTTTTTGGTTTTCAAAAGATTTTAATTTAATTTTTCCGAATGAAGTAACGAATGTGTGATTATTACCTATTAGTAATAGCATTGAAACATTTTTTTATACATTGAATATAAAAAACTAACGTAAAAGTAGATTTGAACTATTTAAAGCTCACAAAAAACTCCATAAAAAATCTAATTGTTGAGTTTATATTTTTATTAAATATAATTGAATAATTAAATTTGTTTCAACTTAAAATCTTTCAAAGTGATTCCTGACAGTTTATCCCACGTGTAATTACCATCTATTGTTTAGAAACAAAATATCCGTGAGAGGAAATTTTTAAAATAAAATTCCATATTAATGTTTTCTTTCAATCTCTCATTTTAACTACAACTAAGTAAAAACATTTTTGAATACATTTACTAGTAATTTGAGGAAAAAAGGTAAATTAATTTTCTTAGAAGTCAACATTTTATTTTTTTTCAATATTTGGTTGTTTTGATCTTAAAAATTTGAAAGATAATTATAGAGTTTCACATGCACATGCATTAGGAAATAGTTGAATATTGGCGGTTATAAATTATGTTATTGGTTAATTCTTAATCATTTCATTACTGTAAAAATTTAGTTATTGTGACGTTTACTTGCCATAATTCTTTTTTTAATGATGGTAAGATCTTTTTTTTTTTGCAAGAATCGCAGGAAATAAAAAAAGGGAAATTCCCAAAAAAAATTATGAGGTCAAAAGCATTAACTTGAAAAATTTCCAACCTGTCCTTACTAAAAAAATTAATCAATCTATCTATACCAGAGGTTTCTAATCTTTTTGTCTTGTAGACCCCTTGACATGATTTTCGGTTTTGGGTAGACCCCCTGCTAACCTGGTATTGATTTTTTTGTAAATTCATCAACTAACCGGGGAAAAATACTTTTTTAAATAAAATCTTACACGCAGAATAAAAACGTATGTGGGTGGAGTTGTGGGCAACTGCTATTTGAAAATAATTCTTAAACAGTTTCATATATTTAACAGAAAATAAACCTAATAACTTAAACTTCAAAAAAAAAAATTACATCAAAGGTGGTTTTATAAATTACCTATGTAGATACTAGATAGATACATTGCTTTATGAAGATTCACGGTAAGTTCATCGAAAACAAATTCATCAAATGCAAATTTATCGAAAACGAGTTCATCGAATGCAAATTCATCGAAAATCAATTCATTGAATGATCAATTCATCGAATCACAAATTAGGCTTTTTTTTGTGATAAATGGAAAGATCATATATAAGTTTTATAATAAAAGTATTTTTATTTTTTAGTTTTTCGCAATAATTCCTTTATATCAAAATAAAAATAAATGTTTAAATCCAGTACCAGAGACACGCCGACAGCTCCCGAACAAATCCAAGCGTGTGTGACGTCGTAATGGTAGTTTTCATACAATGTTTTGATCTATTTAATTCTGTTGTCATGGTTAAATCGTTTTTTAGCAGTAAATTTTCAATATTATTGACAAAAATCACACGTTATAGCCGTAAACGCTCTATTCTTATTAAATAGCTCTACCATTATGACGTCAAAACTATGGTGACCAATTATTGCGCGTTCATAGTCACGTAATTTTTTTTTAATTTTATCAATTTTTAATTGCTTATAATTAATTGAAAAAACTTTTTTTCAAGTTTTTTGCATTAAATATCATTATTATTAATAATAAAGTTTAAAAATACATAAAAAGAATCCATCATTTTTTTTTCCAAATTCCCAATCCATCAAAAAAAAAATTTTGTAGATATTTATTAAAAAAATGACAATAAAAGTGTTAACTATAAGACAGACATTGAGAACCTTAGTAATTATTAATAAATTTATGTTGATAGTTTACTTAAAATTAACATAATAATTACAAAAGTAAAATTATATTATTGAAATTAAAGTGTACTTAAAGTGTAATTATTTTTTAATTTTTTTTTTTTTTTTTTTTTGAGAATGGATTAAACTTTTGAGATGGAAATTCAAGGAATGAAGTAAGTTAATGTACAGTGAAGTCGTAAAAGTCGGGTGTACAATGAAATTTATCTGGGAGCAAAATATTTTTTTAAAAATTGTTATTATTTTTTAATTGAAATTGTAACTGATTGTAACCAGTAGGTACATCTAATCTGATTATTGTAGCTTTTTACTTTAAAACTTCAGCTAGCCAGTTTTTGTAGGTACCATATATACCTAAGGATTATTTTCCTATGTTTTTTTGTTTGACACCAACTCAAAAATTGTTAAATTCAAGTGATAGAAAATTAAGTAAAAATCTATAAGGGTCATTTTATTTTTACCTTTTATAGTTTTCTTTTTTAGCGTTGGTGCAATTTTTTAATTTTGGTGTATTAGATGTTGTTATTATTCAGTCATACGGTTTTTGTAAAAACTATTCGTATGAAGATTGTTAAGAAGTTGGCTACTACTTCTTTATGGTGGAACTAATGGTTTTATGGAATTAATGGAAAAGGCAGCGATGAATGTAAACAATTAACAAAAACCGAGTGATATATAAAGGAAATCCGTCTTTAGCTTGAGGTATTTGGACTACCGAACATTGGTTGGGATCTTTGTCGATCAATTTTTACAATTCAACTTGCACCATTTCAACGGAGTTAGAAATTCATCAAATAGAAACAATCAAATGTCTACGAATACACCTGAACTCAGTCATTGTGAAGAGGCTGGAGCTTTTCTTCGACCCACCAAGCCAGACAGTATAGTATTAAAATATGGGAGTAATATTTTATCATTTATATATTTACATTAGAAACATGCAGTATCATTTCATGTTTTTTTTTATTTGCTTTAAGAACCAGATACATTTTTTAAATGATTAAAATTTGAAATGAGCTCATACTCTTCCTTATATACGTTCCTGAGAGAAAAAAAATCATCCTAATCGAATCATCCCATTAATTATTTTTACCCTTAAAAGATGAAATATGCATAAAATATATTGTCTCTAAAAAGCTCAAATGAAAAATAATAAACGTAGAGTAATTTTATAAATTTTTTCAACTTTTTAATGTAAAAATTAAGATACCATAAAAGCAGAGGTTTTTTACATTTATATAAAGAATTAAAGTTACAAAACTAGAATTTGAGAAAATTATTAATGTTGAACAAGAAACCAACACATACAAACTTTTAACCTTCATCGTTGAGTCACTTAAAGGTAAAATTTCGAAAACCCTTCTTTGGTTGAAGTCACAGTTCTCTCAGTGATAATACTTTCAAATTAAAGTTCTTTAGAGGTTTACCTCCCAGCTTTTCTATCAGTCAATCATTGTAATTGGTTTGTATATAAAGTTATAATTAAATACAAAATGTTTACCTCAAATTGTTTGAGTTGAAAAACCGACTTCAAAATAAATAAACAAATCTTAAACAAAAAATGCACTAAACAGTAACAAAATAATGGCGTATCCTTGCAGTGTCTACAACTTAAAAATTATTAGGATGATATAATGTACAACTATTGTTATTGTTGGAGTTGGTGTCAGCTCGAGTTTTAGTGATCTGAAGTTTGATGACTGATTTTATTTCTTTGAATATGGGTAAACCTACTAAACGCGCTGTTCATATGAGGCAGCGCCGTTAAATGTTAAAAGTTACTACATCATCCCTTTTTGCCCCTTAAAAAATTTTTTGCTTTTAAATGTAACGATAGAACTAAGTGGAATACTCTTTCCAATAGAAAAAAAAATCATAAAAAATCCATGATTCAGTTAAATGTCACTATTTCATCCGCTATTTTCATCCTTAGGGGGTGGAAAAAAATTATCAAAATCGAGCTATCCAATAAGAAGTTAATATTTCATCCCTTAGTTTTTAACCTTTTAGAAGTGAAAGATTTCCTTCAAATTAAAATGGGACCACACGGAAAGCACCAGCTTTCAAATAAATAAAGAATCATCAAAATCGGCTCACCCAGTCAAAAGTTCTGAGATAACAAACATTAAAAAAAATACAGTCAAATTGAGAACCTCCTTTTTTTTGAGGTCAGTTAAAAAGCATTTTTGTTTTTATTATAGGCGAGAAAAAACCTTCGATTAATTGCAAAAAAATACTTAAGAAGCTTGTGTTAACATTTGAGACTGCTCGGTAAAGCCGTTTTTAAAAAGTCTTGGTCAAACTTTGAAAACTCAGTTTTAAAAAATACGCGTTTAAGACATAGAGTAAAAACTGTCGTTACAAAGCGTGGTAAGTACTTTGAAAATAACATCCGGATTCACTTTAAATTTTCTGGGTGTGTACTTAAAAAATCGATTTCCCGAAAAATCTAACTAATCTAAGCCCTCGAGAAAAACTATTTTAACACATCGGACGGCCAAAAAAGTAATCCTTACAAAATTCCGTTTTTCCTTTTTGAGAAACGAATCTTTAAAAATCAACTTGTCTTACTAAATATGACTAGTGTTTAGTAAAATTATACATCAATAAAACAAATATAAAACAAAAGTCTTACCTTTAAAAAATTTAAAAACTTATGACGAGCAAATACTAATTTAAAAATAACCGAGGAAGAATTCGAAGCATTGTCCTCAAAGATACTAAAAATTACAAACATTCCATTATCATATTTCACATTGTTCAATCATTATACAATATATAATGCATCGTAATCATTAAATAATTTCCTTCATGTCTTAACGTCATTATACTTCTCGTAAATTATAATCAAATCAAATGCCTAATTTCAGTATTTTAATCAGCTATGATTGAATTTCGATTAGTACAACGTAAACAATCAATTCCTTTAAATTTATTGTCTTAAACTACGTTTGTAATTGAAAAATTAATTTAAATGTATATCGTAAAAATAATAATTTCTACATATATTTCAAATTGATCACAATAATTAGCCAAATCGAACCTTGACCGCATATTACATTAAATTTAACAAAAAAATAATCGAAAATTCTAGAGCTAAACAAATTAGATCTAAGTTGAAAAATATTTTTAAGATAAATCTCAATTAGTTGTTGTGAAAATGAAATTTTTCAACAAATTACATTTAATTTATTGGGAAAGTTAAAAGCCTTAAAGTTCAAGAGTAAGCCTTCGAAAATGTAATAATAATAAAAAGACATAAATAATCATTTTATGAAACCAAACTTTGTAAGGTAGTACATTTTTTTGAAAATTTTTAACTTCCATGTATCAAGAAACTGGTGTTATAATTGTCCAAAGACGATGTCACAGAGGTCAGTGGCTCTCAATAATTTATCGAGGACAGACCAATTGAATCCATATCGCTTTTCTCTTAAACATGCTCATTATTGTTGGACAAGTGTCTGTCATTCAATTACAACGGCTCAAATTGCCCCGCATATCGCCGAGCACAACAAAATCATTAAAGACAACCAACTATTCATTGCCACTGTTTATTTCGTTATAATTATCATTCGTCCAATTCAATCCTTTCTTCTTATTAATATAATTCATGTGGTTAAAATTGAGCAAAACATCACATGACTCCACAACCAATTTTCGAGATTGATTTTTTTCCCTCACCACCAATCGATTTCCATTTAAAAATATTGATTTTTTATTGAAAACAAAAGTTTCAAAACTCTACAATTACAAGAGTCTTATCAAAATTATTAAGTATGATGTAATTAACGTCTTCTTCAACTCATTTAAAATTGATTCATTCATGAAAAGAACACGTGGATGAAGGAGAGAGACAAAGAAAAAATAACTTGGGTCATATGATTTTAGTTACAATATCATTAAGTCATGTGACTATTTAAAAGAAAAGTTATTATAGAAACAAAATAATATGAATTTTTAATTTTAAAAAACGGTCTTACGTTGGATGTCTAAGAAAATTTACATGTGACTTTATATGTTATACTTGTCGTATGCATGATTTTCATATTAGTAATATACGATCGTACTGGCAAATAAAAAGCTTTGTTTATATTTAATTAAAATGAAACACTGCATGCTAACAGCTAATTTACACTTACAATTAGCATAAACAATTCCAGTGTCTTAGACAAATTATAAAATTCTCTAGGTATTAGTCAACTGGACTCATCTCTACCACCACCAAATTGACCCAAATTGATTAAAATTTGTTTTCGTTAAAAAAATAGCTATCCTTCAAGAAACCAAATGTTATTCTCTATAGTATTTCCTAGCAGTTTAAGATCTGAAATATTTTTAGGATTTTCATCATTCGTTTTGATGTTTCAGGATAGATATAGGAGGAAAATTATACTTTAATGATTAATGATACTTTAACTTCTAAGCTTCTTTCCTACCAAATGCCATTTTAATTTGTTGACAAGATTAGACTTTTCTACAGGGCAAAACATTCTTTACCTGCTCTGACTCATAAACTATACAGTAGATGATCGGTTTACGAACATACTCTGTTCCAAGACTATGTTTGCTATCCAATTTGTTCGTTAACTGATCTTCGATTTCCCATAGATTTTCTTGTGAAATCAAATATATTATATATGTACTCCGAATATGTGTTATCAATAAATTATTATATTATAACAAGAAAATGTAAGAAAAAAGTAAGAACGTAAGGAATGCGAAATAAAAAAAAAATTGCCGTAGCGACCTATGCCTCTATACGAGTTGCAAAAATAGACTGGTGGGCATGTGACAAAGAGAGTTGATTTTCAGAGATTTTCAGGTCAGGTGTGAGAAAAAAGCTTGCAATAAAAGGACTATGAATTTTAATTGCACTTTATTTTTGAAGTTATACTTCTTTAGGCGCGTAATGAAAAAATGATGAGAGTGAAATTTTAAGATGCGCGCGCATTTGAAGATAAAAATTAACAAAATGAAGTTAGTCGCAAAACCACTGGGTCTCCTGGCGCGCGTAATTTGAATTTTTGTTGTATTTATTTTCTAATTTATTTATTTTTATTTTTAAATTAAAAATAATTATATATACAAATGACACGTATTATTAATAAATAAGTTATTACGTTTCTCGAATTTTGCAGTAGTTGTTATAGGTACTTTTTGAAGTTTAATGATGAAAATGACGTCTGCATTCCATGCATATTCTTAGTTATCACGAAATCTGGGATTCTGAAATGGTTCAACCATCTTAGAATAATAATTTAGTAAAACAAGATAAGAATAAGATTAAGACATTTACTTTGACAAATAGCTACTTACTTTATTTCGCAATTTCTATGAAGCTTCGTTTTAATGACATGCATGAATTGTTAACCAGAAAATTGATCCTGACAAATTTTAAAAAACGTCTTGCAACTTTCTTTGGATATTATTTATTGATACAAATTAAAATATTATTCTCTTAATTTTATTTTTAATAATTATATATCTTTAAATATATATATTATTATTATTATTAAATATTAAATTACAGTTTCTTAAAATTGATTATTTGAATAAAATTAATAAAAACTAATTTTTAATGATCCCAAAGAAGTACAACTTCTCACGCGCGTACATAAGTACACGCAACCACTTTTTTTATTATTTTGTAAATTAAAAATCTTGAGATGTTCGCATTATTTTTCCAGTGAATTTTGGGTAAGAAGATATGTATATTGAAATTTTTTTTCAATATTTAGACCCAGTAATTGGAGTTAGAGAAAGAGGATGGTTGTTTTTCGTTTGATTTCTTCAATATCATGTTTTGAACAATATGTCTTAAAAGTATAATAAATATTTGAGATCCTGAGCATAAATTCTATACCAAAATGTAAAGGGCGATGAAAAGTCGACTGAGACGGCAGCAAAGCAAATACTGGCATAAAATTCCTGGCCAGAAGCACAGCAAGAGAATGATGGGGAGAATCTGCCCCTCGCTCACAGCTGAGGTCTTACGGCTGGGAAAGAACCAACTCAGGACAATAACAGGACTGATAACCGGACACTGTGAACTGAGGAAGCATCTGCAGACTATTGGGGTGTCTCAACGAGACCTCAATTGCAGATTGTGTGGGAAAGGGGAGGAAAACGCTATCCATATCATTTTTGACTGCAAAGCCCTCACAAAGTGGCGTACCTGTATAGGATAGATGACGCTCAAACAGGCTCAAACCGCGCAAGCTTAGTACAGGGACTGCTTCTGCTAGGCAGAATGCTGAACCTGAAATGAGCAGGGATCCTTGCACAGCAGGGATGAATGAGCAGATTCAGGAGTACAATAAACCTAAGGCTGCAGTGCGGGAGGAACGATCCCCAATCTAGTTTTCTGCTAACGGGGAAAAAAATACCACCATGTATATTTGTCATAACTTTTTAGATTTACACTTCAACCCTTAAAAATACCCCTTAAGTATTTATATTTTTTCAGCAAACTCTACAGATACTAATTTTCAAAATTTCTTATCGTGAAGATCCGGAGAAATTTCTCATGACAGACTTATAAGAGTTTAACAAATTTTTTACAGCTATCCTACAGAAACCACATATTTCTCCAGGACAAGAAGTATCGTACATGGAGTTTTCAATTCAAAAAAATATTATACAAAAAAAAATTAACTTAATTGCTATCGAAAATTCGTTCAGAGTTTAGCCAATTATTAAATGTTTTCCTGATCCTACAGAATACTGTTATCCAGAATATAATACGATTTATGTTTCGTAGCAATAAAGTGAATTTTAGTTGGAAAGTAATTTTTATAATTCTTCATTAATAATCCTAGAAATGACTTTCTCCATATATAAATAAGTAAATGTTCCCTCTTAATGAAATAATATATAGATATAAATATAATATTAGTACAGCAAAGGCTCATCTAAACCTGTGTTTTAACCTAAAAATTTTACAAAAATGGAGCCTAACAGAAACTTATTTAAGCACTGTTTCCCTATTAATATATTTAACTTAAAAAAAAAACTCAAAATTTGCAAAGCTTATCAAAATAATAACTACCAAACTCATATAGCTATATCTACTCAATTCAGTTTAAGCTTTGATAAAAAAACATTTTTTTACATCAAACTTTCTTGTTGCCTTCAATAATCAAAAACTATTGTCCTAAATATATATTTTCCTGATACCAAATAGTAATTACCCTCATATAAAATTGGAATACCAAAATATATTTGAAATGATTCATTGCTTCATAACAACCTATTAAATCAATAAAATGATAAACATTTAATTTTCGGGGTTTCCCCTAAAGTAAGATTTCAACTTTATCAATAAAAATTGACTATACTAATTAAAGCAATTTGCCATAAACCACAAATCGTTTTGATTTCCTCTGAAATCTTGTGATATAAAGACCAAAAAAAAAAACAATATAATTTAACATCACATGATTAAAATTTGTCAATATTATCTCACACTAATTTTAGATCATTCTGATGCGAATACACGTTGAAACTGAACCAATGCATTAAACATGAAGTAACTCCAATGATCTCATCGTTTCAATTATTCAATCAAAAGAAGAAGGAAAATCAATCGATTTATTCATTTCTCATAACATTAAACAAATATGAATAACATAATAATTAAGAGTATTTACAAAAGCAATTTGTGAATACAAGTATAGTGCAATTTAATCTAATAAATTGAATGAATTCATTTTTTTCACATGTCGTCTCATTTATATGCGTTATAAATATCACGTAGTACGACAAATCGTTTTTCTACTAATTTTTTTCCAAATAAATTACATATTAAACGAAGTTGTTGAGAAAAACTTACAATAAAGATTATATTAATGGAGCTACAAACTTGCAAAGTTCTTTTCCGATAATAATTAATGAGAGAAAATTTTATTGTAGACTTTATGTCGCGACGTTAATTGCCTTTACTGCTCATTATATTGATGAAGTATGTACTCGTACTTCATAAATTATGGAAAAAAATGATTTAAAATGAAATATTCGAATTTGTTCGCTACTTGATTAAAAAAGTAAATGAGCTCGAATTGTTTCAACCAATATAAGTATAGTATCGTATAAGTATAGTATTAAGAAATACAACCATTTTAACTAAATATTAATACATAGTATTTTTATTAATATTAAGTTTTTAGTTATAAATATTTCATTTAGAAAAACAATCTAAGACTATTAGTTTTTATGTTTTATAAATATTAAAAACACTGAGGAGGAATGATTAAAAATCATAAAATATTTACTAAGTCAGTAGCTCATACTTGAACTAAATAAATTGAACTAATTAATTTGCATATATTTTCAGTCTTAGAAAAAACTAATAAATTCCTTTTAGTTATTTTTACGGAAATTTTCTCGAAAAACCGTATATTTTTCAGAATAATAAATATCTAGGAAAAACTTCCTGACTTTAGATCACGGGTTCCAAACCGGTGATCTATGGACCCCATTGGGGTACGAGAATTTTTAATTAATTATTGTTAGTAATTAATTTTTAATATATTATTATTATATTTAAATATAATATTGTTTTTTGCTGTATATAAATAACAATAAAAGTTAGGATTACGTAAGATTTCAAATTGTTACCAAAGGGTAAGATTACCCCAAAAGGTTGGGAACCATTACTTTAGATTCATAGTAAAGGTTAGATTTCATAGCTAATTCACCAAAATCTGTTAAACTACTTTTTTAAAAAGATACATAAGACATTAAAACCCGTTTAATTATTTTAATTGAATGAATTAGCTGTAGCTATCCTACAGAAAACTTTCATTTTTTCAGGATAAACAATATTTAGAGTTGTTATCTTAAGATTTAAGGTATCTCCAACAACTTTTATTAAAATCGATTAGCTATTTATGATAGAAGAAGTTATTTATCCCGCAGAACCTTGGACTGTTCCAGAATATAGTATACTATTGAGATTATTATTTTATAATCTATCTTTCTATGAAAAATCACACAAATTTATCGCTCTTGTTCGATATAATGAAAAATCTTTCTAGTCCAAAAAGATATATCAAAGTACATGTAATTATTTTAATGCTAACAATGGCTTGGTAAAATTGTAAATAAACTCAAAATAATTAATGTAATAATAATAAACATAAACATAATAAACATAATAACAATAAAATGTAAATAAGTTGTACCTAATAGAGGTCGTCAATGACCCTGGATGTTAGGGCGACCGTAAATAAACTCAATAAATTAAAAAAAAAATAAAAAATATTAATGGACCCACTAACTTTAACTGAATTATTCTTATAATACATAGGTACATTGTATGCTTAATTTTTGTAATAAAATTCTCAGAAGTATTTTTTTACTCACGGTAAGATCATTTTGTACTTTCTCTTTTCAAAGACAAAGCTTATTTTTTGAAGTTATACTTTAGGCACGTTATGAAAAAATGATGAGAGTGAAATTTTTAGATGGGCGGCCATCTTGAGACAAAAATTTACAAAATGAAGTTGGCCGCAAAACTACTCGGTTTCTTGGCGCGCGTAATTTGAATTTTTGTTTTATTTATGTACTTATTTATTTATTTTTATATTTAAATTAAAAATAATTATATACGCAAATGACACATATTATTAAAAAATAAGTTATTACTTTTCTCGAATTTTGCAGTAGCTGTGATAAAAATTACGTCTGCATTTCATGCATATTCTTAGTTATCACGAAATCTGGGATTCTGAAATGATTCAACCATCTTAGAATAATAATTTAGTAAAACAAGATAAGAGTAAGATTAAGACATTTACTTTGACAAGTAGCTACTTACTTTATTTCGCAATTTCTATGATGCTTCGTTTTCATGACATGCATGAATTGTAAACCAAAAAAATGATCCTGACAAATTTTATAAACGTCTGGCAGCTTATATATTATTTATTGATAAAAATTAAAATATTATTCTCTTAATTTTATTTTTAATTATTATATCTTTAAATATATAGGTATATTATTATTATTATTATAAGTATTAATTTACAATTTTTTAAAAATTTTTATTTGAATGCAATTAATAAAAACTAATTTTTAATGATGCCAAAGAAGTATAGCTTCTCACGCGCGTACATAAGTACACGCAACCATTTTTTTTTTAATAAGAACTGATCACATTTTGTTTCAATTTTTAGCCAAATTAAATCACGGATAGCCAATAGAAACTTATGTACCTATTTTAAAACATGTTCACGAAGCTTAGACTGTGGTGTGCTACAATAACTAACACAGGTATACAAAAAAAAAATTTTTGGGTTTCTGTTCTAATGCTTGAATTCTGATTCCAAACATCGAAAAACACTCGAATATCCTTTTTAGCTTTTAAAGTTTAATTTTGTATGATTTATGATAGACAGCAGAATGCCCCATAAACTGCATATGCTGCATGCTCACCTGGACCAATTTCAAGATACTACTACTACTACTACTACTCAGAAGAGCAAGGAGAATATTTTCCCCAAGATGAGATGGACTTTGAACGACGTTATTGTAAGGACCGTACAATGAGAATATAATGGAGATTACATTTGAGGATTAATACGAGAAAGCCCATACAAACAAAAAAAGATCCATTAAGAAAACATATTCATTTTTGAACTTGAATATTTTTCTTATTTTACATTTGTATGCTATTATTTATCACAATTTTTTAATAAAAAGGCTTTTAGGTTCAGCAAAAACTTTTCTAATCGTAATTACAAATAAAATTACAGAGAAAATATAAAAATCGGTCATTTTTACTTTCTTTGACTACTATATAGTAAAGAAAGTATTGTAGTCGGGTCTAATTTTCGAATTTGAGCTTTCAACGGAAATTTATGTTTTAAGGTTCCCTGGGTCCAGAAAAGCGGTTCTTAGAAACAGGTGTCTGTGTGTGACAGCCATATCGTATCGAAAGCTTTATCCGGATTTCCCCAAACTTGGAGTTTTGCCTTCAAATTTGGTTGAAATCGGTTAACCGAAAGCTCCACTTTATTCTAGGAGTTTTTGAAATGTTCCAATCTTTTTCGAAAACGACTAAAACAATTTTCTTTAAACCCTCTATAGTTCTTAGACTCATTGATGTCTACAACTTTTATTTGAAACTTTTTCCTGGGAAAATTCAAATAAATACAGTTCTGGGGTTAAGGGTGGGAATTCGTGTATATACATAGAGGCTGTATGCATATAGTTCTGTTTTTATAGTTACAAAGTGCTTATAGTTCTTTTAACCAGCAGCGAGTTTCATAAAAGAAAGTACTGTGACGCCTCGTAGCAGATATTTTTTTATTTTTTTTTTTGAAAAATTGCTCTAATTTCTACAAAAGCAAACTTTGAACAGAAAGTCTTTTTTCTTTATTTTTAACGTAGGAGAAACTAAAATGTCACATGCAAAAGCCAGGCCCAAAAATCGTGTTGACCGGTGTAATAAAAGAAAACTCATAAATAGTTGTCCTATCTAAGCTATTTGATACCAAAAGCTATTCGGTAGCTTTCGAATTTTCCTTACTCATATTACTTATTTATTACTCCTATTTTAAAAAAGTAAAGCGAAAGCAGGTTTTGGTTAAATTACAGAGAACGTGTTGAGATTTGCGAAATCAAATCGTGTGACTTGAAATTTACACTAACAGTTCTACTCAATAATTATTTGACTTATTGAAGTTTGAACCCAACGAAACTTGTCTTCACTAAATGGACCAAATCAGTTTCACATGACTCACGAGTTGTCGATTAATCAAAATCGCCTCAAGTCAGATTCTCTTCAAAAACATTCAACTAATTTGAATTTCCCGTTACTTATAATTTTAGGCTTAGCAATAAACAAATTAATTGAAACGTATTTGTGAATTTCAATGACACAAATTGTGGAAATTAAATCACAATATCTCATTAGATATATCAAATTGAATAGTCCAATATTTCAATATGAAAGTTCTAAGCAGAGAAGATATTACTTTGTTAAAATTTAACTCAATCAAGATAAAAATGCAAAATTCATATTTAGAAAAACCCATTAAAGTAGTAAACTTAAGAAGCGAACATTTATTGAATGACATATTGAGGAAAACATTGACCACAACATTTTTTTTATTGCGAAAGGAAAACCCAATGATTTATTTATAGACCTTTCATAAAATTTAAAATTTCTAGTTTTTACTTAAACAACTATTTTGGGTTTTGCGAGTCAGAGTAAAACTTTATAAATACAAAGTAACTGTTATAATTAATAGGCAAATAAAAGGCTTTATTGCTCGTAATTTGAATCACATGATTTGTCAATCAAATAAATCATTCGTCCACTCGTCGACTTTTCTTCTGATTTTAATTATAATATAAATACTCCGTCCATTGTCTCTGGATTTATGCGACATTTTATTAATCACGTTTTCTTTATTTGGAAAACAATTCGACGTGATGAAAACCGCGTAAATCAAACTTTAAATGTGAAAACAAGAAAATTAAGAAATTACGAATTTTTATGGTGGAAAAATTATGACGCATTATGAACAATTGGCCTTGTGAAAATAGTAAAATACCTCCAGTTTTTCGATATGTTGAACAAAATCGATTTATCAAACGATCAATTTCGTTATGTAAGTGTTAACATTTCTATATCGTACCTTAATTGTTAACATTCTTTTAATAGTATGCAGTATTGAATTATTTAATCGAGATTAGTAACGGTTATCAAAAAACCAACAGTTTTGTTAAATAAGAATTATGTTGTTTAGTATACTATTTGGCAAAAGAAAAAAATTCAAAAATATTTACTCGGGAGAGTTTTTCTGAAACAATAGGAAATGGAATATTTTAAATTCTTTCATGCTTAATATTTGTATTAAGACAGTAAATATTGACTCAACTGATTATAACAGAAAGAGAGCTTCAACAGAGCCTTGCATTTTATTTAACTCATGCAAATTTACATTTTCCTTTCACGTTTTGAAAAACTAAACATTGTTTCATTTCTTTTTGAATGAGAAATAAGAGGCTGATAGCAAGATCCGTTTCGAGACAAACAAAAAATAATTTTGGAAAAAATTCCAAAGCTTTACGATAAATATTTATTTGCAAATATTTTGTCAATCCAAATATGCAAAAGCAATGAATTATTTAAACTGCTCTATTTTTCTCTGTGATGATTAATTAGATGTTTGTGAATTTGAATCACGTGGCTGGGATTTGAAACATGCCAGCATGAAAATGATCTCTATTTTATTTATATATTATTATACATAAAAAGAACAAATTTGTTTTACGTGCAAAATAATATAAGAAATAATCACATTGATTGCATGCTAGTTTTGGTAATTTTCCTTGGTTTTTAGTGGGTGGATTCGACAAAAAAGAAATTCATAATCATAATCTATATATACCTAATATTCATAAGTTTTTTGCTTGAATTGTGCAAATTTCCGATTTTTATTACAAGTACTTTAGTTAATTTAGCATTATTATATACTTGGATTTTCCTAATAGCCAAAATAAACTCAAAAGAAAACCGAGGAGATTATGAATATAAACTATGATCATTTTTTGGTAAATCCAAAATAATGTGAGGTTCTTGAAAAATTTAAGATAAGATCAATTGATCCTACAGTTTACAGGATTATCAAGATGTAAGTGTTTATCAATGAGTTGGCTATCAATTAAAAGTTTTATGATCAATAATAGGTAGGTATAGGTATGTTGTTCATCTAATTTATTTATTTTTTTTGGGTTTCATTAATTATTAGTTATTGCAAGAAGGCATCAAACAAATGTATTAAAAACTTAGTTATACGTAATTGTCTAGTAATAGCCTAATTATCTAGGTATGCTTACCTTTGTGTATAAAAAGAGAACTTAACAAAACAACTTACTTCTTCTAATCCAAACATCCGAACGAAATTTAAGGAAACTTTATATGAGAATGATGAATTCTAAAGATAAAACGTTGAATATTGGCCATCCCAAAAAAAAATACGCTTCCTGTAGGAATTACTAATATATTTTACTAAAATTGTTAAATAAAATTGCGTATCAAATTGCCACCAGTTGAAATCGGTAGACATGAGTTTAGAGCAGGGACGGCTCGTTCATATGCACTGCGGTACTGAAGCACCCCCAAACAAATTTTGTAAAAATACGGTCTATATTCAAATTATTAAATGACAATAATATTGATGGAGTCATAATAATAATATAATGAAATTGTTAAACATAAGCAATTCAATTGTTATGTAAACGAGTATTTAAATCTTAGCTAGCATACATTGAAATATGAAGCCTGGAACTGGAATGTTCACAGTGTCACTTCAGCCGGCTTCATTCAGCTTTGTCTGTGTACGCTTAAGTTTGTGTAATCCAATTTATGCATGTAACAAGCGAAACTGGCATTGTGAAATCCACAGCACCACAGTACGTTCGTCGCCATGATGAAAGAAGGTCGTCGCAAAATTCTACTGGTTTTAGGTGGCTAATTAATTTTCTCACTACTTTCGACTCTACAAATACATTAAGACAATAGTACGCTACACTAAAACAAAAACAAATTGAATCATTGCTAAGGAATAATATAGATCAAGACCGTTTAATTTCTTTATCCAGCTAAAAATCGTAGAATGGATTTTGTATACAAATTATACAAAAAATACATAAATTAAATAGGTACATTGTTTTTATTTTTTTTTAACACAGCACCCCCATGTCAAAATGTCACGAGCCGCCACTGGCTTAGAGTATTAGGTAGTGCTTTGTAGACTGCATTACTTAACTACTTTCAGTATATATAACAGGCCTGTACCAACAGCGGTACGGTGTCTATTCTAGAACAATTTTCTTGATCTACGCATTTAACCAGCTTTTAAATTAACTTTTCTTAAAATATGCTGTATGTCTATTGTCTATCTATGTATGTCTTCCTCTATAGCAGCAGTCGGGAACTTTTTTAACCATTACCCCAAAATATTTTTGCCTAAGTCGATATTAGGTCCCCCTCACTTTGAAAAAAAAGCAATCAATGTAAATATAAATTATTATTATTTATTGAATTAAATTATACGGAAAATAAAAAAATTTCATGGGTAGTACATAAGTATGAAATAGACAAATAAAATTACCATATTGGAACAAACAAAACGAAAATTTATTGAAAACTTTCCTCTTCAGGTTTTGAAGAAATTATGTTGCTTCATATTTGATACAATAACTTCCAAATTTGGGCTTTTCGGTTTAAGTATAAAGAATAGTTTGTAAAAACACAAAAATGTTTATAAAATAGCAAATGAAAAAAAATTTCCTGGTTAACTACCCCCAAAAATGTTATGTTCCATCATTTGAGGTAATTTACCCCAGTTCTACTTTTAGAAATAAAATGAAATTTTGAAAAACTCTTAAATATATAATTACTAAAAGTTTAGCTTTAAGATTTTTATACTTATTGACTACATATTAAAAAAGAATGTAAGACTACATATCGCAATGAGCTATCCCAATATAAGGCGAGCTCAATATAACTAATATTGTATAACTAAAACGCTTAATTTTAAAGGTAAATAATTTCAAAGATTAATAATAATCAAACCCATAAAAACAACGACAACTACAATTTTTTTTTATTGAATCGACTTATTTGTTCTTTGATTAAAGACTTTTATAATAACATCAATGTGCTTCTGTAGCATTGAAGATGAATTAGCTAGCAGTATTTATTGTGTCATAACATAAGAGAATGGTTGATAAATATTGTATAAATGATTTTTTTAGTGTCTCTTGTCCTACGTTTGTAGCTTTGTCATTACTATTGCAATAGAATTAACTTATCGAAACTGAACCATTATTCATCCTAAAAGTTTAATAAAAAAATTGTTTGCAAACTTATTACATACTTTAGATACCTTCTCATTTTTTTACTTACAATTAGGAACGAATTTTAGAACGAGATTATATCACGAAGACATCTCACGTTGTAGGAATTCAAGGAAATTTTGATGATTTAGTAATATTTTCAAATAAAATGAATGGTATAGTACCTATGTATGAATCTTATTAGCAAGGCTCAGTTTTAAGAGCACAGCTTAAGCTCATTTGCTGAGTTCCATAAAAACCTTAATTAACTTAAGCTTATCACCCTAGTAAATGGACAACTAAGTCATTGGAATCGTAAGTAATTCTTAGGAATCATTTATAAATTACATTGCACGTTAAGGGGAAGAGGGTCAAAGAATGTGACATTAAGTAATAATGGGCACAAGGAGGATCAAAATTTTGGGAAACATGTCAAAATTTAAAAATAACTCTTAACGAGAAGCTCATTACAGGTTTGAAAGTATCAAGTATTCAAGCTGCTTGACTTAAATTTGATGCGAAATCCAGACAAACTCAAGCTAAAAATTAATATTAACTTAATCTAAACTTCAAATTTAGAAACTAAATCATTTTTAGTAATTGTGTTAAGCTCATTTTATTTCATAAAATAACTAAACACTTGATTTGATAAATGTAAGACGAGAATTTACTAAAACTATGCTTTACTAATTTTCAGCTAGTTGCTAAAATTTTTTGAAATAGTTTTATTTGGTTTATTAACAGATTATCTTCAATATGAATAAAATATATATTTAAATAAAGAGTTAAAGGCGAAAGAATTGAAATTAATAATTTATTGCAGGGCCGCCTATTGGCGCAGTGGCTAGAGCAGTAATTCTCTCCACTTCATGCGTCAAGTGGTCTGGGTTCGATTCCCGTTGAATCCTAGATTTAAGATCATAGACCTAAGATTAAAATTGACCAACAGAAATTTTCTGTGTTTAGATAGTCGTGATATGACCTAAGCTGTTAAAGCGACTTAAAACACCAAAAAAAAAAAAAAAAAAAAAAAAAAAATTTATTGCAATCATATAATATATTGGTCAAGCTTCTCATCTTTTTAAACTGTTTAAGAAATATTACCTTTACTACTGTGAATTTGTAGAAATTTTGAGTGGACATTATATTTTAACTACATAGTTAAATAACAATAAATTTAAATAGCTTTTGCAACCATTAATATATTAACATTTTTGTGTGAAAATTTTATTTTCTTTTGCAACTATTGCTTTAATATGATATATTTTATAGATTGGTTAACAAAGTTATTTATTTTAGAATTATATCAAGAAAATAAAAACAATGATGATTTATTGTTGCCAATAATTATATATTTTACTTATTTTTTGATGTTGTAATGTAAATTATGCTTTTTAGAAGTTTGTTGCCTTTAACCTTGCTTCCATGGTAGGTACATTTCTGAATATCTAGTGTAGTAGTTAGGGGCCGTCCATAAATTACGTCACACGTTGAGGGGGAGGGAGGGGGTCAACGAAGTGTGACATTGTGTAACAAGGGGGTGGGAGGGGTCCTAATTTTCGTGACGTCCCATTTCAAAATCTATTTTAATCTTAGTGTTTAAAGGAGTGGATTCAAAGTCCATGGATCCAAGATGATTAAGTTTGATCTTTAAATAATATAATTAATCGTTATTTTTTTGTTAATTTATTGAACTGTTTGATTTGATCTTAATTTTATTAAAAAAAAATTTTAATTGAAATAAAACAAATTTTGAAACTGCTGTTTTAATTCAATAATCATTTGTAGAAATGTAAAATTGTAAAACATGTGACGTCACACTAAGGAGGGTGGGTTTCACAAATGTGACCAGCTGTGACAAGGACGGGGGGGTCGAAAATCATGAAATTTGTGTGACGTAATTTATGGATGGCCCCTTACCCGAATTCATTTAGGTACATAAAATGTAACAAAATAAGTAAACACAATAACGGTTAAAAAAATAAACCTCTATCTATGAGGAAAGGAACGAAATGACGGGTAGCCAGTAAATATGTATTTTCTTATATCTGTTCATATATAACTATTATTTCATGTAGTTGTAAGCTTCATAATACACAATAATGCAAACCTAGCTGAAGAAGCCTGGGATGGCTGTTATATGGCGAAATAAAAGAAACTAGGAGGAACACGAACCAAAAAGGACGACAAACAAGAAATGACACGTCTACCTATCAAAGGAAAGTAAATTGATTTGTTAGCTTCAAATAATTGAGTTTCTTTTTTATTTGTCGATGACATAAGCAAAGTTATCTTAGGTCTGAATTGTTGCATCTAAAGATTACTGGCCTGAAATTTTAATACGTCATTTATACGAGTTCAATGCTTATCATAAATTACTATCTTATTCATAAAACACTTAGCAGACTAACTGATTAGTCCGATTAGTAGCTGTTCACATTTATCTTCATGTGAACAACAATGACACGTTTAATAAGAATCTGCGACAGTTTATTAATCTTATCATGAGCATTACTCAATTGCATCTAAATGACATGATGTGGATATTGTTTATGTTGTTAGTGTTTATAAAGGATTACTAAATGTTTGCCTTACATGCTTCGAATGCCATTGACTTCATAAACAACTGATTAGGTTTTATAAGATATATGCATGCACTATTCATCGTTACAAAGCTGTTGAAAAGTTTTCCAGACCCGCGCAATGGAAATATGGACTAAATTTTAATTAAAGTTATAACTAAATAAGTGTTATAATTTATTTTATTTACAAGTATTGGCCGATTTAGTTAGAGTAAAAAATATTGACTTGTATTTATGGAGCACCAGCATGTACTTAACATTTGTTTTATTTTTTCGTTTTACGGGTCCCAGGATATTTCTTCCTTTTATCACTGCGACCAAGGTCTATTGTTATGTGCATGTTCTAAATATATGACGGTCTTTCTTGATTTATTTTCTATACATACATTTTCCTATATTAAAAAAATAGAACTTACAAGGGCTTTTTAAAAATATTCCTTACGATTTAAATCTTATTTATCATATTTAAATTAGTTTTGGATTTTGTGCGTAATTATTATTTGCGTTATGACATTGAGTCATGGTTCTTTCCTTCTACTAAAACGTTGAAATAAAATATTTCGAAACGTAGAGGTTGCGTTGAAATAAGTGTAAAGATTGTTTAATCAGATAGTGGTGATTAATCATGGCCTAAGAGAGCTAATACATTCATATATTACCATTAAGATTAAATCTTTATTTTAGGTAATTTCAAAATTATCTAATTGAAAATAGTGCCAAGCTTTGGATCTTCTTAAAAAATAAGTTAGGCATTGAAAATAAATATCTAACTATCAAAATTGAATTAATTCAGTTCAGCTAATCGTTTTACAATAACTAAGATTACTCAAATTATATTTGGTATATATAACAACTTTAAAAGAATTTAATTCTCTAAACCGGTGTAAAAAATACCGTGATTGATTGAAAAATACGACATAAGCTAAACCGGCAAAGATGAATACCTGAAATTGAATGAAAGTGTCATTTCTTAGAGGACTGAATTCCACTAAGGAAAGATTTTTCGAAGCTCCACCCCCAAATAGCTGTAAGAGAAGGCTGACATTTTTACATGAGTAGTGTTCCAAAACTACTAATTCTCTACAGTTTTATTTTACAGTTAAGAACCTTTATACAACTTCAAAATACCTCTCCTTTTGTAATTTCCTAATTCATTATTTTAATCGTTGAAATAATAATTCCAAGTCCACAAATCTTTTTTGAGTTAATTTTATCCCAAACGCACTTTTAACTTTCTTTTACTGCTATAAGTATAGTAAAGGAAGTATTGTAATAAGGTCGAATTTTCAAAATCGAGCTTTCACCGGAAATACATGTTTTGAAGTCCCCTGAGAAAAAAAGTCGTTTTTTAGTCTGTGTGTGACAGCCATATCGTATCAAAAAATTTATCCGAATTTCCCTAAACTTGGAATTTAACCGCATATTACATCTAGTTGTGCCGCGAAGCTTTTGGTTGAAACCGGTTAACCGAAAGCTCCACCTTATCCGAGGAGTTTTTGAACTTTCCAAATTTTTTTCGAAAACGGCTTCAATGGTTTTCTTTAAACTTTCTATAGTTCATAGACTCATTGATACACACAACTTTTATTTGAAACTTTTTCCTGGCAAAATTCGAATAAGGACGGTTCAGGGATGAAGACTGCAAATTCGTATATACATATTATGTATATACTGTCACAAATCTAAGACACCAATTTGTGTCTGGCGCCCGAAGGGCGGTAATAACAATTACCAGTGATAAGAATTGTACAAAAGGATGGACCCCCTGAAGTAGTTTTATGACTACGGATTAATATTACAAAGGAGGAGACAAAGAGCGCATTGTTCTAGTATTTTCTCCATTGATTAACCAATGGATAAGAGAAAGACAGGCGCTAAGATTACAAATAGAATATTCTGGTAACGGATGATTTATGGTTTGGAAAGTTCTCGACCGATGATGAGTTACTATAAATAACCCGAAAGATGGGCCAACAAGTCAGTATTCAAATAAACCACCGAAGAGTATTAAAATAAATCATCGAGTATTAACATAAATCATCGAGTGTTCAAATAAATTCATCGACAGTGTTAAAATAGTGGAAGTGCTCAGTGTTAAAGTGAACAGTGTTATATAAATTGTGAACATTGTTAAATAAAGTGTACATTGTGTATATAGTGAAATTTAAACAGTACTGTGACTATTGTTGACAGTGAACATTGTTGTAGTGTATAAGTGTTAGATAAATAAATAGACAATAGTTAAAAATAAATTTGTAGTCATTATACACAAACCAACGAACCCGTAAAAACGTTACAATACGAAGATATATATGCACCTATATAGGCTGTATGCATATAACATAGTTATGTTTATATGTATAGCTATAAAGTGCTTATATATTTCTTTTAACCAACAGCGAGTTTCATAAATGAAAGTACTGTGACGCCTCGCAGCAGATATTTATTTATAATGTTTTAAAATTTTCGAAAATTGTTCTTTTGCAGTAAAATGTGCTATTGTAGTTTCTTTATAAATAGGCAAAGGTTTAATATCTGAAGTCTGGACGTCTGATACTATTATAACTATATGAGAAGACCATAGCTGTAAAAATGGAAACACATCTAACAATAAGGCGATTAAGCTGATGAACATTTTCTGAGATTTATATAAAGAACCCTTATGAGCATATAAAAATAATTTTTATATGCTTATTTGCTGCTTAATGCTTATTTTACTTTCACCACAGCCCTAAAAAGGCCAAGATTGCTACCGTTTTATGTTATATTTAAATAACTTAAATTTGAATACCACATTAAATATTTTGATTCAGGACACTTCAACAGTCTGAGCACAATGTCACAAAACTATTGCAAATTGAAAAATGTATGATTTATTAGACTGTGTTTTTAGAAGAAATATTTTTTTACTGATCTCTCACTATGTAAAGCCTGATAACAATAAAGCTACAACAGTTACCGATCCAGGAATTTCTGATGCATAAAACCAAATAATTAAATAAATGAATTAACATAGTTTATTTGAGACATACCACTTTATACGCCAGTAAAATTCACGATAAAACCAAATTTTCCGGCATGAACCTCAGCATCTTCAAAAGGACGCGCTCTCTTATTTTTCATAGTTAGTTACACTATTTAAATGTCAAAATATCTCTGATATTGAACTTTGTTCAAAAACTATTTAGTTAAACAATATAATACTTTTGTCCACTCAAATCAACTTAAGTCGGGGAAAATTCGGGATAAACCAGAATAACCTCCTCAAATGTCACTGATTTACGAGGACGTACTGAGTACTTTAAGTAATGGCCATTACTGATCACCGCGACACTCTGACTGACTTGAAATTCAAATGCCAATTTTTGGTTTTGAAGAAAATTTTAAAAAAATCAAAAACTCTTAAAAAATGATTTCAATAACCCAATGAGTATTTTATTACAGTTTTATTTAATGTAGAGCAATATTTCAATATTCAAGTAGGGTTTTGAATTGTTTCACAATTGATTTAAAGGCAGTTTTCTACATAGGGCAAATCTCATATAGTAGATATATTTAAAAATGAAAATTTGTTTAATCCTTTATATTATTATGAATAAGTGTACTTTAAAGTAATTAAAGAATGTTTTAAACGGAATACAATGAGGGAAAAACCTCTGTACGAAAAAAGTTATAGAAATTTTTTTTTTAGTTTTACTGAGGTAAAACCAAAACCGTGCGCTTTAGAAGAAAAAGTGTTATTATCAATAATAATTAAAATTAATTTTTCTACCAAAAAGATAGTCATTAATTTTTTTGTACTACGCCGAGTTTCTGAGATATTTATCATTGAAATTACCAAACTAAGGTATGCTATCATTATTCGGTTATATCTCTAGAAATATTAGTTTCGTGGAAAAATCTGTAATTATAAAAATTAAAGTAAATTTAATTTTCTAAAAACCTATGATAAAGATTTTTGATTATAAATTATGGCTTTTTAAAATAGAAGACCGAAAAGGTTTAAAGGTTCAAGTTTTTCATTTTCAACGGGATTATTAACAAAACTATGAAGCGTAAGAAAAAGATTTACATTATAATTTTTGTTGGAAATTAAATTCACTTTAATTTTTATAAGTACACATTTTTTCAACAATCGAATATTTCTTGAGATATAACCTAATAAATATGGCATATCTGAGTTTTCATACTTTCAATCTTTGATATCTCAGAAACTATACGTAGTGCAAAAAACTTTATATGGACCTTTTTTGTAGAAATATTAATTTTGAATGTTGTTGATAATAACACGTTTTCTTCTAAAACGAACAGTTATTGAGATAAAATCAAAATAAGTTATTTTTTATTTTTCAACCTTTTTCCAAATCCCTCATAAAGAATTTTATTAAAAATATTTTTAATTTCTTTATAGTGAATGTATTCATCAAAATATACAGAATTAAAAATTTTACACACACAAAATTTTTTTGAAAAATTTCTATCATGATTATACGAGATTACCTCTATGTACAGCTTGCTTCAAACGCCTTTAAAAACAATTGTGAAAAATAGTTCAAAACAGTATTTAAACAACCAAACACTGCTCTAAATTGAATAAAATGATAATTAAATATTCTTGGGATAATTAAAATCAATTTTCTATGTTTTTTTTAAATAAATTTTTTTCAAAACCAAAAAGAAATTTTGAAATTTGAATTTCAAGTCGCTCAGAGTCTGCGCCGCGGTGGTTAGTAATGGCCGTTGCTTAAAATCTAAAGCTATTCAGTACTCGTAAATAAGTGACATTTTTGGATGTTAACCTGGTTTATCGCGAATTTCCCTGGACTTAAGTTGGTTTGAGTGAATAAAAGTATTTAATTGTGTAACTGAATAATTTTTCAATGTTTTGAGCTAAGTTTATCCGGGATATTTTAACAATTGAATAGTGTAAATACGAAAAATGAGAATACGCGTCATTTTGCTGATGCCAAGATCCACGCCGGAAAATTTGGTTTGATCGGTAATTTTCTGGCAATTAAAACTGGTATGTCTTAATTAAACTTTGTTGATTTGATTATATACTTATTTGGCTGGTTGAATCAGAAATTTCCAGGACTGTAACTGCTTTCGTTTTATTTTTATAAGCTTTTATATAGTGAAAATTTTTTTAAAAATATTTTTCTGCAGAAACCACAGTCGGAAAAATCAAACTTGTCTCTATTTAAGAACGTAAAAAATAGTTCTATGGTGGAATTTGTGGCCTACTGAAGTGTCTGAATTAAATTATTTGGTGTGCATATTGAAATTTAAGTTGTAAATAAGATAAAACGTTAGCAAACCTAGCCTTTTTTAATATTGTGGTTGTTATAACATTTATTGTTATTCCATAATTTGGAACTGTGATTAAAATTCCATCTTAAAGTGGCTCCCATTATAACTTGTTACTTAATCTATTAACACATTATAATGAAAATTAACAGAAAAATGAATAACACAGTTCAATGTTTGAGGGTTGAGGATAATTTTGAACCGATATATAAGTAAAAGAAATTTTTACCCATAATTTAAAGAAATTGACGAAAGTATATAGGAAACATACAAAACTATTAAAAAAATATCTGGTGCGAGGCGTCACACAACTTTCTTTTACTTTCATTCATGAAAATACTCGCTGTTAGTTAAAAGAAATATAAGCACTTTGTAACAATACATATAAACAGTACTATATGCATACAATCTATAGGGCTATATGTGTATACATGAATTCCCAACCTTCATCCCAGAACCGCCCTTATTCGAATTTTCTCAGAAAAAAGTTTCAAATAAAAGTTGTAGCCATTAATGAGTCTAAAAACTATAGAAAGTTTAAAGAAAAACGTCGGAGCCGTTTTCGAAAAAAAATGAAAAAGCTCAAAAACGCCTAGGGTAAAGTAAAGCTTTCGGCTAACCGATTTCAACCAAAAGCTTCGCGGCACAACTAGGTATAATATGAAAGCCAGATTCCAAGTTTGGTGAAATTCTGATAAAGTTTTCGATAAGATATGGCTGTCACACACAGACATGTTTCTAAAAACCACTATTTTGGACTCAGAGGACCTCAAATCATGTATTTCCGTTGAAAGCTCGAATTCGAAAATTCGATCCAATTACAATACTGCCTTTACTATTAAGTAGTAAAAGAAAGTAACATGTATACACTATACAGCTTATTTGTACATAGGTATAGGTATACGAATTCCAAACCTTCACCCCAGAACCGCCCTTATTCGAATTTTCCCAGGAAAAAGTTTCAAATAAAAGTTGTAGCCACTAATAAGTCTAAGAATTATAGAAAGTTTAAAGAAAATCGTTGGAGCCGTTTTCGAACAAAATTAAAAAAGCTCAAAAACACCAAGAGTAAAGTAGAGCTTTTGGTTAACCTATTTCAACCAAAAGCTTCGCGGCACAACTAGGTATAAAAGGGAGGTCAAATACCAAGTTTGGTGAAATTCGGATAAAGCTTTCGATACGATATGGCTGTCACACACAGACACACACACAGACATGTTTCTAAAAACCACTTTTTTGGACTCAGGGGACCTCAAAACATGTATTTCCGGTGAAAGCTCGAATTCGAAAATTCGACCCGATTACAATACTTCCTTTACTATCTATATAGTAGTAAAAGAAAGTAATATAATAACCACCTGTTTTTCTACACGAGCATATCGCATGTTGCTAATGTGTTTAAAATATAAAGTATTCTCCAAGTACTATAAAGTACACATACGACGAGAGAAAGAGTAGAAAATAAGCGGCACGGGGAATAACACGAACTATTATCTAATAAAAATTAACATAATCAACATCTAAAGCAGCGGTCGGGGAACCAGGGTAAATTACCCCAAATGGGGTAAAAATGAAGTTTTTCGGGGTATTAAGGAAATTTCTTGCTATGGCTATTTTATAAGCGTGTTAGTATGGCCGAAGACTTTATTCAAATTGTTCTTACCTCAAAATGCCCCAATTTTTAATTTTCCAAAATCTAAAGAGGGAAAGTTTTCAATAGGTACTTAATTTTTGTTTGTTCCAATATGAGAATTTTATTTTGTGTATTTCATACTTACTACTTTCATGCAACTTTTTTTGTGTCAATTAATTCAATAAATAATGTTTAAAGGCCCTAGAAGTATAAGTATGGTGAATTTGCTCCCGGAAAATATTTAAATGATATTTGGAGGGTTTGTAGGTATTAATGAAATAATAAGACCTTGAAAGTTTCAGATCCCTAACACTTTTAAGAAAAAGCAAAATTTGTAAAAATAAAAAAAAATACATTGATTGTCTCCTTTTCTAAATAAGGGGGTAATATCGACCAGAGAGAAGACTGAGAGAGCCAGATCGCATGAATACACGTGCTGCCATCTACTCCGACAAGAAGTGTTTGGAACTATTCCTTGGTCAGTTTGTGTTCCTTTCTCCACCGTTCTACACTCGGAACGTCTGCCATAAAGAAGGTTCTCTCTGTCGAAACATACTACTTATCTATGCTCATGAGAGAGAAAAAAAGCGTTCCGAGTATGTTTCGACAGAGAGAACCTTCTCTATGGCTTTAAACATTCCGAGGGTAGAACGGTGGAGAAAGCAAGAACACAAACTGACTAAGGCATAGTTCCAAACACTCCTAGTCGGAATAGATGGCAGCACGTGTATTCTTGCTGTCTGGCTCTTTCAGTCTTCTCTCTGTATCGACTTATGCAAAATTATTTTGGGATAATGGTAAAAAAAATTTCCCGACCACTGAATTCTAAAGTAATATTTATATGAGGGTACATGTTAACAGTTGATGAGAGAACAGCCTTAAATTGTTGTTTTATTAATATTGCGGCGACTGGAAATTCCGACTTGCAGTTATTGTCTCTCGCAGGTGTCCTGACGGAAATACATTATAACCTTAAGCAATTTGACTTGTTCGGGGCCAGTGCTGGCCTATACAATTGTATATAATATATATGTAAATAAATGTGGGTAATCACTCCCACTATTACAATATGTATGTAGGGGCATTTTATATAAATTTCAAAACATTTTCATTCATACACCTCGAGTTTTCTTTTTTTTTAATTTTAAAAATTAAACTGACTGAAAGAAACACTACTTATAAGGCGAAATTGTATTTTATTATAAAAATTACTTCACATGTAACAATTCCAGTGTTTAGTCCCTTTTAATTTACCCTTTTGTTTTTAAAAAAATATCTGAAATTTTTTTATTTTTTAATAATCGATAGGCATCCATGGCGCTTTTTTGCTCTGCTTCCAGTTGATGTCGCATACGTAACGGTAAATCCTTTCGTTTTCCTTTTGTATCGATTTTCGTTTGGCTCTTTTTCGCGGGTGCACTTTTCACTTCAGCACATTCCTTCTGCTTTCTTTTCTTCACAAGCGATTTTTTGCTTGATACCAAATTTTGTTTAAGTAACAAGTTCTTCTGACCAGGCTAAAAATAATTACATGGAATTAAAGTTCAGTGATTATTTTAAGTTTTACTTACTCGAGATGTATCTTCTGATTTTTTTGCATATCGGGGTAAAACTGATATATTAGGTGGTGAATGAACCACTTCGCCAAATTTTATCGTATCTTGGAATTTGTTAAAATCCTTCTGGGTGTTGGCCACTTCTTTTCGAATTTTTTTGATTGAATTTTTTTCGGCATCTGTTGATTCTTTTTCCTTATCGTTTTTGTTTTTTAGAGCTTTTTTATTTCTCGAGCTATTTCTGGTTTTTGGTCTTAAATTGTCTAGGTCAGTTTTTTCATTCCGGCGTTCTTTTCTAAAGTGAACCTATAATTTTTTTTATTAAAACAAGTTCAAGAAAGGATGTTACTACTATTACATTTCCTGTTTCGGGGTCTCTTTCGACAGTAACTCCATACTTGTCTTCAAATTTCGATTCTTGTAAAACGTCGTTCACCGTTCGATTTACTCTTTGGAGAAATGCGTGGGTATTTTCATTGGATCCTTGCGTGAAAACAGGGACTGGTTTTTCAGGACGACCTTTCGAATGAGTCGATACTGGCTCGTATGCAGCATAAGGGTTTTTGGGAGCTGAAGTGACCGGAAACGCTTTTTTCTTCTTGCCTAAAAAATACGAACGATTTAATTTAAAAACATTTTAAATAATGTAATGCGTTGCTAACGTTTTCGTTTGTCTGATATTTCTCCACTTTTGACTTTTTTGCACAATTCCATTAGTTTTGTGAGCTGCTTCGGCATTTCTTGTTCATCTGGATTTTTTGGAGGTGCATTTATTTTTCCCTTTAAACTACAAATAATAATAGGTACAAATTAAGTTATGAAGAATATAAGGGTATAACCGGGTTTATATGGCAAATCTACCTACACGGCTATTTCGATTTGTAGTTGGGGGATCGATTTCATATGAAAAAAAAAAATAATTCACCCAAATTTTTAGCGCCCTATCTAACGGTTTTCAAAAACACCTCATTTTTCGATTTTTTTTTTCAATAGTAAAATTAAATATTAATAAATGTTTTTTTTTTTCAATTTCTAGGTCTAAAAGAGATGTTATGACCCTATAATAATAAATCCCAGAAGAAAAGCCGATTTTCCAGAGGAAAAAATAAAATTAAAATATTTTTTTACCCATGTTATTTAAAAGTCTCACTCACCAAACTTTCATAGAAAATATCTTTTATATTCCTTTACACTCTTGAACTTTTTCATAATTTTTGATGTGGTGGAACAGTATGAGAAAAAATAAAAACTATTCTTTGTTAAAATTTTTCAACGTTTTATTTTTCCTCTGGAAAATCGGCTTTTCTTCTGAGATTTATTATGATAGGGTCTTAACATCTATTTTAGTCCTACAAATTGGAAAAAAAAATCATCATTCATTAAGATTTAATTTTAATATTGGAAAAAAATATACAATCGAAAGATGAGGTTCTTTTTTGAAAATCTCGAAAACCGTTTGAGATAGGGCGCTAAAATTTGGGTGAATTATTTTTGTCTGATGTCAAATCAATTCCTCAACTGTAAATCGAAAAAGCCGGGGGGTGCAGATTTCCCATATAAACCCGGCTATACCCTTTGACACAGTAATAAATTAGAGTTTGAGCTAGCACATAGATTACTTTTGAACTCATTGTCAGAAAAATGTACGGTTCCCATGGGATAGATTTGTTTACAGAGTAAGAGGTCTAAATGCTTTTTGCATAGCTGTAGTTTAGGGGTCAGAGAAATAGGCTTCTTTTTATCCCGAAAAACGAATTATCCTGGAGGATCACGATATCCTTTTTTAATCAGATTATATTTTTACTATATGTTAAGTTATTAATTAGTTTATTTTTTATGGCTAACGTTTTTTAATGTTTTTAATATTTGTAATGACATTTTCTGAAATGGTCCTGCAGCCTGCAGTAAGGTGATTTTGTAATTTCTCTCTTCATAAGCAAAGCTTTTCTTATCTTAACCTGGAATTAAAACCTTTTTTCTGAACTATTTTTTTTTCTTTTATTTATTTTTAGTCGCTTTAACATCTTGGTCATTAGCGACTAGATCTTTGGTTAATTACATAAGTGTTGATAACAATTTTAATAACTGAAATACTGAAACCGGAATGGTTCGAAAAGCTCCAGTACACAGTCGCAACGCTGAATTGTGGATGGTCTCCATTATATTAAGAATATTCTTGGAGGCTACATTATATATTGCTGAGGCATAATCTATTTTTGATAGGATCGCAGATTTATATGTACGTTTTGATGTTTCCAAATCGGCTCCCTAATATTTGAACCAATTATTTTAAGGATATTCTGGACTATGGTTACTTCTTTTGTCGAGTTTTATGGGAATTAAGTCACGGGGAGTCTACTGATTATTTATAAAAAAAACCAAGGTTCACATTTTCGCTAGATTTAACTGTCTACTTAAATATTAGACAGTGCTTTATAAATGAAAATCAAGTAAATTCCAAAATGATATGAAATTTTGAAATATTTTGAAAGAGTATTTTCGCAGTAACCGAATTTCGGTTTAGGTGTTTTTTCGTTATAAACGTTTTCCACTATTTATTTATTTATTAAATTATAATTTATTTACCTGGCCAAACGCTTTTGTTGCTGAACCACAGGATCTTTAACACCATGGTGCTTTCGACCAGGAATTTTTCGTCCCATTTTTATAAAAAATCCTTTTTAATATGATTTGCTAATTTACCACGTGAAAATTTTGAGGTTCGTTTCAGAAATTCATATCATATTCATATTTTGACGTTTAAACATGTTTCATCATGTCATCTCTCTTTATTACATTTTATTTACAATGTATTTGTACTTGTCTCTCACTACATGAATGACCACTTTACCCACGTTTACCCACTTTACGATCTTAACCTAAATAAGAACTGTCAAAGTCAAACTAGCTATTTAATTTTTAATATATTATTAATAAACTTTTATGATTATAAATCTTATAAATTATTTAAAATGATAATATTTAATTTATTTTATTTAAAAAAGTTTAATCTTTACCATTATATTTGCACTCTATTTCTGAAGATATAAATAGAAAATAAATAGGTCAGTGTCACAAACTTGCAGTGTAAAAATATAGACTAGTTAACGAATTAAAAATAGTTTTATTGACAAAATCAATTGAATTGTATAAAAAAGTATCTTAAATAATATAAATGCAATGGCTGTATCCTTGAGATCATTGTTAAGAACCTTTTGCCCGTTACGAATATTAGATATTCCTGGTGCCGCTGTTCTTAACGTGTTTCCCGAGTTAAACAATACTCAAATAATACAACCATTTTTTACACGACCACAAGAAGTATTTAAACGTTCCGACAAAAAAACCACGGATCAAATCGTACAAAACAGTAGTGCAAGTGTTTCAAAGGAAAAGGACGATTTTCCAGAACCGCCGACGACATGTTGCATGTCCTCCTGTGCGAATTGTGTTTGGCTGGCATACGTTGATCAACTGATGAAACGTTTCGATAGTTCTGAAGGTTTGGTTAAAGCTGAAAAAGAAATCAACGAACACGTTAGTGATGAAAATCTGAAAGCGTACCTTCTCATGGAAATTCGACTACGTGGAAAATAACGCTGTTGATACTTAGTAACAAATGTAAATAGTTTAATTATGTACATTATTATTTATCTTATAAAATATACCTTCTACTGATATATCTCCTTTAAGTTTTAATTTTAATGTACCATTTGATGGATTGCATTTGATATGGGACAGCTTAAGTTTTTTCACGTTATTAAAGCGACAAATTAATTTGTTTACATTCGAAGATTGCACCTAAAATCGCAAATGTTTAGTAAAATAATTTTATTTGTTAATAGTCTAGGAAGAATCGGTACAAGAGTGCTGAAAACTATTCTAGAGATTTGGTTTGCAAAATGTCTCCAAAATATAGCAGGAGTATATTTGATTGACTGAGGCTGAACTATTGGAAATAATAACAAAAAAATTTAAAGTGTTATTCCTGAGTATATACTGTGTTTTTTTAAGGATTTTTTAAATTCCACCCTTAAATATAATAGTTCAAAAAAAGGTTGACGACGGTTTTGGATTTTTAGTAAATATTATTAAGAAATAAATTATCTTCAGTTTACTACTTGAATATTTTTCTTTATATTCAATACAAGCTGATACCCGCGACGTCGTCTGCATAGGCTATTATGACATATTTAATTTACAGAGGAAAAACATTTAAAAAATTGAAAGCAAAAATATATTGAAAATAACCGGAAAGAACTTAGCGTAGAACATTTTTAACTATATGCCAAAAATTTGCTCCTGCAGAAATCCCCTATTGCTCCAAGTGTATAGTTATTAGTTAATTAATAATTAATTTTTCAAAAATTTGTAAATTCAAAAATGAAAATCGCTATATATAACCCAAAATAATGACTTTTTTCCTAAAATTATTCCTTAAATGCTACTTTCGGATCCGCAATTGCTCCTGGTGTATAGTTAATTAATAATTCAATTTTTAAACTATTCATGTTTATAAGATCCAACGGCAGTTGATGACGTCACAATACCACATTACATGACATATAAATAGTTAAAAATAATTAATTATTAAAAATATTGCAAATATTTGATCAATTATTTCCGTAATGAAAAGAGCAGATAGAGAGCTTAAAAAACAAAAATTTCAATTAAAAATTATTTTGTTTTTTATAGCGATTTTAATTTTTGAGATTGAAAATTTTTTAAAAAATGTAATTATTATTTAACTATTAACTATACACCTGGAGCAATTGCAGATCCGGAAAGAGCATTTAAGGAGCAATTTAAAAAAAATTTAATCTCGCCAACTTAACTCTTTCTGATTTAAAAATATATGCAATAATAAAAGAGAGTGTTGAAATGTAATTTGATTATTGTAACGTTTGTAACTTAAAAATGTATTTTGAATTTGTATTGACCGTAAAATATAAAAAATGCTAAAAGAGAATTAAAAAAAACTATATTAATCTAATAGCTCGCTAACTGCATTAACTATTAAGTCTACGCTCAAATATAAAATAATCAGTAGGCAGTGGAAGGGAAACACTGTCTCTGCAGCCCATGCGCAATAAACCCTTTGCCCCACTCTATCAAAGCGACCAAATATGCCCGCTTAACGCGTTGTGCTTGTAAAAATCGCATTTTTTAAAACTAATTACTTTGTTTTTAATGAAGATATCGTGATAACAGTTTTTTTAGATAAGGAGCAAGTATATAAGAAGTAAAACAAAACAAAAAGTAGATCGAAATCTATCCAGTAGTTTTTGAGTTAAAAGCGAGCATTGGAAAACAGCTACCAATTTGTTTATAAAGAAAGATTTTTTAAGGTTTCCGCATTCATAGGACGATTCTTTCTAGAATTATTACATACGAGAGTTAGTAAACAGCCACTTGTTTCTAAGATACGACACCCATACACCCCTTCACATTGCAGTGACAACAATGCCAATTCGTCCAAAGGCGGCATTACAGTTTTACTATGATTTAAAGAACAATTACTTTCAATCAAAACTTCTCCAAACAATTTCATATCATTGTTACATAAAGCATGAGCTCCCATTATAATTCTATACAGCTCATTGATCACGAAGCTTCCACATTCGATCACATTTTTGTCGTTAGTTTTACTCTCCAACACTTTAAATTTTAAACAGTTTAATAAAAGAGCATTTTTTTTATTGTTTTAATGTACCTTTAACATCATGAGGAGTTGCTTGACGAATCGATTTTAACTGCAGAATCTCAGCAGCTTTTTTAATTTGATTAATTCGCCACTCAGATGAAAACGTTTTATTGTTAGTTGTTTTGGATGTTTGATTGAAAGTCATAAGAAATACGACGTCGTCATACATTGGAACTCCCGTAATTTTTCTTTTCCTAAATTAATTTTTATAAAGAACAAGAAAAACTATAAGTAATTATAGAATTAAAATGGAGCCTTGCTTTTGAAGTCTTAACCAGGCACAAATTAAAGGATATTACTTTTAACCAACGTAACAAATTACCGCAAGTCTATCAGATCTGATTGTCCAGATGTTGAACGTAAATGATGTCCAAAATAGTTACCCAGGATTTTATTATACTTGATTTTCTCTCCTATTATATTGTAATTTACAAATTTCAGGTACTAGGTATAACCCTTTTAAATTATTTCTACGTTTAAAATGTTTTTCCTGGAAATGATTTCGAAGCAAAAAATCTATTTTTGTCCTAATTTGACCAGAATCAAGTTTTAGTAGACATCCTGAATAACTAGTCAGATAAGAGAAGATAAAATTCTCCAAAAGATTATCAGAATGAAATAAAAAAAAATGTGTTACATAAAAACAAATAGGGATTTACAAAATCACAAATCTGAACATTTATTACATTGAATTAAACTTAATATTTAAACTTAAAAAAAATAACTTTTAAACTGTATGCTTGATTTGACTTGATATTTGAATATCAACATTTGACTTGAATTTTATTCAAGTACCTATCTTGAAAAAGAAGTCAAGAAGGAGGTCCAAAAATGCCATCCAAAATTTCATAATATTTAATTTTCTACTTTTATTATATTGTAATTAATTAACTACTAGTATATGGGTGTTTCTCTGTAAACTGGGCAACTTTTTGTAAGAAACTGTCTAGGCAACTTTTTTGCTTCGATCTGTAATAAATCTTATTAAGGGAATAAATATCCACCAATTTATTAATACTCGGCAAGTCAACCAAAAATATTTTCATTACCTTAAAAAATATTGTGCATTTTCTAAAAAAAACCCATAAGTACAGGGGACTGTGAACTTTAATGAAAAATAAAATTTCAATACCAAAACAATTTTTTTTTATTTTTCTTAAACTTTGAAGCTTAATAATTAAATAACTGTACAATAAAAAAAAAAACTTGTAAAACGTTTTGAAAATATCTCACTTAAATATATTCAAATTTCAACTCTGAACTTTTAATATTTTACTTATTTAAAAATTTCTTCCTTAGAAAGCAATATTGTACCTAATACAATAGCAAACATAGTATAAAGACAGCCTTTTGGAGGCGAAAACAGTCCCCTGTCCTGTTGAGAGACAGAGGACTGTTTAATTTGATTTCATTTGAAGATAGCACAAAATGTACTTGATCTATGCTATTTTGCTATACGTAGAAAAGTCTTGTTTAGGTATTATAAGTTTATAACATAAGGATTCTGAGATATTATTATAATACATATAAAAAGAAATAAAATACTCCTTGCCAGGGGACTGTTGGCTGTTAGGTTTCAACGTGTTTTTCACAGAAAGACGCTCGTTCAGCACTAAATAAAATGACGCCTGGACATTAATGACAGTGACCGCGTAAACTTTAGATCATTTGCGTTTGGTTACACGCGGAAGTGCCATTTTTAACCTTAAGGGTAGGTACGTGGGGCATAATTGAAAATATAGATAGGGGAACTGTTCACAAAATGCGGAGACTGACTTTAATTAACTTTTTTAGTATTAGAAAATAATATTTTTTTAAAAATAAACAATTCTAATTAATAATTAAACAATATTGTTTTAATAATAGAAACAATTTGATTGTTTCAAATAGTAAGGGTCTAATAAATTTAGTCTGAAGTAACTATACTGCTTTGTTGACACGCCAGGGGACTGTTTTTAAGGATTATAACAATGATTTTGATTGAATAAAATTTATTTTAATGGATATTATATGTTGGGCAAAGGTAGATTAGTTAATTATTATCTTTTAAATTATCCACGAAACGTATATCATCTGTAATTTCTTTACACAATATTGGCCTGAGACAATGAGTTGCCCAGTGTACAGAGACGCCCATATATGTATAATGATCCTTAGGAACTATTTCTACGTACACCTACAAAATTTTTTTCTGAAAATTATTTCGACTCGAAAAATGTCCTAATTTGACCAGAATCAAGTTTAGTAAACATCCTGTATAGATAACTAATCAAATTAAAGAAAATAAAATTTTCTATTTAAGTAAAATGATAAAGAAAAAAATTGTATTTCATAGAAACTAATAGGGCTTCATCATATTCATCACATTTGAATAGTAACATTTGACTTGGGTATTTTATTTGATGTTAAGCCAAATTCAAGTCAAGTAACTTTAAAATCAAGTCAAATAGCTCAAAAATAAAGTCAAGTATGGACAAGTAATGAATCCATAGAAACAAAAAAGAAAAATTGAAAAAAAATCATAACTAAAAAATCGCTAATTCTAAGGACTTTTGATTTTCAGATACAAAAATTAGAAACTTAAAACTACTATTGTTACTATTTTGAACTTTGAAAAATTATAAAGGGAATTGTTCAGCTTTATTCTCAGCCAGATTTAAAAATATTACGATTGAAAATTTAAGAAATAAATTCGTATCATTCAAATAATCAACACAAAATAATTTTGTAGTTCAGCAACGGAAATAGCTGAATGCACTTTTCTCTAAGAAAATAAGGGAAATAGGGGAATCATATTTTATACATACAAAAATAAAAAAGATCCCGAATTTTACCAGCAATCAATCAGAAAAATAACATCTTCTTCAGCTAGTGACGGTGTGCTGTAATTAGAAAAATGGGATTCCTTTCCACAATATTCATTTTCGGCCTTTTGACAAAATAACACTTTCTCAGCTCGATTCCTATGAATAGCAATTTAATGTTGTAATTGTTGCCACAATAAATTTCGTAAGTCTAACATCTTTTTTTTTGGTGGTGATAAAATTTCCAAAAATGATAGCATTGCTAAATGTAGGGAAGCCATTCGTCCAAATCCTGGACATACTAAACAGTTGGTGACTATAGTAGCATTAAATCCTGGTATTGTATTCCCATAATTTACAATTACACTTTTAATATATTTACTCCAAGGAGAGCCTCGAGGAAGTAACGCGTCTTTAGTATTAAATTCGCATGTTGATGGTTCGTTTAAACAAGCCGAAAAATTGGTAATACGCGCCTTTTCGTCTTTAGTTGGTGTACCAACAATCAACGTTCCTAAAGGCAATGCCTAGAAGGGATAACAATTAAAATAGCTTTCCCTTAAAGAGATTTTATCATCTCTACCATTGATAACAAAAATCCATCATCTATATTTAAATTGTCTCCGAAAATGTTTACTCTGGTAGGAACGAAACACGCAATTGTCGGCTCTAAGGCAAAATATCGCTGAAAATTACAAACCCCTTGTCGTAACAGACGTAAAGTTGGTCGAGAAATACGACTCGTAGAATTTTTCATTTTCCCATCACTATCTAAATTGGAAAAAAAATTGATGACTTTTAAATTTTTAGATCGAATTCAATATGACATACTTGGCATAGTAATCGTGTTGTTTGATTCATATCTATTGAGCGTACTTGAAATTTTTTTAGCTGGTCGAAAAGAACGATTAAACATTTTTAATTTTTACCCAAACGTTACTGGGACGAATAATTTTGACAAATGTCCAATTGTTACTATGACTTTATTACAAAATTTTATTTAATTACATTTCCCAGAGAAAACCTAAACATAAGAAATGATATTTCATTTAAACGGGCGGTAAAGGCAGTTGACGGGCCCCCTCACTTGGCACAGATACGAAAAATTCTGGAGTTCCTGAATATTTCGATTTTATATTCTCAATCAGTTGATCAACCGCATTCTTTTTCACCTAAAAACCAAAGAAAATGAATTTCAATGAATCTACAGTAAAACTTTGTTTAATCGTAAAGTGGTTTTAAAGACAGGACGTCACAAAAGTAATGAAAAAGCTGAAAATTGAAGGTAGATGATGCAATACTAAGAAGAAAAGTTCTCTTACGTTTTCACCTCTGAAGAAGCGTTAACGAGTTATTCGTTATAAAAAGTGACCAATCAGATGAAACAAGAGGTGGAATTTGAAAATTTTGAAATGGAAAAAAATATTTTCGTCTAAAAATTGCGTCATCTACTTCTAGTTTCCTTTCTTTTTTTTTTTTTTTTCATTTTTTCATTACTTTTGAGACGCTCAACTAACTGTTGGACGCGGATGGACGCTTTAAAGGATTTCCTCTGGCCGAAAGTCTTTGCCGAAGAGTGGCCAATCAGAACATGAGTTCTTTGGTGAAATTCGTTGAGTGTTGATGATAAAAGATAGGGTCCTATCCTTTTGGTGGGCATGCAGGAACGACTCTATGGTTTTTGGTATTCCAGGCAGAAAATAGGAGTTTTGTGCTTCATTTTTTCATTACGGCGTGAGTAAGATAAAGAGAGCTAATAGTACGAGAGCTAGCGACGTCGAAAAAAAAAAAGAACTTTAGTTCGGCCAGTTTTTATATTGTCGTATAAAAAACGTATAAAAAACGTTACAATATAATGTATATAATCTCTCGCACTATTCCGGACATCATAGGGGCTGTCTGCGTTTATTAGTGCGCATCGCACCTATGACAGGTAAAATATTGAAATTTTCAGAAAAAAAAAGTGTCAGTTGAAATTTATAGAAAATAACATTTTACATAAAAAAATGTTCAGTGACTAATTTTCGTAAAGTTGCTAGTTTTCCCGCTACAAGCTTGTAAAACTCATTGTATACATGTCGGCACAACGGCTGTATCTCTGAACGGTCGGCCACTTAAATGACGTCAAGTCGAGCCAGCCTTTCCAAGCTTGTAGCGGACAAACTAGCCACTTTACGAAAATTAGTCACTGGACATTTCTTATGTAAAATATTATTTTCTACAAATTTCATCTGAAACGTTATCTTTTTTCTGAAAATTCCAATATTTTACCTGTACAGGTGCGATGCGCACTAATAAATGCAACCCCTCCCGACAGCCAGCCAGACAGTATGATGTCCGGGAGAGTGCGAGAGATAACATATATAAAAACTGGCCGTCCTAAAATTCTCTCTCGAAAACGTTGCTAGCTCTTAAACTATATGTTGAGTGTAATCAATTTATATGTAATGGTGCAATGTTGATTAAAATAATGTTGTATTCTTTTCTTTGATGTTTTACCTATTCTGGAGTTACCTTCGTTATTTTTTTCTTATATCTTTTATTGTCTAATATTATTTAAGGCATTTAAGGAGAATATTGATAATGCCTTAAAAAGAATTGCGCCCCGGGCTACGGACATTTTTTTGGTATCTAAAGCCGGTCCTGCATGCATTTTTATATAGTACATAATGTATAGTATAGGATTGAAAAAATTTAATAATTTAATAATCCAATTAAACATGGTTCCATTCCTTCCGGAAATTCTTTGCAATCTAGTGCTGTACAGTACATGTTTGTAATGACATTTCTATTATTCATCATAGACTCACTCCCGAAACTGACAGTGAAAAGAAATTCTACTGATTTTTTAACTAGTTTAGGTGCCTTACCAAAGTTACAGTGCAACCCCCAAAACCTCCGCCAGTCATTCGAGATCCAAAAACGCCATCAACTTCTACAGCCGCCTCAACTAGTACATCTAATTCGGGACATGAAACCTCGAAGTCATCCCGCAACGAAGCATGACTTTGTACCATCAGTTGACCAAAAGCTTCATAATTTTGAGCTTTCAACATTTCGGCGGCCTTTACTGTACGCTCTATTTCTCCAATCACATGCCGAGCTCGTCGGATGATCTCACCATGTACATTCATTTTCTCCAATTCTAAAAAATTATTCTAGTCAAAACATTAACAAACCACCGCTGACCACTACTGACTTGCTAAATCACTACTCGTAGCGTCCCGTAGACTTTTTAGACCTAGTAAATTGGCAGCTTCGAAACATTGAGCACGTCTTGTCGAATACTCTGATCCGGTCAATTCATGCTTTACCTTACTATTTGTAATGAGTATTATTATATTAGAATCATTAATTGGTACTAGTTCAGTTTGAAAAGATCTGGAATTTAAATTTTCTTTAATTTTTTTGTTCAGTTTTTGAATAGTGTTTCGATGAACTGACCTACAATCGATTAATAAGGCGTTGCCTTCTTTGCCTAGAGTTGTGGTGAATTGGTCCATTATTCCACATGGCATTCCGGCAAAAGTATTTTCGGCTTTTTGGCAAACTAACGCTTTGTCAGCAGGGCATCTAGAAAATAATTAAGAGACTGTTGAGAGAAAATTGGAACTTACTTATATTATGAACGTGAAAGTTTGTAAGGATGGATGTTTGTTGCTCTTTCACTCAAAAAATACTGAATGGATCTGGATGAAATTTGGCATAGATATAGATTATAATCCGGTGTAACATATAGTATACTTTTTATCCAGAAAAAAATGTACGGTTCTAGTGGGATAGATATTTTTTTTGTTTTTTACAGAGCAAAAGATTAACTTCTTTTTTTACAATGTGGCTGTTTAGGGGTCTGAGAATGATATATGTTACTTCTTATACCGGAATAATGAACGGTTCCCATGGGATAGTAAAACAAGTATGTCTTCTATAGAAACCGAGTGTTTAAAAGCAGTTTCGTTAAAGTTCACGAAATAGAGTCTTAACTCATTTGCCTTAAGAAGACTTGATCTACTTTTTACTCAGGAGAGATGTATTATTCCCGTGGGATAGATATGTTTTTTGTTTATCACAGAGTTAAAGATTTATATTATTTTTGCCATGTGGTAGTTTGGTGGAGAATGATATAGCTAACTTTTAAGGCTAGAATAATGCATGGTTCCCATTGGATGACAAAACAATTATGTCCAACAGGAACCGTACATTTAAAAAGTTTCGGTAAAGTTCGAAAATAGAATTTTAACGCATTTTCTTCCAATTTTACACAATAACGAAAGAAATCACTACAAAGTTGGAATTAAAAAATTGACAATTTTTACTGGAAAATAAATATGAATTTCAATTTAAAACCCGATAAAATTTATAATAATTTTTTTTAAATATTTGAATTTTTTCATTGTTCATTTTCAAAGATATTAATTAGAAATAAACGTATTAAAATAATAAACTAAAAATTTCAAAATTTAACAATTACTTAACGGAATGAATTTTAATGAAGTTTTGCTAAAGCTTCTGTAGGATAGCTACTAATCTATTCTTTTAAGGGAACATCCATTAATTACGCGAGGCGTTCAAGGGCCGTTGGGGTCGAGCCGAATCATATCTAATCTTACTTTGGGGAAAGAGAAGGTCTCCCAAATATCACGTATTTTTTTGTTTTGAAAAATATCACATTAGATTGCGGGTTAGGGGCGTTGGGGGAAAGATATATGCCAAATCTCATGACATCTTACCAGAGGGGAGGGGATGGGATTTCAAAAATTGCTTAAAACGCGCAATTAATGAATGTCCCCAAAAATAGCGGTAGGTGTTAAATGACATTTGGTATGAAAGATTTTTAAGTCCTAAAGGAAGGAGTACAGTTACTTTTGTACTAACAATCGTATAGAAGCTAATGTGAGACAGCTAACATCCCTTTCTTGAAAAGAAAGTTTAACAAATTTTGATGAACCATCTTTGGATCTAAAGTCTGAAAGCATCTATCATCTTTTTCTGCCAAAATAGATTAATTTTTATATTTCGCTATGAACGTAGGGAATCTTTTAATCAATTAATTAAATTTAGATACACTCAGCGAAGCGAGCGGGTATCAGCTAGTGTTAAATATATTAGTTAAAATAGGATACTTACACTTTTACCAATTCTTGAATAACTTTAACAATATTTGATTCCCTAAATGCCTCTTAGCTTTCATAGAAATTTTCATCAAAATTCGTTAAACTATTTTTCCAGGAAGATAAACTAGTAAGCCTCCAGGTGCTTTATATCTTTTAAAACCTAAGACTGTTTCATACCAAAGGTTATTCAAATCTAAGCAGCCATTTACGCTGAATAGATAAATAGCTATCCTCCAAGAACTACGGGTAATTCTAAACCGAAATATTGCTACAAGAAATCATTCCCAAAAATCAAAGTTTAATATGCGTTCAGATAATGAGGGAACAACCTTAAGTTTGAGATAGTTTCTTACCCTTGAACATTATAAATTGCTTCTAAAAATGTGTAAGTCGCTACTTCTAGTGCGGCACTGCTTGAAATTCCTCCTCCAGTAGGAACACTTGACACCACAACAGCCTGAAAGGCAGCTCGACAAACAGGAAAATGAGCCACAACGCCTTTAACATAATTACTCCATTTTGGTTTTCCCGGCTCTAAAATTCCACCATTGTGCGGCGATTTAAACTCGGTCCGAAGCGGAGGATCACAATCAGGGTTATCAGTAGCGATTGTTATTATATCACCCGGAACAGCTCTACCAATAACAATTGTGACTAAAGGTAGTGCCTACATTTGATTTTTAAAAAATGGTTTTAGGGGTTTAATCAACAATAAAATTAACTTACCATAGGAAGGACAAAGCCTTCATTATAATCGGTGTGTTCTCCGATTAAATTGACTCGTCCTGGAGCACAACCAGCTGCCGTAGGCTCGGCCTGGAATTCTTTCCGAAATAAGGCAATTCCTCTTTGTAACACATCATTGATATCAGGAATTGCGTTAGCCATTTTCAACTATTGAAATCGAAAAAAAAAATTTTTTAATAAAAAAATATTTTTATCGTTTACAATTTATAAAAAGATTATAAAAAATGTATATAAATTGAATTATTGTCGCGTTTCTTGGAACTGTACCGTGTTTAGTTTGGTATGTAAATATTGATTAAATTTTAAATTCCCGCTGAAAGGATTTGCGACAGAGTGCAGCACATGCAAGTTGTGCAAAGTGTCAGTTTGCGGTTGTTTTGTTTTTAATTTTTTTATTAAATAAAAAAATCATAATTTAGTAGCGTTATTAATTAAGTGTACCTGTTTATAATTGATTTTTCTGGATTATGCTGATAAATTCCTCTTCAACAATTCTCTAATAATGTCCGTGAGTGATCCTTTAATTAAAGAGTTAAAAGGTACAGAATTTTTTTTTATACTGGTTGAGGTTATCGCTAATTTTTACTAGCAGAAATTGTTTTAAAAAATATTTACTCTATTTTTAGCAATTATATAATTAAAGTTAGCTGTTCACAACTGAATGTCTCGTTTAGGATGAGTTCTATTTGAGTTTAATTTTACCTTGTTTTGCCTATATATATATGTATATTGATATTAGATGGGTTTCAATTAGCGCTACTTACTTCAATTAGAGCTCAAGTTTAAATCGCCTAGTCTTGACTATCGGCGTTCACGATGAGACTGATTTGAATGAGACGATTCAGCAGTTAAACTGAAGTTTTTGCCGTCTTATCAGTTAGAGAAACGGCGGCTAAAAAATTAATAGAGTTTATCTTTTTTTACTGCTTAAATTCTAGATAATAAACTTGTGTTTTGTACACTTGAATGTGTGCTTTGTTGCAGTTAAATGTGACTTGAAAATCGCATGACCTTTTGGATTTATGCTCGACAATTATTATTTATTTATGTGTGAATAGTTTAATATTTTTCAAGTCATTATGATTTATTGGTAAATTAACATTGTACTTGTTATCATAAGTTCAAAATTACTCTACATTTTTAAAAAATAAGCTTACTTATTTAAAGTTAAACTAATCGATTTTGAAAATTTAAGGATAATCTTTTACGTATAAATCCAAATAAATTATTTAGACTAACCTTTAATGCCTTTAAAATGATATACAGTGGCGTAGCGACCTAACTTGGATCTAGGGTACAATATTTTAAGCCTCTCTCAAACAAAGAAATTTTTTCCAAATTTGATCATTTGTATTATTATCATTAGTCGAAAAGTTTTGTGTTAAGGGTATCAAGAAAATCCACAAACAAGTTCTTTGCTTAAATTCAGTTGAGGAAGTTGAATAAGTTAATATTTTACTCAATTTTTGATAATGAAGTTCTTGGAAGCTCTCTTTCTATTTGTACTAAAGTGTTTTCGTAGTTTTTTATAATGGACGAAGAGACAAAAGTTTTTTTTTCTTCTTAAAACAGAATTGTGTCTACCATGGACGTATCCAACTTTTGGTCTAGGGGAGGGGTAAACATTAAAAGATATTCTGAACAAGCAAAACTATACCGGGTTCTTTTTTTATTCTAACCAGTGTTTGAGGCCTGTATAAAATTCATGGTATGAGGCTAAGGGCTAATAAATTTTACTAAATGTTGTAACAATAAATGTTAGGATCCTCTAGGGTCAGGGGTCCTCTTTGACTTGAGGTTCGTGAAATTTTACCGGTTACGCCCAGTGAAGCCAGATCGTGGGATTTCTTTACCCCCACTTAATTTGTCGACGTTTGTGCTACTAAGTGGGGGTAATGAAATCCCACGATCTGGCTTTACTGGGCGTAACCGGTAAAATTTCACGAGCCTCAAGTCAAAGAGGACCCCTGACCCTAGAGGATCCTAACATTTAACTACCAATTGAGTGGCGTAACCAGTGAAGCCAGATCGTAGGATTTCTTTACCCCCACTTAGTAGCACAAACGTCGACAAATTAAGTGGGGGTAAAGGAATCCCACGATCTGGCTTCACTGGTTACGCCACTCGATTGGTACGTCCAATACTCCTTACTCTCTATTGACACTATATATCAGGGGTGGCCAAACTTTTGATGACCACGGGCGACCTGCGTCTAAAATTATTGCCGGCGGACGACTAACATCAGAAAATAGTAATTTATATCAAAAAATGAGTTTAAATTTCATATAAACATAGAAAGTATCAAAATATGTTCAATATCAGTTATTTTAATAACACAAATTAATGATTATTCGGAAGTCGGGCGACTAAAAATAGTCACGCGCTCGATCGCGATCGACGCCTTGGTCACCCCTGCTATATAGTATATACTAAAGTATACTATAGTAAATCATATAGTATCATGAGTAAAGTATACTATATTCACATTGATGCTATCTATACTCAGTAAATTTCAATCTGCATTAACTTGAACAATTTTATCATTTTGTACACATTTTTCTGGTCCTTGATGGAGCATATATGTATATCATTTACTTCATCAAAGTCAATCGTCAACTTCATTAAGTAATTTAACAATTTTTTTCCATACTTAACAGTGTTATTTAAAAATAATTTTTTATTTACCACAGAGGAACACGCATAGCCAGAGCATTTTATATTAAAAAAATCTTGAAGTATTAATTTAAAAAAAAATTATAAGCAGCATATTTTATTAATTGTCATAACCATTTTATACTTTTCTGTGACAGGTGGTCGATAATAACTTCTCTTGCCCCCTTTTTGATACGCTACTGTGTTCAGAGCAACTTTCCAATTTTTTTAACGAGCTTCTTACAAAAATAGAAGAATACCTGGGGGGCTTGTTTACTTTAAATTTTAAAAATATTTACCCTTAGGCATAGATTTACTAATTAGTTAATTTCGAATCTCCATATTTTTATTATACAAAGAATGAATTTTTATGAATTTGATAACAGTAATCTATACAATACAATGGAATTTTGATATCACCTTAAAAGGAATGTAATTTGATATAATTTATAAAGACGTGCCCTTTGTATGTTTTTATTGATTAATTTTTTTAGTTTAATCTAAGCTCATGATAAAATAATCGGTGAAGGCTAAATTTTTGAAATTCATTCAATATAATCGATGTTATTTTCAAATGAATAACGTTTTTTATATTTAAGTATTTTCTATTGGTTGTTCACAGGATGGATTATAAAGTTTATAACGGATTCACAAAGTGGGGTGGTTGAAATTACCGATGACAACGAACATTTACATGGATTTTGTATTTGCTTAGAAAATATATTCACAAAAGGCCTCACAGTTCGTTCGACTCCCTTGGGTTTTCCAAAACAGTCCGAGGCGTGGACGTGGTTATTGAAAATTGCCAAAGCTGAGACTTCATGGTAATTTTATGAAACATTTTTTATTAAACTCATGCTCTAGATAAAAACGTTTAATCAATTTCCTTAAGTTTTTGCAATACAAAGTTAATCAATGTGTACTTTTATACAGCAAAACTGAATCCTACCCTTTTTGAAGGATTTACATAATTTTATTTTACGTTGAAAATGATTATCCTAAACTATTTTACATTGTGTATTATAGGGTACGCTCCTCTAAGCGCTCACAATGCTGAAAATGTTCTTTAAGTAATAGAAAAGTAACGGCTAGAACAGTGACGGGTTGTCCATAAGCACTGCAGCTAAAAATACAGTAAAAATACTGTTTACATTCATATTATTAAATGACAATAATATTGATGGAGTCATAATAATAATACAGTAAAATTGTTAAATAAATTACCAATTCAATTGTTATGTAAACGAAATATTTAAATCTTGCTTAGAATACGTTGAAATATGAAGTTTGGCACTGGGTTTTTGACAGTGTCAATTCAGCCGGCTTCGTTCAGCTTCGTCTATCTACGCTTAAGTTCGTGTACTACAAGCATAAGCTTATCTATGCATGTTAAAATTGAAGCTGATACTGTAATTTTGACAGTGCTGCTATTAGGTTTCTATATAACAGGCAGCATTGTTTTTAAATAAATCAGTATTTCATTGTTAGATTTTTCAATCTGTATATTTAAAGACATATTTCACAAGCTATTAACGGTAATTAAGTAATAAAGAATTATCCTTTTTTTAATTTTAAAAATTTATTTTATTTTATTACAGAAAAAAATAATTTCAGTTTTATTATTTTAAATAGATTACCTAGGTAAATTATCACTATGGGGGTCAGTGTTGAATATTTGAAAAAAATTACATTTTCGCAATTGTCACGAGAAGAAAACCATGAAATTAAAGATAAAGGTCGATCAACACCAAATATCATTATAACTCAAACAGCAGAACCACAGAGATGTTTTTCAAAATTAAAACGAATAAAGTCATTGCTAAGAAATAATATGGAGCAAGACTGATTAATTGCTATATCCATGATTTCTAATATAAATAATTTTGATGAGAAAGTTATAGAAACATTTTGTAAAGCAAAAAACCGTAGAATTGATTTTATATATAAAAAATAAATTGAATAGGTCTGTTATGTTATTTATTTATTTATTAATACAACACCCCCATGTAAAAATGTCACGAGCCGCCACTGGGCTAGAATAATATTTCAAGCGTTGTGAGCACTTAGTGGAACGTACCTAGCGTAAGTAAAATTATCTAACGCTTATCTTATTATCAGTGTACCGTTAAATTTTGAAATTTTAAATTGTATTGTAACAAAAAACGTTGAGAATCACCTATTATTTAGACTGGAGTATTTTCGCACCCTGTTATTTTCTACCACACCCAATTTCATCGAATTGGACAACTTGTAACTGTAACCCTTTTAAGTTAGCATTGAATAAATTATCTCAAGCAAGAACAAGTCGATTTTTATGTAGCCTATGAGACTCAAACTTGTTACCATTTATATTCTCAGTTAAATAATTTTACCAATTCTTTTTAATTCCTAGCATCTCCTATTCATATATCACAGCCGTTGAAAGAGTGCGAGCTTTTCCATGTGTCGGCTCCAACATTGGCCGACTTCGTCTATTAATTCGGTCATGTTTGGTACATCGATGTCTCCATTCACCAGTTCAGGCACTTGTAACTACTCCATTTCTTTTCTTTTGTACTCCATAACTAACATCTATTATTTTCAGTCAAAGGTGCCATACACGAATATTTTTTATCATCCCCATTACTCGATATTGGGTGATGAAATTTTACGAGAAATCACATTATCTATACTACTCCAGTGTGCTAATTTACGATTTAATTTGGTCTTATCAAGAGCGACGTTTCTTGACGACACCTGGTTATTGCCCCATTATGAAACTATTGAATTGATGCCCTGCATTTCATTAGGATTGTCTGTAACGTATGTTAGATCATTTTTTAAAATAAAATAATACTATTAATGCAATTTTCTTGTATTTTAGATTTGTTAATGGAAAAGCTGTTATTATTAACATTAAACCATCAAGTGTCGCAGATGATGAGGTAATTTATCTCCTAAAGTTCTAATCACTAATTAAAATTCAACAAATTCAAGCGATCTGTTGTTTCAGGCAAAATTGGAAGTTGGAGACATATTAGACGAGTTAAATGGGAATCCTATTACTCCGCATACACAGGGAAAACTTAGTACAATAATGCGAAATAGTTTAGGAAAACCGATTCGAACGAGAATTATTAAGGCTAGACTGCGGAATTCGAGGGAGTTATATCCTCCAATTGTTGGGTTATTGAAGGAACTTAACATTGATCCAGATTTTGTGCGAAGCACAACAAGGACATTTAATTGTGAGGATGAAGACGACTTAAATTCCATTAATAAGACGGACAGCCAAAGACAAATTGAAACAGGCGAAAGAAAAACGCGAAAAAAGTAAGATTATGAACCACACATATGGATTTATATCTCTTAGAGAAAAAATAATTATTTGATCAAAAGTAGATTATGAATAAATAGTTTTAAAATATTAACTATGCGCTGTGGGTTTGGAAAGTACTCAGTCTTTCATTATCCATGGTACTAACAAAAACGGTACATTGAACACTGCAAACTGGTGGTATTTTAATTCTTGTTAAGGCAGTATTCTAGTCTAGAAGCATGAATTTCAGGTAATTTTTGTGGTGTCAAAAAAAATGGCAATTAATATTTTTAGTATCCATTTTTTATTAGTTAAATTAGAAAAAAATCAAAAAACAAAAAAAGTTAAAAATTTCATAAATTAGCAGCTGATGAAGTGGGGGGTCTCAAAAAATTGGCACGTGACGATACCAATGATTTCAACCCTTCTAGCAATGTGAAACTAAAAAAAAAGAAAGATTATTTATTTAGAAAATGTCGCAATGTCTGGAACTACGGAAAAGTTGGAAAAATTTTTTTTCATAAAATGGCGACTGCCTGAAAAAAAAACAATTTTTGTACCACTTTTTTGACCGTTTTGAATTTTTTAAAAATAGTGAAAATTGAAATTTGGGAATGGGGATAGATCCATGTATAGACAAGTCTATAAAGAAGACTCTCTAAAAATTTCAGGTAAATCGGTCCAATAGAACCTGAGAAATCGTGGGTATAGTTTTGAAAAAGACAGCTTCGACAAAAACGCGTTTAAAGTTTCGGGTAAAGTTACATCCAGTGGCCATACAATGGTAGTTAATACTTACATTTTTTAATCAGCGATTCCTGGTCCAAAAATATTGAAAATTTTGAAAAATCTTTTTAAGGGCATATTCTTAAAGGGTTAAACTTTGAGAATATGAAAGAAAAGAAAAATCGATTTTTTCAAATTTCTAGACTAGAATACCCCTTTAATATGGTCCATTTTTTCGACCCAGAGATATACTTCCTTTTTACACTCTTCATTAGAGAGATGTAACTTTAAAACTTTTAGGACGGGCTATGAGGCGATTTATGTTGGATGTGTTTCAACTGGACAGCATGGAGAAGTCAAACACATTGATCGTGCTGTTCGAACATTGTTATCGACAAAAGGTAAAGCAGACAAAAGTAAAGATGACGGAGTCGAGCGATGTCGAAAGACGGTCACGTTTGAAATTCAAGAAATCGGAGTGAAAATCTCCGATACAAAAAGTGGAGAGGTGAATGAAATCATACACTCGACTTTTGTAAGATGTGTCACTTGTTAAGTGAGACGACAGATAAAATGCGTATGTTGTAAGCTGTCGCGACATATATCATGTTTGTGACGATATTCTTTTTTTTTTGACGTGATAACGTCTTATAAATTCATGAACTATGACAGCCAGTTTGAAAAAGTGTCGTAGAGAGGCAATTGTTGAATCCTAGACAACGTGTTTTGTTTTTTTTCTACAATTTACTTAATAGGATTTAAAATTTCTTTCATAATTTTCAGTATGATTTCATTTTGAAAAAATTGTTAATTTTCAATTAACTCCTTCTTTGTATTATACAAAATAATGACCATTCAGTGATAATAATTCAATTAATAAAAGTACGCAATTTTTCATCAACTAGGTGTTCTCTATGACGTTATCACGTAATACTATCGTCCGTAAACCGATTTTACAGACAACCAATTTTTTTGGTAATCTTTAAGTAAAGTGACCATTGACATCTCACTTGACAAGTGATACAACTGAAGGAATAGATCCGACTGATAGTTATAATAGATCGTTTATTTCATTTCTAAATTTACTTTTTTCTTAAATTATATTTTTCTACCAAATGACATTAGATTATTGCCATTTGAAGGATATAGGCAGAAAAAGGTTAATTTTTATAAATAACAACTTTTATATAACATTTCTTTTCTTATTCATTTTAATTCTTTTCTTATTCATTCTTTCTTATTGAAACTCTAGATTGAGAGAAACTCTAGATCCCATGTGACGGCCTGTTTTTTAGGGTTTTTTTAGGATTTTTTTAATAGATAGAGCTTTAAGTTTATTATCATTTATTAACATATAATTCGACAGTATAATTATAAATTTTAAGCTAAAAATATTGTATAGAACATGAGTTACAGCGTTCTGAACACCCCCACCTCGAAAAAATGAGCTCGCACTTCCTACACGATTCCGGCTGATTGGCTTATCCAAAACAAAAAAAAAAACAACGGCGTTTTAATTTGTAAGAATAAATGCATGGAATGAACTATTATCAAATGAATATACAAAAAATTGGACTTTTGGTAGACATTTGAAATAAAAGTTGCGAATTTTGCGTATTTTTTTTTGTTTTTTGCTATAAAAAAATCGAAATTTTGGAAATTTTCGATTGATAATAGTTCATTCCATCCGTTTACATGTGTTGAGTGTACCCTATAAATTTCAAGTCATTCGGTCAAGGCGTTTTTGAGATACGGTGAAGGAAAGTTTGAAAAACACGGTTTGAGAAAAACGCGTATAAAGTTTCAACTGCCAATTCAGCGCTCCGAACAGCTCTTTCTTCTACCTGCTGTATCTTTAAAACGACTTCGAATTTTCAAAAATCATTTTACTACCGTATTGTAGACATGTTAAGAAAGCAATTTATGAAAAAAAACAAAAATCGATTTTTTGAACCCATCACATGGGATGACCCCCTTAAAGTAGGTCCTTTTAGCGCGTAAAACACAAAAAATATCTTTCTGACGTCACATATTTGAAACGCATTTCGAGCCCACTGACTTATTTAATATGAATTAAAATTACCTTAATGCAAACTTGCGTGCTGTGTGCCTTACCTTTTCTCTTACACCGTTGATATTTATAAACCCATTTTTGGATAAACTTATTTCTGAAAAAATGGAAATGTATCCTATTTTTCCTTGCTTAGTTTGTCTTACGTATTTTACAAATTTTCTTACAATAAAATAATGTTTTAGTTGGTTCTGCATCATTCCTACATGGAAATAGCCTCGTGTGGCTCGACTGGAAATTTCCCTAATTATTTCGCATACATTGCCGGGTAATGACACAATTTTTTTTAATATTAATTTAATTAAACAAATTTAATTTTTCTTTTTCATTTCCAGTGACAAATATTGTAATGTTTCCAAATCGTTTACATGTCACATATTTTATAGTGAAAATGATGAAACTCTACAATTCATTTTGCATAGTATTGGTAATTACATTTTATTGCTAATTTCCTCATTTCATATGTTGATCAAACGTTTGCTTTCAGCTCAAGGATTCCAAAGAACCCATTTCGCTGTTTGAACGAGATACAAAAAAATTCTCAATTCTGAAAACCAAAGTATCTTAAAAATGTACCTTAATATTGGAAAAAATTGATCTCATTTATTTCAATATATATATTATAATATATTTATTTATATAAACTTATTTTGTTATATCAAAAATAAAATATTTTCATTATTTAAATGTTAACTAGATATGCTAATTATATGTTATCAAGCTTTAATTGAATATGAAAGTTTATGTCTTACATTAGATCAATTAATAAAGAAAATGTTTTAATGAAAAAAAAATAATATGATAAATAAAATGAGAATTGCTTCAAAAAGAAAAGTGGCATAGTTTTTCATTAAATTTTCCTTTTTTTTGTTTTTCTTTTAGTCTTGTCAAAAATGTCAAATTTAAGTTGGTTTATGTCTTGGCTAAGTCAGTTTGCGTCCGCCATTATTAAGTTGATTCGATTTTGTTTTAAAAGTAGCGTCCGCGTCTTTTCTGTTAGTTTGCATTCTATGGACTTTAAAGGTGTATTTTATTGCTAATTATTATAAATAAATAATTTTTATTCCAACAATTCAATTTGGTTATTGTTGTATTCATAAAGATAGTGTAAGTCAGTCATTTCATTGTTGAAATTTTTTTTATATAGAGTTAGAAGTGTTGTGAGTGAATGTTGTCAGCGTTCTTGGTTGTTCCTGTGGATTGTTTGAAGGAGTACTCTGGAAATTAATCTACGAGTTGTACCAGGTAAAGAATATTTAATAAGAAAAATTATTTGAAATTAATAAAGTTTTTCTTTTAATAGTCTTCCAGAATCCCACGACTTCCTGAGTATTGGTAAGTTTAATAATAGTTTTTCCATTTGGAGTCATTATGAATCAATGGATCTTTCAATAGATTTATGAGTATTTAAGATTACAACTAAAATTGAGTTTTATTGTCAAGTAAGTGTTGATTAAAATGCCTTAGCACTTAGATCAGTGCTTTTTGCCTTTGAAAATGGTACAAAGTGAAAACAAATATAGTAAGAGAAACCCATTAGAAAAGGAAGAGAATATAACAAAAATGAAAGGAAAAATAAATTACGGTTGATCTGAGGTAGGGAAGTGGAAAGGGGGGGGGGGGTGTTTTTAAGGGTAAGAACGGTTTATATCGATTTCCGACGAAACTACAAGCCCTATGGAAAAAAGTTAAATGGCAAAGTTATAGGCTATAAGATCTACAACTTTTGTGCTTACAGTTTTTTTCCCATAACCTCAAAATTTATGTGGAAAATTCCAATACCAAGCTTTTGGTTTTTTTTTATAAAAATTGTCATGAAATTTAGTAAAAACTTACCTCTTAATTTCCTAAACATACTGTAATTTTTTTTTTTTGATTTAAAATATTAATTTTTATTATATTTTGACTTAAAATTGAAAGAGCACCCTTATTTTCAACCGAAAATTTCCACGTCAAAATATCGACTTTTAAAAAAAGTTGGTGGGCCTTTTGTTTGTTGAAATCTTTACTTTCTGATGGTACAAAAAAAAAACATTACAGTGTTAAATGTTCCCAGAAAATGCAGTAATTAAAGTGTAAATATTAATAAATTGCTAAGTTGTATTTGTACAATTATTGTATTATGTATAATTTTGAGCAATTTATTAAAATTTACACTTTAATTATTGCATTTTCTGGAAACATTTAACATGTAATGTATATTTTTTTGCACCATCAGAAAGTAAAGATTTCATCGAACAAAAAGCCCACCGACTTTTTAAAAATGTGGATGTTTTGACGTGAAAATTTTCGATTGAAAATTAGGCTGTTTTTTCAATATTAAGTCAAAATAAGGTGAAAAAATAAATATTTAAAATCAAAAAAATTATACTGTATTTGAGACATAAAAAGGTAAATTTTTACCAAATTTCATGAAAAATATTTTTTTTTTATGTAAAAGATAAAAATAAAAAACCAAAAACATTGTTATTGGAATTTTTCACATTAATTTTGAGGTTATGTGATAAAAGTGTTAGATCTTCTTATTACCTACAACTTTGCTATTTAACTTTTTTCCATAGGACTTGCAGTTTTGTCAGAAATCGAGATAAACCGTTTCTACCCTTAAAAACACCCCCCTATTCCATTTCCCCACCACAGATCGACCGTAATTTATTTTTCCTTTCATTTTGGTTATATTCTCTTCCTTTTCTAATGGTTTTCATCCTAGTATAATTTTTTTTGTGTTCAAAAATTATCGGTACTGGTCTATACATTTATTTTGGTTTAATAATTGGTATTTCTTGTCATGAGACATCGATACAGGTAGGGATGTGAAAAAATAATCGATTATGGAAATAATCGATTAAAATCAATTTTTTTTAAATGTAAAAATCGATTTTAATACGTATTTTTAATATTGCAAATAATCGATTAATAACCGATTTTTTTATAATCAGAAATCAATCAATCGATTTTTCATCTGCCACCCCCCGACATTAAGTGTGGTCTTCTATAGTCCGGAGCGCGAATAGGGATGTGAAAAAATAATCGATTGTGGAAATAATCGCTTAAAATCAATTTTTTTTAAATGTAAAAATCGATTTTAATACGTATTTTTAATATTACAAGTAATCGACTATTTATTTATTGCTATTTCTAGCTAAAAATACAATCGATTAATTAAAAATCGATTTTTGATGTAGGACGTCACATCCCTAGATACAGCCAGTTTAGTTTAAAAAATTTATAACAATTTACATAATATATCTTGCTTCGAAAAAAGGGTATCGAAAGCTATATTCAGTTGTAGTGTTGTCTTAGTGGTAAGAACGTAAAGGAAATTTCTTAAAAAATAAGTACGTCCATTTAAGAGCATATATTTAAAATTTTCAGTCATCACAGTCAGTAAAACGTTTGTAGTAATCTTTAACAATCAATAAAGTATCGTAATATAAATTATAAACTTACGTCATTAATATTACAATTAAATTAAAATAAGATAATTAAAATCGAACTTGAAACAATACATAAAAGTAAAATAAGTTAAATAGCTTATAAGAAAGTCAGAACTTGCAAGTCTTGTCATCTATTTCCTGGTCGTATAGTCATTGAGAGATTTACTTGTCGTTCTAGTTTGATCAAATCTCATCAAGGTTTCGAACATCAAAGATTTCCGTTATAAAATTTACCTCGTTTTGTTCGTCTCGTTAAATTTCACAAGAAAATGATGCGAGTTGGACTCAACCATTTCCAAATCCTCTAAATCGTCTTGCTCTTTATTTTTGTTGTTCAAGTTTTGTTTCGTCCGAAACGTCGTATGTCTTGTACTGTCGTTATGGTAATGTCCGAATGTCGATGCAATTTTCACGTAATGCTTGTCTTTGTCGGAAATGTCCTCGTTTGTTGGTCCGTCTTCGCGTATTTTATGCAAAACGTTTCCAATATAAAATAGTTTCACGTGACTCTTTCGCGTCGTGGTCGTCACTTTTGGTCGTTTAGTCGTCGGTTTGTTCTTCTGTTGACTGTTATAGTAGTTGGGATTGTTTTCAGAGTCATTGGGAATAGGTCGAGGTTTACTAGGTTTCATTGGTTTGGATGAATCTCCGTAAATTGATTCGACCAGGTCGTTTTTTTCAGGTTGTCTTATATTAGTCCATTCGGGTCGTTTTGTCACTTTAGAGTCCATTGCAAGGCCATAGTTTGAATCTTGGGCAAGACCAGGTCGAGGATAGTATAAAGACCCCGACGGGTTGTACGGACCGTCGAAAATTGGTCGTTGTAATGGATAAGGATGAATTGGATCTTGAACAGGTCGATTATTCGACGCACCATAACCCGAGTCAAAATTAGAATCGTCAAATGATTGGTAATTAGGGGGCTTTGGTCGTCGAGTCGTATATGGAGGTCTTGTATAATACGAGTCATAGTAGGAATTTTGGGGTTTTACCGTATATCGTTTAGTCGTTGCAAAATTTTGGTTGTAAAAATCATTAGGTCTGTTGTAGTCGGTAGGTTTGTAGTAGTCGTTAGGTTTGTTGTAGTCATTAGGTTTGGAGTAGTCATTAGGTTTGGAGTAGTCATTAGGTTTGTTGTAGTCATTAGGTTTGGAGTAGTCATTAGGTTTGTTATAGTTGTTTATATAGTCATTAGTAGGTCGATTTTGATAAGTTGGTCTAAAAGTCTCGTCATGATATGTTCGAGGAGTTGTCGAGTCTTTCTGTACTATTCCAATTAAGTACGTTAAGTCGTTCATAGGGTAATTGGGGCGAGGGTAAGTTTGAGTTCCGTCATAGTGTAAATCTAATCTGTCTTGGTTACTAACAACGGGTCGAGGTCGATAAGGTCGTCTAGTTGGATTTGTAATAATCGACTGGAACGTTTGAATTCCATACTTTGTCGTGGTGGTATTTAAAAAGTCGTTTTGGGACGGTCGGGAAGTCATTTTAAACCGAGAGGGATCAGGAAACTCGTCGTACCAGTCTTCACTTCCATAGCCGTGTTTGTCGGGAAGTTGGGGAGGTTTTTTGGTAAAAATTGTCAGTTTTTCTGCATGAGGTTTGTTGTTAGTTTCGTCAAGCAGTTCGATTACCTCGTAATTGTCGTCACGGTCAGTTTTTTGGTCAATTTTCGCTTGAGATTTTAAGTCAGATGAGTTCGTCAAAAGGGAACTTTTAGCGTTGAAGTTGTCATTAGTTTGAACTGTTTCTTCGATTGTCACAAGTAAGTCTTGTGGTAAAGATACAATTTCGTCATTTGGTTGGTTTTTATTTTCCATTTTTTCTTTAATTGGACTCTTTTTGATAATGTTGTCACGAACTTCGAGCCATGGATTGAGTTCGAAAGAATTTAGTACCAATTCGGTACATTTGACGCGTTCGTTTCGAAAGTTATCTGGTGTTAGAAAGGCGAATGGCTGAAGGGTTTTGATATGATCCATCGTTTGGCAAAGGGTTTGAGCTAGGGTTACTTTTCGGATTTGCTGTAATTGTGGCAGTGTGAAAGATGACTCAAAATCACCGTTTTCGTACCAGAAACGATCGCCACGTCGTAAATTTGAGAACTGTTGTGCGATGATACATGCAAAAGTTGGTCCGACAAGACCACGACGAACAGGTTTTTCAGCCAAACCTCCAGTGAAGAGGTCAATATCATCGACGTGCTGATAGACCGACTTTAATCGGAAAAGTGTTTCCTCTGAAGAAATAATCGGAGCCAAATCAGACCAAGTCGTTACACTGTCAAGTCCACATGGTTCACGCCACGCTGTATAACTAGGAATACCATGGTCGCGTCCACGTTGTATATTAATCGACGCCAAATCCATTCCAAATGGAAAACCTGTAAGAAGTCTATTAAAGTCTTATTCTCTCAACAATTCATTACATTTTCATACGTCCAGTTTGAAATAAACGATTTGTTAACTCTTCTGTGATGAACTCATCTCGTCGTTGAGTCGGTTGGTTGCACATACCAAGTAAAATTCGGTCCACTGAACCCGAGTCCCATATGTTAATTGGATTTGTATGCTCATCATGCAAAGATACATCTAGAAATCAGATAGAAAATAAATAATTCCATTAAAATTAAATTTCTAAGACTTACTATTAAAAATTGGACGATGATTACTGTCGGCTCGAATGAAACTGTGCTGAACTAAACTATGTCCAAATCGATAAGCCGCAGTTGAAAACTCGTTGGCTGGACTTGGATCTCGATTTACGTCGTATTTGTCATAATAACCTTTGCGTAGGACTTGCAGATCGAATAATTCGATCACTTCAGGACCAAGAATAACCGGAAGAAATTCCCGATATGTTATGTGTTGGATCATTGCTCCAATTATTCTTCTGGTTTCCTGATAGATTTTTTCATCACTCCAATGGGAATTGATTTGAGCCAATGATTGAGCTAGTAAATTATGTTGGCGTATCCAAACTATATGCATTGCTGTTAACCCGGGTTGTTCACTTACTCGATTATCTCCAGCCCGGAAACACATACTACTGATGGCCCCGCGATTACAAAGCTCCGATTCTTCTCGACTCGGAGGCAAGTTGGTTGTGGCGTACGCTAACATACCTAAAAAATCAGAAGACATGTAGAAAGATAAAAAGTGAAAATGGGGAAAGTCATACCATTGCGAAATGTACGTAAGGAGTCAGCCTGTCGTACAGAGCTACCATAAATATTTGATCCATCAATGAAGGAGGTCACCTGGTTGATTTGCTCACGCCAGCCTAGGGCGCAATCGACTCGCGAAGTAGGAGCACTCCGCACGAATTCCATGCAGCGGATGCTGTGCGGCGCCAAAAACCAGTCATTCGAAGGAACTTCAATTGGAAGACAGTCCACGTGCTAGACAATCAAATTAAGACTTTTAGATGCAAAAGATCATAATTTTTTAAGCTTAAAAATTCATCCTTCTTGTAAGGTTCTTTTAACGACTTACTAGAAGATCATTAGGTTGAAAATCTCGTCCTCCATTTCGACAGCAACGTGGTACTGATCCATTAAATCCACGAGATTGTGCTGATTGGGTGATGTCATGATCTAAAAACTGCCCCCATTGCATTAAAAGCGTTGTTACTGCCGATAGTTCCACGTATCGATCTGTATGGATGGTCGAGCTAATCAATCGAGGCGATGGTAACTTTTGATTTCCAACAACTGATCGACGAACACTTTGAATTCCTGAAATCCGATAGAAGAGATAATATCGCGAAATGGATACATTTGCTGTATAAAGATGTATACCATCATCGTATTGCGGTTTTAAAAATCGCATTAAGGGCATTAGTGAGGAGCCGCGTCTTGGGTCCAATGCGTTATTGCACGTTCCATCTGCAGTTCGATAGCGTTGCGACGCCGGCGAGCATCGTGGAACACCGCGTAGCGGACATAGATCATGGAGTGGCGTGTTTTTCAGCGTCGATCGCGTACGTGCAAACACTTCAGCAGGCGTTTCCCGGCTTTTCGCATTGACCAATCTGCGGAAAATTATCAAATTCAGTGGTACACTAACTGCACAGCCGTGTATCCATTCCCACATAATGGGAAATTGGCCGCGGGAGAAAGAGAAAATAATTCATTTTTATTGGGTTTTCAACTTAAATATTTTATCATAATATTGCGAGAGTCCCGAAAATTACCGCTTTATTTGCGATTTGTTTATGCCTCGCTAGTTTTACGACAAATGGTCGCTTTGGTACATTTTATCGTTGGAATTTTTCGCAAGTTTTTCATCAACCAATATGTTTGGAACGATAAACTTTTTATTATCTTTAAAGAAAATGCTTCTGGGTTATTGTTTTGATGTGTAACTTTAACACTTTCTTTTTATCGTGTGCAGTGGAAATTAAGGTCAGAGAAAATTACTCTCTAAAATGATTCGATCTTATTTCTCGAATCGTTATCACGATTTTTTTGGGATTTTGAAACATTCGATTTATGGGTATGTAGACTTAAAGGGATCATCGAGAAGTGAAAGACAAATGATAGTCATGATAGTCGCGTTATCGTGCGACTTGCATGAAATTCGGTTTATCTGATGGTTGTATTTTTTTTCGGATATTAAAATTCACGTTCTTATAATTTTTATAAGGAAAAAAAAGCCAATAGAAAATAAAGCATTGAGTTGTTACAGTTAAAATGTGACGGAAAATAAGAAAATGTTTAGTACACTTACAATAATTAAAGATAAACTTGTAGAACTTCAATGTTAACGTTGAAAATATCAGGTCAAATATAGTAATTACATCAAAAAATTGGGTATGGAGTAGGTATCTTAATGTCAGCAATAAATTTATTTAAAAATTGGTTGTCTGTAAAGTCAGTTTACGGACGATAGTTTTACGTGATAAAGAACAACTAATTGATGAAAAATTGCGTACTTTTACGAATTGAATTATTATCACTGAATTATCATTATTTTGTATAATACAAAGGAGTTAAGAGAAATTAAATCTTATTAATTAAATTGTAAAAGAAAAACACAAAACACGTTTTCTAGGATTTAACAATAATATCGTGCCTCTCTATCACTTGTATCGCGTTCTCGCTTGCACGCACAGGCTCAAATAGAACGTGACAAAATGGACGTTATTTTTCAGACTGGCTGTCGTAGTTCATCAATTTATTAGACGTTATCACGTCAAAATCACCTTCGCTAAATATAACATTATTGAAGGAACAAAAATTTAAAGAAAATTGATAATGATAATACATGGTAATGATAAATATAATTAATGATACATTTATAATTAAGAAAAACATTTTTCAAATAAAACTAAGAGAAATAAAAATAATAAACCCTTATGAAATTAAAAAAGATACGAGGTAAAAGGGAAAACTCAATTATTTCTCTTCACAGTCTAAGAAAAACTCAAATCACTTCCCTTCCGTCAATTTTAATTAACCATTTTTATAAGTAGATATCTTTAAAAAAAATTGAAACCAATGGGGACATGGAATGGAGAATTTTTTAACTTTTTACTGTTCAAGTTTCCTTTTCAACTTTTAAATAGAGATTCAAAAACGTGAAAAATTAGGTTCTCCTGAAGTTGATGGATTGTAATCAGACTTTTCTTTGAACCCCATTTTTCGCCCACCTATGACTAGAATTTCTAAAAACTCTGCCTTATCCGATAAGACTGGAATAAGATTGGAACTATTCAGTGGTCAAAAATAAAAAACGTAATTTAAACCATTTTCCAGTTCTGATTATAAATCCAGTCTAACAATAAGTCTGTCCAGTTATAAGTCCAGTCTAATGCAAATGATAGAGTAGTGGCTATCTGTGACTTCATTTATGTAAAATTTAAAATAAATAACTACAATTTCACTTAAAGAAAATTCTGTCTATGAAGAGAGAAAATTTAAGATCACCTTACTGCTAGAAAATTTTGTTACAAATAAATTATATTCAATGGTAACTTTAATTTGATTTTTAATAGTTTTTTCGACCCTTGCATGAATGAAATAAAAAAATAACAAACGTAGAGGTTTGTTATATAGCAATGGAGATTCAAAATTGCAAAGTTAAAATTGAAAAAAGTTGATAATTTAGGAGTAGGACTAAAAAAAAGAGAAAACTTTCAATTCCCTTCTTAAGAGTAAAATTTTGAGGAATCCTTTCATACTGGAATTTTCAGTCCTCTTAGAAAAAATACTTTAAGCAATTATCAGGTGAAAAAACCAGTTTTTTTATTTCAACAATTTATTTTCTTTTTACACTACGTTTTGGCGGTGTTATTCCGACTTCTTCAGATATCTTGACAATTGTTATACCAAAATTATAAATTTATATTCAAATTATATTTTTATTATATTTGGTATAACAATTTTCAAGATATCTGAGTAAGTCGGAATAACACCGACGAAACGTAGTGTAAAAGAAAATAAATTGTTAAAATAAAAAATTGGTCTTTTCACTTGATAATTGCTTAAAACATTAAACTATTAAGACCTGAAAATTAATATTATTAGAAAAAAATACTTTGATAATTTATATTTTTATTTTAAATGGTTCAGTTTTCAACTTGTTTGTCAGACAAGCCTGGTACTGTTTTATTAATAGAAGTAGATAACTATGGAAAATGAGCGATAGATTTAGTTTATTTCTATACAATAATTCGAGTAGTACATAAGAAATAAAACATTAAATATTTTTTAATTGATTTGTAAGTGAACTATGAATTGTTGTGAGAAAACCATGAAATGATAATAGATTAACCGAGATGAGAAAACTTACATTTTCCTTGAAAACTAAATCACTTTATTAAATTCCGTCCACTTAACACGACTGTCTTCATTTTCGTCCTCATCATCGCCATCCACATCTTGAAACCATCGAAAACTCCAATTGCAATCAGTCACCAATTACTAAAACCACCAAAGTCTCACCAATGCCAGATGATGACGATGAAGACGAAAACGAAGACACATCGCGGATGTCGCAAAGCTTTACGCGATCACTTTCATCGGCGCCGTATCCTCGTATGATTTGAACGAAAGTCACAGTGTGCATCAAACTAAATAAGTGAAAAATCCCACCACATGACTAAATCGCATTCATTTGACACAAGAAAAAGTAAAATTGGGGAAAGAAGCAAACAAAGAGCGCAGCCAGAGACAGAAGGCAACCAAGTGGGAACGTGAATAAGGGGGACACCAAAACCATGTTCAGACCGCACAGTGCATGTATGAACACATTGAAGACATGAAGAAGAACGAACTGAAATTATAATAAATATCCATATAGATATAAATAACAATACATATTATAATATATTTCTCAAATTGACACACATCAACGTTCTCCATCCACTTTTTGGCCTTAAGAAATATCAAAAGAAAGCGAACATTTCTTGATTCTATGTCTCTTCCAATGAAACCACATCTGGTTTTTTTAAAATAATATAACGCGGAACAAGATTAATTGCATGGAAGCAAACTAAAGATTTGCTCAAAAATTAAACGAATCACATTCATTCAATCTTTCAAACATGCTGTATTCAATTTCACGCTAAACGCAAGTTGAACTCATTAAGTTACAGATGCGTTGATTACGCCATTAAATGATGGCTTTAATTTCCGTTAATTGCAAGATAGAGTGGTTTACTTAATTAATTGCTTAGAAACAGAACCCAAATGCATCTTTTCACCATCTTTTTTCATTGTACTATAATTGACAACAGATACTAAATAAGCTAGTAGACTGTCTTCCGGAATACAAAAACATTGTAGAAATACTTTATTGAATTTTAATGTAATTCAATAGTTTCCTCTAGTTGCAACTATAATATGAAGTCTTCATGTTATTATATCTCAATTTAATCAATAGACGGTGAGAAATAACATGACAAAAACGATATCGAGGGAGATGAATACAAACAAGTAATATAAACTTAAGTTAATGGAGTTTTGTATAGTTTTTTCTTTAGTTCCCATATAATACTTGTTAATTACATTTACCTATTGCGAATGATTCGATGGGATGTCAGTAAAATGATCGTTGCGAAAAAATTTCTTTCAATTATAAATATTCATTCTTCCATTCGCTTCGAAGAATATTAATATAATAACTTCTTGGAGTTAAAAAAAAACAATAAGATAAAATAAAATATTGAGTAATATTTAAGACATTTATAGTAAAATATGAAAATTGCATCCTTTCTTTTATAAATTTTTATCCCTTTACGAGTATAGAATTACATTAGAAATGCCCAGGACATAGTTTCAGATGAAGAATAGGAGTGGCAAAATTTGGACTTTTAAATTGAAAATTCTTTTGATGTTGTAGGAAAGTAGGTGAAGAAATATTTATCTTTAAAATGGTCTTGAATAGAATTATAACTATGCATAATGGAGATAATTTCATATTTTTAGTTCACTGTAATAACAATTTAAATACTGACCAATTAGTAAAATGAATTGACCAAATATGACCAATAATATAATTTTAATTGGGTTTAAATGAGATGCAAACTATTTACACTTACTTTTTATCCCCAATTTTTCAGCTTTTTATATTTAACTAGCTGATATCCGCCCGCTTCGCTGGACATAGCTAAATTTAACTGAGTGATTAATAGAAACCATGTTTAGCTACGTTGACATAGAAAGTTATTCCTCAGGAATCGTAAATTTTCTAGAGTGATAGATATTTTTGTATTTTTACCCGGCTAGAAATCTCACTATTTGCAGTTCAGTATTCTTTCAATGGATTATTAATCAATGAATTAAAATTTACATTTGTTGTTACCATGGAAACATAAAGCGCCAGATATGACGTCACATTTTTCATTAAGATTATATTTTAATTGTTTTTAGTATTTTCCGTTACTTATTATTTATCTTTCTCACCGTTTAAACCTTCCCTGAACTTCTCGAGCCATTCTCGAGTTTTAGCGAGACTAACGAACAGAAATTGATTTTTATATATATAGATTTAGTCACAATAAAACTATTTTTGATACTATAGACATTTAGTTATCGTGAAGTATCTAATGAATGATTTTTACTAATGTAAGTTTTTAGAAAATGAGATAGCATATTTCACAGTATCATAGGGTGGTATTAGGGTTAAATCCGGCTCTGTTCTTTCTTATGTATAAAAATACACAGGTCGTTGGTATCATTTTATGTCCTAAAGTATTTGGTGAATTTCAATAAGTTTAAAAAATATCCCCTATGATAAAAATGCCTCCTTTATAAAAGTTTACTTGGTTTGTGTATTGATTTCATAACCAGCGCTGGGTTTACATCTAGGCCCGTAAGGCTCGGACCTAGGGCAGTAAAATTTAAGGGACGTCAAAAACTTAGGGACGACAACATATTGAAGGCATACAAATAAAATCATTAGATAAAGCATGTAAATAAAGATAAATTGAAAATAGATTTGGATTTATTTTGTACCGACAAAAATTTTTCTGTTAAAATAACTAACTTATATTTTCTTAAAACGTTTTCTCTCGTTTCTTTAAAACGTAGACATGTTTACCTATTTATGTAAAGACTTCTTAATTAATTATTATCTATACGACTTAAATAAATATTAATATCATTGAGTTTCAAGTACAATACTAACGTAAAATTGTCAATTTTTCACACACTTGGATTCTTAAAAGTGTCTTCATTTTCTTTTTGCCTAGCATATGCTTACTTACTTTTCTTCCTCACTTTTTCCAAAACTAATAAACACAAATACTAATACTAATAAAATTTCTTTTATTTTTGAATTTTTATAACTTTGGAACAGTTAATTGAAACAACAGTTCAACAACAACAACAGAAAGGGTGTTTTTTGAACTATAATATCTTTGAAACGGTTGATCTAAGAAAATGTTTTAAGGACGTTTTTTGAACAACGTCAAATTTCCTTTAACTCCTTTTTTTAGATTGTTGTTATAATGAACTGTTCCAAAGTTATAAAAGTTAATTATCAAACAAAATCTTGTTTTATTAAAATAGAAAAAATGGATTTAAGCAAGCCGTAATAATGATATTAAGAGCTCGTTTGGCGCTAGAATGTTTGTATTAATATATACTATCAATTGTTGGACACCATAAGAAAAAATAAATTGTTTTTTTGAAAGAAGACCAACATAATATTTTATATAATATAGAAGAAGATATCAATAAAACAGGCAATACGTACGTCGTACAATAGCGCTATGCCAACATAACTTTTGTCATTTGTAAAAGATAAAAATAGTTCCTGTGGGTTATCCTTAGATGATAGACATATACCGTCGCGGTTTTTTTTATCAATATTTTTAAGATACACAATTTCGCCGCATATATGTTTGATCTATGTCGTAAGGTTAAGCCAGCGTTTGCAATTTAAGTGCACAAAAATATGCTTGTTATGACATTACGTTACAAATATTAGAATTTCCCGACTTTTCTCTACTAAATTATGTATAAATTATGGCTATTATGTTACCCAGGACTAATAGCTATATAAGAAAAAAAGTTTCACAAAATCCGTTCAGTAGTTTTTGCGATAAAGATGCACAGCAAAGAAATAGACAAAAAATTTCTACAGTTTTATTATATATATAGATATAGATATTCTTTGATAATTAAGAATTCATGACTAGATAAATTAAAAAACTCTTTGTATATAAAAAGAGCGGCACGTCAAATAGAGCCTATATGGTGACATCAAACTTAAATTCACCTTTGTTTGGAACTAAAAATATTTTATTGTTTTTGAGCAAAATATTTGCGTAATGGCATTGAGTCTTGGTTCTTATTTTGATAGATAAATACGTAGAAGGTATGAACTAGAGGGGTAATGGGGTCAGGTTAAGGACAGTTTTTATTAGAATACTATTATCAGTAATAGGCAATCAGACATAATTTAAGACAGTTAGTTAACTTATTTATCATTCAAAGAATATGTAAGCATTCATCAAATAAAATTATTTTTGGTAGATAATTGTAATAAGGTTTTGAAGGGTTTTTTGTTCCTAAATAAACAATATTACCTAATTCATCTTGGATATTATTCACATTGTGTTATAAAGTATGAGATTTGCTTATTTTGGCTTTAATTATACTTATTGAATAAATTTAAATTCCAACAATATCTAATATTTCGATTAGTTTGACCATAAAACTTTAAGGACGATCAAAAAAATCCACAATTATTTTCTGAAATCATGCATTGATGATACCAATTATTATAAACCATAGACTATTCACTATATAATATAGGAAAAAGAAAATTTTTTGCTTATTTTTCCTATTTTTATATAACAAAAACGAACTATTTGTTTTAACGAACTGCTTCGATTTGAATATTTAGAGAAATTAAAATTTCTTTCCGAATTATATAAGCAATCGATATTTGATTTCAAATATTTCTACTTTCTTAACGAAAAAAAAATATCTATATTAAATCAGGAAACAAACGCGATCATGCATTTTGATTTTCATATAACAATGAACAAAAAACGGCACACGGAAAATCGGAAAAAACGACCATACGTGACAATCTGTTGAGAATCGATCGAGATGATCATTGAAGCGATTTCGAAGGAGAATTTTCAAATATTCAAACAACTCGTAATAAACTCGTCGCTTCCTCGATTTCCGAATAAATTGAATTGTTGCCCGAATCGGTTCGATTCATCGACTCGTTTCATTAGTTTTCCAAACAAACAAAAAATCATCATAAATCGAGATAATAACTTCCTTCTATTAACGACAAAATGAAACTTGAACATTTAACTTGTTTAAAAATTTAATATTGATGAGAACCATTTGAATATTATACTTTGAAATTTTTTTCGATGCATGGTGTCCTTGACCTTCCGACTTTGTACACTAATTGACATGGAAATCAAATATCCAAAACCCACATTAGAATTAATTTCTCGTGACTGAAAAATATCGAGCCCACAAACTCTTCCAGAAACTTTCTAAACGACTTTCTATTTTGAAAACGAATCTACATTCGATTTAATCGAATCAAACTTGCGACCACTTGCTCTTCCTCTCAACTATAAAAAAATTCAAATTTTTCCTCGAGCTATTTTTTCAAGTTAAGTCCCCAATAGAAAGCGCGATTATTTGAAATGGGCCTTTTTTGTTTTATCCCTTATATCGTGTCTTTAACCTTAATCGTATCGGACGTGCCCTTATCTTATCGCTCGGGAAAATAATAAATGAATCCAATTTTACGAGGAGATGAGATAAGAAAATTTGCTCCAAATCCAATTTCTCAACAATCCAATCCAATAATTAGAATAATCCAAGATTGGCTTCGGGGAGTATCTTGAAAATTCAACGTGCATCTTTTCGATTTTCCCTTAGTCGTTCTGAAATAACGCATCGTTTATTTCCACATCTGTTTTTCTCGTTTCGTATAATAAAAAGAAAGTTTTTTAATATGTGAATTTGTAAGAGAACGATGGGTGAGGTCTCGTTTTTTTTTTTTTTTTTTTTTTTTTTTTTTTTTTTTTTTTTTTTTTTTTTATAAGAACAAGAACTAACCACGCATATATAGAATGTCGTTCTTGTAGTGTGTCATCAACATTTTTCCGACAATTACATACAAAAGATACAACAATAATAATAATGGATATTATAAAAGAGACGTCCAGAAAAAAGAAATACAGAAATGAGTCAAGGGAGGGATTTTTTTTTTAAAAGAGACAAATGAGAAAATTCGTGAAACTTCATTGTGTATTTTTCTTTAGCCCCGGTTCCATTTTTCTCTGAAAAAATTAATAACTTGCAATTTTTATATGTTTCTTATTTTTTTTCTTTCGTCAACCTAATCAAGTTTAGTCTTTCATGAGTTTTTAATTAGTTGCATTATTAGCGTTTGTGCCACGTTTTCGGCTACTTAAAATTGCATTTTAGCAGACATGTTTGGCCTTAATCGTTCCACTCGTTGCACCTAATTTCAACGATCGTTGGCACGTTTTGAACTTTTTATGAAATTTTTGTCGTGATGAAGCTTAACGTTTAACACGTTTAACGTTTTCACGTTCGTTATTAGATCTTGAAGACTCTGTGACAACCAGAAAATGAAAAAATAAACTCAAGCACTTACTTGGAAAGCTTTGTTGAAAATTTAAAATCAACTCAACTACTTAGGTACGAGAGAAATTTGTTGGATATTCTTCTTTTATTTCAACTGCTTCTTTTAACGATAATGATAGCAATTGAGTAAATTATACGGTGATTACATGAAGCAATTGATGGATGTTTATTTACTTTTTTTTTTTGGTGGAAAATGAAATTTTTTTATGTAATAAATGGAGAAATATTTATTATAATATAAATAAAAAATTGATATTGGGTAATTATTTACGTTTAAGAACTAATTATTGTTTTCTCTGTGGAATTAACGTTCCGTTTTCTGTATAACGAGACTTTCGATCGTTCGCTCAGACCTTAGAGAGATCATTTACTATGGAAATTGAACTCAATAATAACTATAATTTCCATGAATATTCATCATATTTTAGTTTTTGGTAATTTTTTGTGTAATTTCAACATGCTTTAGAACAATTAAAATTTTAAGGTTTAATAACTACAAATACTTCTTTATAGTATTTATCTCGTTACATGCTTATAATTAGTTTAAATTATTACATCAGTGGCGAACAATACTGCCAACAGAGGCAACTCCCCCTCCCAAACCCAATAACGATATTAAGTACTTAGTATTCAGTAATCTTCTTCTATATAAATAAAATGATAGCTCTCTTCTAATGTTCGCTTTTAACTCAAAAATTACTGGATGGATTTCGATCAATTTTTGTTTGTTTTACTTCTTATATACTTGGTCCTTATCTAAAAAAAGAATTATTACGATATCTTAATTAAAAACAAACTAATAAAAGTCTTAAAAATGTGATTTTTACTAGCAAAACGCGTTAAGCGGTGGATTTTTCGTCGCCTTGATAGAGTGGGGCAAACGGTTTAGTGCGCATGGGCTGGAGAGAGAATTTTTCTCCTTTCACTGCTTACTGATTATTTCATATTTGAGTGTAGACTTAATGAAGCTCAGCGAGATATTAGATTAATAAAGATTTTTTGGACTCTATCTTCTATTTGTTTGGCAGATTTCAAAATATTTTTTAAAATTCTCTTTTAGAATTTTTTATATTTTACTGTAAATACAGATTCAAAATATTTTTTTAAGTTACAACCGTTACAGTAATCAAATTACATTTCAACACTCCCTTTTATTATTGCACTTATATTTTTTAACCAGAAAGAGTTACCTAAGTTAGCGAGAAACATTTTTTTTAAATTTAACTATATGCCAAAAAATTGCTCCCTCTGAATCCGCAATTTCTCCAAGTGTATAGTTATTAATTGATTTATAATTAATTTTTCAAAAATTTGCAAACTTAAAATTAAAATTGCTGTAAAATACAAAAAAGTCACTTTTCAATTTTTTGTATATTGCTCCTTAAATGCTCTTTCCGGGTCTGCAATTGCTCCAGGTCTATAGTGTGGTTAATAGTTAATTAATAATTAAATGAAAAAAAAAAATTTTCAAACTCAAGAATTAAAATCGCTATAAACCCAAAATAATTTTTAACTGAAATTTTTATTTTTCTTTTTTTTTTAAGTTCTCTATCTGCTTTTTTCATTACGGAAATAATTCATCAAATTTTTACAATATTTTTAGTAATTAATTATTTGTAACTATTTATACATGTATTGTTATACTATGACGTCATCCATTGCCGTTGGATCTTATAAACATTAATAGTTTAAGAATTGAATTACCAATTAACTATACACCTGGAGCAATTGCAGATCTGGAAAGAGCATTTAAGGAACAATTTTTTGAAAAAAAAAAACAATAAAAACAGTGGTTATTTTGGATTATATCGCAATTTTTATTTTTGAATTAACACATTTTTGAAAAATGAATTATTGATTAAATAATAACTATACACTTAAAGCAATAGCGGATTCTGAAGGAGCAATTTAGGAGCAATTTTTTGGCATATAGTTAAAATGTTCTACGCTAAGCTCTTTCCGGTTATTTTAAATATATTTTTGCCTTCATTTTTTAAAATTTTTTTCTTCTGTAAATTAAATTTATTCTTAACATAATAACCTACGCAGACGACGTCGCGGGTATTAGCTAGTATAGAATAGAATAATTACTGAATGATAAACTTTGCTACTGAAGAACCGCTGCGGATAAAAACATGAAGTGTGAACCTATTTAATTTTTGATATTCTAACTATAAGTGGAGTAAGGAGAGGGTTAATTATATTAAAGGTTTTACCTTGCAATTATTAACTCAAATTCTAACTTTACACTTAATAATCTTTATGGTAATGCAAAGAATTCTTGCTTTGATATTTTCCAAATGTCTTCATTTAAAGTAGAAATTCCTAAGGTTATTTAGTTTAGCCCCCCTCCCCCCTAAATTGTTTTACAACCTAATTATTAGCACCTGAGGCTAGTATCGCTCCCCTAAATCATTTCAGCGCCGGAATCACTAACTAAGAGGTTCAAAAAACCACTAAAATTGTATAGTAATTCACTAAAAGAACTATGAATGCCATAAAGATTTATTCATTTATAGTAAAAGTATTATATAACCATACTAATTGTACCCACGACTTCGTTCACGTGAGTTTTAAAACATTGCTTATCCAACAAAATGTTATCAAAATCCCTTCACAACTAAAACAGCCAAATTTCAGCGTGTTTTTGTTTGAACCATTTTTTCTACTTTTTCGTGGAAATTAGACATTTTCCCGCAGTAAAAAATATCCTAGATAATGACTCAGATAGTAAGTTATCACCATACCAAATTTTATCAAAATCTGTCCACCGATTTGCGTGTGATACAGTAACAGACAAACATTTTTATAATGCTAGATTTGGTCTCTGTATCGATAATAACAACTATTCGAATTAAATTTTTAAAATAATTTTCAATATAAAGATACGGCTTGGTTACAATTTTGTTATATTTATTTTCAATCGCATTAAAACCAACTTCCCAGACTGAAAGCTTAAGAAAATTTGCATAGAAGTGGTTTTCCTAAGTTTAGTAACCAAAATTGAGTAAGTTTTTGAAAAATGTTTTTGGGACCACAATTTCTTCCACACAATTTTTGTGATTCCTGCGTTAATTAATATTAGTAAAATAACAACTAATGAAGAGCCTAGAAACCTTTTGCACTCCTTTTGCTATGCTACTCACATCCAAAAAAGGCCACGACTAAATTTTAACTAAAAACCGATAACATGAAAGAAACAAGTCGCCTGTATTAGGTATATCCAATAAAAAATCAATTCAATTTCCACACATTCCGACAAATCAGGATTCCAACGATTACATAAAGAATGAAACATTCAATTCCAAATTGAGAAATCTAGGAAAGAAAATTCCATGCGTTTCACAAGACATCCCAACTTCCTGTTCCCAAACAATAGTTTCTATTTTAACCAAAGAGAAGAATCGGTTTTTTTCCCTCAATTTGTCCTCTTCCTCATCTCTCTATACTAAAACCATTATTAAACACCAGTAAAACCTTTTAAAATCACTTGTGCTAACAACAAACAATTAACACACATAACAAAACTTTCTTTTTCAAAAAAACCTCGTCGTCTATATTAAAATAATTATTAATATTTCAAACATCGAGGAGGATGCTTTTTGTCGGCTTCTATTTAAAAACCATTTGTTAAACGGAATTAACTGAGTTGATGTTTTAATATTTATTTTTTCGAGAGATAATTGTTGAGTGTGGAGTTTTTGTCCACGCTTGACAAAGATTTATAATACGCACGGATGGACGATAAACGTTGTCATTTCCTTTTTATTGTCGTCTAATGTTTTGGAAAGTTTAATTTTTCGATTTCTATACAATTTTCTCGTCGCAAGTCCTCAGACAGAGAAAACGATGCGGATTTGGAGGAGTTTTCTTTGACAGAGAAGACATGTTTAGTGATGGTAATAATAGAGTCGAGTGCAGTTGAAAAAAAAACAAACTTTTACTTATTTCAATGAATTTATTAATAAATCAGTCAAAGACAATTGACCAAGACAAAGTAATAGGTTGAGGATTTAACTATCCATTAAATAAATTGTACATTTATTGAAATTAATATTTATTTGAAATTGCCAAGCTGTCGAGTTTATAATATAGTAAGATGTGCAAAACACAGGTGGGCTGCATCAAGGATAAAATTCATTTGCATAAAATTTCAAAAAACATCCAAATATTTCATACATATATGAAGGATATTATAAGATTATGCAGAAAAATTTTTTAACTGCTGGTTTCTACAAAACAATAAAAATTAATCAAGTAGTTTATATATTGGCTATGACCAAAAAAAAAAAACTTTGGGTCCTGAATGGCGGAAATGCTCCAAAGGTCAATTTTATTTAAAAAAAAAAATGTTAGGTATCAGTTCTAATATGAAATTGGAGTAAAGAACAATTTTTTAGAATATATTCAACAGGCAGAGGCGGTTTATAAATAAAGTTCTAAGAAAAATGAGAAATGAGAAAAATACGAACCAACAAAAGGAATACTGCAAAGTATGGTACAAAAATAGACATACTACCAAACATTTATATGAAAGATAAAGGTAAAAATAAAAGTCAACTTTGATTCTGGGAAATAATATAGCCATAAATATCTACACCCACTTATCAATAACAAAATTATGGTTGAAAAATTTTATGACTAGAATAGAGTTGGATGTAGTACTAATAAAATATGAAAGACAGAGAAAAATAAAACAATCTATGATCTAGATCAGTGCTTCTAAAACTTTTTGGGGTCGCGGCCCCCCTTGAATCCACGGTAATAGATCACGGCCCCCCATTTTTTGTTTAGTTCAGATTAGTTAGAAAAACTATTTTTGATTTTTATTATGATATAGTTATATGTTACAGTTAAAGTGTGAATTCCGTAAATGTATTCACTTACTAGTCAATGCATGCATTTACTAATTTTAGCAGTAAAAGCATGAAAAAAATAGGATAATTATGCTAAATCGATAGACTGTGTTGTAAGCAGTTGCAAAAATCATTTCAACATTTCAATACATTATCGAAATTTCATAGTTATAATCCAAGCATTTGGATATTTAAACAGTTAAACTTATTAAACGATAATAATTTATTTGTTATATTTGCGAATCTTCGCGCCACCGATGCGGGTAGGCCACGGCCCCTACTTTAAGAAGCACTGATCTAGATCAGTGTTTCCCAAAGTGTGGTACGCGTACACCTAGGGATACAACTATACAAGAAGAGTTTGGTGGAGGTACGTGTTGCACTGGAGTTAGGTGAGGATATTTGTTGCACTGGTTTTCTTAATAAAAATGATTACCATTAAGTTATATCCATTTTTGTGACAAGCGCTTACGAAATTTAAACAAGGGGTACGTATATTTCAAAAGTTTGGGAAACACTGATCTAGACGTACAACATTTATACGTAATCTTTAATAAATAATTATTACAGTTTTAAAACGGTTTTTAGAACAACATATAAGATTTCACCTAACACCTAAAACAAATTTTAAAAAAGATCACCTATTGGCGCTGTGGTTAGAGCAATTTCTCTCCCCGCTTCATGCGTCAAGTGGTTCTGGGTTTGATCCCCGTTGAATTCTAGACTTAAGATTCTAGACCTAAGATATAATCGACCAACAGAAATTCTCTGTGTTTAGACAGTCGTGATATGACCTTAGATGTTAAAGCGACTTAAAATACCAAAAAAAAAAAATTAAAAAAAGCGTTATTTGAAATGAAATAAGGTTCTTTTGAAATGAAAAAGGTTGTACTTGAAGCAAAAAAATACAATAGAAAACTGTACTATTGTAAATTGTAAAGTCCGTGGAGATATCTTGAGTTGAGTTCAATGTCTTATTTTTTCTGGTCTGTCTTTCATGTTTTTTTTGTTTAAAGTCGTTTTAATAACTAAGGTCATATGACGACTGTCTAAACACAGAGAATTTCTGTTGATCAATTATATCTTAGGTCTAGGATCTTAACGCTAGAATTCAACGGGAATCAAACCCAGTACCACTTGACGCATGAAGCGGAGAGAGCAATTGCTCTAACCATGGCGCCAATAGGTGGTCCTCTTTCATATTTTATTAGTACTAAATTCAAATTCAGGTCTCTTCTATTCATAGAAGTTTTTCTATTATTAGTATGATATTGTAAAATGAGTGTACATTTTGTTTGTTATAATACTTCAAAGTACCAAAGATCGATATTATTTTTAACATTATCTTCATAAATGATTAACACTACATCTATTTCTGTTCTTACATTCTATCCATAAATTAAAATTGTCCTTTTGTTACGTCTTTAGGTTTTTATAGTTGTATTTATTAACCGTGTTTCTTTTGAAATGAAAAGAATTGTATTTAAAGTAAAAAAACTAATAGAAAATGTCTAATGAGTAAAACAGAGATGATTACACTACGCAGAAAGGCTCATTTAAAACGCTTTTCTGGCTTGAGAGACCAAAATCAAGGCCTCGCACTGGAGTAATACTCCGGGGTATAGACAAGCTAAGAAATTCATAAAGTACTCCAAGAAGAGAACTCTTGACATATTGTCACTCGGCAAAAGGGACGTAAGGATCCTAACAAGCCTCTATACGGGCCACTGTACCCTGAATTATCATCTTCACAAGATCGGTAAGGCCGACATTAACATATGTCGTCTCTGCTGGAAAGCGGCAGAAACGGCGGAACACATTTTGTGCTCATGTGAGGTAGCTTTCAAAAAAAGACTGCAGCATCTCGGAAAGAAGGACATGACGCCTGGCGAGATAGCAACGACAGCCCCTAGGTAGGTGCTGGATTTCTTTAAAAGCCTGGAGCCTCCCTAGTAAACACGGAGAGTCACATGACAATAGACCTCCTTGGTCGCAGTGATAGAAGGAAGGAATATCCTGGGACCCGCAAAAAGGAAAAAAATTATAAAATGGCTCATTTACACTTGCGAGTAGCCACTATACCGTGCGAGTAGTGTCTACTATACTGTTTAGCTGCTTGTTAGCTAAACAGTATAGTGGTCACTACTCGCACGGTACACTTGAATCACTTACAAGAATAACTAATCGCTAATCACTCGAACTAATCAAAATGGAAAAAAGCCTTTATATAAGAAGAAAGGAGATAAAAAAAAAACATAACGGTTCACATTTAGTTAACACTCGGTTTTATTACCTACATATATACCTAATATTATTGCGCTCTATGTATGAGCTATATTATCGCGCTCTAAAATCAATTCTTAAGAAGTAAACCTTAAAAATTTATCACCAAATATAAGATGTAATTTCGACATGGTTACTTTTTCTCAAAAATACCGAGACTGTGACTTATCAAAACATCGCTTGGCTATACCTTCGATAATAAACTATCAATGCTTGAAGGTATTAACTCTATTATTAAAGTTTTGTGAAATTGATATGCGACAACTCTTAAATCGATTTACCATGCAAACTACTTTCAAGTTTCTTTGCATCTGTTTAACATTTCATGAAAGTCTATCTGAAGGTATCTAATCATATAAAGGTACCTGCTCTTTGTTCCCAAATTAAAAGAAAAACATATATTACCCGTTATAAAAATAAATCAGCCTCATTCTCTAATTCATATCCAATTATTTAATTGGCGAAATTCCGTTTTCTACTCGTCGGAAACTAGAAAATACATTGAAACAAATTTAAGGAAAATAGCAATAAAAAAAATTATTACGCCTATTAAATTCAAACGATCCCAAAAGGAAGTTGGAGGCCAAGTAGAGAAATTTTCTAAACGATAAAGCCTTTATTTACGTACCGTTTTAATATGACAAGATACAATTAAGAATATCTACAAAACGAAAACTCTAACTTATAAAGAAAAGAAAGTTTTTCAACAAAATTTTTCAATATTTTTTTGTTTGTGTGATATAAATTGCACACTCACAAAACAATTAATTTGGAGTTAATTAAAGATTTTATACATCTCTGTGTTCCACTTGAGAAAGGTAGTGGAATGTCGCATCGTTGAAGCGCCAAATTCGAATATGCATTATTAATTTTGAATTGTAATTGACTTGGTTTAATATTCAAAGATCTAATTAGCTTGAACTTTCACTAAAATCAATTCGTACGGATCGTGCAGTCAATTATTTTGGATAGTTAAACAGTTTGTTCGCTCATTCGGGTGTCGGGTTATTTAATGAGAAAGAAAAGTGAAAATTTAATTATGTTTATGGTCAGTGTTGAGAGTTTCGAAAGGGTTTTTTTATGGCTTTAAATTTGTATTAGTTTTAAGACTTACTGTTCGGCAAGTTTAGAGGAGGCTTGCAGGGATGCGTAGCCGTATTTGGCAAAGATTTTTGCTTCCTCACGTTGGCGGCTAAATGCGGCTACGTATCGTGCAGGATTGTCGTGCTCCAACCATAGTCCTACAAAATAAAAATTTATTATTATACTTTTCCAGACTTAATAATGAACGCATATAATTTGGATGTCAAAATTAATCAAATTATGAATTCAGACGCCGATTTTTTTTTATCCTAACATTAATGTATAAACCCAAAAAGATATATAAAAATACAGTGGAAAACGATTATTACAAAATTAAAGGTACTGAAACATTTTTTAATACTGAAACAGTTTCGTCTTAAAAGAAAAAATTATAGGTAATGATAATAGCAAATAAAATAAGAAATAAGGGTAATCATAAGACTCTATTGGACCTTTTTTTTCCGTTCTATGGGTCTCAGGATATTCCTTCCCTTTATCACCGCGACCAATGAGGTCTATATTGGAACTTTAGTATTATTTCGCATAAATCGAACTCTATTATAATAATTTTCGTTATAAAAGTTTTCCACTATTATATAGTAAAATACATAAGGGGGTATCCATAAATTGCGTGAGATAAAGATAGGTGGAGGGGTTGAGTAAAATCTCACTAAATCTCATCTTGAGGGGAGGGTCATTAAAAATCTCACGTCAATCTTTAATTCCAAGAATATGTATTAAAAATAATTATAATTAAAAACTTTAATTTTCTAAAGGTCAAGAAAAATATCACTCGCCCAGACTGTATTTGAACTTTATAATTAGAAGGGACTCCCCAAGTCAAGTAGTTGGATATTGTTTTAAAGAAATTATGCTTGATATTTGACGTGTTAATGAAATAACTTAAGAAATCAATACTTGACTTAATTTGATATTTAAATATTGCTCTTTGTCTCGATTTTGACTTTATTTCAATTCTAATTTAGGTCAAGTAGCTTGAAAATTGAATCAAGAAGCGAATCTCTAATAATGAGTTCGTTTTGAATTAATACTTTTGATTGGGACATTAAAATTGAGCATTTTATGAATTCAATAAGACATCGTTTAGACCTCATTATTGGTTTTCATAAAACCCATTGGAAAAGGAAGACAATATAACAAAAATGAAAGGAAAAATAAATTACGGTTGATCTGAGGTGGGGAAGTAGAAAAAGGGGAGAGTTTAAGGGTAATAACGGTTTATCTCGATTTTCGACAAAACTACAAGTCCTATAGAAAAAAGCTAAATGGCATAGTTGTAGATCTACACTTTTTGTGTTAACATTTTTTTCACATAGCCTCAAAATTTATGTGAAAAATTTCAATAACCAAGTTTTTAGTTTTTTATTTTGATCTTTGATTTTGTAAAATGTACCTTTTTATGTCCCGAACACACTGTAATTTTTTTGATTTAAAATATGAATTTTTTCACCTTATAATGACTTAATATCGAAAAAGCATCCTAATTTTCAATCGAAAATTCTCAGGTCAAAACCTTTGATTTTTTAAAAAAATCGGTGAGCTTTTTGTTCGATGAAACCTCTACTTTCTGATGGTGCAAAAATATATACATGACAATGTTAAATGTTCTCAGAAAATGCAATAATTAAAGTGTAAATTTTAATAAATTGCTCAAAAGTGTACGCATGACAATCGAACAAATACAACTTTAAGCAATTTATTAAAATGTACACTTTAATTATTGCATTTTCTGAGAACATTTAACATTGTAATGTATATATATTTTTGCACCACCAGAAAGCAGAAGTTTCAACGAACAAAAGCTCACTGACTTTTAAAAAAAATCAGGTGTTTTGACGTGAGAATTTTTGTTTGAAAATTAGGGTGCTTTTTTGATATTAAGTCATTATAAGGTGAAAAAATTCATATTTTAAATCAAAAAAAAAAAACAGTGTGTTTGGGACATTAAAAGGTACATTTTTACAAAACTTCATGAAAAGCAAAATTTCTTTTGTAAAAGATAAAAGAAAATACAAACTTGGTTATTGGAATTTTTCACATAATTTTTGAGGTTATGTGAAAAAAGTGTTAGCACCAAAAGGGGTAAGACTACTTATTATCTACAACTTTGCCATTTAACTTTTTTCCATAGGACTTGTAGTTTTGTCGAAAATCGAGATAAAACGTTTCTACCCTTACTCCCCCATTTCCACTTCCCCACCTCAGATCAACCGTAAATTATTTTTCTTTTTTCTGTTCAAAAATTATCTACCCTGGTCTAAACGCATTGCTGTTGACCAGAAAAACCGTTCATAATGAATTCATAACGAATATAATATAATCAGATCTTAGAAAAAATTATTTATAATATTTTTATATTACGCACTTATCAAGTCAAGTTGTTAGATATTGTTTTAAATGAATTGTACTTGATATTTTGACTTGTAAATGTAATCTAAATATTAATCTTTGTCTCGAGTTTGGCCTTATTTCAAATCCAATTTATGTCAAGTAGTCTTAAAACCAAATCAAGTAGTGAATCTCTGATAATGGGATCGAATTTCTATTTTTGATTTGAAGATTAAAATTGAGCATATTTTGAGTTCAATAAGACATCGTTTAGACGTCTTCTAAGTCGCTACTAAATGAATGCATATTTAGATTTTAGTAAGAACTATTCATAATGTTTTCTTAATTCTTAATTAATAAAAGAAATATTAATAGTTGATAGTTTTCTAAGAATTATAAAAGTTACTAAGAATGATTTTTTTTTATTCTGTTTGCAAATGAAATTATACCTTGAAAGTTGATACCATTTCACATTAATCTATCGTCTCTTCAAAAGACTTGAAAGTTTTAAAATTTTCAAGTTCCACAAGAAACATTTAAATTCTTTAATCTTTTGCTACTCAAATGAAGGATTTAAAGTATTTGAAAACTAAAATTTACAAATGGTTGTATTAAATTGTGAACTAATAACTTGGAAAAACTTGTGAAAATATATTTTCAGGTGGAATAATTCTTTTGTTTCCAACACTAAGCATAGCAGCTTTTAAGGATTTCTACAATTCAAAACTTTTTATTATAACTAAACGTATTTTCTCGACTTTTCTCGATTACAGCAAAAATGTAAAAATGTTGTACAGCTTTTCAAGTTGCACATTTATCGGACGAGAACTTTAAAAAGATTTTTCATATTTTGATAAATTTTTTCCACTCCAATTATGAAATTGAATTACTCACCCATTTTGTATAGTTTCGGCTCCTGAACCAAATACAAATCGTTCATCATTTCGAGTCCATATTCGGCCGCGGTTTCAATAGCCTTTTGATAGGTTAAGCCGTTTCCATCCTCATCGATCATTTCCTCTGAAATTAAACGGCTTGCCAAACTGTCATTTTCATCCCCACGGTCATCCACCCCTATTCGATCATTTCCATCGTCGAGTTTCATCGGGCGTGGGACTTGCGAAAATGCTAGTTCCGCGTTCGTTTTCGACGCTGTCATATTATTCAAATAATATTCAATAATTTTGTCGATTTCCTGTTCCTCGTCCTCATTGAAGCTTTTCGACTCGTTGACCGGGGTGAGGGTGTGGATTTTTTGGAAATACTTAGTTTGATTTATACTTTCCGGGATGTATAAAACCGGATGGATTTTATGAAATCCCGTTTCTGAGTTTGGAATGATCTCGGCTATTGGGGTTGTATTGGTTTGTTCTGTATCTTCTTTATTCGCTCGTAGTGAATTGAAAATTTGAATGAAGGCCTTGGTGTCATTTTCAGAGAACTCCATCGGGAGTGTTGGCATTGAAGTGGTTGTTTCAATCGGTGTTGTTGTCGTGGTTGATTTGAACTGCAATTCTTGTTCGATTATCCGAGTAACAAACTCATTGAACTGTTCTAAATTACTACTTAAGCTAGTGGTTGTGAGTGGCTTGAATTTATTTTTAAAATTTTTAAAGTCGTCTGACCGGTCCAAGTCATGTTTCAACGTTGTCATTTGGTCGGGTGTAACTTGAGAACTGATCAAACTATGATCTGTAGGCTGCATTGTCCATAGTTTCTCGGGAATTTCATAGTTATTCTTATGATTAACATTGAACTTGGCAATTATTTCACTTATGTTTTTCGTGACGATATCCAAAAGCTCACGATTCGAATCCGTGTTATCTTGAGTGGAAGAAGAAGAAGAAAGCTGAGGTTGTCTGATTGAAGCATTTGTCATAGTGAAGAGAAGAAAGAAGGACCAGGCTTGGATGATTAAATTTCTGCAAAAAAAAAGTTTTAAATTAAAAACCGAGTCAATAACGAAGTTCTTTCGACAAGTTAGTTTGAAAATGATACTTGAAAATTATTCGAATATTGAAATTCCTTTGAAGAGTTTTCACTAAAAATTCCTTTTATTTTCAAGACATTGCGGCTTTCAGTTTTCAGAGGTACACCTAGATATAATATATTATGTTTTAAGTGAAATTCTTCTTGTGGAAATAATGTGTGTGTGTGTGTGTAATGAAAAGTTAAAGGTTTGGGGCGTTGAGTTGGAAAGAGGGATGCAAATGGGAAAAACGAGTATACATTTACCTGTGAATTATAACTTATTTTCGTCTTCCCTTATACAAACGACTTTGTAATCTATCTTTATTATGATCGTTTACATTTAAAAAAGTATCACTTCTTCATTTCATCGCGGAAGACATCAATTTCATACTAAAAACTTGAACAAATTTTTTAATAATTTCTGTTTTTTTGCGTGACGAAAAAATAGTTTCAAGTCTTCCACCGATAAAATATGTAATTTTGTGGGATTTTCTAGATTACGTCATAAAGCTGGGGTTTGTTTGAGGAAAATAAGTTTGATATTTTCTCTAGCGGGTGAAAAGAGGCGGTAGCTGCTCCTGCGGGAGATATGTTCGTGTACTTATAATAAAGACGCTTTTCATGTTCAAGTTAATCAATAAATGGGAAGATGAAAACGGGAAAAATACAACGATTTAATTGTAATTGGTTGAATAAGACTTGATAAACATTTAGGAAAAAAACCAAAAACATCAAGGAAAGTATTGATTGGAATTTTGTTCAAGATTTAAGATTTAATCCAGTGATTTTTAATAATTTTTGATCGTTAAAATGTACATTGAAAACAATTCTTATAGTAGACAAATACTGTTAATTTTTTCTTTTTATCAATTAATATGTCTTTTTAAATAGTTGATTTATCATTTAACTCAATTTTTAGGTAAAACCATAAACTCGAAGGGTTACATATAGTATAAAAGGTTGAAGAACCCTTTAAAGACGACCCTTTTTCGACACATCTAATTATGCCTGTAGTGTACATGACAGTAGGAAAGAACTAACAAAATTTATTATTGAAGGTTTGTTCCAGACGTTGAAGCAAAACACGTCCACGTAAGACAAAGAGCAAGACACACCGACCAAGAGACAAGAGTGAGTGAACAAACACCCCAGCCCTCAGCCGTTTGGCCGCACCAGCCCGATAGCCGAGCTATGAACGTACATTTTTATGACAATAGCTCGCCCAGGTACTGATTTGGAGGTGTTTAAACACCGCAAAATCAGTTTTAAATTAGGGCGAAGCCCCTGCTTCATGATTTTCACTCACTCTTGTCTCTTGGTTAATGTGTCTTACTCTTTGTCATTCAATGGACGTGATTCAACATCATCAAATGGACAAGTGGAACAAACTTTTAGTTGGTAGCTTTTTGTGTTAGGGTTATGAAATAAACGCTTGTTGAAGCAAGATTGAAAACTTATGTATTTAAATTAATTATATAAATCCCTTAAAATGTAGCCATTTGTCACGTGATATTAAACGTTAATCAGAGCTCGGTGACGTCAGTTGTCACTAAACAACCATTGACAACCATAAACAGTTCGTTCGTCGTTACAATTTTGTGTTCAATAGGAGTTAATCTTATAATTATAATTCAATTAATTTAAGACACAGAGAGCCTGGGTTTTTAAACTAACCTTAAACTATACGTTATTTTACAATATACGAACAGAAATGGTCAATGATGACGAAATATATCTTATATAACTTAAAAATGTACAAATAACATAAAAACTTACATCAAAGTGATATTCACAAAAATAAATAGAAGTATTTGTAGTTACAGCTGCTGGGTCTTGTCTTGCAAGTACTTCCACTTTTTTCTCTTATTTGTATCCTTTGGGACGTAAAAGAAAAACTTGTTAGGTGTTTTAATTTAAGTGCTCATATTATATTGAGGCACCATGCAACACTTATAAACTTTTAAAATTCTTTTTACGAGAAAATCTAAAAAAAGCTACCCAAATTTCTTCCTTTGTTTAGTGACATTGGTTAATATTTACTGATCACTGAAGTCATAGAAGCTACATTTAACAGTGTTTTGGCGATAAAATAACTTTCACATAGGGACATGAAAACTTTTACAAAATTATGCTTATTAAAGTTAAACTTTTTATATATCGCCTCAACTTTTTTGGCCTGTCTTTAGCATGTCGCGTGTTACATTCTCGGAAGGGAATCGGCAAGTATTCGGCAGAGCTCGTATACACATTGTTAGCTATATACCATGTTGTTTTATCAGGGTTGTTGCGCGAGTTATTACTGAATGGCTATTTTCCTCTCCATCACAACGTTTTAGTATATTATTTAAAGTATTTAGTATATTATTAAGTTGTCATTAATTGTCAATCATATTTGCATTGGTATTTGTGTGTTTTGATCAGTGTATTGATATAAATATTGTGGTTCATTTATAATGATAGACAAAGATGCAGCTAGTGAGAATAGTGCAAAAATATCCGACGGTGAATTAATTTTACGCCGTAAGAGAAAGACTGCCAACAGAGTTCGTGTTTATAGAGAAAGGAAAAAGGCTCCTACTGAGTTGATTTAATTTTTATAATGAATTTATTAAAATTATTAAAACTTTCTGCTGGTGCATATGTTTATGTATGTCGGAGCGATAAGTTGTTTAGTATGATGTTTGTGTTAGTGTGTAGCCCTTTTTGACCCTTTTGTCCTGAAACAATTTTGTCGCCACAACAAACTTTATTTAACAATGATTGATCATGACGAAGTAACTTTACAATAGATAACAACAGGCAGATGATCGATTTAACAATAATCAACAAATTCAATAATGAAAATAACATTCGAGTATTAACATCAATAATGAAAATTCAAATGTAATTGCAAGTAGTAGAAAAATTATGCCGAGGGCGTAGCAAATTGAGTTAGATGCAAAACCTAGAAAATCAATTATATCGTTTATTTTCATACCCTAAATCGAATAATTTTCCGAAAATTTTCAGTTACCTACTTAAATGCCTACAAACCGAAAAAAGTTTCACTTGCAACGTGGTTTCGTAAAACCACACAATAACTTTTTTTAACAACACTTTTGGGCTGTTGTGGATGCATACGAACAATAAATCGATTAAAATATTGTCAGGGTACCCTATTGGCAAATTTTATCTCCAATTTATATAGATTTAATTTTTTTAACTCAAACATATACTTTTCTTTTATATTCTCTGGTTTGTGTCTTTATATATCATTAGTATAATTATTACTCAACATTCTGTTTGTAAATATCAATAATCAATTGATCATTGTATAATTGAAATATCAATTAATTTCAATTGTAACCGATAAAAGTATCACTTCTTATGCAAGTACACTAATATTATGATTTAATTTGATCCTGATTGAATACCACCAAAAAATAAAATAAATTGCAGATAGCATTTTTTATCGTCCTTAAAATTCAATATTATTTTTAAAAAAATTTGAAAAAACTCGAGTTGGAATAAATCAATTTAAAACGCAAACAATTATTGAATATCAATCCAATTTATTTGTTTTGTTTATTAACAATATCTAAAGGCCATTTTCCAGAAGAAAATTTTCAAAAAATAAAATTTTCCTTTTAGTTGAAAAAATTCATTTCGTTCGTCGATATATTTGCTTTGAAGACCAATTACTGTCCCTTTACGAGTCTCTATTTTTCATACGATTTTCCGGAATTCCACTTTCTGTATAATTGTTATTTTTTTCTCATAAAAGATAATTCCACGAACATATCATACATTCAATATGCGTTTTCGATTATTTCGAGTCCAATAAGTTTACAAAATTGCCGCGTTTTTACATCTAATAACCGTTTTCTATATCAGAATATTTATTTCTGTTTGTAAGTGGAGAAAAAAATGGAAATTTCCCTTTGAATTAAATTGTGCGAGAAGTTACATATTTCCAATAAAAATTAAATCGTGTGACGGATTTATAGAAAGTTAATATGAAGACGATTTTTTATCAATCCATTTAAATAAATTTTATTTAATTAATGATTTCTAAATGTATAAAATTAAATTAAAGGCGAATTTTAGATTAAATCAAAGTTTAAGTGGACATTTTTTGTACTCAAAAAATGGGAAGGGAATATCGAAGTTGTATCATTAAAAATGCCTTAAGCGACCTGTCAGGTTAATGACCTTCGGTGTATGAAAAAAATGCTTTTGTAATTTAAAAAACCGAGCCTATTAAAGTAATTTTACAGTGTTATTACCTTTTAATATTATTTTTTTAAGTATACTTCCTTGTGAATTTATAAAACTCTAAAGTACCCTTCATTTTTCATTCAAAAGCGTAGTTAGAAGTGGTCCGAGCCAAAACTAACGAAATAAGATTTTTTTTTTAAAAGCGAGAATTAAACTTTTAAATAGCCAAAAGTCTGACCAAGCACAGAAAAGATGACAACAAATGTTATTTATAAGGCCACTACTTTCAGTGTTTGAGATTAATCCACTCAAAGATTCAATTTTATACATTAGTATAGGAAACTTACCGATTCATGTTGCCACCCTTAAAGATACGCACAAAAAATTATTAAGAGAAAATGTCGCGATTCTCGACCATTTACGTTTTTATAAAAATTGATTGCGCTCGTTAAAAATTCAACACGAATTTTCCGAATGTCAAAGCCATGAACTTGCGATCGTCGTGAACGGTGTTAATTAAATTCCCTTCATTTAACTGAACGATGAAAAGAAGAACTTTTATTTGTGATACGAAATCAAGTGTTGTTTTAAGTAAGTGGTTTAGTTTGTTACTGTTTGCCCGAGAAGATGTTGTTCGATGACCGCGAATCTTAAACGGAATGCGCTGAAAAATCATCAGTGACCATCACGAACGAGATTATGTTTATATCTACAAAAAGATGAACCCGCAACATCATCAGCAACAGTAACAACAAAATGAACAGTTACAGAAAGATTCAAATGGGAAGAGAAGAAAAAATTGAAATTGTAAAATTATTGTGCTATAAAAATATATGCTATATAAATATAAAGTATACCTAGATAAAGTATGTAATTCGAATTCTTATTATACGAAGCAAATTGAATGAAATTATAAATCTATTTCTGCCCGTTAATCGGAATAGAATGGCCTCATCTTGCGATCATTACTGAAACGGATACAGCATCCATAGCATCCTCTTCATTGCGCGTCGAAATCTTTACTGTTACATTTCTTTTTTCGGTTTTTCATTCTATACCAATTGAATTTAATCAAATTCAATTCAAGTAAAATTAGAAATTTTATATGATAGGAGTGAATTGCATTGAAAATCTCATGAAAAAGATTTAAAATTCTCATATATGTTAATTTTTTTTTCTTTGTCTATTAAAGTTATTTTTTGATGAGCTTTGAGCTTTTCAACATCTGTATGTTAAAATATATGATGTCGCCGTCGTGACGACTTGCTCACGTTTTAAAATTCAAAACTACTTTAATAACCACCTGTTTGATAAAGCTGAGGCAATCTGACGCTTATAAAAGCCCTGTTATTAAACTATATTATGTGAAATTGCCTCATTTTTTCCGAAAGTATGTTTTTCTTTTTTAAAAATAAATTGAATTTTAAGACATCTGGAAAAAGGTTTTTGTGGTCATTTCTAACACTAACACAGTGAACCGATCAGTTCGCAATTTTCACACATTTTCTTTTCATTGTTCGATAATACAAATTCATAATTGGAATTGAAAAAATATTTCTTTTGACAAGAAAATTGAAATGTTTAACGTTATAGAATTATCATTTATCCAAATTGATAAAAAAATCTTATGAAAAACCGAATGAGTCGCCATAGGACGTCTGGACTCTCGTAGATGTGAAACATCTAAATTTTACTAAACGATTATGGGCTCCTGTTAATGACTTTATGAATCGTATTTAGTTTTCTTCCTTAGAGGTCATCTTAGGAATTTTTTCTAACAGTTTGAATCTAAAATCTAATCTAAAAATTAAGAGTTTATATTAAAATAAAAATTGTGGTGCCAAAACAAGCTCTTAATATCAATATTAAGGTTTGCCTCAATTTATTTTTTCTATTTAAATAACAGAGGATTACATTACAAAGATCTTTAAAACAAAGTTCTTCAGATCAACCGTTTCAAAGCAGTGGCGTGCGGTGACTTTTGAAACAAGGCATGCGGTTAGAAGGGGAGGGGGGTAATTAAAAACCACATTTTTAAATTTATTTTTTTATTTGATAAACATGGTGTTATAAGTATTTATTTTTAAAAATTAGCCTTATTCGACGCTTCTTCTTACAATAATCATCAATAACCGCATCATATAATGTATTTAAAAACCACGAAAATAGTTCTTATCCTAAAGCACAGAACATTTGTATGGCTTCTGGGTAAATAAATCAAAATAAGTCACGAACAGTATCAGTAACAATTAAATTCACCGCATAGATTCGAAACGTCAAACGCATCTGCAGATCGTTAATCGGCAATGTAAAATGCCGAGAAAGATAGTATTCAACCATACTAGTGCGCATGCGCGACCAATTCAAAGCAAACGATCGCATGCTACGATCGCCTGCGCATTCATTCGACTTTTGCCGTTCATTTGATTTGGTAATCTTTGCCAATTTTATGAGTGATACCTTTTATTATTACGTAAATTAAAAATTTTTTAAATGATAAATATATATAATTTTATGAACCATTTTTCAAAGCATGCAATTACGTTAATTAGAAAATAAAATGAATAATCAAAAAAAATATTAAATTTTTAAAATCGTCTTACAATCCCAAGGCATGCGGCGCACCTGTAGCATGTATGAACCGCACGCCTCTGTTTCAAAGATTTCAGAGTTCGAAAATAACCTTTATAAAAATTTTATTTTTTTCAACTTTATACAAAAGACCTTTTTTGTAGAGCCGGAAATTTCCCTTAAACTGTTCCTTTCAAATTGTCATTATGATAAATTGTTCCAAACTTATGAAAATTTAAAAAAAAAACTTGTTATTTAAATGGAAAATGAAAATGGATTGAGATAAACCTTAATTTTTATATTTGGAGTTCATTTAGCTCCAAAATTTTTTCGGGATTATAATCTATTGCTTTTACAATTCTGTAAGGAGGGAGTGGTTACCCACATTTATTTACATATAATATTTACAATTACATTAGCCAGCACTGGCACCGCATAAATTGAATTACTTAAGGTATATAACGCCGTTTCGTCAGGGCAGTTGCGAGAGGTATCACTGCATATTCGAATTCCATTTCTAGTCGCCACAACTTTATAAAGTATAAAGAATCCTTAGATTTAATTTCCACAAAAAGCTTCTCACGGTTTTGAAATTATACTTGTAATACTTTTATTCCATTTCAAATGCAATGTTTTACATAAAAAAAAAATTCAAAACTAAATCGAAAATTTGATCGTGTCAATAAAACAAAATTGAATGGATAAACCGAGTGTAATTAGATATTAATTTCATGTTTTGTTTAACTGAATAAATGATAATGTCGTTTACCAATAATTAATAATTGATTACAAACAAACGGGGCGCCCTTAAAACTTCCGTTTTTGCGTAAATTGTCCTACTAAACGGAAGTTTTTGACTGATATCGGTTTTGCTATCAGTTATCACTGATTTTATATTTATTTATGAAACACTCGTTATTTGATTTTAATTTATTTGCAAGTCCTTGAATTTATCCTCTGATTTTCCAAGAAAATTCTCAAAACCCCTGAACATCATGCTATTAGTTTGGAAAATGTTAATTACTTACATGGAGCGTGGGTGTTAATTGACATGGTAACAAAAACGATTTTGCTCGAATCGAAATTTGAAATAAATTGCTCGATTTGAATAAATAAATGAACCGGTTTGTTCCAATTAGTGGCTTTAATCATTGTTTTGAAATACGAAATTTTCGAAAATTTTATCCAAATTTGCCCACGTTACGCAATTATTTGCTAAATCTTTTAAAAATTTTGACGGATTTTTTACTATTGTATGAAATTCCGTGAAAAAATCTTCTGAGGTTAAACATGAACAATGTGATATTAAGAAAACGGAAAAACTTTTACCACAATCCATAAAAAAATATTTTCCCCGATCGAAAACGTATGTTTCGCACTTTTCCAAGTGCGCTTTTATTATTTGAATCGCACAGATAAAAAGTTTATTGGGAAATTTTCACCGTTCGTTTCTTCGAGGTAATTGAGAGATAGAAGAAGTCGAAATATACCCAAATGACTCGTTAACGGAATGGAGTTGATTTCAAATTCGGTCATGCTTCTGCTTATTTTCCCCCCTGAACAAAGACCAATTTATTTAGAAAACACCATGAATGATAAAGAGAACATCTTCGTTTATCTCGTCAATAATAAATCTTTGTATAATGATTTTTATTGTTTTAATTTTAAACAATCTTGAACTAGTTGCAATCAAGAAAATGGGTGGTGATTAAAAAGATAAATTGCAATTAAGAAACGGTTTATTGGTTATTTAAAATGGTATAACGAAGTTTTTATTTGAGGTTAAACTTAATAAAAAGTTTAAATACTGGGTTAGTCGGTGAAATTTACAATTTGAAGAAGTAATCGTGAAAATCGAGCTTGAAAATTTGGCACCGAAACCGAAAACTTGAACTTTATGAACCCAAAAACTTTCAACTTTCCAAGTCGAGTTCAAGCCACGTTTATTTGAAAATGGTTTTTTCGAAAATTTCTCAACTCTTACAAATTTATCGCCTTCATTTTCGGATGGAAAATACACAATATACCTTCGTTCAACTCGTTAACTCTTCAACCCGGATCAAACTCTAAGTTAATTTAAAGAAAACTTTCGCCAAGCTGTGCGATTTGATGATGCTAAATGCGATTTTCGAGTGAATAAATCGAGAAAATTTTACGATTCGCTACCGAAACTTGGCTTTGTTTGTCGAGATTTAAATTTATAATTACACCGAGCAAGATGATCAAATTCATGAAACTTATAATGATCTGCCGCCATGTTTGGTACGGATTTTTTTAATTAATTCTCTTGATACATAGAAAAAGTCTCTTCCCTGGAGAAAGTTGTTATCGTTTTATAATTATTCCGTGTGTCCATATGTGTATAAAGTGCCATTAATTTCGTGTCAATCAACTGATAAAATTGCCTTAGAAAAATTGAAAATCAACACGAGAAAGTCAATCAACTTATAATTCAAATTAAACTCCCATCCAGAAAATCCAGAAATTGAAAAGGTGTTTCAATTACGATTATTGTTCTCTCACTGTCGTATCGCTTGCAACTGACAGATCTTTCAACTTGTTAATTTTCATTCTTCGATCAAATATATGATAAAATTCATTTTCAATTATTGAAACTGATTAACAAAACCTCGTCATGTTCAATATACCTACATATAGTAGCGATGGATAAAATTTTTATGAGACTTTTCATTCTAACTCAAACATCTATTGGAAAGATGAATTTCACAATTTTATAAATATGTTCACAACTTTTATATTAAACATAGAATACATTTATATCTCAGGCAGTGAATAGCGAGATTTTCATCATTTCAAGATTCCAGTTTCAAATAGACGTAGATAAAATAAAACTATTGGCGAACTTATAACAGCTCGCCGTTCACTCGAAGATTCCGAGCTCTTTTTCATTTCGTGATTCACCAACTTTCTATATAACATGAGATTTTCAAAAGGAAAATTTTTCATTTTTTGATTCGGATGATCTTTGCTTGGTGGTAGAGAATGTTTTCTTTTAATTAAATGGTAAAAATGTTCAGGGAAAAGCTATTGAAAGTTCTATTCAAGTGCTTCAATTAATTAGAAGTGGAGTCAAGAGGTGGATGCGTGTATTACGGCTTAAAATTTCAAAAATCCAATACGATTTTATATAATTAAATTACAAGATACCGTCAATGGCGTATTTAAGCACTCCTTGTAAGGCATTTTGCCTATTCAAGGCTATTATATTGAAGTGGATATTTTATATGAAGTTATTTGCGGATTCTTGCTACTGCAAGTGGAACAAATCTGGGTTTGGCTCCAAATATGTTATTTAAACTTTAATAGAAATCGAAACTTTTTTATTTACACTATAAAATTTTTTTTATGTGTTTATTTGTATTCTTTTATTGGTGGATTTCTTAATGATTACTTCAAATACTCCTTATGATTGTAATATATGATCCCTAAATTACTAGAGATATAATATGGTAAAATGCATACTGCCAATATCTAAATAACGGTATAAGACCAGTTAAGATTATATTAGGGGTACCCTAAAGAAATCCACTTTTTTCGACAGAATTTTATTGCTATATTTTTACAAGTATAATATAAACAATAATCTATACCAATAATAAGATTAAATATTTATGCTTTTTGAAAAGTTATATAATAAAAACGTTACGTGTTACCTCCGCGAGGGAACAAAAACAGAATTATTTTTCTTAGCCAAGATTATTATCTAATCTAAAAAATGTAAGGTGTTTTGATGAAAACTCTTTATTACTTACATTTTCATATATTTTATATAAAAAAATAAATGCCATTTACTTGTAATTGTAATTTTCCCCCAAAAAACATTGTTTGTCCAGGGTAAACTTGAAAACGGCTGGGTCGATTTCAATGAAATTTTCACAAAAAGTTATTAAATATTGTAACTTACATTATAGGCTACTTTTTATTTCGAAAAGTTTTGTCTGCCTGTCTGTTTGTTCTTGGCAAACTTGAAAACGGATGGTCCGATTAAGACGAAATTTTCACATACATGTAGTAAACATTACAAAAAGTGCTATAAAATACTTTTTATTCCGAAAAAATTTTGATTTTTTGAGCAAAAAAAATAAAATTATAAAAACTTTGCAACTAAAAACATACTTCGCCAAACTTGAAAACGCTCAGCGAAGCGGGCGGAGATCAGCTAGTTGGAAAATATAAGTAATCGCCGTTATTAATGACGACTGTTTGCCATATTTCAGGCAGCTTTTTAATCCCTTTTTTGTACCTACAAACGAGAAGGATTTGATTCTATATATATTTACATAATTTTCTATGTCTTGTTCACTATTGAATTTTATAGCTTTCTTTTACTACTATGTAGTAAAGAAAGTATTGTAATCGGGCCGATTTTTCGAATTTGAGTTTTCACCGGAAATACATGTAATGAGGTCTCCTGAATCCAGAAAAATGGTTTTTAGAAGCATGTCTGTGTGTGACAGCGATATCGTATCGAAAGCTTTATCCGAATTTCACCAGTTAGAATTTAGCCGGCATATTAAATACAACTAGTTGTGCCGCAAAGCTTTTGGTTGAAACCGGTTTACGGTAAGCTCCACTTTATTAGAAGTTATGAGCTTTTTCAATTTTTTTTCGAAAACTGCTCCAACGATTTTCTTTAAGCTTGCTACAGTTCTTAGAATTATCGATACCTACAACTTTTATATGAAACTTTTTCTTGGGAAAATTCAAATAAGGACAGTTTTGGGGTGGTAGGTAGCTCCTATACATATCGGCTGTCTACATTTAGTTCTGTTTCTATAGTTATAAAGTGCTTATAATTCTTTTAATCAACAGCAAGTTTCATAAAATAAAGTAAAAAAAAGTACTGTGACGCTTCGAAGAAAATATTTTTCTCTTAAATTATGTTTTAAATGTAAGATACGGGATAATCTAAAACCTTAAAAATTCAGTTCGAAAATGTTTTCACGTTTTTGTACAGGAGATGCACTTCTTTTCGATTAACTAAATGAGGGCGTATCGCTTTTGCTTTTTCGTTCATTCTTTCAAGCTGTTGCCATAAACTATAGCAGTTACTTACTGTATTTTCTGGCTTTAAACGTTTATAATGGATAATTTCACGAATATCCCACCATATACACAATAGAACCTTGCGAAGGGTGAGTCCCGGTTTGGGGGTCGAAAAGGTACTTTCCGATCTGATTATTGGAGTTTTAGATCATCCCGCATACTTCCCAGATCTCGCGCCAACTTATTATCTGTTTGAGGCCTTAGAACATTTTTTGAAAGAAAAAAAAATTCAATAGTGAACAAGACATAGAAAATATTTCAAATGAATATTTCGAATCAAAGCCTTCCAGTTTTTATAAAGAGATAAAAATGGATTTAAAAGCAGCCTAAAAGACGGCCAACAGTCTTCAATAATATCGGCAATTATATTATGTAATTATTTTTTACCTTGTTATGTTCTATTGGTCCTTATTTAGGACAAAAACTCCAAAAATTCTACACCAATTAGGTATTTAAGGTACATGTACTCTGAAAAGAGTACGGTTGGGCACCCTACATAGGACAGCAAAACAATTAAATCTTACAGGAACCATGTATTTTTGTAGTAAGTACCTACTTTCAGTAGGTCTGTTTAAGTTTAGATTTAAAAATTAACAAAGTTTACTAGAAAATAAATATTCTGAATTTCAATTAACGCCCGATAAAATTAATAATGAAATTTTTTAAATATATTTGAATTTCTTAATTGTTCATTGTCGAAGATATTAATTAAAAATAAACGTATTAAAATAGTTTGGAAAATTTTTAAATAATTAACAGTTACTAAGATGAAACTAAGTTTAATGAAATTTTGCTAAAGATACCTCAGATCTAAACGTAATGAATACCATTTGTCCTAAAAAAAGGCACGGTTCCTGTAGGATAGCTACGAATCTATTCTGCTAAAATAGCTGAACCCTTATAAATGACATTTGAAATGAAAAATTTTCAAGTCTATAGGAACATTTCATATTTAAAATTGTAATGAACCTGTAAGATAACTAATATCTCTTCCTAGGGAAGTAATTTTAAGGATTTTGCAGAACTTAATTTTGATCTAAAGTCTAAAAGTACCTATCTATCATATTTTTCTGTCAAAATAGATTAATTTTAATATTTCGTTGTGAAGGTAGGGAATCAATTAATCTATCAAATTAGTTCATTGTTCAATGTGTATAAAGAATACTTTTTATAATGAAAGATGGAATTATGGCTCCTGTGAGAGAGGGGTCAATTCTTCTAATTAAATTTATGCTAAGTAGGTATGCAGGTATGAAAGATGAAGGTCTACAGGTATGAAAGTTAGAAAGTTTGTTTCGTTTCTGGTTTCTTGATGTACCAAACCCTAAAAACAGACAAAACAAACTTTTTCCATACCCTATTAAACATTTTCAATCACTTTTGAAGCTCATATTTTTTTTTAAATTCATACTAAAAAAAAATTTAACATTTTTAAACCTAGGTAGGCTGATTAAAATAAAATTAAATAAATAAGGTAGTAGATGAATTTTATAATGTGAACCTCTGAAATCTTAATTTTCAATTTTTCACTTATGCCTTGAATGAACGAAATTGTGTATTTGTGTGCAATTTCACGAGTAGACGTCTAACAACAAATACAATACGAAAATAAATTGTTGCCAATTAACGTCCATCATCAGAGACAAAAAACGTTTACAATATTCGTTGAGATGAATCTTTAACGATGCACCACTCCAAGTTTGGCATTATTATTATTATTATCAACTGATAATTATTGTAATGATGACGGTAAAATGTAATATATTCGAAAATAAATAATTTATGTAGGTGAAGTCGACAGATAGATACATGCTCAACTTTCCAATGTCAAGTGTCGTTAAAATTTAAATAAACCACGTCACGTCCCACATTTGCGTGTTAATTATTCGATTATCGTCTTTAATTTTCAATGATTTATAAAATGAATTATTAATTTAAGCAAAATTTTAAAGATTTCAAACGGCTCGACTGGCAGAAAGCAAACGTATTTTATTAGCAATTCCATATGGCACAATTTAATGTTCATAGTACTGTTATTTTCTTATTTAAATTAGGAAAAAATACATAAACATATACGTGTAGATGTTATAGTTGATCTTTCCACCCGTTTTTTTAACCGGGGTTGTTTGCGTTTCATTCATCGCTCCACTGCACATATCGATCACTCAATTTTTTGCCCAGTTTTTTCGAACAAATACTTGTAAGATTGGGAATATGGTGCCAAACGTTTAAAATGTGTTATATTCCACGATTGCATTAGTGATGCATCATTTCATCACACGATCACAAATGATTAATGGTGTCGTGGATCAAAAAACGATCGATGGGATAATCGTGGCGATAAAAATTAAAATGAGGGAATTTCAAAAGAATTTCAATGTGGTTGAAAGCGTGAAAAACGATTACTACCTATGTATTATGTGTGCTTGCATGGTCTGTGAACTAAATCAACTTTTATTTCCCTTTTGAAACATCAAAGCACTGAAAATTCACTTTACTCTTAACATCGACTATGAGCTGTATTTTAGTATCTTTATTAGTTACTTTTTGAGGAATGAATGAAGTTAACGTTACAAAAAATGGTTCAAATAAAATGTCTTATAGCCGGATTTAAGATTGTTTAAATAGCCACAATTCATGGTTAATATAGAGGGGAAATTGCAGTGGATATTACATGCTAAATACCTAAGTGAAAAAAGGATCATTGGAGGAAGTCATTGAAATAAAAACAATATTTATGATATTAATCAATTAATTATAATTATTCTGTTTTAAATATGAAATATAAGCCATATGGTAAGATATCAAAATAATATTTTCCATATCTCTTTTACATAGAACTAGCAGATACTCGTGACTAGATTCACGTAAAATTTGAAAAAAAATTTAAAACATAATTTTTTTTTTAATTTTTCAAAGAAATTACCGTTTCCAACGCCATTTAATAGAATTGTAACAGCATTTTAAAAATGAAACTTTGAATTTGTTTAGTTTTGACATTATTATTCAAATTTTAAAATTTTTATATCCCCTCTCCAATTATATTTAGTAGCTTTCAATACAGTGTAAAATTCATGTCAAGAAACTGTTAATAAATATATTTAAAAAATGCAAAAATGTTAAAGCTCTTTCTGAACTCGTTAGTGGTGGAATTTCGAAAAATTATTTTTTAGTGGCCCCCACAGTCTATTAAGAAATAACACAAAAACATGTCTTCAAGAATTTTTTGAAATTCTGTTCTTAAGTGGTTTCAAAAAGGGAGCTGAAAGTTTTGCATTTCGATTCTTGTTCTATTATTCTCGCTCTTTGCTTCTTGATTCTTACTCCTTAATTATCAACTTCCTAAAATACATCTTTCAAAATATTAGAAAACTGAAGAATCATAAAAAATTTAATGATATACTTAAATATTTTTCAAAATTAAACGGCATCTTGTGCCGGGGCACCACTCGGAGCACCCACGCTATGGTTCTGCTAACTGTATTTTATATGTTCAATATTTGTATTTAAATTCTTGAAAATTGTCCTGGTGCTTGCAGTTACGTGATTTTTAGTTACTTTTTTCATTGATCGAGGATTATTTTCTTTAGCCTGCTTGTTTATATTGTTAAACTTTACGTAAATGAAGTCTATGGTAGCTATTTGTTTAGATATTTGATGTAAGCTGTTATTATTAAATCATATATTCAAATAGAAGCAACTGAAGTATTAAACATAAAACCTTTTTGAAATTTAATCTAATGATTCATAAGACCTTATTTACTGATAAGTTAGTTCTTGGTACAGTGCCATTATTTTTTGATAAGGATAAATGTATAAGACACGTTAATCCAGTGGTCGGGGAACCGGGGAAAATTACTCCAAATGAGGTAAAAATGAAATTTTTGGGGGTTGTAAGGACATTTTTTGGCATAGCTATTTTATCAACGTGTTAGTATTTCCGAAGACTTTATTAAAATTGTTCTTACATCAAAAGCCCCAAGGTCACTTAGTGGCGTGGTGGACTAGATAGTTTCCTTATACGCCAGTGGTCCTGGGTTCGAATCCCAATGAAAGCCCAAGATTTTTTTCTGGGTTTACGGATTTGACGGTCGCTAATGACCATAGTAGTTGATGCGACCTTAAATAAACAAAAAAAAGCCCCAAATTTGAAATTATTGTATCAAATATGAAGCGAGGTCATTTACCCAAAATATAAAGGGGGAAAGTTTTTGTTCCATGCGTTTTGATCCCCGGACAAAATATCTCTGACAAAATATCGCCACACAAAATATCCCCACGACAAAATATTTTTAGACAAAAAGTCCTCATATAATCACTGCAAATCGTATTTGCAGCATAATTTTGATGTTAAAACATGTAATTTTGTGTAAAACTTCGCGGTGTCAAGAAGTGCATATTCAGTAAATGAATGAAAATCGGGTAAACGAACAATGATTATAATTTATTTTGTTAGTTATAATTTATTTTTTAATTGATTGTCTCCTTTTCAAAATAATGGGGGAATATCGACTTACGCAAAAATATTTTGGGGTAACGCCAAAAAAAGTTCCCCGACCGCTGCGTTAATCAATGCAAAAACATTTCATAAAAGGCAATGTTATATTAAAGAACCCAATATAACATTAATTTTGATATTTTTTCTCGATAACTAACAAGAACATTTTCCAATTTACCAAAATGTTCTTCATAACTCAAATAAGACAGCTACTTTTTAAAAAAAATTCTCATTAAATTAATCGATTTTCTTAATAAGTTTAAATAAAAAAATTCAATCTTTCAAATTTTATTAAGAAGAGTAATAAAAGATTCGTGCTTAAATCTTCACATCTTTCCAATGTCAAGTGCAACATCGAAATGAATCGAGTGGCGTTCACTCCAATAATTGTTAGTCCCACTTGGATTTTGATCATTGAGATAAAACGTTTCCTCGGCCTTTCCATATCTTACATACATATAAAAATCAACCTTTTCCATTCCATTCTCAATTGTCAAGTCCACGAGCTCATTGCCTAAACGGGTCTCTATATCTTAATAAATTCGACATTATTCGAAAGCAGAAAAAATGGATATATCTATATGTGTATTCCAAATGAAGAAAAAGAAGTACATTTAATAATAAACTTTCTAATATTATGGAATTGGAAAAATTCACGAGATAAATGAAGCTCTAAACGAGCACATCACTGCCTTTATTATTATTATTTATTTTTTTTTTAAATAAACATTTCGACTATTAGTTATTGGTGTATTTGCTTTCTAAATCGAAAAACGTGACCGAGTCAAAATATTTATCATAGCAAATTACATACTTTTGGTAATAAAACCATCAAAAGTGTATCTTTATTTTGAAAAGTTAAAAATTTATTTTTTTACTTTAATAATGGTATGCGAAAAATCAATTTTTCTGAGACATCACAATCGGACTTTAACGAATTTTTTATGGTCCAAGTTTTCTTTGCAGTAGCGCGATATGGCTCGAGGTGGCGTTTTTTTGGCTCTTTTCCAAATTCGAATCAATCTTAATGGAATGAGATTTTGAAAAGCAAATGCAGCAAACGAAATCAACGAGCACATGAGGTAATGGGTATTGAGAGTCGTTCAAACTGGAGTAGATACATCAAGTAACATAAAATAAAATTCAAAGAAAAGCTCACAATTATTTGTTTCATAAAAATATTTTATTTAAATCGAAATGATTTTAATTTTTTTTTAATTGAAATTTTATCAACGACTAAGGTGAAAGTCAAACGATTTCCTTTCAGAAATTTTCTCAAAAAAAATGTAAAAAAAAAATGTTTGATACAATAAAAATTCTAGATGGCAAATTGTAATTTTCTATTAGAACGTGCCTAATTTTACTTTAATTAATAACGTTGAAAATTTTACTCGTACAGACTTAATAATAAGTTAAGATCTAGTTCAAGAGAAAGGACTTTTCTTTATTTTTTCTCTCCCCCCTCGGTTCAATTTATAATGACAATTGGTGGAAAAAAGACATATTCGAAAATCATTTATTTCAATCAAACAATTTCTAAAATGTCGATCCATGTATTTTTTCCACTGGTTCAAATCGTACATGTCTTATTGAATTTTTTCGATAAATTCAATTGGGAATTCGAATTGAAGATAAGAGAACAAGTCGTGACGTCACCAAAACTGATAAGTGGTAATCGAACCATTGGCGTTTAATCCAATATAGCCCAGCATTTGTACGGTGAATGAGCAAATGTTTAAGAATTTCTAGAGCGGAAAAAGTAAATTTTCTTATTTGCAAAAATATAAAAACACATAGGCGAATGCCGCTCGCACGTTTCGCCGCACCGCCAACATCCACCTTTTCCGACTTTTTCAGGTAGTCGAATCTCTGTAAAAAGTACGAACAACTGTTTGTAAGTCTAATCGATTCGTTACGTTTCGATAAGAGACGTTTTTCGCGAGCTGATATCGAATTTGATTGGACATTGGCGGTGGATTTGACAATAGAATTTTTTCATCCGATTTGAATTCAATAATCGAACAGATCAGGCATGATTTGGTGATAATTTTCTCGTCTTATCTTCTCGTTGTTCATTGCACAGGAAAAATTGCTAATATTAAAACATTTCCAATTGAAAAAGCTAAGCTTAACTCCCAAGCTTTTATGATTGACTGACCGACTGTGCCAGATCAATGAAACTCAGTGAAATTATCGCAGTAATTTTTACCCACCGGCCCGAATCCCAATGGAAGTTTATAGGTTTTTATGTACGTATGTTCATCTGTTCTTAAGTATCTTCTAAACTACTTATCATAACTTAATGAATTGGATACTCTTAAAAGTGTTTTTATCGTCCGCTAGTTATAAGCTACAGGATATTAAATTAAATTTAATATAAAATCTCTTGGAGGACATTAAATCTTGCATTAAAAATATTTTTGAAATATTTATAGTTAATTAAATAAGAAAAATAAAACCCTAACAAAATTGATTTAAAGAAAAGCTCTGTTGAATCCTAGAGTTAATAGATTAAAGACATTTATATGATAAGACAGTCGTAGTACCTAAGTCCTTCGATGTAAAAATAACTTTTAATACCAAAAAATTTAAGAGTTTATACTCCAGAGAGTTCAAAACAAGAAAATACTCAGTTCAAGACTTAACATATATATCTCTTTCAATTTAATGCAAACTTATAATGATGTCCAAAGGATAGCTATCGTGCTATGCACGTGCATGCTAAAAATATATTTATGCGAGTCAAGTTTTTATAGAAATGGCCACGATGACCTTACGGTGGATTTCAATATTTAAGAAAACTTAGAAGTAGTCCACACTTTAAAGAAGTCTGGTATCCTTATTTAAATAGTTATTCACTAAAATTTATTGTTAAAGCAAATAATAACCCTTAGAATAAAGTGATCTGCGACCACGGCTATCCTCTCAATATATCTTTCATGTGTTAAATCTTTATTTATGCATTAAACTGCATAAAATATGTATACCTAAATAAAACAGTACCTTGGTTGACGGACAGAAAAACTTAAATTGAAATTTAATTCCTGAAAGGAATGTAACATTCACTTAGAAAGGGTTTTTTGATCTCCTACTTTTAAGTGGCTGAAAAAGAGAGTTGAAAATTTTGCATTTTTTGTATTCTACTTCCAAATAATCAAGCTTCTAAAACACTATGAACCTACACACAAATATTAAGAAACTTTGTTTTTTTTGTTGAAACTATAAATGTGAACTTTTGTAAAGATGTTTACGACTCTTTCACATAAAAACTTTTGCATGGATTTTGATGAAACTTTAAAGTAAAATACTTTGTATATCAAAATAACACATAGGCTATATTTTAGGCTCGTGGAGAACGTATTATCCTGGAGGATCGCGATGTCCGTTTTTAAACAAATGGGGGAATTTCAAACATATTTAGTAAAAAAAACTAATTGATTCATAGGAAAACAAAAATGATAACTTTTATCCTAGAAAAATGCATGTTTTCTATAGGACAGTTATAAAACAAACAAACAAATGTATAGTTCCTCTAGGAAAGCTATAAATAAAAATATGTTTGTGGTTTTTAAAGCAGCAACCAAAAAGAAATTATTGGAAATTATCGTAGCTTTTTTGTATAGGATTAATTTCTGATTCAAAGATTTCGTATTAAACGTTTGATCCTGAAAAAAATGCATTTTTCCTTCAGGATAGCTGTAAAAAGTATGTTTATTGTTTCTTACACAGAAACGAATTAAGAAATCAGCATATTGGCACAAAAGGGTATTTGTTACTTAGCTTGGAAAAATTTCTCAGTTCCTGCCGTTTCTGAAGGGTAGTAATAAACGTAAAATTACGTAAAATTTTTCAAAATGACACCCTTTAGTCCTTCAACTAAAGAGTTAAAAAATTTGTATTTTTTGAGCCTTACTCATAGATTATCAACTTTTTGAAATTTTTTATTACAATTGAAGAGATGAGTGTATGATAAGGTTATGTAACAAAATGCAAAAAATTAAGTTTTCGGTGGGGATGAAAGTGTTATTTGTTAGCTTGTTTTTGACGCTGACTCAGTGGCAGAACTACAAATTTTAGGCCTTGAGGTCTAGAGGAGTTTAGCAGATGTTATCATGTTTACTTTCTTTTACTACTATATAGTAAAGGAAGTATTGTAATCGGGTCGAATTTTTGAATTCAAGCTTTCACCGGAAATATATGTTTTGAGGTCCCCTGAGCCTAAAAAAGTGGTTTTTAGAAACATGTCTGTGTGTGTGTGACAGCCATATCGTACCGAAAGCTTTATTCGAATTTCACCAAACTTGGAATTTGACCTCCATATTATACCTAGTTGTGACGCGAAACTTTTGGTTGAAATCGGTTAAGCGAAAGCTCCACTTCATTCTACGAGTTTTTGAGCTTTTTCAATTTTTTTCGAAAACGGCTCAAACGATTTTCTTTAAACTTACTATAATTCTTAGACTCATTAGTGGCTGCAACTTTTATTTGAAACTTTTTCCTGGGAAAATCAAATAAGGACGGTTCTGGGGTAAAGGTTGAGAATTCTGTCTATATGTATATAGTTATAAGGTGCTTATATTTCATATATATTTTATACAACTTATACCAACAGCGAGTTTCATAATTGAAAGTAAAAGAAAATACTGTGACGCCTCGCACCAGATATTTTTTTATATCATGTGTAATATTTTGTTTTGAAAACTAGCATTGTTCGTTAAGAAGAACGACAGTTTCTTAATATCCTTATTCGTAACATCTTGGTCGAAATCCATGGTATTTTTATCGTTATTCAAATCAATTGCCGTACTGCTTCTGCCATCAACATGTTCAAATTGCCTTTTATCTCTATATGTAATACCTTGATTTTTTTAATTTTAAGTCAGTTGGATTACTTTTTTCGCTATAAACTTCTTCAAACACCTGTTCATCTTTAGAAGTATCTAGATTTTTTGTGATCGTAGCAAACGATTTAAAAAAACGGGATAATTTTGGTACTTTTGCTAAACGTTCCTGTTCCTGTTTCTTTTTCAATTTCTCTTTTTTTACTACACCCTCTCTGCAGCACCAGTAGTGCTAATTTTCTCAACATTTTCGGGCACCCCAAAGCTTCGGGTCTCCCGCGTCGCGGGGTCTAGCCATATGGTAGTTCCGTCACTGCGCTGACTCCTGCTCTCTTAAGGGGGTATTCTAGTCTAGAGGCCCGAATTTCGAGCGTTTTTTGGCAATTGATAAAAAACAAGCATTTGATATTTTTGCTATCCATTTTTTTATCATTTGCTTATTCATATTCAGAGAGTACACAAAATTAATTTCAAAACAAAAAAAAAATTTTTTCATTGAGTTATGCGTCTTTGAAGTAGAGGGGAAAAAAAGACCGTGTTCTCGTCGGCATGATTTCTATCCTTGTGGTTATTTGAAAAATTAAACAATGATGGATTCATAATAAATACAAATGTCGCTATCGCATGAACCTCCAAAACTGAAAAAAAAATTGTTTTCATAAAATGGCGACTACTCAAAAAGAAAGGTTGATTTTTTTACTCAAATTTTAACTTTATCGAATTTTAAAAAAATATTAAAAATTTAAAATTTTAATTTTTTGTTGGTTCATGCGTTAGCGAGATATTTAAAGAATATTCATGACAAATTTCAGGTAAATTGGCTGATTAGAACTTGAGATATTATGGCGACCGCATCGAAAAAAGTAGTTTCGAGAAAAACGCGTTTAAAGTTTTACGTAAGTCTCAACCGGTCGAGTTGCCACAACACTAAAACGGCTATAACTTCGGAAATAATTTGAATTTTGAAAAATCCTTTTAGGGAGATATTTTTGAATATATAAACTATCGGATTATGAAAAAAAAATTTTTTTATAAACCCTAGACTAGAATACCCCCTCAAGGAATTATCTCAAAACTAACTTTTTGTCACATAACCCCTTCATGAGCTCACTTCTTCAAATATGAATCTACGTAGAAATATAAAGAACTTCTGCTTTTGATGTTTCTTAAATTGTTCATTTGAGGATCGAACAAATTATTGTAAGTCTTTTATGTTTTATTCAGCAAACCTCAAGCTCATTTTTATGGTTAACGTATTTAATATGTTTGATATTTCTAACGAAACTCTTTAAAATTATCCTGCAGTTTGTACAGTATTTATGGAATTTTTTCTTCGTTTGTATTTCCCAGAGCGCAATTTTTGCCTGAGTTATAGTTTTTCAAACCAATTTCCTTGTAGGTAATAAAATGTAGATGATTAAAATACATGATTTGTATTTCAATCGCATTGAAGAGGCTTAAATTATGATAATGATATAAACAAAGAGAAAAAATACTCAAGTGAGCAATTTTGTACATGAAATATAATAAGGTTACGCAAATAAAATTACATTTGTATGTTTACTTTGAATCGATGGGATATTTGTGAAATATAAGGTGGAGTTCGGCTTGAATACTAATAAAGCAATCAGCACGACAAATCTGTTTAATATATGAAGATCATTTCTGTTTAAAGAGCGCAGAGAGACCAAAATGATGCGAGTAGTTTGAGGCTTAAGAGAGCAAATAGCATATTCTCATATTACTTATCCGGGATACAAAAGGAAACTCCCCAGATAATGGCGGTAAAGTCTCTGTCCTCTTGTTGGTTTATATTATGATAAGGGCGCTATCCGTGTGCAATATCTAGACGATACGATATACGGAAAAGCACAAACAAAGTACGCAATGCGGAGTCGCGCTCACACTTGGAAAATATACAACGAAAATAACGCAAACAGATTTCCAAACGACGCACGCCAAATTTCCCAACGATCACGTAAATTCGTTTCGTTTCGTTCCATTTTTAATCATTTGTCGTTCATTTCTCACACACATTTTCCGTGGTTAAATTCGTGCGCATTATAATTAATTTACGAAAAATTGAAATCTTTCCATGGAAAATAATTAGAAAACAGAAAAAGTGGCCGGTTGAACTGCGTGAGCTGCTGGGCCCCAAACATAATGTGTGCAAACTTATTATATTTTTAAGCAACTCACTCGAGTTTTGTCACATTAATTATAATTATATTTTAATGTAGGCATCTCTTATTGTCGTCCACAACTTACATACATTTCCAACAAATTTTAACTAACATTTGCATAATCGAGATGAGAAGAAAATATGAAAGAATGAATAGGAAAAATAGGTCCATTTAAATCTATTTTTTACTACGTTATCTTCTGCATTTTAAAATAAATTAGAAAAATTTTAAATTTTAAAATATCCAAGCTAATTTGAATTTTATTAAACGAAATTAAATTAATTAAATAGCGCTGATGCTTATAAGAAAAATAAAATGGTTGCATATTAATAGGAGAAAAACAATATTAAAGTGGCACATATGTGCTTCGTTGTCTAAAAGCTTATTTAAAACTGATAAAAATTAGTTTGTAAGTTTTAGAAAAAAAAAAAATTTCCATTGCACAACTTCAACTCTTATAATTTTACCTTGTCTTTGCATTTTTATTTTACGAGAAATTAATTAGGATTACGAAGATGAAATTTGGAAAGTAGTTGATTGAAGTTATACATTAAATAATTAAGGGTGGCTTTCTCAACCATTTAACTTAAGGATTAAAAAATTAGTATATAAATTTGAGGTGTTTTAAATAGGTCTTAATTCTTACATAACTGTTTTGAAATTTTTTTAAGACATTAGTTTCTGCATTATATCTTTCTAAAGTCGAAAAAAATTGCGTCTCCATTAGATTTTTAGCTGTATGGATGTAAATTTTGAAAAAAATTAGGCTGCCGCATAAAAAAATACTTGAAAAATTACTTTAAATAATATATACCGCCGTCTCATTGGTAAAAACAAATTTTGGAATACAACAGACCACAAATTCCCAGTTTCACTTAAATTTAAGGCTGCTTAAATTTAAGTTCAGCTGAACCTGAACTGCAGTAAAAATTTGAAGCTGAAATAATTCAGTTTCCCAGTAGGATAATTTAAACTTCACTTCAATTCAACGTCGATTAAATAACAATTTTATAAATAAATGTAGTAGCATTGTATGTAGTTTATCTAGTTTTTATGGTTTTTATGTAACTTTACCAAATAAACTATGGTTATGTTACGGTAAAAGTAGGTATTGCGGCAAATGTACACATTTTCCGGTAAATGTGTACATTTGCCTCCTCGTTTGGGTAATGTGCATTCAACTAACATTTACAATTTCAAATAAGGGAAATGTACATTGAATTCAAAATGACCATGTCGTTTTGGTAAATGTGAGCATAAAAATGCTGGTATATTTTTTAATTCTAAGAGCCACAATAGCAATTCTTGCTCAAATAAATAACACTTTTTTCATTAAGAAGTTTCTATATGTTCTTTTATAGTTTTATAAAATTTAACTGTTATAATTAATAAAGCAATGTATGTTATTATTATTATTTGTTTGATTCCCATCGTATTGGTCCTGAAAAACTAGGACAAAAATTGTATTCAGGAATATTGGGAGCATAACCTACGACATATTATATAATATGCAAAGAAAAGTATGTTTTGTTTGTCATTTAGCTTTTTTAATTAAAATAATTTTCGTTATTAAAGCCTGTTGCATTATGTTTATTTAAATAAATATTTTTTTACTGCAACAACATTTTTAATTTATTTGTATTCCAACTTTTCTTAAAATATGAAGGTAAGAGTATACATTTACCAAAACGTGAAGGCAAGAGTACCCATTTGCCGGGAAATGTACATATATATTATATTCAGTTCACATTTACCTCACTTTTTGGGAAATGTACACATTAAACGGTAAAAGTGTACATTTCCCAAGAGTGTACATTTACCGTAACAGTTATATTGATTAATTTGTTACGTATAAAAATGCAAACGGTGTCAAACGTTAAACTGTAGTTTAAACAGAAGAATTCTGTCGTTTAATTTAATCGACGGATTGAACTCAGATCAAGGTTTAAATGAAACTTTGAACCCGAATTATTTGTTCAACTGAAGTTTAAACTAAAAGTGGAGTTTAGATGCCCATTGTGAAACTGGGCATAAGAAAATTGTACGAAAATTGTTTTTCCGTAACCTTTAAAAACTATCTTAATTTAGAAGTGAATTAAAAAGTGCATCATCAAACTCTGAGAATAATATTAGAGCTTGTTTATATCAAAAAATGTTGAATTCTTGTTTTAAGTATTTAAATCGATTCACTAGACCAGTGGTTCTTTACCTTGTTGGAAGTACTTATCCCCACCAAATTCAGAGTATAGGTATAGGACCTATTTCTCCATATACCTTATATTAGTCGGGTGTGTGTTTTGAACTCCGTCGAACCCGTTATGCCGCGTTCACACGTTTCAACTTTAGTTGAACGAGAAAACTTGAAAGCGACTTGAATGAGTTTTCGTTCACACGTTTCAACTGAGATTGCTCGACGAATTTCAATCGTTAGAATGGTTTGGGGCATAGCGGTAGTAGCGACGCGAGAAGTGAAGCATAATACCAACAAAGTTGAAAGAAAACTGACCGGCCTCAATTTGAAGGGTTCACACACGTCAATACCTCGTAAACTCGAATATGACTCATCACTTGAACGACAAAAGTTTGACTCGTTCAAACTTTTGTTGATCCACTTTACTTGAAACAACTGTTCACACGTGGTTTTTCGTTCAATAGACTCGTTCAACTAAAGTTGAAGAAACGTGTGAACACGGTATTAGATTGACTCACCGAACTCCTAGGGTTCGATCGAACCCAGATTAACCATCACAGCACTAGACTATTTTTGAGAACTAATATGGTACTTTTAAGGGAAGAATTTTTTTTTCCATTACAAACATTTCAATTCTCCATAAAAGTGCTTGAAAAGTTACGTTTTAATTCACAACTTGATCCACAATAAGATTAAGAACTTGAGTTGATTTTCAAGTTGCTCGACTTAAATTTGTTGTAAAATTAAGTCAAACTCAAGTTAATTGTAAATATTTAAATATTAAGACTGTCAAGCTAATAAAAAAATGAATATGGCTCTTTCAAAATTCTAAAGGCAATGCTTAAAAATTAAAAAAAAATACTTTAGAAATTTAATTATTCTAGAAACTAATTTTTCTTGGGTATAATTTACGATGCAGATAAGTGCATGCCATTAAAAACTATAAAACTTTTTCTCGCATCTAATATTTTCCTCATAAAAAAGGAACATAAAAGTAATTCTACGATTTGTGAAAATGATTGAAAAACTTTTATTTAATAAACTTTCAAATTAAAATATATAGTGAAAATTTCTAATTTCAATTTTTTTTTTCAGGTATCGACCAAAAGCAGACGTTGATTTTGGTAAGTCAAACTAAAAACACGAAAAATTAGTTTGTAAGCGATCTTTAAGTTTGTTTTTGATTAAAATTCCTTCCTTTATAACTAAAATGGTAGAACAGAACTTGAGGTAATTAAAAGTTTTTAAAAATTGAAAGCTCCATGATGCAACATCTGTCAGCATCCCGTGCGACAAACGTAAATTTGTATGCAGAATATTAATAAGCGCTTTTATGCATAGGCTATAGAGTCTTCACGCCAATTCGTGATAATTTCATCATAATTTTTTTCTTTATCTAGGTATAATACACTGTTTTATGTTGTTTACTTCATTTAAATTTATTAATTAACTTTTCTCAGCATAATTTCACATAATTTTTAATTAAAAAAGCGAATAATTTATGTTTATGTCCATTAATGTATACAATGACGTAGTTTTATTACATTTTAAGCAACTAAATTACAAAAGCCAAAGCCTCAATACAAACAATTTATAGTTAATTTTTCCTTTTAAAACTTGAAAATTAAGGAAAACTATCAGAAATCTCTTACATTCAATTACTTTAAAACTATCTTTGGAAATTAAAAATGTCATAATAATGAGACAATGTTAATCGAAATTCTAATTTGAAATTCAAAAAACGAAAAGAAAACATTGAATTTAATATGTAGCGGTCGTGATTTGTGTCATGCCGTGTCTCATAATACTATATTATTATAATATGATCAAATCGTTGGATGCGTTTTCGTTTCGTTTCATTTCGTTTCCATTTTGATTCACTTAGATTTTTTCCCAATATTATTAGCTCATAAGTCACCTACTTTAATATGAAATTATGAATATACGAAATAAGTAGTGTAACGTTGAAGTGCATCTCACTTGGTTTAATCACGATTTCGATTTGCGTTTCTGTCGTCGTGGGTTTATTTAATATGCATCAGATAAAGTGTCAGCAAATCGGTTTATTTGCGGGCGACACGGGGGGAAATAAATGCTATAGTTGGAAAATGTTTGCCTCACACGAACGCATTCTGAATATATCTATTATGAATTTTTGAATCTCGTTAACGACACAATGTGTACTCAATATTTCTTTCTTTTTCCCTCCGTAATTACGCTATGATGCAATCGATTACGATGATTACAACCCATCATTGTCGATAATAGTATAAATACACAGAGTACATGTCGAAATTTGATTCAAAACTTGCGGTTTCAAACGACAAAAAATAATAATATATATTAAGTGGTTCTCAATTTATTATCGCGTCGAACTGATCAACGTTTGATAATTTTACAGTGGCTCACTGAGGATTTAATAGCTTCAAAAGGTTCACTTCAGTTAAATTTTAGAATTCGATATTTTGAACCAATGGTTTTCTTAAGAACTTTAGAATCACTTCGATATTATAATTTTATGATTTTTTTTGGATATTTACCTTTGTCCAAGAGTTCAAACAAATACTCCTAATTTTCTTTCAATGCATTTTTCTTAAAACAATATTCTCATAAATGGTGTATGAAATATCTCGAAAAATCATACACCAATTTAAAAGTCTGCAGGAGACTAAAGAACCGAAAATTTACCTCTTTGCCGTATTTGTGAAGTACTCGAGGCCTGCAGTTTAAAATTTTTGGAACAATTTGCTTTTTAAATTAATAAAGCCCAAATGTTTTCTTTTCATTCTCTCAAAATACCTTATTTTTGATGCTTTTTTATTTTGATGAACAGAAAGTACCCAATCCAGTACACCAGTGTTTCCCAAACCGTTGACTTTAATGTTCCCAATTTCTAAGATTTACATAACGTTTAGCAATTCTCCCCATCTTACTAATATCATAAACGTGAAAGTTTGTATGGATGTTTGTTGCTCTTTCACTCAAAAAGCACTGAATGTATCTAGATGAAATTTGGCATAGATATAGATTATAATCCGGTTTAACATATAGTATACTTTATATCCAGAAAAAATGTACGGTTCTCGTGGGATAGATATTTTTTTGTTTTTTACAGCGCAAAATATTAACTTCCTTTTTTGTAATTTGGTAGTTTAAGGACCGGAAAATGATATAGATTACTTCTCATACCGGAATAATAAACAGTTCCCATGGAATAGCAAAGCAAGTATGCATTCTATAAGAATCGGGTATTTAAAAGCAGTTTCATTAAAATCCACGAAATAGAGTCTTAACTCATTTTCCTGAAGAAGATTTGATCTACTTTTTACTCAGGAAAGATGTACTATTCCCGTGGGATAGATATGTTTTTTTGTTTATCACATAGTTAAAGATTTATATGATTTTTGCAATGTGGTAGTTTGGGGGAGAATCATATAACTTACTTTTAAGGCTAGAATAATGCATAGTTCCCATAGGATGGCAAAATAATTATATCCTACAGGAACCGTACATTTAAAAAGTTTTGGTTAAGTTCGTGAAATATAATTTTAACGCATTTTCCTCCAATTTAATACAATAACGAAAGAAATCTCTACAAAGTTGAAATTAAATTATTGACAATTTTTACTGGAAAATAAATATGAATTTCAATTTAACACCCGATAAAATTAATAATGAAATTGTTTAAAATATTTGAATTTTTTCATTGTTCATTGTCGAAGATATTAATAAGAAACAAATGTATTAAAATAATAAACTAACAATTTTAAAATTTAACAATTACTTAACGGAACGAATTTTAATGAAGTTTTGCTAAAGATCCGGTAGGATAGCTACTAATCTATTAAGGTAATTAATCTCATCTAATCTTACTTTGGGGAAAGGGAAGGTCTCGCAAATATCACGTATTTTTTTGTTTTGAAAAATACCACATTAGATTGCGGGTTGGGGGAATGATATATGCCAAATTTCATGAAATTTTACCAGAGGGGAGGGGATTTCAAAAATCGCAAAAAACGCCTCGCGCAATAATGAATGCCCCCTAAAATAGCTGTACGGTTTTAAATGGCATTTGGTATGAACGATTTTCAAGTCCTAAAGACAGGAATAGAGTTACTTTTTTACTATAAAAATCGTATAGAAGCTGATGTGAGACAGCTAACATCTTTTTCTTGAAAAGTAGTTTTACGAATTTTGATGGACTTTCTTTAGATCTAAAGTCTGAAAGAATCTATCATTTTTTTCTGTCAAAATAGATTAATTTTTATATTTCGCTATGAACGTAGGGAATCTTTTAATCAATCAGTTAAATTTAGATACCCTCAGCGAAGCGAGCGGGTATCAGCTAGTATTAAAATAAGATACACTTCAATTACAATCATCAAAACGATTGTGGGTGATTGCTTGTATCAATTAGTTCAAACATTTTTATGCATTTAAATATTTGTACTTTTGAGTAAGAAAAGAAAAACGCTACCAACTAATGATTTTTGTTACAAAATTGCAGAAAATCGATTTTTCGAACTTTTATGATGGGAATATTACCTTAAGAATAGTCAAGCCATTTGAAAAAAAAATTGTTTATAAATCAAAAGTAGAGATTCAAGAATATCTTTGGAGTTAAACCTGGTTTAGTTACGAGCTGATTCAATTAGAGTAAAACACCAGAAACTACTCAAAATTTTCAAAAAATTTTTTTTTAATGCCTTTTTTTTACACAAATGATTGACACATCGCAAGTCTTAAAGAACCAATTGTTCCTTGAAATTTGTTAAAGACCTTATTTATATACTCTATTCTATTAGTACAACTATCTACATATCTTTCAATAATTCTAACTAGATTTAGGTCAACATTTGGATTTTTATTATTTTAAAAAAATTTCAAAAGTGAAAAACCAGGTAAAAAAGCTTTTTTTTTTTTTCAAAAGTTGATGATGTGAAAGCCAATTTACGGGAAAACGTTTTTCTTTGAGGTATCGAGGCAATGGTTTTTAGAGAAATACACCATAATAAATAAAATATGAATGCAGATTTAACGTCCATTGAATGACCCGGAATTATTTGATCCACAAACTGTTACTAGTATACAAACCGGAGGTTGAAAACCACTGGTTCAAGAAGTTGTAACAAATATCTTCCTATTCAAAAATTTCCGATCACTATCTTCTTATCTCACCATACCTTCACAGTCATTACAAAGCTCATCAAATCCAACAAAATTTTATTACCCTGAAAGGTTTCTCTTTTGAAAATATGACTCTTTTGATTAAATTCGATTCATTTAACGGCCATCTCCGATAACCTTTTGCGTGTGCAATTTTCCATTTGAGAAATTAAAATAATCCCAGTTTTTCAAATAAATGCATTATGTTCGCTTATTATTATCGAGAATTGCTGATTCGAGCCAATATTGCCGAGATTGCAAGCGATATTGTTTCCTTTCAATCGAGACAATGAAAATAATTTCAGACAGGAAATTGGGGTGTTTTAAAGTGAAAAATTGTTATTATATCGGAATTTATTTGATCCTTTCGCCGGGAACTGCTTTTATATGTAGTGAATAAGAAATAATTTTTTTTCAATATACGCATTCTGAATAATCAAAGAACAAAATATTTTTTAATTCTTACCTGTTGAGGTGTGAGATTTTTGTCTTCTTATGAAGTTCATAGAAATGAATTAATTTTGATCTTTAGAATAAATCAAAGCAACACTATAAGAAGGTCAAAACATTAAGGACATTTAACTTAAGTTTATTGAAAAAAGGTGACTCAACACCTAACTTAAGGAGGCAAACTCATCCTTGCTTTACTCAGAAAAAACAAAGGCTTGAAATACAATGCAATATTATTGATGTAATTACAAGACTCAAGACACATTAACACTCAATTTCATTAATCATCAGATCATAAAGATCAGCTTTTTAGGCATCATAAAGTAACAACTACCCATAGAAACCTGACGTTCTTCCAGGGTAAATGAGAATATTAAATGCTTTCTTCAGATATTCGCAACTCAAAAATGACGTTAATTCATTATTTCGATCCTTGGCATTAAACGATCTACGAGAGCCACTTACTAAGTCTTTAAAAAAAGATAGAAAAACAACGTTTTTCAAAAAACTTTTTTTATATTTTTCAACATATTCTCTTTTTAGCTCTAATAATTTTCCAGGCGTTTTCCACAAATCCGTTAAAAACGAAGATTTCGGAAGGTCCTTAAAATAGGCATTTGTTTGGGTGATGACTCCTTTGTTCGCTCCGAGCCTTTGTCAGCCAAGCGATTTTATAAAATTTGGTATTAAAAAAAGTGGTTAGGGACCAAAGCTAGTAAGAATGTGGGCCATAATTTAATTTTATTTCCACAATTTTGACCATTAAAACTGCACTGGTATGGGGCCGTGCATTGTCGTGATGAAAGAACACTTCTTCTCTAAAAATTTGAAAATTTCTCTAGCACCCCAAAAAATTGTAGTTATAACCTTTCCAGCCGACTTTACCACCTCAAACCTCATTCAGATCGCTTTTGTCTTTAAAAATTTACTGTTTTTTTACTTTCTTTTACTACTATATGGTAAAGGAAGTATTGTAATCGGGTCGAAATTTCAAATTCGAGCTTTCACCGGAAATATATGTTTTGAGGTCCCCTGAGTCCAAGAAAGTGGTGTTTAGAAACAGGTCTGTGTGTGTGACAGCCATATCGTATCGAAAGCTTTATCCGAAATTCACCAAACTTAGAATTTGACCACCATATTATACCTAGTTGTGCCGTAAAGCTTTCGGTTGCAAACGGTTAAGCGAAAGCTCTACTTTATTCTAAGAGTTTTTAAGCTTTTTCAATTTTTTTCGAAAATGGCTCCAACGATTTTCTTTAAACTTACTATAGTAGCTACAACTTTTATTTGAAACTTTTTCCTAGGAATATTCGAATAAGGACGGTTCTGGAGTGAAAGTTGGGAATTAGTATATGTTATATGTACAATGTACATATCGGTTGTATTCATATAGTTCTGTTTATATGTATAGTTATAAAGTGCTTATATTTCATATATTTTATACAACTTATACCTACAGCGAGTTTCATAATTGAAAGTAAAAGAAAGTACTGTGACGCCTCGTAGCTGATATTTATAACTTAATAAACTTTAAAGGAAAACAAATCTTAAGAAACTTTAAAAGTTAAGGATATTTTGAGATGATAACGTCTTATAAATTGATGAACACTGGCAGCATGCATAAAAAAGTGTCACGTTCCATTTGAACCTGTGCGTGCAAGCGAGAACGCAATACAAGCGATAGAGAGGCACGAGTTCTGCTACTAAAACGCCGCCACCCGACCTTTTTTGAGAACTTCTACAATAAGCTATACCTCGTATTCAATAATTGTTGAATCCTAGACAACGTGTTTTGTGTTTTTTTCTATAATACAATTTACTTAATAAGATTTAATTGATTTCGTTCATAATTTTCAGTCTGATTTCATTTTGAAAAAATTGTTAATTTTCAATTAACTCCTTCTTTGTATTTTACAAAATAATGATAATTCAGTGATAATAATTCAATTCAATTCATAAAAGTATGCAATTTTTTTAACATTGAAAAATTTATGACGTTATCACGTAAAACTATAATCGTCCGTAAACCGACTGTACAGAAATAGAACGTGTGAAAATACATAGTTCAAAAGTAGGATTTATGCAAAAGTTCCAACTTTGAACTATTCATAAGTGAAGTTTCAAAAATCTCTTCTGTAATGAAAGCTACAGTCCTCACAGTAACCAATCAGGAAAAAATGCATTACTATAGGAAAAGAATAAATTTTTGCGTAAAAATGTTTGCTCCTCCCGGATAATAGAGTGTGCGGGCACTTCCTCTCCATCAACAACAGTTTAATTCAGTTATCTATATAGCACCTTATCTTCTGAGAAGTCGAATTCCTTTCATGGCAATGACGGTGACATTATGATATATTTCCAGGGCTTTTCAATCTTCTATATAGCATATGTCACGAAAGCTATCAAGAAGAACGTTTTTTTTTCCCGACTTAATTTACAAATGTTGTCTTATTGGTGCCTTAATCTCGTAAACTGTTCTTAAATTATAATCCTTCTAAGCAATCAATTTTCAAATTATCCATTGATGCAAGGCATATAAAAATCTCTACAGTAGTTTTTCAGGTTAACCCGAATAATCACTAACTGACTGTAATAAAGGGCATTAAAATATACGATTACAAAGAATAAAATACTTTATAACCACATAGTGATTTGTTTTAATTAACGAATTAACTATTAACCCCACCACTTATTGGCGCAGTGGTTAGACCAATTCCGTTTCATGCATGACGTGGTACAAGGTTCGATCCCCGTTGAATCCTAAAATTACGATTCTAGACCTAATACAAAAAAATTGACCAACAGAAATGTTCTGTATTACTTAAGACAGTCGTGATATACCCTTAGATGTTAAAGCGACTTAAAATACAAAAAAATAACTATAAATCGACCTTTTCCGTTGTTAAAATGTTATTTTAGCAAACATTAAAAATAAATAATGTAATTACAGGCCTACGAAGTAATTACAGTTAATTATATTAACGTGAACCGAAATTTGGGGCTTCAGAAAAAAAATCGTGAAAGAGAAATTTAAAAAATTGCTTTTCAGTATTTGACATAAACGAAAATCAATCCATCAAAAAAATCATTTACAAAGGTTCAAAGTTTGAAATGTTTTTGCCTCTCGGATATTAGGGAGATTGAATTCAAAACTTTTTCCACGTAATTTATTTTCGAAATGTGTTTTTCATAAAAATTAACATTGATTGATTTGCTATATGGCGAAAAAAAGGCGTCAGAGAGCAACCAGAAGGGTTTGTGTGCGTGTGCTTTTTTTTAAATCAAAAAATAGGTACATATCTTTATATTTTTTACCTTATACCTACATTTTTCAACGTGTCGACTTGCTGTTTTAAGAGGTATTTTTGTGGTTCAACTTTTTCCATCAACTTTCATGGCACGAAAAATGTGTTTTGCTAAGTTGTGAAAAATGAAAAACGTCAAGTGGGGAAAATCTATATCTTGACTCGACAATATTATCCAGCCATGAAATGCATATAAATTTCTCAGGGAGATGACGGAGGTTAAATAATAGATAATAAACGGCGACGGATAATATGAATTTTTCTTGTGAAACGATCGTAATAGTAACACTTAAGCCGAGGCAAGAACGCGCAAATATTTCTCCTAAATTTTCTTTACTCTCTGCTTTTTCAGATAGAATTTTGTCACGATTCCGACAAAATATTACTGCTTGAAAAACATAAAGTGTATGTTAAACGATTGGCAAGAAAAATGTAAATGAAAAATTACTATCGCAAATAATTTACAATTTTTCATTTTGAAAATTTTAGGTTTTGTTTTAAAATAGAAGTTTTCAGTAAAATTTTTTTATTAGAGTGTTTTATTTATAGAATGTTTAAGTATAAATTTTAATGTATACGTACTTTGAGATAGTTTTCCTTTTCCCATCTACTCTTAATTAAGATTTTCCTTTAACGAAACAAATCGTTGTAGTAACAAGAGATTTTGATTTTGAACTGCATGAACTTTGGAATAATTAACGACGAAATGCAGTAATTTGTTAAAAGCTCTTGAGCTCGCTTCTGAGTTTAGAGGAAGGATTGACCAAATTTTCCAAAGATCAAAGCAACTAAATGAGCTTTCAAATAGCCTTCCTCCCTCTTTAAAAATTAGAAAAACTTGATTAAAAACTTTCCTCTAAAAGTTTTTTATTTTTAAGACATTTAACGATCTATTATTTTCTTATTCCACCGACATTTGCACATCCTCGTGTTACTTTTCGAATGTAAACACGCTTTTTCTCTATTTTCACCTCGTTGTGTCGTGTCCCCCCATTTTCTCATTCGTTCTACATTTTTCGAGAAAAATGAAGCATCAATTTAGATCGTCTTGTCGACTTCCTTATTGACTCCGTCATTTTCTCCTTCACTCTTTCAACACATCTCGTCGACACCTTCGCATTTTCATGCTTCATGGAGAAAATCGTTGGAAAAACAACGCTGCAAGCTACTTAGTATTAGCTACATACTTGTTTATTGAAAAATGAGCTCAATTTTCTTGTCACTTAAACGAAATCAATCGATCAGTTTTCAAGTGAATGAAATGACGAATTTGGAAATGATGCATTTACAGAAGACTTTTTTTCGGTCTTTAAAATACAGAAAAACTTGCTGTAATCTTAAAAAGATAAAAAAAACTACAGATTTTTATATATAGAAAATGTTTATTGCTACAATTTGAAAAATTAAATAGAAAATTACAATTTTGTATCGCTACATTTTGTTTTTATAGTTTTAACGGTTCAAATTTAAAAATTGTACTAAGACCTAGTTCAGAACAAAGGTCATCTTTCTTAAAATATTTGAAGGTTAAATAAATTATTTCATAACTTCTCAGACAGTTTTGAAGACAATTAAATTTTAATCCAAAGTCATATTGTAGTCAATTTAACATTGTTTTGAAAATTGCAATTGAAATGATAGCTATTATATTTATAGATCTAAGGTATGTTTACAAATGAAAAAAAAAACGCATTTTATTATACAAGTGATGCACAATAAAAAAAATTCTGTTCCAAATAACATTTTTGTACGTTAACGTGACGATTTTTAAAAATTTACTTTGTATGCTTAGTTTTGGGTATTCTTAAACGAAATTTGTTGCTGAACAAGTACTTGAATTATTGATTCAAATTTATAAAATATAAAATCACAAGTTTATTTGATAAATAAACTTTACGATAAAAAAACAGTGATGGGTCATCTGGAACAATATTTTTACATCTTTTAATATGGAACGAACTTCATATGTTTATATTGGGCATGACTTGTACCGTTCAATATACGGTTTTATTTTCATCGATACCTAATAAATTTTTTGTGTTTAAAAGAGACAGCGACTTTAGTAATTTTTCAATTAGCTTCAATAAAACTTAAAAATTAAATTACAAATTTTTATCTACAATCAATCATCATCGCTCATACAGTGAAAACCTTAAATTAATCAAGATATCACAACTTCTGACGTACGTGATTCAAATATGTTACACAATATGTTCTTTAAGCTTCCAAACGATGATTAAAGCTCTGTTTTAGCCTTGTATTATAAAACGATGATCATATTTATAAGCCAAACTTCCTTGTAATAGTATAGTTAGTACTGTTGTAGTTTTTTTAAGTTTTATTTTATGATCATAATTGTTATTTTCAACGTTTGGCTTCTTTTTCTAAAAAAATTACAATATCATGTCTCATTTCTTATAACGTTTTACCAAAAAATTTAATTTTTTTGTTGAAATTTTAAATTAGATCAAAACAGAAAATATAGCTTTTTGATAAGCGTCAGTATTAACTACGCCAACTATTGTAAATTAATGGCATTAGTTCAATAGTTATTATATAATGTTATAGAATATTAGAGAAACTTTTTCCGAGCTTTAGTTTTTTTTTTTAGTTACCTGAAATTATTTTTTTTCCAACCCTCACTGAAAGGTGAAGATTAAATATTTGTAGACATTTATAGGATTCACGGCAAGTTACTCGAAAAACGAATTCATCGAATGCAAATTCATCGAAAACGAATTTATCGAATGCAAATTCATCGAAAACGAGTTCATCGAATGCAAATTCATCGAAAATCAATTCATCGAAAAAAAATTTTTTTATAGATATTTGAAAGAAATGACAAGGGGACCGGAAAAAAGCTAAAACAGCAGTGGTCAACAAAAGTTGACAATTTTATAAATAAAAAATTGAGAGTAAAAGTGTTAGCTATAAGACAGACGTCGAGAACCTTTAATAATTTTTTTAAAATATTATTAGATATTATTGAATCAGCGCATAGGAGTAACGTAGCGATCCAATACTACTTGATGACCACTGCTTCATATTGGCAATCGAATATCTGGGCAATACGTCAAAAAATACGATTGAACATTTGCTTAAATTGATGTTTATAGTTTACTTATGTAAATTAGTAAATTACCTTACATAAGGTTAAGGAATATTTTAATAAGTAGGTGTTTCAAAAAAAATACTTTCATCGTCAATTTTTTATTTATAAAACTGTCAACTTTTGTTGACCACTGCTGTTTTAGCTTTTTTCCGGCCCCCTTGTCATTTCTTTCAAATATCTATAAAAAAATTGTTTTCCATGAATTGGTGATTTGACGAATTGATCATTCGATGAATTGATTTTCGATGAATTTGCATTCGATGAACTTGTTTTCGATAAATTTGCATTCGATGAATTTACATTCGATGAATTAGTTTTCGATGAGTTTGCATTCGATGAAGTCGTCGGTTATCCATTTATAGTATCCTTGGTAGGGAATTTCAGGCTTAAACAACAGATTCAAGCCTGGGTCAGCCCTGACAAACTTAACCTCTGTTGAGCTAAAGGTGGTCTCATTATAATAGCCTGGGATTCTATAACGGTCTGTAAATATTTAGTCCTTTTCTTTTCGAATTTTTCAAAAAACTCAAAAAAAGAAGGGCTAGGAAAAATATCCTCTAATATTATTCGACCAGTCTATGGTTAGCCAAGACTAGATTAGCCCTGGTAGCCAGGCTTAAGCCAGTCCTGGTAGCCAAACTTAGTTCAAGCTCTAGCCAAGCCTGGGCTAGGGTTGAAAATAGTTGACTCAGATTACGGCCCAAGCTAGCTCCATTGTAGATTTCCATATTATGAGATGTTTATAAAAATTATTTTGGAAAATTAGCCATTTGTTTAAAATTTAATCACTAGATCAGTAGAAAAATTTCTTACCATAGAATAGAAAGCGCAATTATGCAACTGATATATATCATTTGAAAAAAAATCCTTAAAAACCACTTTCGTCAGATGTTTAAACGTGTAAATTAAAAAATTAATCTAAAATAAATCTTGGAATAAAAATACATTGGATAGACCAATGAAGAAAAAATATGATTAGTCTGAAGGTAGAAGATTGACTTGGATTATGGTAAAAATAAAAAAAAGTTGAATTATTAAGATTCACAAAGCTCGTGAATTATTCAGAATCACACAAAAAATTACTTCAAACATAAAAATAGATTTTCTTCATCGTTCCTTATAATTTAAATGCAGAAATTAACATATAAATAAATTAAAACAACAGTTAATTGAATAAAATCTAAAAAACTTAAATTTTCCATCACGTCTCCCCCATTTATATAAATATAATTATTTTGTTAAACGAAACGGATTCATCCAAGAGGTCATTAACGATGACGCAAATTCACACCTCTTCATCATCTGTTCGCATGCAGCCGCCAATAATTGTATCTCTCACTGTGAGAATGCGTGCGCGTGATTTGACACAGATTTCATTCCGGATTTGAACGTGAACGGTGCAAACTGGACCGACCAAAAAGAAAAAAAATATAAAAATATACCAGCTAGTACAACTTGTTGCTAGTCTCATGATGATGGTGCATTTCAACAACTAGTCTTATGCTATGTGCAGGTTGGACGACGTCTGTACTACAACTACTATTACTACAATATTTTAACGCCTTTTTTTCCTCTTGTCACAATCTTTTTCCTCGCACTCACCGCAAACGAGAAGACGAATCGAGAAGATCGTGATCGAGAGACAAAAACTACATCACAACTTGTTCTCTCATATGTACCTACGAGATATATACGAACCATAAACGAGGAAAAAACACTTTCACTTTTATCAATCATATAATATATCAAACAAATGATCTTGATCTTTAATTTTTTCTTTGAATTTTCAACGTTTTTGTACACAAATTATAAGAATTCAAACATTACCCTTTTTTCTCGAAAGATTAAATAAAAGGGAAAGAACCATAAAAGCTTGTCCGGACGTTCAATAAAAACGTCTCATATTTTTGTTTGTCTAACTGAAAGTAACTATATAAAGACGTCGGCCATAAGAGGATGAGATCATCCTTTAGATATATATACATAGATATAATAACTTCTGAAAAAAAATGGAAAATCGAGAAGAGTCCGCGTTGTGTAGCATCTGGTCATGCTAAGAATTTACTGTACAACCCCTCGACCTAAATTTTCCACCACAAACGTTTGTAGTTGTGTCAGACGTTTTTGATATTCCACCCATTTTTTTATTTACTCGGGATTTTTTGTTTCGCGGCAACGAAAGAGTTGCGTCGCTGTTTTAATTAAGACAAACGATTTTTCTTTTGCTTAGGCTAATTGAAGTGGGCCGTAATTGATAAATGACGATCGTTACATGAGTCCCACTCGGTGAATGCACGTGAAGTGAATGAAGTAGTTATGGAAGGAAAAAAGTGAGCTTTTCTTCGAGAAAAGCTCGATTATAGGTATATATTGGTCGATATCGCTAATTTATAGACTGTAGACGAGGATTACGAAAGGAGTTGAGTCTTATCTGATAAGCTTATTGGTGTTAAGAGAATCAAGTCGGTTTGCTAGAAAATTTCCCGATAAGTACACTCGATAAATTCTCAGATATTTTTTTTCTCATAAAATTGATAATTTCGTATATACACAAATGTTAAAGACTAATTTTTTAAACTTGCTTATCTCGAGTAGGATTTAAAATTTACGAACTTAAATCATCATTTTTTGTCATATATAATGTGTCTGACTAAGCTTTAGGCATAAATAATCTTCTTAGATTTTGAAAAAAATTGCTTATTTAATTATTTTTGACACTCAATACCTGTGATTTCTTTTTAACGAGTTATATACAGTGAGAAATTTCAAAAAATTGATTTTTAATAGCATTTTTGTAATGTAGACTTTTTTAAGTACACACCCCTAAAATTTTAAGTTAATTCAACATTTATTTTAAAAGTTACACGCAAATTTGTAAAGACAGTTTTCCCTCTATATAAAATACTTTTGAAACTTTAAACGCGTTTTTCACATAACTGTGTTTTTAAGGTGGTATTAAGTAATTTATCGAAGGTCTTTTCTCACCTATAAAAAATTGTTTTTAACAATTTAAAGCCAAAATTTTTATCAAAAATCGATATTTATTTTTGGAAAAGTCTTTCTTTTGTAAGTAAAAATATTTTGCTTCTTTTTTCGATTAATTACAAGATTTAACATTATTTTAACGAAATCCGTTTGATTTCTTTATTGTAAAAGATCCAGTCCGTCCAAAGATATTGTAGTCCCGCAAGATGCTTTATTTGAAGGAAGCTTTTGGAGATCAGTTATAGCAGCTTTCAAAGTTATTATTTGTACAAATATAAAAAAGTTAAAATAAAGTTAAACGTTACCACTAATAGTCTACAAACTTTTATTATTACGTTTCATATTAATTAATTCAAAAGTCTTCCCAAGAAAATTTCTTAAAAAATCGTTTTTTTTTTGGGCCTTCTAACTGTATTTAAGCCCTTAAAATTAAAAATTCTAAACGTCCCGGAGGTGCAGCATTGGGACTAACGCTGCAGTATATTTAGGTATATATTTATTTATACTAGCTGATACCCGCGACTGCGTAGGTTATTGTGTTAAGAACATATTTAATTTAAAGGTGAAAAACATTAAAAATTGAAAGCAAAAATAAATTTAAAATAACCGGAAAGAACTTAGCGTAGAAGAAGAACATTTTTAACTATATGCCAAAAAATTGCTCCTGCAGAATCCGCTATTGCTCCAAGTGTATATGCAGTTATTAGTTAATTAATTATTATGTTTTCAAAAATTTGTAAATTCAAAAATAAAAATCGATATATAATCCAAAATAATCACTTTTTATCAAAAAATTGTTCCTTAAATGCTCTTTCCGGATCCGCAATTGCTCCAGGTGTATAGTTAATTAGTAATTTAATTTTTAAACTATTCCTATTTAGAAGATCCATCGGCAGTTGATGACGTCATAGTACAACAATACATGTATAAATAGTTAAAAATATTGCAAAAATTTGATCATTTATTTGCGTAATGAAAAGAGCAGAAAGAGCTTAAAAAAACAACAAAAAATTCGATTTATAATTATATTGGGTTTTATAGCGATTTTAATTCTTGGGATTAAGATTTTTAAAAAAATGTAATTATTAATTGACTATTTGCTTTACACCTGGAGCAATTGCGGATCCGGAAAGAGCATCTAAGGAGAAATTAAAAAAAAAACTTTAATCTCACCAACTTAACTCTTTCTGGTTAAAAAATATATGCAATAATAAAAGGGAGTGTTCCAATGTAATTTGATTAGTGTAACTTAATGTATTTTGAATTTGTATTGATAGTAAAATATAATAAATGCTAAAAGAGATTTTAAAAAAAGCTATATTAATCTAATATTTCGCTGAACTGCATTAACTATTAAGTCTACACTCAAATCAGCCGGTCAGTGCACACATCAATTAACTCCGCTTTTTCGACTTTTACAAATTTTCATGTCAAAACACTTGGTTGACTCGTAACTTTATATATCCTAAATAAATTTATCTAATAATAAGTAATAACAGCTTTAAATGACAATTTGCCTTTTTGCTTTTCCATGAGAGACAAGGTATTTCAGAAGTCTATTTTATTAATTTTTGTTAATGGACGTGTGCACTGGCCACTGAGCGGCTCAAATATGAAGTAATCAGTAGGCAGTGGAAGGAGAAACACTGTATCTGTAGCTCATGCGCATTACACCGTTTACCCACTCTATCAAGGCGACGAAAAATGCCCGCTTAACGTGTTTTACTCGTAAAAATGGAATTTTTAAAACTTTAATTACTTTGTTTTTAATGAAGATATCGTGATAATTCTTTTTTAAGGTAAAAACCAAGTATATAAGAAGTAAAACAAACAAAAAATGATCGAAATCTATCTAGAAGTTTTTGAGTTAAAAGCGAACATTGGAAAACAGCTATCATTTTATTTGTATAGATTTTATGGGGGCCCTAAGAAAGTGAGGCTATGAGCTATAGCTTGTTTATTTACAAAATTCCTATTTAACGCAAGTGAAACCGCGGATTACTGCTAGTCAACAATAAAAACCTACTCAAGTAACAAATTGGAACACACATTTATTATGTATGTATTTAATTTAAGGTTTGAGGTTAAAAATTTTCCTCGTATAAGCAGGTAATTTAATATTAGGTTTAGCTGAGCCATCGTTTTGCGTTTTAGCATTTCGTCAGACGAGAATAAAATAAATTTCCCTGCGGACACAGTTGGTAACTGTATGGTATAGACTCGGCGAAAAACTCAATAATACGGCCCTATTTTTTAATATTATTTCTTCAACTTAATTTCACTCAGTATATATAAATATTTAATGCCTAAATCAATATAAGTTACTTTCTCAAAAAAAAGTAATTTATCATTGGGATTAAGTGGGTGCGATTCTTATCATATTTCAAAGATAAATTATTCAGAAAAATTTAAATAAAAATGAATGAATTCACGCGAAAGAAATATGGCATTGTTTAGTTAAAAATTCATCACCAATGTAAATGTCAAGGCAAAATTGCCTGTTGTTACAAAGGACACGTGACACATAACATTTTTTCCTCATTTTGTTTTATTTTCTTTAAACTCAAATGAAATTCACGTCAACAGGACTTCGAAAACCAGCTCTCGCACATATGGTGTGCCACAATAGCGTTGATAAAAATTCTGAACGATTAATGCCCGTGTTAGCACCGGTTTTGAACCCGGAATCAAAAGGTTAATAGATCCAACTACATAAATTGTATTAATCGTGTTTTAATTGCACAACGTTCGTTACGAGTAACGACGACGCCAGCAAAGCCGTAGTCTATATATTTAGTACACACACACGGTAATAGATTAAGTTGTGACTGTATAATCGAAAATGAACTTTTTGAATTTTATGACCCGTCGAGCTTAGTATTCGAAAATTCCAATGTAGACAACTTGCAAAACCAAGCAATTTATGGAGCAAGAAAATAACGATTTGGTGGAAATTAATCTGAAAAAAATCCTTAGGGTTCCTAAATCAAGAAAGAAAATTGAATACCCAAAAAAATCGTTTTAGTATCTCTGGTTAGATATATCTATCTATTACAATTTATTTCATTGGTATAGTTAAAATTTGGTAACTTTATAAAGTATCTGTAACAATCTAGAAACGACTGGTGGCTATGCTAAAAAAATATTTTCGAGGGCTTATTTTAGGGCTTCAAATAAAAAATATTTTCACCAAATGTATGAGTTCTATATGGTATACAAAAACAAAGAATTCATTATAGACCAGTCAAATCGACATAAATAATAGCTAAATTCGCAAAACATGATGTATTTCTGTTTTTTTAGTATGTTGTTTGGCCCTATTAGGGCTATGTATTCTCAAGTTTGCAACTCTCAAAAAGTTGAGGAAAAATTTTTATGGAGAAAAAACCGAGAAATTTTTAAACTTGTATCAGATTCTGCGCGGTATCTCCTGATCCATGCATTTTTATTTGAAAACTATTCTGTACGTTTTTTAAGAACATCAAATTTGTTACAAAATAAGCCTAACCGAAGCTCTGAACGTCAATGGGTTACCGAGGTGTACGGCACTTTAAAAATAGAACAGTTTTTTCAAAAATTAAAAATTCAGTTTTAGACCTTTTTTGGATCGAAATTGCGTCGAAACCATTGATCCTACGAGCAGAACTTATTGAACATAATTTGTAGGCAATCTAATTAGCTTTAAATCTAGGGCATAGCCTCATAGTTCTCTCACAATCTTAGAGAACCTATAAAAGGTAAAATGGTATTTTGGTGGGTACTCCAGTAATGGTGGATCATGGTGGGTTATCTTTATTTCAGTCTTCATATATTGCATTTAATTTTGCTAACCCATATAGTTATTAAAAAACATAACCCAAAAGCAGTAAAACTAATGTAAATAACAATTAAATAAAGCTACAAAGCTCCAACAAAGTTATCAAAGATATTATAATTTTCTCACGAATTTCGTTAATTGTCTACAACAGGAGTCGGCAACCTTTTTTTGACTGTGCCGCGGGTCAAAATCAACTAATATTTGAGTACTAAATACACGGTTGGGGCAGTGGTATTTTCAATTTAAAAAAGTTTTTCAGTGAATAAGAGGGTATCAGGCGTTTTGATCCCCGGACAAAATATCCCCATGTCAAAATATCCTCAGAGAAAAAATCTCCATGAAAAAAATATTTGCGATAAAATATTTTATGCAATTTTTTGAGCTCAATAACTAAAATTTTATATTTAATAATTTTTGGTAAAAACGTGTAAAATTGACCCCCAATTATTTATTAAAATAGTGTTAAATTGACCCCCATGTGTCCACAAAAACTGTGTTATTTAATTCCAAAGGGGTGCAGGGGGTCCCCCTGGCTGGGGTTTGGGGGCAGAGCTCCCATCAAAAGAAGCTATAGTCATTTGTCAATTATAATCATTCATTGACTGAATGTGCACTTCTTGACACCGCGAAGTTTTACACAAAACTAAATGTTTTAACATGAAAATTATGCTGTAAATACGACTTGCAGTTATTCAATGAGGACTTTTTGTCGTGGCGATATTTTGTCATGGGGATATTTTGTCCGGGAATCAAAACGCGTGGAACCAATAAAAGATACATAATAATTTATATTTTTTATATTTATTTATTTATTTTTTACCTATATTATTATACTTTAGTGGAACTAAAGTGGGTCACTTATAATTATGAAACGGGTTACTTGGTGACCCATCGCGGGTCATAGATTGCCGACCACTGGTCTACAGCATGTCATAAATATTAAATTAGGATAAGTATAGGGATATATACCGATTTCGGATACGCATAGGGATATGAAATTATTTCGGATTATGTGTTAGTTTCGGTTAAGTAGTTTAGGTTACCGGTAACAGATGTGTGAGTAGATAAATACAAATTGGTAATACTTTGACTGTATTTTAAAGTTATCAGTTAGTACTATCTATACAATTAATCAAATAAGTAATACGAAAGCTACTCAATTTTAAGTGTTATCTACTTAAAAGTGGAAAACGAATACAATTTTTAATAAACCTCCCCACTATCCGGAACTATCTGAAATTTTGGTATCGGATTCGGTTATGGTTATGTATAGATTTTTGTTTCAGAACCCCGATAGTTTCGGTTACGGAGCTTAACACCATAAAGCCTCGTTTTATTAGTGTTTTAGTTCTATATTTCTATTTTAAAATGTCTATATTTCAACTGTAAATATTTTTATTTAAAACTTGTCAAATACAATGAAGTTGATGGAATAGATTAGAAGCAGGTGTCGGTTTTTAAAATTAGTTAAGAATTCAACTTAAACAAGTGCAATCATAATATGGAACTTTCCGTTTTCATGTCCCTCAGATACTAACCTGTTACGTTCGTTTGTTTTCCCTCGCGGCTTTTTCGGCCATTTTCATATGAGAAATCGCTTGTACGGAACCGAACATAACTTTGGCGGTAACTTGAATATGACGCGCGCCACCCCCGCACGACGACGATGACATTGTCGAGCTGCTTCCGGTTCCGTTGGGTCCCCCACCCCCGGAGCCATTACCCCCGCCATTAGCGCCGTTGCACGTGTGATTCGCATTGCCGTAGCTCGATCCCAAACACGTGTTATTGTTTGCATCGCGTCCCAAACATCCCTTACAATATTCCGGCATTTTTCCAAACGTCTTACAAGTTGATTTAAAAAAAAAATTCAATATAAAAATACAATGTAATTAATTGTATATTCCACCAATAACAATCGAATCACATTGTTGAACTGTTTGCACGAACCACGTAAATATTGCACTGAACTATGTTTGATAATATGGTGGATTGTGGCGCTGATGCAATAATTGAATATAACAAGATGGCCGATTTGGACGGATATTTGAGGTTATGGTTGTGTGTGTGTTTTGTTGTATGTCGTGTGGGAGTTGGTAACAATGGGGTTGGAGGATTTGGGGAGATTGGGTAATGCTCGAGCCGTGTGGCTACGTATGGTTTTGTGTCGCGATGTGGATAGAGGTTTAAAGGTTGAGATGTGTTGGTTTTGGGTGCGTGTGTTGGTAAAAAAGTATGTGTTGTGGTGTGTGTTGTGGTCCGGAGGCCGTGCGATGGTCTGGCGAGCGAGTGACTGAGGCGGCGGTGTGGGCCACTGGGTTACCAGGGACACACACACACCACACCACATCCGTGCCCTCTTTTCTTGCTGCCATACACAACAACAAACGCCGCGTCCAACGTCGATTCGCTCTTTGCCCGCTTTCATCACCTACAAGTCGGGCCCAGAGACCACTAACTCACACACAAACACAAATGCCGTTGCTCTATCAATTCGATTCAACAATCATGACGAAAATGCCTCGATTTTTCAACGCCAAATTACCTCAAAAACGAAACACTTAACTCCTACGAAAAAAAAATTTTCTTACCTACATTATTATCAATCAACGAACGTTTGAATCATAGACAATACGAAACTTTTTAAAAGTCGTTTTACTAAAATATTAACATAGTTAATGATCAAAATGATATTTAGAAGTGTCACACCATATCACATCTTGCAGATGTACACATAGTCCACCAAGCACATGATTTAGTATTCTGATAAGAAAAATGTGAAAACTACAGATTTAACTACGAGTATGCTATATTTAATTATCTTTTGTTCAAAAATTTTAATTTTTCTTGAATATTAAAATAGAAATATTTTTATCTATATAGTAATACGTGAAGCAAAATTTTAAATTCCTTTTACTAAATATTATACGAACGGAGGAGTATGAAATTTGACACAATTGAAGTTTATATGGGGAAGTTGCGTTATGAGATAATATTTTTTTATAATAAAGCTTCAAAATACCTTAAATTAATGAAAAAAGACGTCACACACACTACCACGCGTTTGACACACACACCCACACAAACACACAAATATGTAGATTTTTAAATCTCAGTTGTTCAGTTTGACCACAGACTTCAACCATATTCCAAATGTCATTATTTAAACAAAATATGGTGAGACGAATTTAAATTTTAAAATTGTAATTATTGAAATTGAAGGAAACAAATTTAACCGATTATTTGATTATTGAGTAATATTATTAAAAATATATTTAAATGATACGTATAACTTCAAATACACAACGTTTCAACCATTTTATTTGGTCTTCATCAGGTGTTTCTTGATTATTATATAACGTATAAATAATTCATACTATATTCTTTTGGCAAAATCATTCAAATAAATTACACAAAAAATTAATTTAGGTAGGTAGGTACTATTTGAAAACAAAAGCTTAGCTTAATTCATAGTTTTAAACAGGATTTATGCAGCCTATTTCCATGTTTTTATCTTTGGCTTTTAAATGAAAAAATCTAAACATAAAGGTAATTTTGTTTCACTTTTGAACGTAGGAAACTCACTTGAAATCACTTCTGATGTTTCATAGTCATATTTTTTTTTGTTTGTCTAAAAAATATTTCAGAATACTGTAATTTGAATTGACATACAACATTATAAAAAGAAAAATATCTGCTGCGCGGCGTCACAGTACTTTCTTTTACTTTCATTTATGAAACTCGCTGTTGGTTAAAAAAAATATATAAGCACCTTATAACTACACATAGCAGAACTATATGCATACAAGTATACAACATATATTTATTTATGAATTCCCAACCTTCACCCCAGAACCGTCCTTAATCGAATTTTTCGAGGAAAAAGTTTCAAATAAAAGTTGTAGCCATTAATAAATCTAAGAACTATCATAAGCTTAAAGAAAATCTTTGCAGCCGTTTTCCAAAAAATTTGAAAAAGTTCAAAAGCTCTGAGAATAAAATGGAGCTTTCGCTAAAATCGATTTCAACCAAAAGCTTCGCGGCACAACTAGGTATATTATGGAGACCAGATTCCAAGTTTGGTGAAATTCGGAAAAGCGTTCGATACGATATGGCTGTCACACACAGACATGTTTCTAAAAACTACTTTTTTGAACTTAGGGGACCTCAAAACATGTATGATATGAACGAATTAATATTTAGTTTTGAAATTTTTAGAGAATATTCTGAAATAATTTTGTAAAAGATTTATGGAAGAAAAAAAATAAATATTTTGAAACCTCTACACCTATTTCCTTCCTTAACTTAAAATAAATATTTTTAATCATTATATGATGCACTTTCTTTAAATGAACCTTGAAGAAAAAATTAGTCAAGAAATTATTTTCCAAACATTCGCAAATGCAATTCATTATCTGCTGTAGTTTGCTTAGTAACTAAAGTTTTTGAGGCAGTTACAAGTAAAGTGTACTCTTAGGTATGTAAAAATTGTAACGAATTATGGTCGAATTTCCTCTACCTTTCCTTTACCTCTAGTCTATATAATTAAAAGAACAAACTGAATGACTGACAGAAAAGTTGAAGATTAAATCATTCAAGATAAAAACATGCATTTTTAAAGGGTTAATTTTGCATGGCCTTTGGTCCTCGCTAAGGAAGGATTTTTAAAAATTTCACTCCTAACTAGTTCAATAAAGGGGTTGAAAGTTACATTTTTTAAGTTTTTTAAGTTTTTCTCCTAAAATGTCAATTTTTCCAAATATTTTTTTGCAACTAGCAATTAATTCTTTTATTTAGAGATCCTCTGTTTCTGTAGTTTCTTTATTCGTTTATTTGAGGAGTGAAAACAGTTATTAACAATTTCAAGAGAAACTCCAAGGAAATGTCTTTGCTGCCTTATTTATAAGTAATTTTTGAAAATAAATTTTTCTATTGACTTAAAAATTGAAAACCCTATACTAAGCTTTATTATATTGGAGGAGGGGAAGATACAAATTAATTTTTTTTAAATTAATACCTATGTTAGTAATAGAACCGTGATTACTATATGTATTGCAACATTTACTGCAGTATCAATTTTAATGCTGTAGGAACCATAGAATGTTTTATTGAAATATGTATGTGAGTTATCGTGTCTCAAAGTACCTAAGTGTAAAACGATATTTAGAAGTGTGACACCACGTCACATTAAGCAGAAGGTATACGTGGTTCTGTGCTCTTATAATATAGAAAAAAAAGAATTCCACTAATTTACCTAAGTCATATTATCGTAATTTTCTATAAAATTAACATGGACATTTCTATTTAGAAAAAGTAGTTTCTTTTAGAATTTAAAGATTTACCTTTTTCTCATTGCCTTAAAAATTTCTAAATTAGAATAAGAATAAACTCGGTTAAGCAATCGGTTTAATAAACACGAAAGCCACTAGGTTTGTTCCATACGTTGATCCAAACACGTCCACGTAAGACAAAGAGTAAGGCACATTGACCAAGAGACAATAGTGAGTGAAGAAATCTTTTAGCTTACAGCCGCTTGACCGCATTAGGCCGAGAGTCGAGCTATGTACGTACGTTTTAGTGACAAGCGCTTATATCGACACTGATTTGGAGGTGTTTAAATACTATATAACCGCTTTATGTTCTTCACTCACTCTTGTCTCTTGGTCAATGTGCCTTGCTCTTTGTCATTTGTGGATGTGTTTGAACATCATCAAATAGACAAGTGGAACAAACCTACTAATACATGGTATTCAGTTACTCATTCAAATTCGTTACTTAGTGCATTTAAATCGGATAGGTTTTATATTTAAATATTCAGCAATGTCCTACAACTCACCAACTTATTAACGTTTCAAAAGCTTTGATAAACATTGTTTACACTTATTATGCTTTTATAGAAAGCTTCGCTTTGTTTTTCATTATAGTTTCTTAGATTTTTTTTTATATTGACTATCAGGATCTATGCTCTTTAATCCAGTTTAATGTCAGGGGATTGACGTGATGGGGATAGATTCAATGCTAGAATCCTTCCTCCTTGACTTGGTCACTTGGTAGTTTCCATTTTTCTGAGCCTTGTATTTATTAAAAGTAGTAAAAATTTGTGAGTTTATATACTGGTGTAATTTTTAAAAATGATGTCATATAGGTAGTAATTGTTTCGGTCATTGATGGAATATGCAAATCTTTGGGGAGTGTCTTATTTGTAACATTTCATAGCAGTGGCAGTTTGTCCATAAGTCATAATAATAGTACAGTAAAATTGTTAAATATTACCAATTCAATAGTTATGTAAACAAACTATTTAAATCTTGCTTAGAATACGTTGAAACATGAAGTATGGCACTGGGTTTTTGACAGTGTCAATTCAGCCGGCTTTGTTCAGCTTCGTCTATCTACGCTTAAGTTCGTGTACTACAAGCATAAGCTTATCTATGCATGTTAAAATTGAAGCTGATACTGTGATTTCGACAGTGCTGGTATTAGGTTTCTATATAACAGGCAGCATTGTTTTTAAATAAATCAGTATTTCATTGTTAGATTTTTCAATCTGTATATTTAAAGAAATATTTCACAAGTTATTAACGGTAATTAATAAAGAATAATCCTTTTTTTTAATTTTAAAAATTTATTTTATTTTATTACAGAAAAACTAATTTTGGTTTTATTATTTTAAATATTGTACCTGGGTAAATTATTTCCATGGGGGGTAGTGTTGAATATCTTAAAAAAATTACATTTTCGCAATTGTCACGAGAAGAAAAACTTGAAATTAAAGATAAAGGTTGATCAACACCAAATATCATTATAACTCAAACAGCAGAACCATAGAGGTGTTTTTCAAAATTAAAACGAATAAAGTCATTGCTAAGAAATAATATGTAGCAAGACCGATTAACTACTATATCCATAATTTCTAATATAAATAAATTTTGTAAATCAAAAAACCGTAGAATAGATTTTATATACAAAAAATGAATTGAATAGGTCTGTTATGTTTTTCATTTATTAATTAATAGAGCACCCCCATGTAAAAATGTTACGAGCCGCCACTGATATATGTATATCCATAAAATTCATAAAAAATATTTGTATAACTTTTAAAGTTCAAAACTGTCTTGGTGATAATTAGGCTTACCTATAATAAAAAAAATGACTAATAAATTTAACTTTTTGATGATTTTTATGAACATTTCTTAGAGATCTTTCATCTAAAATCAGTAACTTAAGATCGTTATTAATTCAGCTCATAGCTTTACAAGTCAATTTTGTTATCATTGTTTTTCGTTTAAGATGCAACGTGACGACATTCTCAGAAAAATTATGTCTCATTCAAGTGTATATAAATAGATAGAGACGAGAGGAAAACGTTGGCCTTAACCCATTGAATCGTTTTACATCTTCAAATATTTAACCTTTTCACTCGATGCAATCTAAAAAAATTTATAATATATTTTCTTGGATTTACGTTTTTTTATCATGAGAAAAAGAAATAATTTAATTCGATTTGATATATTGAGAAAGGTTAGGCGACCACGCAAGATTAATGCAATTTGAAAGTAAATTTGGATCAATGATCTATAGATCGGAGAGAAATCACGTCAATGACCCCAGCAGTTTTATTAACACTCGATCGGAGACAAAGCAACCGAGTCTTCTATTAACTTTTCCCAATAAAAACTCATCAAATTCTTTTTTTTTTCTTTGTTCGAATTTATTAATAGACTATGCGGCGTTTAAGTGAGTCATTGGGTCAATAACTTCCACAAGGAACTTTACATGTACGATAGAAGCTTTCGCTGGTTATCTCCGGCACGACCTTTTCTTTGATCGAGTTTTTTCCAAGTGTCTTCTTCGGCGGTGAGTTGCCGAAAAACCTAGCGTAAGGTTCACTAGGTCAGGCTCGAAAACGGGGTCGCCGTAACGAATATATGTTTGTGAGAGAACGAACGACCGAACGAACTTAAAGTGAACGAACGGAAAAAGAACCTGAGCTGACCACAATTGAGTCGACTGAGTTTGTCTTTGTCGCGACTTTAACAATCGCCATTGTTAGAATTGACTTTTTAATTGTTACACCCACATGATAATAAAGAAAGACAGCCTAACGCAAGTCTTTCGATCTAACGGTTCGTATTCCTCTTGGCCTCGTGTAATGATCGAATTTTTCGATTTTCAATTCCTCAGTTGTCTTCGTCTTGGTTCTCTCTCAACTTTACTCGACTGACCCATAAACCTCAATCGCTCGTAATATCAAGTTAATTCGGTAATTTGAACCAAATTTTTTTTCCGAATCGAGTATGTTATTAATTGGATTGTTTCGATTTAGTCGCATGCCATTTAATCTTCACTTGGATCCCGTCCAGGAAATCGCAATCTCCCAGGTCTGTCCTTGTCTGTTTCTCGGACGCGTTAACATGTTTCGTTAATGAGTTGGAAGCGGACGGATGAGGGATCTGTTTTTTCCGGTCGCTTTGTGTTTTACGTGAGCACGAGGAGGTGAACACGCGAAAAAAATGTGTTAAACGTTAGGTTAACGCAGTTGGGGGCGTAATCAATCTTCGACGTTAACGATTTACCAAGTTTCACGGGGCGGAAACTTTAAAAGAATTTTCTTTGGGTTAACTTAACGTGTTTGTTTATATGAAACTCATTTTTCAGTGGAAATTTATCGATGGTCCCGAAAATATTTACAAACAAATCTTAGCGGTGGAACTATCAACGAGAACCTTTTGTTCTAGATTTTATCCAAGCAACGCGTTTTCCTATTATCGTCCATTTATTTCCAAATTTTCTCATTTTTCTAGTGAAACATCCCGTGGCAAACCGTAATAGTTCATCCCCTTTTCAAAAAAAGATGATAAATATTTTTAATACCCACCATTTCTATCCTTATTATAATATAAAACGGCGTGTCCTCGTATCATTTACAAGAGATAATTTTATTTATACAACAAATCCGTGGGTTGCCAGAGGGATGCGAAGCGTGATGTGGTCCAGGGTTCGAGGCTGTGGAACGAACATAGCATACAGATTAGTGTTGTAAGTAATATGGTCGACTAGTTGGACAACGTCCAAATTTTGGTTTTACCATCGAGGAAATTATAATAATATTATGGAGCTCGATTCAGTCAACGTCGAGCCAAAAGGGGCGGCAGCCCATGGGAAACTTTAGGGGTTGGAATTAGCGGGAAAAGTCTTCAACTTTTGAATAAATAACTTAATGCTTTTAGTCAAATAATTCCAATTGAGTTTCGGCTGTGAACGCCAAACGTAATCCATTAGGATAATTATTATTTATTTGGAAGTAAAAAAAAGGATTAGTGTGGAAAACGATGATTGAAATGGGGAGAAGGTAATTTATTATTTGTTTGAAAAATCGCAAGATTTGATAGGAAAAACAACAAAAATTATTTTGGTTAAAGAAATTAACAACGTACGACTAAGGGGCGAATTTAATTAATTGAATTGGGAAAAAAATATTTTTTTAGAGAAAAATTACTGGGTGAATATGAAAGACAAACAAAAAAATTATGGAGAAAGAAAATGAATGATCAGATTTTTTTTCGTTAACCTAAATCGTAACTAAGTTTATCTCAGTTTCTCAAAAATATAATAATTATATTGCATATGATGAAAATTTTAGTTTTTTAAAAACTTTTTAGTTTATCGTTTATAGATATCAAGTATTTGTAAAGTATAGTCAAGGTCACAGTGGTTCTCAACTTTTCTTTTTGTTGTAATGCACTCTTAAAAATTTCAAAATTTAGTAACACACTGACTATAATATACAAGTAAAATCCCGACAGTCAACAGAATTGACTGCTGTTCTATGCATGGTATCAGTGTATATGGACTATTTGAATTTCGTGGCAACTTCACTCCATTGGTTGGCACTGTTACACAAAAAAACAATAAGCTATCGGCGACAAACTGACACAAACTTAAACTGCATATATATAAGAAGCTTAAGATGGATTAACTTATTCGGTTCCGTTCCACTAGGTGCATACAACAGTCAAAATATTATTTTACTCATGGTTTTTTCGTTGCTGAAAGAATATTTCAAACGTTATGAACACTGAGTGGAACGCAACCTCGATTACACAGTATAAAATAAGCAATGATTATCATTTTTAGGGCGTAATAAAATAATGAATGTACTACAAGGAAAATGGAATGAAGATTTGCTGTGTGAAAATACAAACAAAATACATTTTACTGTTCTTTTCCTAAAATTTGAGGCATCAACTAATGCCGCGTTCACACGAGTCAATCTTTTAGACCGTAGCGGGGTATTGACGCGAGAAGTGAAGCACAAACGAGCAGAATTGAAAGTAAATTGTTGAACGACAAAAAGATTGACTCAGTCAAACTTTTTGTCGTTCAAGTCGATCGAGTCGACCCCGGTTAGTTTGCTTTCAATTCTGTTGGTTTGTGCTTCACTTCTCGCGTCGCTTACCCCGCTACGGTCTAAAAGATTGAAAATTGTCGTTCAACTAAAGTTGACTCGTGTGAACGCACCCTAACACCACATTAATTGCATATTACCTTTTTCCCACCCTAGCTTTACAAACTATCATTTAACCTTGACTGGTAAGAAACGAAAATGAATTTCGTGAAGATCTTTTAAATAGCAGTTCCCCGAGAAATCGTTAAAAACTAGGATAAAAAAGACAAATTTCAACTTGTGACCTTCTTGATTACTTGATGATTTGACTGATAGGTTGTTCAAGCAAAAAACCGAAATACCATCAAAAAAGGATACGAACGACACTGAATTTATTGGAGACAATCATTCTTTCTCGTAAACAGATATTCTTGAGGGCATTTCAGTGGTTTTTAGCCTCAAACCCTTAAAGGGAAAAATAAATGGCTTCAATTAACAATTAAGTTTGGGAAGGGATTTTCGGTAGATTTTTTTCTATGTATTATATTTGACAACAATGTTGCAAGTATGGAGATGATAATGGGATATAGAGAAGTTAGAATATTTCTATGTGAATGGCGTCGCGTCAACTCGCTCCCGCACCTCATATTCCTGAATAGTCCTCCTTCGAGAACCTTTTCTACCTCCCCTGCAAAACTCGTATATTGTACGAGTCGTATCTCATACATATATTCTATTCACACACACGTCCACTGACACATACACATCGGGAGAAATTATATCCATATTATTAAAGCTAGGAGTGGGAAGAAGCTGGATGAAGGGACGAAACATGGGGGTGTAGCATCTCCGTTTGCAATTTGGGTCAACGGTCGATACGAGTGCCACCCTACGTTCCTCGTCTTTGCCTTCCCGTTCGCCATTGAGAGAGTTGTAGTTGTCCCATCCATTCATCCCGGCTTCTCCATCTGTTCCAGCTGAACCATAACTTATAGAAAAGCCAGCATTTATTGCGAAAGATTCGCTCCAAAGTAATTATTTGCGTCGAAAAAAGCACAACAGTGCAGAAAAATTCATGGAAATTTCTTCTGTCCTGTCACATTTCATCGTAAACGACAATTAGCGATGTTTTCATTTGGAATATAACTCCGGGTTGATTGCCTTCCCTTCGTCGACGCTCTTCATCATTCACTTCTGAACAACTACCTCTGGGGATGGGGATGGTGGAAAACTCGAAAGTGATGAGTGCAGCACACGAAAAACTCCCCAAGAACTGACTATTATCATCGCTCCCTTGATTAGCAAAACTCACAGTGTGGGAATCTGATAATTAGTAGGAATCTCAATAAATTTGTAAACAAAAATTGGGAAACCAGGAAGATTTCCAGCTTTTGTTTTCGGTTCATGTTTTTTTTACACGTAACTATGCCAATTATTTTGACGGTCATCGACCCGTAGAAAAAATCTAATTAATATTCAATTGATTTTATTTTTTTAATGCGATCAGCCGTTAGCTATTTAAATAATGACATCAAAAAAAAATTTATATAGGAGTGAAAGTTAGATCGTTCGATCAATTGAAGGCCGAAAAAAGTAATAGAAAATATTCCGTTTTGATTTATGGGCTTGTGAGTGAGTTAACAGCTTATCATTCGACGATAAAAACAGCAATTTTTTCATATAGGAATACGAGATTTTATCGGGTTTTATATAGCGTATCTTATGTCGTTACGTCTCCCGAAATAATTTTCAAATAAAATGTTTGAAAGTTTTTTTTTTTTTTTTTTCGGAAATGTGAAACATTAAAGTGTCTAGCTGTCGATGCTTTTGTCGTAAGTTACGAGAGAAATAAAAGAGCAATTCAAGTAAAATAAATTCTTTTAAAATTGGCTTTGTGTTTGAACGGTAGTTGACCAGCCTTACACATATGTATTGTTGGTTGCCTAAACAAAACACATTATAAAAATTGTAAATTTGGCTCGATGTATGACATGAAAATAATTGAAAATTTAATGTTTTTGTTGTTGTCACAGCCATTAATTAGATAAATTGAAACAAAGTACATGGGGAAAATTTATAAAATTAAATTTTGCTGAGCGAATGATGGACGTTTTTCATAGATTCAAAAACCGCTTTATCTATTTTATGTCCATTAAATATATAAATATACGAGACTAGTTGTTTGATTTGATAGATACCAAGTATTGACTGTTGGTCGAAAATCAAATAGAGAACTGGAAATAATAGAACAATAATTGTAATTCATTTTTCTCGACAAAAGCGAATATTATTTTGATTAAAATGATGAATTGGTATAAATAATTAGATTATTAATTTGATGAATTATTTTATGCTAATTTAGTTTTTTAAAAATCCTGTTGAAACCTATACAATTCATCTTCAGTTCAAATTTCATTTATTTATTTCAAAAATATTTTATGATTTTTTTGTGAAAGCTGAAAAAATTGTTTTAGTCGAAATAAATAAAAAAGTGGGTGCGTGTATTTATGTACGTGCGTGAGAAGTTATACTTCTTTGGCAAAATTAAAAATTAGTTTTTATTAATTGCATACAAATAATTAACTAAAATATAATTTAGAGAATAATATTTTAACTTATATCAATAAATAATACATATTGTAACGTTTTTACGGGTTCGTTGGTTTGTGTATAATGACTACGAATTTATTTTTTAAACAATTGTTTATTTATTTATCTAACAATTATACACTACAACAATGTTCACTGTCAACAATAGTCACAGTACTGTTTATATTTCACTATATACACAATGTACACTTTATTAACAATGTTCAGAATTTATATAACACTGTTCACTTTAACACTGAGCACTTCGATGAATTTATTTCAATACTCTTCGATGGTTTATCTTATACTCGTCGAACATTTATTTGAATACTGAACTGTTGGCTCATCTTTCGGATTATTTATAGTAAGCGATCACCCGTTTCTAGAATTTTCTATTTGTAATCTTAGCGCCTATCTTTCTCTTATCCATTGGTAAATCAATGGAGAAAATTCTAGAACAACACGTCCTTGTCTCATCCTTTGTAATGTTAATCCGTGGTCATAAAACTACATACTTCAGGGGGTCCATCTTTTTGTACAATTCTTATCGCCATTGATTGTTTAAACCCGCCTTTCGGGCGCCAGACACAAATGGGTGTCTTGGATTTGTGACAATATGGATAGTTAACCTCAATTATTATATTGGAGCACTTGAAAAAGGATATAAGCACAATTTTTTTCACTAAAACTTACAAATAGTAAATAAAACTAATCAAAATATTCAGCTTAAATCACTAATAAATATAATTTATTCGTGGAGCGGACACTTTTACGAGAGGTGCGTTTTTTTTGAATTTTAGTACGACGCGTTGAACAGAGATGACGGAGCAATGTCCAAATAGACCGATACTAACGCCTCTAAGAACAACGTGCCGTACTAATAGCCTAAAAGTAAATGACGTTTAACACGTTTTTTCGGGTCACCGTTTGTGCCGTAAATTTGTATTTTTATGACTATTTAATGGCGGAAATACTGTGAAAAACTATGGTTTACAATGAAAATAAAATCTAAAGGAAGGTGCAAGACGTTTATAAAATTTGTCAGGATCATTTTTCTGAGTAACAATTCATGCATGCAATGAAAACGAAGCTGCATAGAAATTGCGAAATAAAGTAAGTAGCTAATTTTCAAAGTAAATGTCTTAGTCTTATTCATGCCTTGTTTTACTAAATTATTATTCTAAGATGGTTGAATCATTTCAGAATCCCAGATTTCGTGATAACCAAGAATATGCATGGAATGCAGGACGTCATTTTCATCACTAAACTCCAAATAGTATGATAACAGCTACTGCAAAATTCGAGAAAAGTAATAACTTATTTATTAATGATTTGTGTCATTTGTATATATAAATATGGTCTAAATAAAATATTAAAAATATATTTAAAGAATTTATTATTTTTAATTTAAATAAATAAGTAAATAAATAAAACAAAAATTCAAATTACGCAGCCTAGTTAAAAAAACCGAGCGGTTGTGCGGCCAACTTCATCCTGTTAATTTTGTGTCACCCTGATGCGCGCGCACCGTAAAATTTCACCCTCATCATTTTTTCACAACGCGCCTAAAGAAGTCAAACTTCAAAAACTTGAACAAATAGTGAAGCCTTTTTGAATTTCTAAAGAACATCTCATTTAATCAAGAAAAAAGAGAGCTCGTAGAGTTCTTTACTGGTATCATTAATGTACCAACCTTGTATGTGTTCTATTTTCTCCAAATCTAATATGATATAGTTGCGGAATTGAAAGCATGGACCACTCGCTTATTTTCTCGTTTTTTCCCCCATCCAATTCAATTTTTGTCTAATGGTTTCCCGTTGGAGGCGAGCGTATCGTATCTAGGTAATATTAGAAAGTGGGAATGTAGTGGTTCTGAGGGAAGACAGTGGGACGCAATGGGATGATATATGAGCCTAAATAGGATTCTCTTTTAGATAGATTTGATATGCAAAATATAGAAATGGAAAAATATGATGCAGTCGTCCGCAGTTGGTCGGGGCTCGGGGTTCAACATCTCATTCCCGGTTTTGGGAGGGAAACTCCAAGCGGCCGAGTTTATGTTACAGATGAAAATATAGAATTTTATTTGAGATTTTTTCTTCGTTTCGATAACATCTTTTCTTATTATTTCGTGTTTTTATGATTATTTCACACTTTTGAAGTGGGGAAATCATAAAGGACAAGTCGATTTTTTTTTCGTTCTGAGACAATTCGGTTAAATTATGGCCCATTTCGAAGAGCTTGTAAATTTTAATTCAAAACTTTATTTGTAAAATCAATTATCTTCTGCTTTTTGTAAATTGTTTTGGTTGTATGATTTGGTTTCATTTATTCAGCTTTTCATTCGCTTCATTTGTTACGCGTAAATTGAAGTTAAGTGAAACAGAAAAAAGAATTTTCCAATTAAAAAAAAAGTTGTTACTCCCGTTTCGATTCGAACGAATCAAGTGAAAAAGAAAATCAATCGTTCGTTTGTATAAAAAAAAGTAATGTTGAAAATTTAACGTCGATCGTCAATGCTCTTGAGATCGATCACCAACCAAGTCATCGATACGCTGCAATTACACATAGCCGTTTTGTATAACATCTAGTCCTTTGTTTTAACTCAGTTCTGTTGCGCTGTTTCGAGGGAAAAAAAAAATACACACACAATGCGGTGATTGATTTAAAATGAATTAAATTCAAACTCTGTTTCCGATTTAAATCGCTCGTCTCTGCTCCAAACGCAAATTTACGACCGGGCGCAATGACATGGCAAATGGAATGCCGAAAATGGGGTACATAATGAGCGAATGGCGGGTGAAACAGAGAGCGAACGAGGGCTTACAATTAATTTTGCACGAGATGAAATCACCCAATTTCCAACAAACATTTGCTCATTCTACCTCAAATGTAATTTTGTAAATGAGGTCATTTTATGATCAACCCCCGTACCACCAAGACACCCACCCACCTTTTCTAGCCGTCCGGGACTTTTATTTTGTTTCATTAAATCGACTAATAAATAAATAAATTAGAGAAAACTGGTCGCGGAGCTTATGGTGAAGGAGACTGGTAGAAGCTTTTTACGCTAACGTAAACGCAATAACATGGGCGAGACAGAAGCTGCTCGAGGAGCTTTTCAATATAAAAATGGAGTTTTGGCGTCGCGTAAAATGAAATTTATGGCCGAAACACCCCGTATATTTTCTGATTGACTGACTGGTACGGCTATGTATAAGCATGCCGAATCAGCCGCGAGCTATGGACTATCGCTTATTTTGGAACCGGGCCAAATACGGCACTAAATTTTATTCTTCTGTGTTCTGTTAGTGCGACAGACGAAAATATTTTGGATTGTTGGAGCCAAGCTTTCGAGTATGAGGAAGGGAGAAGTATTCATAAATTAAATGAAATTTAGATGAGAATGAAACGAAACAAACTTGAGAAGTCAAAAAATCTAACCTTGATAAAATTAACCTTATCAAATATTTTATATAAAAATGTTATAAAATTGATACAAATATTCCAAGTCTCCAAGGCTCAAATTTATTTACTCGTCTGTCTTACGTAAGGGTGAAAATATCACTTTTAAACACTTTTGGTATGTGTAGGCGTTGAATACGTGTTATAGAGAGTTCACTTTTTGCAGGTGAAAAATAAAGGTGGAAAAAAAGGGAAAACAAATTTAACAAAATCCATTTGCCGCGAAGTTATGCTAAAGCACGTCTCAAAACGAAAATGTTTGTTACCCGAAAGATTAGGAAAATGATGAAGAAGAAAAACGTAACGGAACGTAACTTGAAGAAAATGAACACGAAGCGAAGAAGATGTTTGCTTAAATGTTTACAAACATTAGATAATGCTCTAACGTTCACCAAACATTTAATCTATGTTTAAGCTGAAATTTTCCCTTTTTGGTTTTGTTTTTCACACTAAAATTTTCTTTGACAAGAAATAAAGAACAGTGGGAAAATCAACAAAAAAGCACAAATGAAATATTTGACAATTCGTTTTTTTCAATATGTCAGTCAAGCTTTCTTGTTCTTTTGAATATTTAAACACATTGATATAAAAATCTACTTTGAATCAGTTTTCGTGGGAAACTATATAAAAGTTATCTTATTTTAAGCAACTATCAGGTGAAAAGACCAGTTTTTTATTTTAACAATTTATTTTCTTTTTTTTACTCTACGTTTCGTCGGTGTCATTCCGACTTCATTAGGTATCTTGAAAATTGTTATACAATTTTACCTAATGAATAATACCTGATGAAGTCGGAATGACACCGACGAAACGTAGTGTAAAAAGAAAATAAATTATTAAAATAAAAACTTGTCTTTTCACCTGATAATTGCTTAAACTATTAAGACATGAAAATTAGTATTAAAGTTATCTTATGCAAATAGAAGAGGGATAAGACTACAGCATTAGCAATAAACTGTTTGATTAAGACTGGAAACATTTATCTTTAAGGGTTTTTTTTGAATTTGAGTGCTTACGAGCCTAAAATTTATGGCTTCTTGAGCATATTCAACTTTAGATAAGAGGCCTTATCCGATGTGCCAATCTTGTTTCTGTGTCAAAATGTTTGCCAAAATTATATCTTACATATTTATGGCTACATGTTACATTGTTATATAGTTAGGGATATCTAGTTTTTAAATATTTATATTTTCCAATATTATTTTAAATATACCTCTCCGTTGGTTTATAGTGTAAACTATATAAATCGAAATTGAAAGTATCAAGTAATTTACTGTGTGATAAAGAGGTTTCGTTAAGCGGAGAGTAAAAGAAAACAATATAAAACGTGATCAGAACTACTGTTCGGCTCTTAGTTAGCACGTGCTAAGCAATTGCAGCAAAAAAACGAACACGTATATAGGAATTCCATTGTAAGTACGAAATATTGTAATTACTATGCTATATCAGGTTTGTGTTTGAAGATCAGTGAAATTAATACTTTATGTGGTCTAAACAGTACGTATAAGGTTTGTTCCACTTGTCCATTTGATGGTGTTGAAACATGTCCACCGAATGACAAAGAGTAAGACACATTAACCAAGAGACAAGAGTGAGTGAAAATCATGAAGCAAGGGCTTCACCCTAATTTAAAACTGGTTTTGCGGTGTTTAAACACCTCCAAACCAGTGTCTAGGCGAGCTATTGTCATAAAACTGTACGTTCATAGCTCGGCTCTCGGCCTGGTGTGGCCAAATGGCTGAGGGCTGGGGCGTTTCTTCACTCACTCTTGTCTCTTGGTCAGTGTGCCTTGCTCTTTGTCTTACGTGGACGTGTTTGACTTCAGCGTCTGGAACAAACCTATAGTTTTCCTTATTGGGAGTGTTAATTACGGTAAATTAAGAATCATTAAATGAGTAACAAACTATATACTATAAAAACCTAATAATGTCTACGTTTTAAGGAGTTTTTTGTCGAGTAATTCACTGTATAAAGTTTACACTGTTAAAAATATTTCAATTACAGAGTCAATTATAAGTTAGTTATTTAAATTTGAGCTTTAATTTTTCTATATGTTGATAAAAATGAATCCAAATCAATAGTTAAATTGTTTTAATATTTTTGCACCTTTAAAATGATGTCTATAAGTTTTTGTCGCCCCTAAAATTATGCCGCCCTAGACCCTGGACTTATAAAATCTAGCATTATAAAATAGCATATATTAAAATCTTTTTATTTCGTTCCACAATTGAGGATTTTATTGTTATTATCGGATTCCTACTAATCACTATAAAAGGCATACTCTACGCTATTAAAATTACTAACCACATCATTACCTATAGTTCAGAAACATGTTGAAGTAGAAACTTATGAACTTTATTTTATCTACACAAAACTTTTTAAATAAGTACCTAAATTTTGTAAAATAAATTGGAATTAGTTATGGACCAGGGAAGTGTTACTAGCTCAATATGACCTCCTTCTTCTTAGTCGATACATCAATGAACATGTTCTTATAGCTCGAACTAAGTTTAAAGAATTAGAACTTAGAGAATGGTAATTTCTTGATAGATCAAGTCAATCAAGTTAATTTAACAAAAAGTCTTAAAAAGAAAACCAGTTTTTAGTTAAAGGAAAATTCTTCTTTTGATCGAGGTGAACTTTAAAAATTGGCGAGGTGATGTAACATGGGTTACATAAGTATGTATATTCTGTAAGGTATGAAAAACGTTTCATTGATCTTGCAATAAGACAAACCTAACTTTTCTAGTTCTAAAGGAAAATAAATAATTGCTTGGGGAAACCGATTTTTTGTCAAATTTACAACTGATTTCTACTTAACAATTGCTGTAATTCTACAATTAAAACATTACTTTTAGATACCTTTTTAAAGTTGAAAGAACTTGTAATTAGTAAAAGCTATAAGCTATTTATTACTCTAAACCCCTGAAAGAAAGGTTTGGAAGACCGATTCTGGAACATTATTTTTTTTTTGTTTAAACTCTACTGAACAACTTAAAATCAGCAATGTGGAATCAAGGTAGTGATAAGTAAAGCAGTAATTTAAGAAAATAATCCTTTGAACCTACCTCTCCATTCAAAGAGAACAAATATTGAAATAAGATACATTTTACTTGTTATACCTCGGTGCAGAGGACGTATTAAAAAGTATACATTATACTTTTAGTTAGTATAAAAATGTAATGGAAAAATTTACTCTTGATCAACAAGTTGTATTTTCTTCTTAGTGTTATAAATAAGAGATTTGTCAACTTAAATGTGAGACCTTTGTCGATATAAATTGTGCTTGACATTTTGATTTATAAATGGAATAACTTGCAAAATTAGTCTTTGTCTTGATTTGACTCAAATTTGACTTCATTGTAACTCAATTGAAGCAGCATATTCCTATTTTAAATGACTCAATTTGGTGTAAGGTAGCTATTAGATTAGTAAAAAACATTTAACGTACTATTATCATATATTGTAAATAGAAAATGTATGATACGACAAGATAAATACATTAACAACGTTTGGCGAATGTATTTGACAAACCAACGGAAATGAAAATATATGGTATGATATTACAACTGATAATATTAAATTTTTTTTTTATTTCATTAAAACATTTAAATAATTAAATGATAAGGGAACAGTCTTGAGATGGGCCACTAAACTAAAAATATTTTTTTATATTCTTTAATTAATAATGAAAAAATCAAAACTAAAATAAAAAATTAAATTCCTTCTTTACGTTTACAAAAATTGCATTTCTAAATGTTGGTATATATTTTGAAAAACGAACTTCAGAATTCAATCAAATAAGGTAGTTATATTATTCTAGGTCTAATAAGTCTTGTTGCAATTTATAATGTAAGATTTGTACTTATTAAGCAGATTATAACTGGAATATTAACTAAGTAATACATTTTAAAATATCTTTTTACAGGAAACAAAACCAAAAAAAAAATTAGCCAAAGTTAAACTTCCAGTAGGTATCCAATTTGATCTTTCGCTTTAATCTATACCAATAATAAGATTGAGGATTTCTGCTTTTTGAATACCTATATAATGATAACGTTACGTGTCACCTGCGCGAGGGAACATAAACGGAATTATTTTTCTCAGCTGAGATTTTTATTTAGTCTAAAAATGTAAGGTGTTTTGTTTAATACTCTTTATTACCTACATTTTCATATGTTTATACTAAAAAATAAATGCCATTTTCATTGCACTTTTATCCAAAAAAAAAAATTGTTTGTCCAGGATAAACTTGAAAACGGCTGAACCGATTTTAATAAAATTTTCACAAAAAGTTATTAAATATTCCAACTTACATTATAGGCTACTTAAAAGTTCGAATAGTTTTCCCTGTCTGTTTGTTTGTTCTTAACAAACTTTAAAACAGCTGGTCCGATTTGGACGAGATTTTCACTACAAGTAGTAAATATTACAGAAAGTGCTATGAAGTACTTTTTTATTCCGAAAAGTTTTTGATTTTCTGGGCAAAAAAATAAAAACTATAAAAACTGCGCAACGAAAAACATACATCGGCAGACAGCTGTGATACAATGTAGGTACATATACATATCATATCGGAGAGATGACATGATTTGAAACTAATTTATTATTCTTTTAAATTAATTTTCGCAAATTTGAAGATTATAACGATAATAGTCGTTCAACGATAAGTTGAATTCCTAGAAACCATAAATCCATAGTTAATTTATAGGTGGTTATCTTATCTATAGTTCGGCTCAGTAAAGGTTTAAATTATCGAAGGGGTAGTTTTATTTATCCATTGTTCAATTCATTGAGAGAAATCCTCTGCAGTGAATATAATTTCATTCTTAAAAATAAATAGCCAAGTTTCAAAATGACACCCATAAGAATAAATAACCAAATCAGACAATTCGACTTAAGTGATCTCGATTAGGAATTTCACTTAGAGAGGTGAAGCGGTTAGGAGTTCGATTCATAGAGATGAAAATACGCATAGTTATATGGGGATGAAGTGGAACAAAAAAAATATTTAAACTTATTCACGGGTGTAACTTTTAGGGAGTTCAAAGTATGTCAAATGTAAATTACGGGTAGAAATTCGTAGAAAGATGACTGAAATGCAAATAGTGAGATTTCTAGGAAGGTAAATTAACGAACATATTTATTACCTACTCTGGAAAATTTACGATTCCTGAGGCACAATTTTTATCTTTTTATGCCAACATAACTAAAATGACTTTTTATATTTTGCTATGACGGTTTCTATTAATCAATCAGTTCAATTTAGCTATGCCCAGCAAAGCGGGCGGGAATCAGCAAGTTATAATATATTTTCTATTTAAATAATTAACAAACTCAAAAAAAACAAAACAATTTATATTATAAGCATAATTAGCAATTTACGCGCAGTTTATTTGAATCTCAACACCCGCATTCGCATTCGCGAATGTGAAAAATCGAACATTCGTTATATCACTAGTAACTACATACATTTTACAACAAAAACAAGATAAAAATAAATCATTTTTTTTTGAAAATTAGTTTTGAATTCAAGTAAATGGGATAAATGAAATATTTTATTTAAAATTTCTAATTAGTAAAAATAGTATGATTAAAATAAATGAATCACCTTAAATAATTTGCAACCAAATTCAAATTTCCTGTGCTTTAATAATGCAATTGAACCGCAGTTAGTAACTTTAATTTTTAATGTGGCTTAAGTTGGTGCAATAAAAAAATTGAGCGTTACACTAACAATGGTATAGTGCGTGCGTTTGCTTGTGTCAAAGTTTCTCCGTTTTAAATTCATGAAAATTGTGCTATCTTTTTGTTTTTGTTTGTTTAATTTTAAGACTTTTCATTAATATAAATGCTTATGTAGTGTTTAGTGAACTTTCCAAGTCCAAATTTCAATTGTAGCCATTTGAATTTCTTGCATTGAAGTTCTCATCGAAAAGGTTAGTTGTACTGTTGGCTTGTTTTCTTGTGTATCTTTATGAAAATGTATTGATTTAGATTAATTGATTTTTGATGTTACTTAAAGAAATTGAAAATGTATTTTTCAGTTTTTGTTTTGGAAGAGATATTTTGGGTCGTTTGAGTTAAACAAAATTTTCTTCGCATGCATACGTTTTGACATCATGATCGGATTATTTTTCGTTGTTATGGACTTGATTTTTCCTGATGTTCTTATAACGATATGTACTGGCTTTTGTGATGGTTATCAGAAAATTGAAGAGCTTATTATAAGGGATAAAAAAGAATAAAAGTACTTATTGGAAAACGATGTATGTACGATAATATTATCAAAACCCTCATGCATTCAAGTAAAGGATTTTTGTTGCTAGTTAAAATGTTTTTTTATTGATAGGATTTAGTTGACTTCATAAAATTCTAATTTTTAAAAATGTTGATATTTTTATGGAGAATGTGAAAATTTTTTAAGAGTGGCGTATCATACAAAAAATATCTGCTGCGAGGCGTCACAGTACTTTCTTTTACTTTCCTTTATAAAACTCACTGTTGGTTAAAAGAACTAAGTACTAAGTACTTTATAACTATACAAATACATATAGACAGAACTATTGTATATGCATACAGCCTATATGCATATGGATATACGAATTCCAAACCTTCACCCCAAAACCACCCTTATTCGAATTTTCCCAGGAAAAAGTTTCAAATAAAAGTTGTAGCAACTAATGAGTCTAAGAACTATAGTAAGTTTAAAGAAAATCGTTGGAGCCGTTTTCGAAAAAAATTGGAAAAGCTCAAAAACGCCAAGTGTAAAGTAGAGTTTTCGGTTATACGATTTCAACCAAAAGCTTCGCGGCACAACTAAGTATAATAGGGAGGTCAAATACCAAGTTTGGTGAAATTCAGATAAAGCTTTCGATACGATATGGCTGTCACACACAGCCACACACACACAGACATGTTTCTAAAAACCACTTTTTTGGACTCAGGGGACCTCAAAACATGTATTTCCGGTGAAAGCTCGATTTCGAAAATTCGACCCGATTACAATACTTCCTTTACTATCTATATGGTAGTAAAAGAAAGTAGTCACATAGTAACCATGCTAAACCTACGAAAAATGTGGTTAATTAGTCAACACAAAAATTATAGTTCACAGACCCTACCACTCGTCGACTGTGTCTGAACTTCTTTTGATTACCAAAGAAAACAAATATTTATTTCAACTACTTTATGAATTGAGTTCACCTATTTCTACTTAATATAATTACAAAAACAAACATGCAAAAATGTTGTCAATCAGAAAATGACCTAGCAAGAAAAAAATATTTCATCAGTTAAAAACACGGCAGGCATATATGAAAAATGTATATATCGAAAGCATCCTTTATAAAGAGTATAAAAAATAAAAACAATGTTGCGATGTTTGCTAGTGCATTGATAACATTAATTTTCTACTGATAACTGATAGTGACTAATAATAATAGTTATCGTAGACAGTTTTTAAGAAATGCATCATGAAAATAATGTTGATAATAGGTTTGTTCCATTTGTCCATATGATGATGTTCAAACACGTCCACCGAATGACAAAGAGCTAATGTCAAGAAAACGTACGTTCATAGCTCGACTCTCAGTCTAATGCGGCCAAGCGGCTGAGAGCTACACATTTCTTCACTCACTCTTGTCTCTTGGTCAGTGTACCTTGCTCTTTGTCTTACGTAGACGTGTTTGGCTTCAACGTCTGGAACAAACCTTATATACTAAGATTGACAGTGTTAATTTTGAGTATACTGTTTTTCTATAAGTAGTATTTTTCTATGTATAATATTTTTTTCCTTCTCTTTTCTTTCTAAAATGGCAATCAGGATCTGAGTCCTACTCTTCGGACTCTCCGTATTTTATAATCTGGTCACCAGGAACTCTTCTTTTCAACCGTTTATCACCTTGGTTAGAGTGGCGCATCTTTTCAAAGTGGTTGGTTGTGCGGACAGAAATAGCATCAGCCACTTATGGGATGTGAAGTCCCTACGGAGGGAATCGTTGGTAATATACCATGGTACATCTACCAGCTGTCTAAATATAATATTTGAAAATAAACATATCCTGGAAAGTTGTATTTTGGTGTATATGCACTTAAGGCATGAAGTCGTCATTATCATTACAAATATGATACTATTGTAGTAACTTTAGTACATTGTGGTAGCTGTAATTAACCGTTTGTTAAAACATTGATTTCTATTTTCTTTTACTACTAGGTTCATAATATAAGAAGTATTGTGTTTAACGCTAAATTTCGAGATTTTAAGAGAATACCAGAATTGGAGGTTTTGAGGTCCTCTTACTCCGAATAAATGTTTTTTTTATAAATTGTTCTATGTATGACAGTGAAGTTGTATCGAAAGCTTTATCCGAAATTTACTAAACTAAGAGTTTTGTCTCTATAATTTACCTGTACAGTTGTACCGCGATGCTTTTGCTTGAAATCGGCTAGCAGGAAGCCTCATTTTATTCTTTAGTTTTTTGTATTTTTTTTTTAAATTTTTATTGAATATGACTTCCAACGATTTTCTTTAAATGGTTATTAGACTCATCAAAGCTTGCAACTTTTATTTGAAATGTGTACCTAGGAAAATTTAAATGAAGTAGTTTCTGAGAAAAAGGATCGGAGTTATATTAGTATAAAATAAAATCATATAACTCAACTTATACTTACTAGCGAAGCCTACTCGTGAAAATTACGGAACAATTTAGTCAATCTGAACTAATTGTGGGTTTAACTTTGTTCTTTTAACTAACAACGGGTTTCTCTAGACCAGTGGTGTATTGGTAAAATAAGAAGTAACGGAACGCATTGTGAAAACAAAAATATATATAGTTCGCGACTTTCCACAAGCAGCTTCCTAAAAGTTTTTTGGAGATCATCTTATTTTAAGCAAAAGGCCTTAGGGGTATACGAATGGTGAATTTGCCCTCGGAAGATATTTAAACGATACTTGGAGGGTTTGTAGGTATTAATGAAATAATAAGATCCTGAACATTTTAGGTCCTTAACGAAATTGGTTTTTGAGAAAGAGCCAATTTTGTAAAATTTGGAAAAAAAGGTATAGAAAAATGGATGAGGGTTTCAAAAAAATAGTTTCGTAATTGTGCTAGAATTGTATCATGGTTAAAAATTGAAATTAAATAAGAAACGCCATTTTTTTCAAACATTTTATGAACCGATAAAGCTGCTAATTTTTTTCCCAAAAGCTATTATCAGCCTCTAAAACATATCCAATCGATTTACGCGTTCCTGAGAAATTTTTTTTTACAAAATTTGCTCTTTCCCAAAAACCAATTTCGTTAAGGACCTAAAATGTTCAGGATCTTATTATTTCATTAATACCTACAAACCCTCCAAGTATCGTTTAAATATCTTCCGAGGGCAAATTCACCATTCGTATACCCCTAAGGCCTTTTATTTTCTTGTAAGTTTTTTTTGTTGTTTCTTTACTAAATATTAACAAACAAAATTAAAAAAATCGAAAAAAAATAAAAATAAGATCGCTAAAGCCTACATAGAACACATTATGTTTATTTGATTTAAAGGGGAAAAAGAAACAAGACACAAAAAGCAGGATAAATTCTCTACAAGTTATGATATTTTTTTAAATGTTTTTGCAAATTCCCCAATTTAAAACATAAATTTCATTTGGAATTAAAAAAATGATTAGTTACTAAAAAAAGTACCGAAACGCGTTTCCTTTCTGATAAAAAGTTCTGGAACGTCGTTCCGCCACGTCCCCCCCCCGAATACACAACTGCTCTAGACTTTCTCAAACATATTCTGAAATCATTTTTTGAAAAATTGAATTTTCTGGAAAGGACTAATAAAGCTACAGAAGTAAAGCGTTTTTTCTATTCTGAAAATTTGCTGTTGATTTTAAGATCAATTGCAGTTTTAAAGGTAAAAGCTTTATATAATAATGAACCTATACTATGTACATTTGATAACGTTTGCTTGTTTATATTTCTTTCAAAGTTGTGAAGAAAATTCAATAATTCTTTTTAAAAATGAGCTTTTAGTTAGGAAAATTGATATTTTTTCCTGTCTTCACAATTTCTTAGTTTTGAAACCAACTTTTTTAAAACTTTTATTCTCGTAAAAGAAAATTGGTCGATTAAGAGTAAAATTTTTAATTTAAATATTGTATGCTTAACTTACCGCTTATTTTCTTGTAGCAGTTGGATGTTTTTTTCTTTTTTCTTCTATCATAAGAACTTGGAGACCATCCACTCCCAACATGAAATACATCGGGCAACAGGTGCTTTGAGCTTGCTTCATTTTCCAAGTTTTCCAAGCAAAATAATAAATTTTCAAAAACAAACTAAAGACCAAGAAAACTCAAATCATTTAGTTTTTATTAATATGTTTATTATTCAAATAACACAATACACTTTTTAAAATTTTTTTTTTATTTTTATAATAATAATAAGATATTTTTAAATCGTACCTTAATTATTAAGTTTCTATTTCATTTCAATTATTATTAAAATTTCAAAGACAATTTTCTTTTTTTCCATTTTTCATCTTTATTTCTTTATCCATTTTTTAATTAATTAATTATTTTATTATAATCATTATTTTCATTTTATTATTCCATCTTAAACGATACTGATACTAAAAACTAGAACTTTTCTCCGTCAAGACGAGCCAAAATTAAAAGTCGTTGAACGCCACAATTGAACGGTCAAAATCAACCCCATACAAATATAAATAGTCACAAATCTAATACAGAGAAATAAGGGATGTCTTTATTTCCTTATCATATCTATCAAATATTATATATTGTTAGTTATTAAATATTTTTTTTAAAGTATATACTTTTAGTATGTAAATATTTATCATCAATATTTAAATTTAGAAATCCGTTGCATGCCATCTTTTCGTCCAGATATCAAGAAAATTCTTTTCAACTATCGAAAGATAAGAAAATTCTTTTTCATTTTTTAACCATGCGGGTTGTGAAAATAATTTTCTTTCGGCGTGAAAGATGGCGAGCGATTTAATTATTATTATAATAATAATATTTTAATAATGGTGTTTCATTGTAATAATTTTATTCAAATACGATTAATTATTAAATGTTATTAATTAGTAAATATTTTTTATTAAAGACTAAAGCTACTTAACAAGATTGTTCACGGTTTTTTTCTTGAAAAATTCAAATGAAAATTTTTTTAGAAATTTTTTCTTTTTCAAGAATTTTAAATTGATAACACGTATATTAGTGAATATTATATGTGGATGATAGAGGGTTGGGGGTGGTCGTGGAGGTGATTTCCTTACCAGAACCAGAACTTTTTTGAGGGATTTTCAATATAAGTAGATTTAGATTTAAGTTTATAATAGGACTAAGTCTTATTGTTAGAGTTTTTTTTAAAGATTAAGAGATAGCCGATTGACTATAACGCCATATCTATATATTATAAGAGAACGAGTATTGAAAAATCTTGATTTATTTACGATTTTTCATTGAGGTTAAATATTTTAGATGGTGTTTGATTTACATTGCATCCCGATTGGGTGGGTCGAAGACAATTTGTGTGGGTCACAAATCAACAGGTGCGAGAAAAACCCACACGCCACCCATCCCATACGTAGAAATTTTCATGCTAAGAATATTCTTGCTAAGAATTTTTCTTAAATAAGTAAATATCAAGAGAAGAAGATTAAATATTATAAATATTAGCGACTAATTAGAGCTATGCGCGACTCACAGTAAGCTTTTTCATTGTTTTTAAATTGGAACAACAACGGCCATTTTTCCGCCAAGATTCACTTATTTTTAAGGTTATGTCAACGAAAAAATGGTCGCTACGGAAGAAACGTTTTTGTTTTTCATTTTTATAATACGTCATCATAACAACACTTACAGACTAATCGGAAAATCGATCGAAAGAAATCTCAGTCAGTACCTTTTCAATTATCTAATTAAACACTCAAAAATGTTTTACTAGCGATTTTAAAAACGAGATCAAATCAAAATGGTCGATTTCGTCTCGTTTTTGGTTCGATTTAAAAACATGTCCAATTCAAGGAACAAAATGCGAAAATGCTTCCCCAAATTGAAGAAGTTTTCGAGTGTCTAACAAAGAAACTAAATGAGACTTGTATTTTGATTTTCCTTATCGAGTAAATAGAGAAGTGAAACAAATGCGTTAGAAAAAAATGGGTGTGTTTTTAGGTTAGATTTAGATCTTGAACGACTCTAACCTCAAATTTTTTTCCAACGCACCTGAACTATATTTAACATATAATATAAGTTATAATGTTGAGTTACGATTTTATTTTAAGTTTAACCCTTCGTTTAACACAAGGGAGTTTTTAAAAATTTAATTTTAAACGTTGAACTAGTCGTAAAATTCGATTGATCAAATCGAATTTTTCATACCATTTCAACGGGAAATTCTCATCCAATCACGTATCAATCGATTTAATACGTAATTGTTGAAAATTCGTTTTTTTTAAGATTAATTTTTAAAACAAGTTAGAGTAACTTTTTTATAGCTAGGTGTTTTAGCCATTTTTTTTTCTTCGAAATTCAAAACTCGAACGAGAGGTAAAAGCGGTTTGGCGGTTTGAAATTCAATCGTTCAAGTTGTGAATTTCGAGTTTTTGTCTAATTTTTTTTACTAAGGTAATGTTTTTCTTAATGATAACGAGATGATGAAAATTAAGCCAACTTGATCGTCCAGTATTTTCTCCCAAATCGTAGTAGGCTATGAATTAGAGAAATGTAGGAGGCTTTGGAATGTTTCGAACCGATCGAGTTGGCTTGGAAATGAGATATTTTATTATCGTCGTTTAAAAAAATGTTAGAGAGGTGCGTGCCAGCCATTTTATATTAGTTGGAACTAAATAAGATGGCCGCACTGATTTTTAAATTTTTTTTAGACATTAGACGCCATTTTTGTTTTTGTTTTGGTTTGTGTATGAGTGTGTGTGTTTGTGTGTGAGTGTATGTTTTGTGTACCTGGTGACTATTTAAAAAAATCTTTGAGGTTGATATCCCTGGAAAATTTCCATTTAATTTGAGCTCGTGACGGAGAAAAAATGACTAGAGAAAGAATTTTTCACTTAAAAGAAACTACGTTAGATATATTTTTTTGGATTACATTTTTTTAAATTTTTTTCATAATTTTTTTTTTATTTTGTCAAGCCGGGTGGTAACGATTTACACATACCAAATCGGTTGGTTGAAATTCTGCGTTAGTATTTTTTTCTTATAAAACTACAACCCTTAAAATTTCTCCCTTTTATATAAATAGGTAATTTATATCTAAACATTTTTAGATAATTTACTTAAATTAGGGATTTTAAGAGAGTACTATCATAATTTATTGTTATTTTTTTCGTTTTTTTATTAATTTTTTTTTCACATTATTTTCTATTTGTTTTGAAGAGAGATGATTGCGGCGATAGCGATTATTATATTTAAAATAAAATGAAATTTCTTCTTAAATTTCAAATAGGAAAAATCACAGGATTTAAAAGTGATGAAAGGGGAGGAAGGTGTTTTTGCTTAGAGATTTAAAAAGGGAAGCTTTAGAGGGTCAATTACAAAATTCTGTGTTAGAGAAGTTGGCTCGAATTTGATCCGATAATAGAAAAATGGTGAGAAATTTTATCCAACGAAGAAGAATGAAGACGTGAAGGGTTAAAACGAGATTCGGTTATTGAGAGTCTAAAGATGTGAGAGAAGAGTGAAAGTATTTTCCAAGAGTTTGATTGAGAATACGTATTTCTTTTTGATTGGAAAATAAAATGAGGTTTTTTTTTTGAGTCCTCAGCGATTAGTTTCTGAAATATAAAAAAAATGGTTTTAAATAAATTTTAAATAAGGAATATTTTTATCTGTTCTTAAAAAACAGATAACTAGAAGTAGTCCAGTCAAATCGTATTTGAGGGTGCTAGTCTCACAAAAAAATACAGACACTTTTTTTTTTTCATACTTTCTATATGTTTTCCGGGGTGCTGAACCTAAATTTCAACTTTACTACTTTAGTCGGATATACATAAATTTATAAAGAAAATCGCCAATCACATAAAATTTTCTATTTTTCCTAATAAGTCATTAAATTGTTTATTTTTCTAGGAGAACGATTCTGTGCATAACAACCATCTTTTTGAGTTAGGGGTTAAAACAATTTCATTAAACTTAAGCGTGTTGAAAAACGCAACAATTTTCTATTTTTTAAAAATATTCAATTTTTCCGTTTGGTTTTCTTTGAAACATAAAAATTATACACCTTCATTAATTATTTTGACTTACCCGTGTACCTAGCTTATAAAGCGCATTTAATTTTAATTAATTTAATTTCAATGGAAGATATCATGATAGTGCTAAATGTTCAATGAAACGGTCAGTTTGGTCAGTCACTCGTTTTTTATGTTTTTAAGGATGCAAAAATCTGGATTTCACATTTGCTTTACCTTCTACAGATACCTATATAACTTCACAAAGAAAATCGTGAAAAATGGGAAAATTTTTGATTTATTTCTATTTTTAGCCAAAAAGTGGTAAAGTTTAACATTTTTTACACATGAGGTAAATTATAAATACAAATTATAAATTAATACAATTACACCAATTTTCTCAGTTCTTTAGTTTGGCTGCCTTAGAACGGACAGAAAAAAGCGTCCCAATGTCGTAGCTTATAGAATTTCTTGTTCTACAGTAAATTTATTGTTTGTATTTTAAAATAATGCTTCCAATTCCAGAAAGCTCTAAAATTTTATTTTATTTTCTAAATTTGGAACACTCTCATCTTTTATATTGACAAATTGAATGACCATTAAAGCGTATTGAAATTTTGTGTTATAAATCACGAAACCACTACGTCAAGCGCCCTTCACCCAGGCTTAAGACTTAATGTCTTCCTCATTTACCCAAATAATGTTTGTTACATTCTCCTTATAAAAATATAGTAAAAACATAAGCCCTATTGATTTTTCGGTAATAGGCTCTAGACTTTGTGGTTTCAGGTAACTTGACGAAAAATTTCAATACAATTTTGTGATTTCACAGTTTGCTCAATATTTGCTGCGAGGTGAAACTCGCTGTGGGTTAAAAGAACTATAAGCCCTTTATAACTATATAACTAGAACTATATGCATACAGCCTCTATATAGGTCTATATACGAACTACCACCCTAAACCCCAGAACCCTACTTATTTGAATAAGACTAAGGGCCATATAATTCACTATGAGTTAAGGAAAGGCCGCCATTAAAAACAATTGATTTATATATTTATTTATAGCCATATTCATTAGTATATTATCATAGTATATTCATTACAAAAAAGATGTTAAGAAGTAACAAATAACATTTTTTTTTTTGATGCGTGACATGGCATTGATTTAACAATGCTTTTTTATGTTTGGGTTTATTTTTATGGTAGCTAACCAAACGGGCCAGTCTGGTTCACCGACGGCTCAGTTATGGATGGCAGAGCAGGGATGGGCGTTTATGGGCCATATGGCTAAATTGAAGAGGCCTTTGGGACTTGCACTACTATATTCCAGGCTGAGGTGCTTTTAATAGATGATTGTGCCAGACTAAATCTCTCAAAGAGTTTAAATGGAGCATACATCAATATTGTGACAGCCAAGTAGCGTTAAAGGCACTGTCATCTAAGACGACGAAGTCTAAGCTTGTTTGGAAATGTTCACAAACACTCAGGGAGCTAGCAGCTTGTAAAAAAGGTTACCTATGGTGGGATCCAGGACATGAGGGTAAAGAGGGCAATAAAAAGACCAAAATGGTGCCTCATCAGACGTCATAGGACCTGAACCTTTTTGTAGAATCACAAAAAGTAGAATTAAAAACGCTTTTCTGGCTTGGGAGACCAAAACCAAAGCCACGCGCTGGAAGAATACTCCGGGGCATAGACAAGCTAAGAAATTCATAAAGTACTCTAAGAAGAGAACTCATGACATATTGTCATTCGGAAACAGGGACGTAAGTCTCCTTACAAGCCTCTATACGGGCATTGTACCCTGAATTACCATCTTCACAAGATCGGTAAAGCCGACACTAACATATTTCGTCTCTGCTGGAAAGTGGCAGAAACGGCGGAACATATTTTGTGGTCATGTGAGGCAGCTTTTAAAAAAAGACTGCAGCATCTCGAAAAGACGGACATGACGTCTGGCGAGATAGCAACGGCAGCCCCTAGGTAGGTGCTGGCTTTTTTTAAAAGCCTGGAGCTTTCCTAGTAATAACAGAAGGTCACATCACAATAGACCTCCTTGGTCGCAGTGATAAAAAGAACGAATATCCTGGGACCCGCAAAATTGACTCCCAATTTGTATCTTTAAAGCGGTTCTTTGATTAATTAATATTCATTATCACTATCACAACTAGATGTAATACGCAGCCTAAATTCTAAGTTTGGTGAAATTTTGATGAATCTTTCAATACGACATCGCTGTCACACAGTCACAGTTCTACACACACACACACAGACATGTTTTTAAAAACCACTTTTTTGGAATCAGGGGACCTCAATCAATAAAAACTCGTAATCTTAAAATTCGAACCGATTACAATACTTTCTTTACTATATAGTAGTAAAAGAAAATCAAAATTTACTGATGAAACAGTAAATGCATAAAAATATATTGGGACTCTTTTTTCCGTTCGTTTTTTAGATCAAACTAATGAACTAAAAAAAATATACAATGAGTATTTTCGTAGAAAATGTAATGCCCCTTAATTCTGTGTTTGAGAGTTAACCTCAAAAAATAAAACTTTATCACTTTTTGGCGAAAAATTGAATACGGTAACAATTTTCCTCTTTTCTTTGCGAAACCATATCTGTGAAAAATTGCAAAACATAAAATTCTATTATAATTTAGCACATCGGAGAACATGTGCAAGGAGTGAAAAACTACTTAAGTGTATTTTTCCTAATCAAAATCACTATTTTATTGGACTATTAGCATTATCGCCTAATATGGTATTGAGATTAAAATTTGCGCTTTAAAACTACGAAGGTTGGTCATAATAAATTATTAAGGTGTGAATTTAAAGAAAATTCCAAATGTTTTGAACATTATAGAAGATTTATTCGTGTTTTAGTAGTCATAATTCTTTTTCTCCTGACTAGGGTAGGAGAACCATGAATTTATTTTAAGTTAGTTTAATAGTCATAATAACCTAGGTTAGGAACGCTGGGTGCTCAATACCTAGAATAAGAAATCAAAGTAAAATAACTTTTTAAGAATCGTGTTTTAAAATATATTAATTGTTGTTATAAACAAAACACAAACAAAAAAATTGGATTTTTCTAAAAAATAGGAAATTTTAACGCTTTTACCGCTCTCTCACGGTTAAACCATTCAGAAATGAACGTTTCTTATGATTTATTTAATTATTTATTAATGGAATTCCATGGAAAGTAGCAAAGTTGAAATTCAGAATAAGCATCCTGGAAAAACTATAGCGAAAAGCTTTTGTATTATTTCCCTAGACACAAAACATTATTTGATTGGACTAAAGTGTAAGTGTGAAAGAGTGTTTAACTTACTTGTTCTTGAAGGTTGTATTATCCTTTTTGTCTCGTTCTTCGACGCACATCCTGAAATAATTTGTCCTGGAAGGCGATTCATTTCTTGCCAATTCAATTCCAAGTCATCGAACTTCATCCGTGGCTTCCAGCAGTTTCTCACACTGAGTTATAAAAATAACTTGCCAAGACAACTTGTCAATCGCTGAGATTTTTAAAATTTTTTTATATTTTTTTTTTAAATTTTTTACTTCTAAATTCCTTCATTTTTTTGGATTCCGTTTAGAAATAAACGAAATATTTTAATATTAAATTTCTGAAGCAGAAATTTTTGAAATTATCCGTATTTCTTTGATTTTATTTCGTTATTGCTGCGTTTTTCGCATTGATTTTTTTTATAATTTTTATATTATGTTTGTAAATAAAAATATTTTTCTTTCTTTTAACTTATCGTCGTTTTGCACGAACATTTTTTTTTAAATATTAAACATTTTTTAAAAATTCTTTTGAAAATTTAAAATTTAAAAAAAAATTAATGTAACGATAAACTTTTCCAATTATGGACTGCCGTGGACAAGGGGGAAGAGTCAGGACCGGGGAGACACAGATAGAGGAAAATGGATAGGAAACAAGCAGGGTTAAACTCGTTGGGACGTGGAGGATTTTGGGTGAAACTGGGGTTGGAAAAATCGAGTTTTTTTGATTTACATAATCACACACTTCCCCTTCTCGGCCCACGGGTTATTTTTCTTGTCGGGCGCATGAATCAGCGGATCGTTTTTCTCGTTCTCCTCGACGTACTCTCGCATTCTGAAACGAAGAAATAGAAAAATACAATTAATTTTTTTTTTCGTCCTTTTCGCAAATAGAACGTGCTAGAAAATAATTAACTGGGTGCCTTTTTCTATTTGTTTAAAGGGGTAATTAAGGCAATCCGCTTTGGCTCGTTATCTAAATTCAATCATAGAATAATATGGCTGTATAAGAATGTTCAAGTCGAAATTTAACCAAGGTTTTTTTGATTCATCTCTTTTGGTCAGACTTTTTGTCCGTCTTTATTTTATTTCAAGTGAGATAAGGGAAAATTGGATTTTCTTATCAGATGAGGTAACTAATCTACTTTGTACCTAATAACCTCAATTTTATCATATTAAAAATATGAAACGATCTTTTTTGCAAAAATATTTACAATAAATTCATCCAGAAATAAAGCATTTATTATAACCACCGTTGAAATCTGAAAGGAAATCTTCGAAATTTTCATTAAATTTTTTTTGAAAGAAAAATTTTTGTTAGTTGTGAGGATTTTTTTTAATAAAAAAAAAAGATAAATGGGCATTTATAAATGATTTATTTGAATTTATTACGTCAGTTGGACAGAAATAATTTTTTGGTTCGTAGATTAGTGATAAATAATTCAGATAAATGGACATTAAAATAAATCCAGATAGAAATTTATTTTTTTAAATTTATCACGTACCAATTCACGATTACTTTATTGTTTGAGTTTTGCAACTCAAGCTGGCATACAACCAAAGTTGGTTACAAATTTTCCTTTTTTTTTCAATATTTTTGGCTACTTCTCAGTTAATGCCTCTATAGTAAAATAAATTCTAAAGTAAATGCAATCAGTTATAAGTAAAGCTTTTTGAATTTTTTCTTTGCCTCAAAGCCTCATTTTTCAGTTAAAAAGTTTTAAAGATTTATATTATTTATGTATTTATTTAAATATTTTTATTATGATTTTTATAAAAAAAGGAAGGAAAAAAATTACTTTTTATCTCTATTCTCCTGATATTATGAACCCTATGTCCATCTCTGTTATACTAATTACGATTTTTCTATTATTAGTTGGTAATTGTAGAGTTAGATAGTTTGAGAACATTTCCAATAATTTTCTGTTTTTAATATGGTAGCGCATAATCAGAAGATTTAATAATATGACTCCATGGAGTGATTAATGTTCAAGATTATAGTACTAACTAGCTGATACCCGCTCGCTTTGCTGAGATTATCTACATTTAATTGGTTGATTAATAGATTCCCTACCTTCATAGCGGAATATACAAATTAATCTATAATATTTTGACAGAAAAAGATCATAAATACTTCCAGCCTTTAGATCCTAAGTAAGTTCATCAAAATCCTTAAAACTACTTTTCTAGGAAGATATATTAACTATCTCACAGGTTCTATACGATTTTAAGTATAAAAAGTCCCTTTAAGAAAATTTGAAAATCTTTTTCATACCAAATGTCATTTAAAATAGTTCAGCTATTTTAGTAGAAAAGATTAGGAGCTATCTTACAGGAACTGTCCTTTTTTTAGAATAATTGATATTTCACAATATGTTAAGATTTGAGGTATCTTTAACAAAACTTTATTAGAATTCGTTCCGTTCAGTAATTGTTAATTATTTAAAAATGTAGTATATTATTTTAATACGTTAATTTCTAATAAATATCTTCGACAATGAACAATAAAAAAATTCAAATATATTTTAAAAATTTCATTATTAATTTTATCGAGCGTTAATTGAGATTCATAGTATTTATTTTGCAGTAAACTTTTTGAATTTTTTAATTTAAACATTGTAGAGATTTCTTTCCTTACTGTGTAAAATTGGTCAGGCCTTCTTGAGGAAAATGCGTTAAAATGCTATTTCACGAACTTTAAAAAAACTTACCGAAAATACTACGAATTGTTATGCTCTCCTGTGTAGGAGGATCAACGGTACTTTTTTAATAAAACATGTACCTACATATCTAATTGGTATAGAATTTTTCGAGATTTTATTGTAAATAAGGATCAACATAGCCACTGAACCACTGGAAGTCACTAGTATAAAACCCAGGTTTTCACTACTAAAAAGAGGGGCAAGTTTTTATTCTTTTTGCTTATGATACTTAGGTTATTATAAGGTTATTATTCCAAAAAAAAAAATCTAAGTAATAAACTCCAGTCACACTCGCTTACACACACCATAATAGCTGAGTCCTTTAATAATTTTACATATTACTTAATTGGATTTTCTTGACACCCTATGATATTAACTAAGATAGCTCGAGGTTTTTTGTTAGATTTCTAATTGTTAAGACCTCGATTAGCGAGGATTGTTACAAATGTTAATTATGAGAGATTATTAATTCGCATAAATTTTCTAATATGTCAGTAACATAAACGTATGAGTCGCTGTAATTTCACCTCTCACACTCTGCTTCGTGTTATTTTCATGTCTTTTTCGAAGTCAAAGGTTAGCTAAAGAGATATATAATTGTTGAAGCAACGCGATTTAATTAGTTTCCCATCGAATGAACCGTGGCTTGTTTTTCTTCTTTGAGTTTTGCTCATTCACTCCGTTTTTATTGAGTATGAAATTACCATCAACATTAGAAGCCATTCTAATAAGGATGATACATTATTGTATAATGACGGTCGAAGAACTCACGTTGGTAGTGAACGAAAAAAAGGACTTGAATTGAATGCAAATTGTCATCATTTGCATTTGGGTTCATTTTAATATTTACGAAAATAACTCAAATAAATTTTTGGTTTTAAATCAACATTTTCATTTAATAAGAAATGATTTATATGGATTTAAATTGGCTCTTATGAATTTTTCTATGTAAATAACGAGAAATAACGAAGCTATATTTATTTTAAGTAAAATATTACTTCAATATAAGGAAAATAGGAAAAGATATGAACTTTTTAAGAAAATATCTCAACACTGAAATAAGACGACGACTTTCTTGAAGCTATTAGGCGTTTTTTTATATATAGTATTCCAAGAAAAAAACGCACACCTAGCAAGTGCATTAGAGTTGCATTATTTCGTTTTCACAAAGCCAAACGAAACACGAAACGAAAATATTTCTCTCGAACGAATAAATTCCTTCTCTCTGCGGTCACAATGGAAATTCGTTTCGATTCACAGCATTTTCATGTAATATATGTGAAATGAAATCGTGGATAGATTTACAGTCTTGCATCCTCACTCAACGCTGCCTACGTTAACGGTGGCAAGATCAAGATGAAAATTTTTCAATTTTGAAAATATACAACCACCTCATTTTCCTTCTAGCAAGCTATAATTTCAATGATCAAACAAACTTTAACTGATTATTATGGAAAATTTGCTCGTATCGACAGTTGAAGTTGCGCCCCGGGTATATAACAATGAATGGAAAATAATTTTGAAACTATCGAATGGATCGTTTCATATTGGAAAATTGGATAATTGAAAATGGAACAATTCAGATTTTCATGGAAAATTAATAATAATTTGTTCGTGTTGGAATTTAATTACATCTCGACATCTCATCCCGTCTAATTTTCACGCCCCCCGCATTCCCTTCGTCTTCCCATTTCGCTTTCCACCAAACGCCTGGCTCATCCCATCCTTCTTTTATTCACGCTAATTATTGTTCTGTTTCAACCATTTCCGTTCGGGGAAATTTGCATTTTAATTAATATGAAACACGTTTTAGTGTGAGACCAATTTTCATTTTTGAACAAACAATTAAAACGAGAACACGAATTCAAGTTCATGTCGCACGCAGTTGATATTCTGGAGACAGACCAAAAAAAATCACCAAAAATTTGACTGACGTTTACTGGAATATCTTCAAGAATATTTAAAAAAAATTAATTAAGGAGAAAAAGAATCAATTTCTTATCACTTCGCAACCACTAACGACTGGCTCTGTCACTGGCACTCAATCTTTGTAACAGTGTTCCCGATCTCCCTGATTTCAAATTCTTCGCCTCCTCTCAATCAATTTCACCGTGCCGGGAAAAGTTTAAAACTATTACAAACTTAAACTTTTAAACATAAATTACATTTTAGTCGAGTTACAAATTAAATATGGACGGGTGGTGGTAACTGATCGAGGGTGAAATCTACGGTGTGAAATATTAAATTTAAAAGATAGTTTGATTGTTCCCAAGTAAAACGATCCCCAAAAAAAAGACTATCGATCATGCTTTTCAAGCAAAGAAAAGCTCCTCACTTGCGCAAAGCTTTCCCAAACATAATTTATTAATGCAGACTTTTCCGAATAAAAAAACTTTTTTTCACCCAAAAGTAAAAAATTTCCCTCTCTTCATTTAATAAGCTTCTAAAAATAAAAATTTGTTTGGTTTTTTATCGGGTTTAAGGGTTAAACTACTTAAATCTTAATGGACGCGTATTTTTTTTTTCGATTTCATCCTGTTAATTTTAACGATTTTCCGAGGTCCCTAATTACTTGAATGGTTTTCGTTGAATTTTCTGAAGTTGATGTTAATTAATTCAATTAAATTCGGATTGGTTGTCTGTCTCTTTTTCGTTAATTAAAACGATGCGTTCGATTTGACTCGCACATTTTCTGTTTTTTAGAGAAACGTCAACTGGTGAAATATAGTTTGAGTGCTTGTCATAAACAACGTTTTTCAATGTTACTCAAAAGTCAAACGAGATTAGAGCTTTAAACTGAAGACGTTAATTACTTCAGAGAAGTCTGTAGACAATAAAATGGCAGTGAATTGAACTCAGCCCATGCACAGTACAAGTGTAGCCTATGTTTAATCCATCTCCATCCACGTTTACAAATTTTCGCCGTTAATCATGGATGATTTAAGAATGGTTAGGCCCTAAGTTATTGGAGATATTTGGAAATTTTAAAAGTTATATATGTTGTATGTTTATCTAAAAAATTTTGGTTAAAAGTGCCTATGGGACGAATATATTGAAGTACATTTGACATTTGGTCACTTAAAGACATTTTTGGTGCCGCCAAGAAAATAGGGACTCTATACTACTATAGCTTGTGAAGCAGATACGTAAATGTTGCACTGCAGTTTATATGAAAATCGATGCTTACAGAACTTTAAAATTTAATTTTTAAAAATATCTTTTCAAGAGAACTCATCATTGGTGATTAAAAAAAATTACATTTATATGTATATCCTGGTTTTACTTTGACTTTCATCAATAATCTTTAATTACTAAGTACCTACAATAAACACCTGATGAGTAAAGTGTCCACCTTGATTTGTAAAATGTTCAATTTGGGGTTTAAAACCTATATAATAATTTAAAGTTAACGAAAAGAGCCTCTAAATAAAACCATATAAAGTAAGATAAGATGATCATAAAATATTAATGGGTCCTTCAGAAAAGCTATACAAAAAATCTACTGCAAGGCGTCACAGTACTTTCTTTTATTTTCTTATATGAAACTCGCTGTTAGTTAAAAGAACATAAAGAAACCCACGATTGGTTAAAAAAATTATAAATTGAATATTAAATATTTTAATAAACAGAATTTTATATATAAAACCTTTATGTATAATATTTACGAACTCCCACCTTTAACCCTAGAACCCTCCTTATTTGAATTTCTCCAGAAGAAAGTTTTAATTAAAAGTTGTAGGCATCAATGAGTCTAAAAACTATAAAAACTTTAAAGAAAATCGTTGGAGCCGTTTACGAAAAAAATTGCAAAAAGCTCAAAAGCTCCGAGAATAAAGTGTAGTTTTCGGTTAACCGATTTCAACAAAAAGCTTTGCGGCACAACTAGATGAAATATGCAGGCAAAATTTCTAGTTTGGTGAAATTCGGATAGAGCTTTCGATACGATATCGGTGTCACACAGACACACACAGAGACATTTTTATAAAAACCACTTTTTTGGACCCAGTAGACCTTAAAACATGATAAAAAGCTTGAATTCGAAAATTCGTCCCGATTACAATACTTCGTTTACTATATAGTGCCAAAAGAAGGTAAAAATCATTAAGTAGGGGAAGTGAGCCCAAAACGGGTAAGCTGAGCGCGAAGGTTAAAAAAAGTGTAACATTCCCATTGAAATGGTAGGTTGATTTATTTTATAATATAGTATAATAATTAAACTTTGAAATAAAACACGATTTGACCGCATTTTGTGTCCAGTATTTATTTATTTTAAAAGCCAACAAAGTTATCAAAAAACCCGTTTTGCCCTTTATATAAGCCTAAAACGGGTAACTACCTTGAGCAAAACGGGTAAGCTTAGGGCAAAACAGGTTAACGTCTAATTATTTACTGTAATGAGTCATGAATAAATTTTTTTTTTTCGTTTAATATAAAAATAACGTATTAATATTACTCATTTACGTAGTATTTTAGTATTTAATTAATGAGTCTCAATATTTATTGCCTATTTAGTCGATAGAGACTAACACCAATTTTATAGGTACTCATTTAATCAGACATTGAGAGTTCTCCATTATTATATAGAAATCAATATGTTAATATTGTAATATAGAACAATAATTATTACAATTAAATATCAAATAGAAAATACAAACTGATAGTAAATTGAAGCTAAAATGCTTCAGAACTTCATTCTTGGCACAAATCTCAATAATATGTTCTTTGCCAGAATAAGAAATAGGTACAGGCTTCATGAGCTCATTCTCTACAATCTCTACATTCAATTCAGTTTTCTTTTAGGCGGATCTTCATACGGATCACCACAAATGAGATATATATAAATTTTCGGTTTTTTCTTCGCATTTTTCATGCTAAATTGTTTATATCTATCTACCCGTTTTGCCCGAGATACTATTTTCTTTTTAAAGTACAAATAAACTCAACGTAGCAGATAAAACAGGCAAAGTGTTCATGTAGTTTCAAACCTTTATTAAACTAAAATAAAACGATTATACGAACAACACGAATAATATAACGATTTTCGACTAATCATGAACACGTATCTTTAATTTTTTTAGTATAATTAACAAAAAACTTTTATTTAAAATTCCTATGTGTGTAAACAATTCCGGCGCTAGAGCTTAGATCAAAGCTCGTCAGGGCTAGACAAATCTCCACGCACGCGCACAAAATGCTAATGCTTCATACAGTAGCGTAAGACTGCTTACCCGTTTTGGGCTCACTTCCCCTACTTGCACGAGAAAATTAACTTATAAAAACAAAAAACAAAACTAAAATTGCATGAATCTACGCAAAAATATTAGCTGTAATCAATTAGCGTTTACACACTGTATATAGTCAGGACCGTTCAATGCACCCTATTGTAATGATCGTATTACAGCTTTCTTAAAAAAGTTGTTTTATATTTCAAAACAAACTTTTTCATAAATTATGACTTCATAAATCAAGCCTTTTACTGTCATAAAAGCAAACTTATTATAAATGAAAATTCCACAATATGAATATATCGAAATCAAGAAAGTTTTGTACGAAATAATAAAAATAAATTTGTAAGGAACTCACTTGGAATTAACAAATGTCTGAAGAGAAAACAAGAAACATTTACTCTCTAATTTATTAGAAAAATATAATCTTTAGTTTGAAAGCAAAAATGTTTTATCAAATGATAAACCAATTGTAAGCCGTGTAGAAACTTTTATGTAGTTAAATTTAACTCTGTCGAGGTTTGAGGTGAAACTAGAATCGCATTGTTGCAAAGAAAATCGTGAAAATCGCGTTAGTTCTAGAGATAATAAGCTTGGAGAATGCTACGAATTTGCCACTGTTTTCATCAAACAATGTGAAAGATTTGAGCGTATTATTGGAATTAAATCTCGTTACATTGTGAATGTAGATTGTAAAGGCGAATATCTGCGTATCAGTTCGTTGCTAGTCAAACAAAGGATAATAAGAGGAATCGGTACAAATGTGAAATATCCGATTATCGAGTTTATTTGGTTTCAATTAGCCTCTCATGTAATTTCAAAATTGCATGCGTTGAATTCCAAATTTTGAAATACGACAATTGGAACTTATAAAATTTTTTCAAGATAAATTAAATCCAATGCTTATTAAGAATCTTTTTATCAGACTCACGTCCTGCAGAGTCTCGTTTCTTCTGTACCGAGAGCAATGCCCTTCTTGTACTGTGTATAACTTTAACCCATAATGGATTTTCACGTCTCCTACTTTCCACCCTTGTTTCATCCCACCTCGGTTCATTCCGCTTCCCTTAACATGTTTCCTGGTTTTCCAGCTTCACCAACGGCTGAAAGCTGACTGAATAACCACAACAACGACGGACAGACACGCCTGAACGGACTTTAAAGCTTGCCTTCTCACAGACGGACAATGAACACTTAAATGACAGATTTAAAATAACATTCATTTACAAAGGGAAAATTAATTTGAAGGTTTTTGGATCGAATCCAAAAAATTGACTCCTGCATCATTATTGTACAGAACTAGTCAAGTTGAAAAAGAATCTGAACGAATTAAAATGTTTTCGAGTTTAAAAATGAGAAATGTATACAGTTATTTGTTTGAGAAAAAAAAAAACCGGGAGACTGGTGTTTAGTTGAGGGTTGAGGGTTGGGATCTGAGGGGTTGGACAAGTCTCGAAGAGAACAAAAAGAAAATAGTTTTATTCCAGATATTTATGTCAGAGAGAAAAAAGTTTGATAAGTTAACTCTGCAAGAGGAGTTTTTGTTTTAGATTTTTTTTTCGCTTTTTCCTTTTATTATTGCGAGATGGAAGAAAGCTGGATTTGGTGTCAGCGATGTTTTGTTCCGTTGCAATGCAGCAAACGATGGTGATGGTGATGATTTTTTTTTTGCGAAAAGTGCGAACGTAGACGACTGGGGATGTTGGGGGTTGTTTTTGAGGGATGTCCGCGCCCTCCCCCAGTTACAGTCGGGGATATGGAGTATATTTACCCCATCAAATATTTATGCGACACATTTTTACGTAGAAATAAAACGCCCTCATGGGAAATAAATGCTGTGTGAGAACTTGGGATACTTTTTTTTTCTGTGAAAAATGGGGATGATAAATGGGGCGGTTGTGTTGGACATAAGTGGAAAACGAATGTAATACAAACTGACTGGATTTCTTTGGTGAGGCAAATTGTGCTTCATTGAACAAGTTTTTTTTTTGTTGTGCTATTGGAATGGGGGATGACACGGAGCATATTTGTTTAGTTTTAGTAAAGAATGATTTAAATATTATCAGGGGATGAATTTTTGTTATTGCCACAATGTAATCTCGGGAGGGTGGAACGTTAAAGTTGTTCATAAGAGTCCAAGTTTGTGGAAGCGAAAAATTCAGTTTAACTTCATTGCAAAGTTGGGTGAGAAAAAATAGATTTGAACAAATGAAACGATGAAAATTCACTTTTGGCAAGTAAAAGATTTTGTTTGGTAACTGTTTATGGGAATATGGGGACGAGTTTTGAGGTTCCATAAAAATTTGAATGCGCAATATTTGACCTAATTATAGTGAATTTGATTTTTTTCTATAATTTTTTTTGGGAATTTTTAGTTATTAATCAAATTTTGTGATTGTAATTTTTAATGGAAAATAAAATTTTTACTGAAGGAAGCATTAAAAAGAATAAAGACATAGTAAATGTTTATCGAGGAAAATTTCCGTATTGAGTTATTTTTTCTCTGTCTTCAATCACGTGTAATGATTGAATTATTAAATTTTATTGGCGATAATCGAAAAAATAAGACATTAAAAATTAAATTGCTAATCGGTGGAATGTAAATGCGATGATAAAAATTCGAATAAAATCAAATATGTTCACGTAATTAGAAATTCCATTTAACATTTTATAATGTTGACTTTATGTCTTTTTTTCCAGATTGCTGAACTATTTCCCGGGAATGAAAAACGAAGAAAATAAATGTGAGTAGTATGTAAATTAATAATTATATTAAAAAATCAATTGCAACGAAATGATTTATTGATTAAATGGAGAGAGCGGAAAAATGATATTAATTAGACATTCACACTGATAAAAGCGAGGGGAAAACAATTTAGATGAAAATTTACAAATCCGATTAAAAAGCGTATGCGATGACACTGTGAACGACGGAGTGAAATCTCTCGCCATTTTCAAAACCGTTTCGCGACAATTAAATAAAATTTTAATGATCGGTCTCACAACGGAAACGGCCACCGATTCGATACGAACGAAACGGCAATCATTGATTTAATTCACCCATTTAATTTAAAATGAGCCGAGAGATTGACCCGTTTCATTTATTACTTGACCGGGTCAACTTGAGAAAAATTAATAATAAAAAAAAACTCTTTGTCACATCAGAACGAAACTAATTTTTAATTGAGGAACGGAAAAAATTAGTAAAACCGTTTTTTTCAAAAAATCTACATATCAATATTCTGTAATCTAAATATAATTATTATATGGCAATCTTAATCTATTATAAGGGCTTATTTTCTATTTTAAAAGCTGAAATAATCATTCTAAAAATTAACATTTGCCCTCTTATTGGAAAATATTTAATTTTAAATTAGAACTTTTGAAAAAAATTACGTTTCTTAATTTTATAAGTAAGAGCTTTAGATTATGATGAATACTGTAGTAAAGAAAAGTTAGACGCTTATTTGAGAGCAATTTTTGAAAATGGTTTATACAAATATGCCATATGTCAATTGAATGAACATTATGAGTATTAAACTGACATAATCAGTAATTACGACTTACTAGAGAAGTCTTAATTGAACCCCATGTAAACATTTTGCAAACATACCGCCTAAAACAACATCTGATAAAGCAAAATATCGCTTAAAATGCAAAACTTAAATGATCGACTTTAATAACTAGCCGTAACCTTTTTAACAATAAAATACAATAAAGGTCTTCGTAGTAAACATTTAGGGGAAGTCAGCCCAAAACGGGTAAGCTAAGCGCAAAGGTAAAAAAAAAACTATAAATTCGTATTATAGGGTAGGTTGATTTACTTTATAATTTAGCATAATAATTAAAAATTAAAATAAACACGATTTCACCACATTAAATGTCCAGTATTTGTTTATTTTAAAAAATCACAAAGTTATCGAAAAACCCGCTTTACCCTATACATAAGCCTATAACGGGTAAATACCTTGGGCAAAACGGGTTAACGTCTTCTTATATAAAAATAACGTATAAATATTACTCATTGACGTAGTACTTAATTAATGAGTTTCAATATTTATAGGCTATTTAGTCGATAGAGATTAACACCAATTTATATCACTAATTGTATACTCATTTCATCAGACTTTTAGAGTTACCTATTATTAAAGAGGTCAAATATGTTACTATTGTAATAAAGGGCAATAATTATTACAATTAGATATCAAATAGAAAATACAAACTGATAATAAATTGAAGCTAAAATGCATCAGAACTTCATTCTTGGCAAAAATCACAATAATATGTCCTATGCCAGAATAAGAAGTGCAGGTTTCATGAGCCTATTTTCTACAATCTCCACATTCGATCCAGTTTTCTTTAGGTGGATCTTTATACGGATCACCACAAACGAGGCAAATATAAATTTTTGTTTTTTTCTGCGTATTTTTCATGTTAAATTGTTTATATCTATCTACTAGTTTTGCCCGAGACACTATTTTTTTTAAAAGTAGAAATAAACTCAAATAGCAGATAAAGCAGGCAAAGTCTTCATGTAATTTCAAACTTACATATATTAAACTAAAATAAAACTATAATACAAACAATACGAAAATTATAACGATTTTCGACTAATCAGGACATATTAACTTGACATTTTTTAGTATAATTAGCAAAAAAACTGTGATTTAAAATTCCTATGTTTGTAAACAATTCCAGCGCTCGAGCTTAGCTGATCAAAGCTCGTCGGGGTTAGACAAATCTCCACGCACACGCACAAAATTCTACTGCTTCATACAGGAGCGTAAGACTGCTTACCCGTTTTGGGCTCACTTTCCCTATATAATTTAAATTCTTTAAAGGGTATGACACATCACATGCCTCAAAATTTTTCATTTTGGTTATACTGGTTTGAACTGTAGTACCCATTAGGAAAGGATTTTTTGAAATTCCACCACTGAATAGTTCAAAAAAAGATTTCACTATTTTGTATTTTTAAGTCTTTTTCTTATCAAGTTTTACAAATTATTTTTTGAAATCATCAATCTAAATGTAGAGAATCTCTACTTTTGTTATTTCTTAGTTCATTTTCTTAAGACTTGAAAACAATTTTTAAATGTTTCAATAGAATCCCTAAAGAAATGACTGACTCATTTTAAATAGTTTATTTAAAATCAATTTTTTCTATTAATTGTAACTTTAAAACATTGCACATTGAAAGTTATTATATTTGAGGGGGGATATAAGAATTAACTGGTTTAATTTATAATCGCTATTTTACTTATACCAAGGCAATTTATTGTGATTTCTACATTTCCAAGAAAAAAAATTGTGCCGCTGCCCGCTCATAACCCTTACATAAACTAGAAATGAAACTTCTTAAAAAATAAAGAGCAAGGGAGATTTAGTAATTGTATGTGTGAGAGAGAAAGAGAAAGAAAGAGCATCTCAAAAGAAATACAACAATACAAAATCTTCATGAAATATTCTGTGTATTCAATGTTAACTTATCTTATTATGTATACGTGTATAGGTCCCTCTATTTTACTTCCCTTCCAAGGGTAGGAATTTAAAGTTCTCTTTTTCTTTTCTATAAGCATATCTTTCTTCTCTCTCATGTAACGAAATAACAAAATAAACCATCTAAATTCTACTCTCGTCCAGTTTATAATTATCGAACTAATGGTTAATACGTTTTTAAATTTCAAAAATCGATCTAACCTTGTGTATATATTGCTTATAACGATTATCGAATATAACATCCGTACCTAGCAAATATATGTTTCAATACGTAATCGTTTCGTAGCATTGAAAGAACACCCTTTCATTATATACCTTATTTTAGATTTATGTTACGTAATGTAACATAAGGTTTGTTCCAGACGGCAGAGCAAAACACGTCCACGTAAGACAAAGAGCAAGGCACACTGACCAAGAGACAAGAGTGAGTAAAGAAATCTTTCAGCCCTCAGCCGAATGGCCGTATAGGCCGAGAATCGTGATTTTTACGTACCTTTTCATGACTATGGTTTGTATCGACACGGATTTAGAGGTGTTTAAACACTATATAACCAGTTTGTCAACTAGTCGGGACTTGCCGCTTTATGTTCTTCACTGACTCTTGTCTCTTGGTCAATGTGCTTTGCTCTTTGTCATTTGTGGACGTGTTTGAACACCCTCAAATAGACAAGTGGATCAAACCTATTGTTTACTTACTCAGTAGTTATCTGATTTCTTTCAATGTCGTTATAAGCGGTATTAACTGTAGTAAAACTTAAAGACATGCAATCAAACACCCATGACATGTTTAATAATAACAAAAACTATGTTGTTCTATTAAAAAAAATTATTAAGTTAACCTCTGGGAAATTGAACGTTAAAAATAATATAAAAGACAAAGTCATTCTATATCTTTGATCGTTTACCATATATGAGCTTTCGTTCCCGTAGGCTTTTCCCTTTTATTATTTGTTATTATTGTTAATAGTTTTATATGTATATCAAAGTTACAGGTAAATGCCCCACTGAATATTAACACCCATTATTCATTCTCTTAACATTTCATTTTTCCAAAAGAAAACTTTTTTTCTTTCTTCTCGGTTTTTGCCTCGACGGGAAGGTGAATGTTTGAAAAAGTTTAAATTCTCGACCAAAAAAAAAAGAAAGAATGTAGGTATGAGGCTTACGCATATTTCACAATTTACTGACAGAAAAGTTTACAATATCTCGACATGTGATAGCTACAGAAGAAGGGATGAATGATGGTAAGAGGGATGATACGAAAGAACGACGTTATATCGGTTTGGTCGAAAAAGGAAAATAAATTCAATTCGTCATTTGAAATGCATGATGTGAATCGGGTTTATAATTTCGTTTTAGGAAAAGCGAGCGTTTTATTAATATGTTTCTTATAAGCAGCTCGTAAATACTCTTAGCCATTTTTCCGCTCGACTCATTCAATTCGAAAGGATTTACTTGTTTAGTTCCAATTTTTTTCGGAGGAGAAAAACGCATCGGCAAACGAACTCATGAATAATTCGTTCAAATATATGTATATGTAATATCTATGTATATTCCTCTCGCCGCAAAAACGTAAAACCTCGAAGAAAATAATACTCGAGTCGACTTGTCTCATATTACATATTGTAAATTGAGGTTTTTCCATGTTCTGTGAATAGGAAAAATCGCGATCCCCACGTTCCTCTTTAAAAAAAAAAACATGTTATAGTTTTTCACCCGATCTCATCCACATCTCGGTTCCACCCACTCAGAACTCAAACTACCACACACGTATTATATTATATTTCATATAATACTATAACCTCGCATTTCGTTTCAATGAACTCCCGTTAAAGCCACAAAACGAAACCACCAACGAACGCTCGAGAAACTTTATCCTTATCATAATATTATTTATCCTTTTTCCACATGTGTTTCATAATGTAATTCGCTTCAATTGCACATATCTATATTTTCATAAAATATTAGCCTAAGGTGAAGTGACTGGGGGCTGTGAAAAGGGTTATAAGTTGGACGAGGCAAGCAAAATGCAGCATCAGCAATTATTGAATCGCTCTCTTTAAAGTCTACTGCCCCATACACACAAACAGATTTATATACTAACATAAACTAACACACTAAATCAGCGGTTTTCAACTTGTGGTCCACAGATCCCTGGAGATCTCTGAGTTTATCTTTAATGGTCCACAGTAGATTTAACTGTTTGCCTGCTTATCAGAGAAAATATAAATAAAATGATAACCAATTCCAGACAAATAATGGTTTATCTCAAAAACAACTACATGAATTTTGATTATTTATATTGATTGTGTTCTTTGGATGCTTATAGTTTCCAAAGAATTAAAAAAATAATTTTGAATTTTTAAATAAATTAAAAGCAATTAAAGTTAAATGGGAATGGAAATATGAATATTATTAGTGCAAAAGAAAGCCTAAGCTACACACAAATACAGTTTGTACACTTATTAATATCCAGACTCAGAGATCCAATATATATGGTTTCTGTTTTTTTTACACTGAACTCAAAACCTTAGTTAGATTTTCTTAAGTACCTTTCAATTTTCAAAATATCACTAAAAGTCTTCACTACGACACAAAAAAATTAACTGATCCAGATAATTTTTTTTTTAAACGGAAGGGTGTTTATCTGATAGAGGACAACTGACCATGGATTTGTGTTCAGCGTAAATAATACACGGGAATATATCGCATCTCTAGGTCAGATATTTTTTTGTATGACTGTTATTATTGTTAACTTAACTAAGAGACGCTCAGCAAAGCGGGTGGGAAACATCTAGTAAATTCATACACTTACACTTTTATTTGTGTATCTTTTGATCTCAGTTGGTTTGCACTATTTATATAGTATGAATTTTTGAGGGTTCGTCCCAGTAAAACGATTTAGAACCACTGCCCCACATTATCCTAGCATGAATGCAGGTGGTCGTTATTGATTTCAAGCAATTTTTTTTAATGGAACACGATGATAACAATTATTTACTATGTTTACATAATTTGATGTATGGATTTATAATCGAGAACGGAACGACTTTGAGCGTTTAAAAATTTACCCAAATGCTCGACTGCTGTTTGTTGTTGAGTAGAGCAAGGTTGGCGATAAAGCAAAACAAAGTTTGGGGGGGTTGATAACGAAATAGGGTTGGAATGGTCACGACGGCGATGGTCAACTATCGTTTCATATTAAATCATTCAGCTGGAGAGCTCGACGGAAAAATTAATTAGCATAAAAATTTACACTTTAATTAATTTCGAAACTAAACTCTTTGATTATATAAATTAAAAAAAAAATACAAATTTTCAACTCTGAAATTATTTATAATATAAACAATTAAACATAAATATTTTGTCTACCATATGAAAAATTGAAGTATATTTATACTGTATAAAATTAACCTCTGAAAATAGAAACGTCCTTGTAAATTTTTGTGTGAACGTAACTTTTAAACTGCATGACCAGTTCTTTGTGATATTTGGAAATTTCACTTAACAATATTTTAAATATTTTATTAACCCTGTGTTAAATTTGAAACCTAGATAAAAATACTTCGGAAAAAAAATTCTTTGATGCAATAGAATTTTAAAGCTCGTAGCAATTATGAATCCAAAATCAATTAAGTTAACTTATTCTCAAAATGACCATCTTTCATACTAAAATAGCAAAAAAATAATGTTAAATAATCAATATAAATTGTATTTCTGTGGATAAAAATTATAAACATAATTAGATTGGGTAAGAATTATCTTCATAATTTGATTTGATATAGCATTGCTTCCTATTAATGATTCTCTTTCATATTATATATATTTTTTTTGTTTAAGTCGCTTTAACAGCTAAGGTTATATCACGACTGTCTAAACACAAAAACTTTCTGTTGGTCAATTATATCTTAGGTCTAGAATCTTAAGTCTAGGATTCAATGGGAATCGAACCCAGAACCACTTGACGCATGAAGTGGAGAGAACTACTGCGCTAGCCACTACGCCAATTGATTAAATGGCTTTAAATGACACTATAGAATTGCAGAAAAATTTTAATAATATAATGAACTCTGTATTTCTGTTGAAATAAATAAACTCCAGTTTAAGTCTTCCCAAGAACAAGCATTCAAGCCACAACCCTATTTGTCATATTTCTTAACACTAAGGGTCGCTGTGGTTATAAACGTAACCCGTAACCCTTTAAATACAATTTGTCCTAATATGAGACAACTAAGATTTTCTTAATTAGGTAAAATTTCGATGCATTCTTGATTAAAAATCTATTTTTCAATACAAAAATGATTTTTAGCTATTTATTAGCTTAAACTTTTAAGGATCAACTGATTTGAAATATTTCAACTAAATTAATCAAGTTAATAAGTTACTGGAATGATGAATTACTGGATCATTAAAATATGAAAAACTAAAAATAAATTCAATTAAAATGTTATTCATTAGTAAAATTAAATTATCACACATATAGAGGTTAATCAAATCAAGTAATAGGTCATTTTTTAAATGATTTGTGCTTGATATAATTTTGTTTTGTTTAATAGATGAAACGTGTTGTTTAGTCGGCATTATGGTTGGGCAAACACAGTGCGAAAATTGACTTAGATTTACATGTCACATGATTAAGGTCACCATCAAAAAACAATTTTTTGAAACACAATTTTTCGAAATAATGCAGTCTAAATCAACTTCTACAGGTAGAGTTGGTGTTTTTGAACAAAAATCAGTGTAAATCAACCTCGACGGGTAGGGTAAATGAAATAGGTACATAAATGTGTCAGTACATATAACTTTTTTGTTTAATTTTTATAATTTCTGTATCTCTTTTCGTTCTGAAAATAGCGATAATGTAGTACTTAAAATGAAGGGGAGAGTAAGGTAAGCGTGGTGCCAAGAATTGACGACGGTTTCTGATAAAACAAGTCAAAAGAAAACGAAATTGAAGAGTGCTAATTTGCGAGTTTTTGCTTCGTTTTCGATAATAACCGGATTTCAAGACGCATTTTTCTTATGGGAAATGATTTTGATAAATCTGTCAATTAAGACGTAACTATGGGAACTGTCATTTATTTTAAGTTAATTCATATAAATTCATTCAAAAATTTCCTACTACAAATGCCAAAGGGGTCTAGGGGGCCCCCCTGGCGGGAGATTGGCGGAGCCCCCAACAAAAGAAATTGTAGTCATCCGAATTTCATTATTTGACTGAATGTGCAATTCCTGACACCACAAAGTTTTACACAAAATTAAATGGTTTAACATAAAAATTATGCTGCAAATATCTATGAGTTTTCAGAATTCATTGAAAATCTTTATGAATACAGAGACATTATTAGAGCATTTTAAATTTATAGAATATTTTTAAAATCTATAGTCATCTTTAAAATACGTGGTATCTAAGGATTGTTTATTTTGCCTATTATATTTTCTATATTACTTGAGTTCAAACTCGTTAGAATTTCATTAATTTTATGGTGTTTTCTGTGTTGTTATGATGTTTATAAAATATGTGTCCTTTGAATTGCAAAGAAATGAAAATTATTATCACTCAATGGAAGTTTAATATTGAAAACGTGTTCGCAAATAAAAAATATTGAGTGTTCAAATTGGACCATCTAAGTCCCCATAGTTACTCATACCTTGAATTTTGCAAATGGCTTGCTTAAACCTCATGCTGACGTCAAAATTTATCGATTTCTATGGTACACAAAAACATAACGTTGGGCGATTTCAAATTCTCTCAGCGCCACGCTAATCTTACCAAAAATGAACAATCTGTAAACTATAACTTATAGGTACCTATTTACAAAGGTAAATTACATGGTTTTTTTGTTTAGTAAATATATGTTAAGATATCCAAAAAATTATTAAATTTTAATTACTAAATATAAGTTTTTTTTCCAATTACATTTGTTTTGTGTAAACTGGCAAATAAAACTAAATTTATTCTAATTATTTCGGTCTCTAAAATTATTTATTATTAATTTTTCGAAAATTGTTCTTTCGAAAAATTGTGCATTCGAAAAATTGTGTTTCGAAAAATTGTGTTTCGAAGATTTGTGTTTCGAAGAATTGTGATTCGAAAAACTGACACCTAACCCCTCACACCCATAGATCCAAACAGGTCTCGCGACTTAAAGGTATAAGAGTCGCTTCAGATACATGAATTGAGCCCTGCTTGTTGTAATTTAAAGTGCAACTTTTGTCAAACAACTTGAAGACAACAAAAGAATTAACAAATTTTAATGAAAAGATAAGGCGATTCTTTTATTTATTGACCTTTCAGCGACGGCTGAAATATTTTAAGAAGACGACATTTTCGGTTGAATAATACATAAAAACATTTTCTAGAAATGGATTCAAGAATTAAAAAAATATTTACTCTTATTTTTTTTAAATCTAGCATGCTAATAGAATTCCTTTAAATCCAATAACTTTTAATCTGTACTAAACCATTTACAAATTAATAAAACAATTTAAAATAAATTAAATTTCGTATATGAAAAACTCAGAAATGAGAAATCATCAGAAAACTTTTCAATATGGTTCAAGAGTTTTTTTTTTTTTATCTTTAGCAAAGTAGTGAAACAACAATGTACATAAACCCTTTGAAATAATTTCATTTGAACTGTAAAGGATTAAATTCAACAACTGACTGATTTCATATAAAACTACATCAATCTAATTTATTCTGATGTAAAATGTACGAGCAATTAAAATTATTACAAAAATGGTGGTTTAAGATATTGTTTTAATGCTAGTAAAAAAGCTCAGTTATCATATTTAGTCATCCTGGTTATAACGTTGATAATCTGTGACAGTTTTTTTTGTTCATTTTAAACCATCTAGTTGCCATCGGAACGTCAATTTCCTTTAAAAATGACAAGCATTCAACAAAAACGTCTATTTCTATAGCGACTATAGTAAAAAAATGAAAAGTGGCGGCCATGTTAACATTGAAACCATGGAAACCTTCTGGTATTATCTCATATCGAATCATGGCAAGCTGTGCCAAGATAAATTGTCTTCTAGTTTTCATGAGTGACATCATCACCACTTCAGAAAACGTAGATATCGGGAAAATTTAGTTTTCCAATAGTTTTTCCACAGGGCGGATTTTATTTGCACAAGCTTCGAATGGAATTTTCAAATAAAAACAATTAAATGTTACCATTAAGTGTTTGGGAATGAACGTGGAACAAACGGGGGTGGCCGTACACCGGAAAGTTTTCCATTAACGTTAATTAGAAATTCTTGAACTATACGTTTCAAAAAGTAAATAAAGCTTTCTTTGATCTGTTAAATATGATATATGTAAAAATAACGAAAGCTGAGTAAATAATTTCATTAAAATTCTCATTTCTCAAACGAAATGAAGAGATTTTCATACATATCACAAGAGGGTAGTATATTTTATTATTTGTTGACTAGTATTTAAACCTGGAAAAGCTATATTAAATTTTTTTTTACCAACGATGAATCACTATTTCGAAATGACAATAGTTCAAATACATTAATAGAGCTGGGAAAAAATAGAAAAATTTTCCATTTAATTTATTTTTATTTTCTTTCATTAAAAGATTCTTAATAGGAATGAATAACCGGCGCCTATTTTTCCTTCCTTAAAAATGATTATAGTTTGTCACCATTTTATTTATCATTCACTTATCCTTGAAATATTCCTCATTTTTCTTCACAATCTTTAGTTTTTTTTTTCTTTTCACCCCATAAATTGATTTGAAGTGAATTTTCTTGTCAAAACCGGTAAATATGCTATGGAAATATTATTCTTGCAACGTTTATTTTCCCTTAATGAGGCCATGAGAAAATTTTTTGTTTCTTTAAAAATATCGCCTTAGAATTTCCAACATTTTTTTTGTGTTTAATTGAAATTAGGACGAGAAAAATAAATATTTAAAGAAAAGAAAATTTTGCCCGAGTCGTAAAAGGGAAATTAGCTACATATACAGTATATTTTTTACGCGAAGCATATCGAAATAATTTCAAATGATTTAAATTCCATTTATATGTTGCAATGAAATTGTTATTGTTACGAGGAAAACATTTTCATGGTGGAAAAACTAAAGAGGAAATTGACTTTTCATAGCTCAACCGAAACCAAAAAACATGTATTTGTAGAAATGACGAATGGGGATGAAACGGGATTTCAAAACGAAATAGCAGCGAAGGATTAAATATTATATTCCCGACTCAATTTATTATAATAAAACCATGTCTGAGTTGATTCTATATAAAACACGTTGGTTTCATCCCGTATTTTTCGTCGGACTCCATGTTCGTGCTCCCGTCTCCCGTATCGGATTTCAAGAATGACAATATAAAATATTATATTTGAGATAAGTGAGAAAATATAACACAGTAAATGTAACAAAAAAAAAAAAAAAAAACAAGGTTTGATGAAACATATCCATACCAACTCAAACCCTCAATAAAAAAATATTTTACCAAGAGACTTCACTAAAAAAAGGCAACAATATTTCTCTAAGAAAATTGATTTTAATGAATTTCCTCTCAAACATTTAACCCTTTTTTTATATTTGACTAGAAAACTATTATATATTTTTAAACCTTTTTAGTGATTTTTTCTCTAATTTTTCTTTTAAAACCACCCTTGTATTAAAGGGTGATACGAAGAAAATGAAACAAAAGTATTCTAATTGGTCAATCGATTTTCTAAGTTTTACCAAGATTAACGAACATCAATTCATTTTTATATATAAAGATAGATTTAATCAAATTTTAAATGTAAATACTTTGAAGAGGAAAAATTTCTTTCAATTTTCCCAGCTTATAAATAACACCACGAAATAAAACCAAGAGTAAGTATTTTAGTTTAATAAATTTTCGTCTGGCTTTCAACCTTATTTTCAACCCCATCTCCATCGACCCGCCATTTTTCTCAATTTCGATTTATAAATAATGAACGAAAAATGAGAGGATCGAAGTGAAGTGAAAGGTTTTCACCGGAAAATCAACGATGCGAACGGGTTGTTTTAATAGGATTGAGTTCAAAAGTTTTCATCATCGCCAAAAGAAAAAGACAGAAGATTTGTTTAAGGGATGAAACGATTTTTGACAGAGGAAAGTAATTAAAAAAGACATTTTCGAAAAGGGTGTTTTAACTGATTTTTTACGAACGGAAAACTTAACAAGTGCTTTTTGAAGAACGATATTTATTCGATTCTCAAAATTTCAGTTCAATGTTGCGGTTTAATTGAAACTATCACCCCTCAGTTCTGAAGGGTAAAATTTCGATGTTTGATATAAATTTTGAAAATTCATTTTCCCCAAAAGCTTCAACCAGATCATGCCAGAAATTCTAAATCAAACAAGATATAAAACTTTGCGTTTCCATACCCCGCACCTGTTCATCCCTTATCCAATTCCCGTGAACATTTACCGGGTGCCATTCAATGATCCCCGTGTCTTGTGTTGTTACAACAAACGTAAACCAAACGAAGCTTACCTCACCGTACATTTTCATCCCGGAAAATGTCAAAGCTCAGCTCAAGAAAATGAGAATAAAAAAAGTCGAGTTTTAATTTAAAGAAGAAAAATCAATTTAATATAAAAATAAATCCTTTGAACGATAAGCTGAAATATTCCCTCGTAACAACTCCTTACTTTTATGAGCGCTGGAAAACCGAAAAAATAACTTAAGCTGATCATATTTTAAAGCGCGTGTTTGGCGTGTTTTATGTGGGATAAAGCTCGGAAAATGAACTGGCAATTCTTCACATTATTCTATAGCTAATCCGGTGGTGTTTAAATTTTAAAAGGTGAATCCTTTTATTTTCATATTATATATGAGATATGAACACCTAATTCCGCTTACATGCCATGGCCTCAACGATATTGTCGGATGTAAATTTAATAAAAATCCACGACCATAAAACGAACAAATTTATTTCAATTATAACAGAGATTTTCCTGGCTCCTGTATAACTTTATTTAGCCCATTTTTTCGATGACGAGACAGATTTTCAGTCAAGTACTACCGTAAATAATACCTAGGAGTATAATTGTTCCTTTTTGATTTTCTCATTAAAAGATAAGTCTCGTAAATGTCAAGTCAAAATCATAACACTGATAACAAGATTCACATTGTCAAGGGAAAAGTCATACCAACAACACAAATCACAATCTTATCTCATACAATTTTGACATACAGATGCTTTTAATTAAACTTACACCCCAATTGTCAGGTATCATAACCACCGATTGTTCAAATCAACTACTCACTTCTTCAATTCAAAACGTTTAAAAAACCTCGGTTCTTTCAATATGCATGTGTATATGGAGGGCGGCAAAATTTAGCGACTCATTTCGCCCGATCAAATTTCAATTAATCGAACGTAAATAAATTGAGTTCAAAGTGAACCGTGTGATGAACTACTAGACCAAGCTTGCATAAAGGTTTAGGTCGCTGCGTCACGCCACATATTGGGCACTTGCTGAGCCGAAGAGTTTTTTAATTAAATATTCGTACCTTGAGGCCACCAAACGTTCAGACGTTAAATGTAACCCTATTTATATATTTCAAAATCGAAATAACTTGATCGATATTGACAAATGACTCGAGCTTAATGCTGTGCTTTTGGAGTTTTAACAACGTTCAAAGAAGATAATGAAGAAATTATTCAATGTTTGTAAGCTTTAAATCAATAACATTTAATTGCTATATTTATGCTTTTGATATTTTTTGTTTTGTGTGTATGCCACAGCCATTTAACTCAGAAACTACAAGCACTTTAAAGACCTTTGGAAAGTAGAAATCTATTGATAATCGCCATACAATTGGGAAATAAGATCACAAATCAATTGCTTCAGATCATAAATAATGTATCTTTGCATGGATTTTTAAAAGTTATAGAACTGTTTTGCAATTATTTTCTTTTTTTACAAAAAATGTTTTTTGAGATATTCAATTTTAAAGTCAGAACATTTATTCAACCCTCTCTAATTTTTTAGTCAATGTTTTCGGGTTTAGTACATAAAAAAATGAAAAACGAAACCCTTATAATACCACTCGCTTGTATAGTTGACTGACTGTCTGTCTGTCACGGAAAAATTTTCCGAATCTATACCATAAAAATTTTTAAGTTTAGTAAATTTGTAAGGTTTGGTGAAGACATGACGGATCTCTACTGAAAAACCACTTATTTTGAAGGATACTTTTGGGGATTGAGGTGGAAAATTAAAAAAAATAAATTTCTGTCAAATGTATCCTGCCGTTATATACCTGTTAGATTAGAGGATTAAATTCAGAATCTCAAACTGACATATTTGATATTTTTAAAATTAATAGTTCAAAAGATATTGAAGAAATTCAACGAAAAATGACCGGCCCCCTCTATATCACCGAAAATACTGTACTTTAATTTTTGAGAAAATTTACCAACAAAGGTAAACGTTTACTGGAAAAATAATGGAACATCCTAAGTCCTTAAGTTTAAATAAAATTAAAGAAACAATTTCAACTATCTTTATCTCATACATGCCTTCCATTAGTAACTCGTATTGGTGCATAAGTTGTTACGACTATTTTTTTTAAATTAGATATTGTTTTGGTAACAAAACAGCTATTTTAAAAATATATTATTTCTTTTCTAAATCTAATAATTAAACTAGTTTGGCCCTTTTATATGTTATCGTATTCATTATGTCCTTATTTTTCTCCAATTTTTGTTCTAATACAATCATTAATAATTATTGAGAATGTTGTTCTCTGTGGCATCTTTATTTTCTTTAGTTGACATTTTATTTATGGTTTTCATTATCTACCTTAATATTCCAGGTATTTATTTTTAGTTATAGGGAAAATAGAACAAATTTCCCAAGTCTATAATAGAAATTATTTTTTTCCACCATCTCTTGTGTTTCCAGTATAAATTATTTGTTCTTATCGATTGTCGGTGATAAAATTTTGAAATTGCCATCTTTTTTAATTCTTCATTTGATAAATAAATATATATTTATATATTTTACTAGGTATATACCTACTTAGATAGTATGCTAAAAATATTTGATTGGAAATTATAAGGATTGACAATTTTTTCTTTGAAATATAAATTGTCTCAAAAGGTTGTGTTGATTACAATGAATTTTTAAAAATTGGGATTTTCATTTTGGATTTTATCGCCGCTCTAATTTTCCAAGCCTCTAAACAAATTTAACTTGAACAAAATAGTTTAAACAGTTTAATAGAAGTTCTGAGTTTTCTCACACTAAGCCAGTTTTGAAACTTCTTTGATTTCAAGCGCATTTTAATTTTAAAATTTTAACAGTTATGTGGTATCATTCTGTTAGAACCACATATTTTTAGGCTTCTTAAACCTAATTAAGGTACAAGAAAATTTCAATTTGTACCGAGAGTGGTCACTACTCACTAGTATACTATCTTTCATAGTATTGCTTCTAGAATTCTCAAAGAAATGGTCCAATAACTGTACCAGTTCTCTACGAAGGTTAGTTACGTCAGAATTAGTTCTTATAAACCACTCCTTACGAGTATGAAATATAAACCAATAAACGTTTCAACTCAAAAGGTGGACAAACAAATTGGCTTGAAGCATAAAAGACAACCTGTATAATTATAGCATACAAATTATGTTGTCCAGTGGATGAGAAAAACGCGCAGTTCGTTTTCAAAGTATAATCTCACAAAAATTAGATTTTCCATCGAATGTTCACTTAAAAAATAAATCTCTAATGAAAATTACTAGAAAATTGTTTACTTTTGTGTTTAAATAAAATCGCATATGCTTCATTGTAAAATAATACGACGTCATGCGAGAGAAACGCGATGCCTGCTGATTAATTACGAGCAAACATTGATAAATAGATTGTAAAACATAAATTAACATTTGCATATCGTTATTTAACGCCTTTTCATTTATATTTATTCGACTCGATAACGTTGATTGCAATATTATTATGATTACATTAATATATACAATAATGTATCGTTAATTTTGTTCCATATGGTTGGAACAAAAGGCTAATTATAAATTTGCCACCAACATATTCATGAAAGTTAAATCAAATCAAAATATAATTTCATGAAATATAGCTTTTAAGAGACATTTTTTTGCTTAACGCCCTTGCCATTTAATTCAGTATGTGTGTGTGTGTGTTTTTCCGGCTGTTAGGAAAGTGGAACGATATCTCACTTATCACGATATAGTGTGACTTATGCAAACTTCTGCTCCAGATAATATTTTTTACACACACGGTGTGCAACAATGAGTGCAACGACCTTTTGGATAACAATGCAGCCATGGCACACTTGAGTGAATTGTCGCTCGGGCTCCATTAACGCCAGAATGGGCAGATAATACGGTGCATCGAGAGACGTTGCTGTGAGTGCAAGGCCTTGCAAGTCGACTCGATTCGGCTTTTAAGTGTATCATGCAATAATTATCAATCAATAAACAAACGGCCATGAGAAACTTCTAATGAATAGTAGCGGGATTTTAATTTAATCAATAGTTATCTTACTTCCCAGCTTTATAGCGGGTTTTAAGTCATATAATTTTTAAGATTTTATGTTCTACTAGTTTTCGAGTAAAATGACTGCGATATAGATAACTACATCTTACTTATATTATAAACATGAAAGTTTGTGAGTATAGATGGATGTTTGTTGCTCTTTCACTCAAAAAGTACTGAATGGGTCTGGATGAAATTTGGCATAGATATAGATAATAATCCGGTTTAACATATAGTGTACTTTATATCCAGAAAAAAATGTCCGGTTTCCGTGGGATAGATATATTTTTGTTTTTTACAGAGCAAAAGATTATATTTTTTCTTGTAATGTGGTAGTTTAGGAGCTAGAAAATGATACAGATTACTTCTTATACCGGAATAATAAACGGTTCCCATGAGATAGCAAAACAAGTATGTATTTTATAAGAACCGTGCATTTAAAAGCAGTTTCATTAAAATCCACGAAATAGAGTCTTAACTCATTTTTCTTAAGAAGACTTGATCTACTTTTTACCCAGGAGAGATGTGCCATTCCCGTGGGATAGATATGTTTTTTTGTTTATCACAGAGTTAAAGATTGATATGATTTTTGCAATATGGTAGTTTGGGGAAGAATGATATAGCTTACTTTTAACTTTTAAGGCTAGAATAATGCATGGTTCCCATGGAATGGCAAAACAATCATATCCTACAGGAACCGTACGTTTAAAAAGTTTTCGATAAAGTTCGTGAAATAGAATTTTAACGCATTTTCCTCCAATTTTACACAATAACGAAAGAAATATCTACAAAGTTGAAATTAAAAAATTGACAATTTTTAGTGGAAAATAAATATGAATTTCAATTTAACACCCGATAAAATTAATAATGAAATTTTTTTAAATATTTGAATTTTGTCATTGTTCATTGTCGAAGATATTAATTAGAAATAAACGTATTAAAATAATAAACTAAAAATTTCAAAAAAATTAACAATTACTTAGCGGAACAACTTTTAATGAAGCTTTGCTAAAGATCCTGTAGGGTAGCTACTAATCTATTCTTTTAAGGAAACATCTATTAATTACGTGAGGCGTTCAGGGGCCGATGGGATTGAGCCGAATCTCATCTAATCTAATTTTGGGGAAAGTGAAGGTCTCGCAAATATCACGTATTTTTTTGTTTTGAAAAATATCACATTAGATTGCGGGTTGAGGGAATAATATATGCCAAATCCCATGACATTTTACCAGAAGGAAAGGGATGGGATTTTAAAAATTGCAAAAAACGCCTCGTGCAATTAATGGAAGCCCCCTAAAATAGCTGTACGGTTTTAAATGACATTTGGTATGAACGATTGTCAAGTCCTACAGGAAGGAGTATAGATATTTTTTTTACTGAAAATCGTATGGAAGCTGATGTGAGACAGCTAACATCTCTTTCTTGAAAAGTAGTTTTACGAATTTTGATGAGCTTTCTTTGGATCTAAAGTCTGAAAGGATCTATAATTTTTTTCTGTCAAAATAGATTAATTTTATATTTCGCTATGAACGTAGGAAATCTTTTAATCAATCAGTTAAATTTAGATACACTCAGCGAAGCGAGCGGATATTAGCTAGTATTATTATATATTGGACCAGTTAACCTCAGTTTCGTATTTCAATGGATAAATTTGTTAATCTTAACAAATTAATTGAATTTCATACCCCTGGATTGTTGTTTAGAGATAAAAACTTCTCATGAAAAATTAGAAACATTTGATTTCACCAAACTGATCTACTTTATCCACAAATTAAATTTCCTTCACCTGACGTAGCTTCAAATTTTCTTGCATAAAATCGCATTTGGTTTCAACGTAGCACGTCAACGTTTCCATCGCAACGAAGAAATCAGATTTGACGCACAAAAGCCGAAGGAAACGGCGATGAGAAAGCTTGACGTGAAAATTAGCTCATGTTATTTTCTGCCGCTGTCTTCACCAATTTTGGCGTCAATCGATTGCGATATATCTTATATTAGTATTTATTTTGTTTAAGCATATGGATTAAGTAAACGCTCTTTCGATCTGCTTCATAAACATATTAATCCCGAGTCGACTCTATGATTCTTAACCTGATAATTATTCGCGACGCGCCCGTAAGCCGGTTGAGGCCGTGACAAATAACCTTCCCGTACCCGACGGAAAACTGGAAACAAGACCGAATCATTCGTGTGGTATTTCCAAGCGAACGAGTTGAGCTTGCCTCGTTTTGAGTCTTTTCAATTTTCGTTAATCCTCATGAAAATCCCTGTCTCGTGTCTCATTTTAATCCTGTCAACCTCAATATTGATCAAATATGCGGGATAAAGGCACATTGAGAAAAATAACTTTTCCCTTTAAAAATTTATTCACGTAAACTTACGTCTATTTATTATGCTCCTATGGGAATCTCTCATTCAAACTACCATTTTGCACTAAAGTGTACTACTTAAATGAATATTTGTTTTCTAATAGAATATTTGCATTGAAAAGATCAAGCAGCCAATAATTTGTAAATTTTATCATAGTAGATACTGGTACCAACATAGTTTAAGAGATTCGTATTTTGATGAATCCTGGAAGTACTACAGGAATGAAATAAGTAACTAAAAATGACTAAAAATGAGCTAGTTATACCAAAAAAATAAAAATTATAAAAAAATGAAAAACCGACTTTAAAATAAATAAACAATCTTAAACAAAAAATGCACTAAAAATGAACAAAGTAATGACGTATTCATGCAGTCTCTACAACTTACAAATTATTACGATGGTATAATGTACAACTATTGTTATTTTTGGAGTTGGTGTCAGCCAAGGAAATACGGCTATATTGGTACTTAGCAATAAACGAGAATACCTTATGAAATTTATTTTTCAAATGTACTTTTATACAACTAGTACCTGTACGGTGACAATATCTAGCGACCTTTAAACTACAAAATACCAATAACCTTTTTAAACTAAATCTTTTTACAAATTAACATTAATATTTATTTCCTTGGCTGACACCAACTCCAAATATAACAAAAGTTGTACATTATATCATCCTAATAATTTGTAAGTTGTAGAGACTGCAAGGATACGCCATTATTTTGTTACTTTTTAGTGCATCTTTGTTTAATTTTTATTTATTTATTTTGAAGTCGGTTTTTCATTTTTGAATATTCATTTGAATATGGAAAAACCTACTAAACCCGCAGCTCACATGAGGCAGCGCTGCCGTTAAAAGTTAAAAATTACTACATCATCCCTTTTTGCACTTAAGGGTTGAAATTTTTTGCTTTTAAATGTAATGATAGAACTAAGTGAAAAACTCTTTCCGATAGAAAAAAAAATCATCAAAATCCGATGATTCGGTTAAACGTCACTACTTCATCCTCTATTTACATGCTTAGGGGGTGGATTTTTTTCTTCAAATTTAAATGTGAATAATTTAAATGTACCATGCACGTAATAGAATCAAAATTATCTAAATAGGGTTAGCCAGGAAAAATTTATTATTTCATCCCTAATTTTTAACACCTTATGAGTGGAGTTTTTTTTAAATAAAATATGGATATGAGATTAATTAAAAGTTATGTTCTACCAATAAAAAAAATATCAAAATCGAGCTATCCAATAAGAAGTTAATATTTCATCCCTTAGTTTTCAACCCTTCAGAAGTTAAAAATTTCCTTCAAATTAAAATGGGACTACACGAAAAGCACCAGCTTTTAATTAAAAAAAGAATTATCAAAATCGAACTATCCAATAAAAAGTTAATATTTCATCCCTTAGTTTTCAACCACTTAGAAGTGAACAATTTTCTTCAAATTAAAATGGGACCACACGGGAAGCACCAGTTTTCAAAAAAAAAAATCATCAAAATCGCTTCACCCAGTCGAAAATTCTTAGATAACAAACTTAAAAAAATACAGTCGAATTGAGAACCTTCTTCTTTTTTTGAAGTCGGTTAATAAAAAAATACCTTTTTTAGTGTCAGGAATTCCTGGATTCTACGTGATATAGATTTGAACATTTGTAGATCAAATAGTATGTTATTAGGTATTACTGCCCAAATTATTATAACCAACTGTTAAGCGTGAGCGTGTAAATTTACTCTTAATCTTCTCAGACGTAAACATTTTCGAAAATGTCTTCCCTCATCCCATAAAATCGGCCTACGAGTGTGTTAAATGTATCGTAAAATGTGGTTGTATATGAGGGTATACAATGCGATTATTTACAATGTAAGACTGTAAGTTAATGAGCACGCGTTGACGAGGGGGAAACAGCGCGAGGAGGCACGTTAAAGAATGCGGATATAAAATATAATCGTCATAATAATTTTAAATGTGCGATCTCATTATTTCTCACTGGCAACTTGGTTCAGAGTTTAATTAAAATTTTGTTCGAGGGGTTGAAACATTCGAGCCCGGGCCTGTTTAGGGTTAAGGGGTTGAAAACTTCACTACAAAGAAACATGTTGTTTTTCTTTCGCTAAACGACCCCGTTGAGATGCTATCTCGATTTTACTTTAACTATCTTGAGAAAGACAAATTTTACTAAATGTGCTCATTTTTTTACATTTGAAACAAAAAACTCAATGACTATTAAACCTTTATTTTTAATCCTCATTTATTAAGTTCAAAATGAAGTTTTTTTCATTTTAATATCACGACAGAGGAATTACATTGTTTAAGGTTCACTGTGAAAAAAAAAATTCTTACTTACGATGCACTTTTAGACAGGAAAAAAATGGAAACTTACCTGAAAAAGAGAAAAATAAATTAATTTCAAAAATGTTTATTTAATGCTTCCTTAAAAGGAAAAAGGAGATAAATGAGTTTGAATAATTTACTAAGAAATCACTTTAGTCCTTTTCGTTTTCATTGATTTCCCAAGGGAAGCAAGCCCTCAAAAGCTGGACACACCAAAATCCTAAGCGAATGAAATAGAAAACCAAATCTTTTATTTGAACATTGAAAACTTTTAAGTTAGATATTTCTTTTTTAAATAAAGATTTTTTAGGTCGAGCTTTAATTTTCATCAAGAAATATTTTTCTTAATTTGCATTTTTTTTCTTTTGAAATTATTCGAAAATGAAACCAGCGACAACAAGTGGCTTGCAATAAACGCGGCAAAAGCATTCCGATTTCTCATTTTATACATCCCGAGGGATCAGCCGAGGTCCTGAGCGCACCGTTCGCGACCAACTAAACAAACACGGCTATGAAAAGTGGGAAACGGCCGGGACAAATAATGGTACTTCTAAAAAAAGAAAACTCGTTCACAGAGAGAAAAATCCATTTGCTGTCAATTCAAACAACACAAAATCCCGTGATCGGTTCCATAATATCATCCCCATATATTCAAACGGGATTGAGCCTCACTCCATTTTCCTTATTAAAGTTCCATCATCATTCACCGCAACTTGAATATTTGCACTGGCTGAGAGCACAATTCCATCGAATTTGGAGCTCATCAAATCCATTCGGGAACGATTCTATTTGTTCAAATGGAACATTTTACTTTGACCTCATCCCTCGTTTCAGTTCTCTACCACACAAAAGCAGTTTCTTTAGGGAATTTAATTAAGGGTTTAAAATATTTAAATCCTTAAAATTACCAGATAAAAATAAAGGCTTTTAAGGTTTCGAGGAAAATCGAAAAAAAAATGAATAGAAAGGGTTGGAGGCCCAAAAATTCCCGAGGGATCTTTCGTGTTTTTTAAGGCGCATGCAATAACCTCGAGCTTGTCGAGTTTCATAACTAAATTCAAGTCTCGGGAGTATTTAAATAGACATATGATGAATTTCAAGTCCCGATGAAACCAAAAAATGGATTAGATAATACGAATTCTGCTCGTAAATAAATCAAGAGGGAAGTTTTTTCTTTATTTTATTTTGACGGCAAGATAAAAGAAAACGGTTTAACAAAGCTTGGCTCTCCGCTTAATGTTTAATCTGATTGAAATTTTCTTGAAGCTTTTGCGTTTTAATGCTGTTTTGCTAGTAAAATTTTTATACAAGAAAATGCATTTTTGTCACCGTTGCACTATTGAATTGCTTAGATTTTCTAGAAACGACAAACTTTTAACTTTTCGAGAGAAAATACTGACGTTATCAACTTTGGTATTTTATTCATTTCTCGCTCGGAATTCAATTTGAGAGTTGCTTGAATGTAATGACAGGCTCAAATATGTCAAAAGAATTCCTAACTTTTGTTTACCAATCTGTATCTTAGCACTTCGACTAACGCCGTAACTTTCACCTTTGTAAATTAAAAACATATATTAAAATTGTGCAATTCTTAGTAAATAAGTAATAGGAAAAGGGAGTCCATAACCACATCTCTCAAAGCATTAATAAATAGCATTATAAAACGTTTTATGTGTAGTGTACAGAAATAAAGATAGCACTTTTTTTTTTACTTTCTTTATTTAAAATCGTTTCAACATCTTGGTCATTAGCGACTGATAAATTTACATAGTTTACAGTTTAATTTAAACAACTACAATAATAATTTAGAATAACATTAATTAGACCAGTGCTTTTATCCTTTGAAAATACTAAAAAAGCAAAAAAAATTATAGTTGGATGAAACTCATTGAAAAAAAAAGATAATAAAATTAGGGTGGTTTTTTGATATTAAGTCATTATATGGTAAAAAATAAATTTTCACCAAATTTCGTGTAAGAAAATTTTTCTTGTAAAAGGTAAAATAAAAAAAACTAAAAACTTTGTTGTTGGAATTTTTCACATAAATTTTGAGGTTATGTTAAAAAAGTGTCAGCACAAATGTTGTAGATCTTCTTATTATCTAAAACTTTACTATTTACTTTTTTCCATAGGACTTGTAGTTTTGTCGGAAATCGAGATAAACCGTTTCTATCCTTAAAAACACCCCTCATCCTTTTCCACTTCTCCACCTCAGACCGAGCGTTATTTAATTTTCTTTTCATTTTTGTTATACTGTCTTCCTTTTCTAATGGTTTTCATCCAACTATATTTTTTTTCTGTTCAAAAATTATTACCCTGGTCTAAATTTAGGAGGACAGTCTTGATACTGACATTAGTAATTAATTTATAGTGCCAATAGAAATGTACATAATAGTACTTATTATTATACAATATGAAAAATAAAAATAAAGTTTAAAGCTCACTTAACTAAGTAACTAAATTTTAAAAAAATTAAAATTAATTTTTTTTTCTTTTCCAGGTAAGTTTCTAATTTTTCTTGTCCTAAAGTGAATCGTAAGTAAGAATTTTTCTATACACTCGTTTAAACTATACATTGTTTGTTGCGGCATTTTGTAATATTACAACAATCAAACGTACTCCACAATTACAAATTGATTATAGAATTATAGAAATTTTTCTATGAGTAAAACCGAGTTAGATGTACCTAATATTAATTCTATATGATAGATAGAGCAAAAACAAGTTTTGATTGTAACTCAACACATTAAAATACACTCTAAAAGAAACACTTTAGGCTCATTTACACTTTGATTAGTACGAGTACGAGGGATTAGCGATTAGTTATTCTTGTTAGTAATTATTTAAGGTGTGCCGTGCAAGTAGGGTCCACTGTACTGTTTAACAGCTACGCTTAGCGACACTTAGTTTAATTGCTAGGCGTGTTTTCTAAAGCCTAGTACTGACTAGAAGACATGTTGCGCGATTTTGGTATCTGAGACGTGTCTCAGGTTGTCTCCGTAGACAAGTCTTTAAACGAACCGCCTTCTATTCATGTCTTTCAAAACCAAAAATCGCAGGTCTAACATCTCCCGGTCGGAATGGGGGACTTTAGGAGACAGCATGCAACGTTAGACATGTTCCGCAACATTTTGACATTGTCACTATTATCTAGAGGCGAGCCATGGCCAGCTCCGTTTATTTTGTTTATTTTATTTTGTCCTTCATTGTGAAATTTAAAGATGAGACTGAGAAATTCACATCTTAGTGTGAACGCTAGACGAGACAAAGAGCAGTGTCTCTAGACCGTGTCTATAGACCATCTCTAGACGGGTTCTAGGCAATTTGCGCAACATGTCTACTAGTGACTACTAGGCTTAAGCGCAGCAGCTAAAGAATACAGTGAACAATACTCGCACGGCACACTCGAATCACTCACAAGAATAACTAATCGCTAATCACTCGCACTTATCAAAGTGTAAGTGAGCCTTTAGTTCTAGAAAAAACTTCAATAAACAGAACAGATAAAACCTTGAATGAATAAGAAAAAAATTAAATAAAAATATTTTTTGTACATGCTTCCTGCATGAAAATCAATTCTTAAGAAGTAAACACTAAAAGTAAGATATCCTTCAAGTTTAAGCAACCAGAAATCAAATGAATAAAAAGTCGAACAGATTGAAGGATTAAAACTTCTTTCTGGCCAATCTCTCGAGAATAAACGATTGTCCTTTTATGAGTTGGAAGGCGATCGAGTCTATTACTTTGTTAATAACTGTCGGGAGCCATCCAAAAAGTTTCCTTTTTTAGATTAAATTGTCTTTGAAATCACCAAAACGTGGCTGTAATTTTAATTGAATGAAAATCACAATCCATCACGTTTCACGACTTCCCACGCTATTCTTTTTCATAATCTCATAAAAGCTGAGCTTTAATCAGATTTGATTTAACGAAGAAAAAATTTAATATAAAAAATGTGAGCTTTTTTCTTGTTATTTAAACTAGTGGTGAATTAAAGAAGTTGATTAAGTCTCGAATTTAACGCCAATCGACCACAAAACCGAGCTTGACATTTAAAACTTGACTCTCATTTGCGTCGATTAGACAATGTTACAGGGTTGATCGATCAAACCACCTTCGACACGAATAAAATGGGGTGAAGTACAATTGATTTTTTTGTTCTTCACGACATTGTTTTCGTAACGTTTTCGCGTTTTATGATGATTTGTTCACTGCGTCATCCCTTTTTCGATTTTTCCTTGTGCAACGTCATTATCTTAAAAGTGATTTTATTACAGTCGTTATTTCCACCTGAAGAGGCGTTACAATCTTCTTGCTATATAGAGAATATCATAGAAACATTCATCAATTGATAGGCCAAAATTTTCCTTCGATCGACCCAAGTCTCAAGTGACTCATCTATAATTTTTTTATCGCAATAAATCTGATGCTCTTATCAAAATTTTTAATGGAATATAAATAAAACGGTTTTTGATAACATCAAAATAATAAATCACTTTATTAAGTCAAGCGAATTTAATCAATATTAACTGAACCAATCAAATTTTTCCTTTGAAAATTCACAATCTATTTTATTTGTTTAAAAAAAATACAAATTTTTTCTGGTTTAAATAGGCATGGTTAGATGGTTCCCAATTAAAAAATCCATGAATGTATTTAAACTTTAAATGCAGCCATTAAATTTTCTCTTCAACTTTTACACTGAAATCCGTCAATTTTTCTCTTTTTTTTTCTCTCTAACCTGCACATCATTCACAAACGTCTTCCGCTAATTTTCCCTTGAAAAAGAAAAAACTTTGAAGAAAAACGAGAAAACTTTTCTCTTAATTATATCATTAAATATTCCTGTCCGATTTCATCAATTTAAAGCTTCCATCTGGAAGACCCATCTCAATTTCCTACTCTCCATTCTCGTTAAACTAAATTAAAAATTTCAAAAAAAAAAAAAAAATTTAAAGCTTTGAAAAGTTTTTTGGGTTTTTAACCTGTTTCATTGATAATTTATTTCGGGATTGTTTTATTTATGTATTGTTAACTCAAAATATAACAACCGTGGGCTTAGAGCCGCAGCCACACAGAGAGATAACGTAGGAAATTTAATCAAAATGCAAATTAATTTGAATTTTCTATATTATATTACGCAGTCGTTGAGATTTATTAGAGCGATGACAACAACCGACCTCTCTAGGCCGGACCAACCCCAACCCCCATTTTTCATTAATTATATTTTCCCTTTACCAATTAAACTACTAAATTGAACCGGTAAAAATGAGTTTAAAACCGGAAGTCACCCTGGGAATTGCAAAGGTTTCTCCACTGGAAAAGTCACCAGAATTGATTTATCGTCCATTTTCGCAGATTTAAAATAAATATTTCATAAATATTTAATATTATGGCACATTTAAATTAAATATTTGTACATTAACAGTGTGTTGTGAGGTAACGCACCGCATTTATGGTTCTCTGCATTGCGTACGTAGGTAGATCTACCAATCGAAAAATTTTCGAGAGAAAATTTATTTGCAGCCAACGTTCGTTGAGACTCGAGAGAAACGAGCATTATTCATTTAGAGTAAATATTTAATACAAATAGGGGATAGTCCCGACAAAATCGATGAAAATCCTCCCTTAACCAACCGAAATAAATGCATGGATGAATAAAAACTCAAATCGTGAAATATTTTATCTTTAATTGCGCTATTTAAATCAAAAATCAAACAAAACCTTGCAGATTTTTTCAAAAAATTTTTATGTTAAAAATAATTTAAGACTATCAAAAGAGAAAAATTAGAACCCATTTTCATATTTACTTTGTGAAATTATGATCTATCTATGTAAATATTAAATTTCCACATTGATATTATTTGCATGTTGATTATTCTAAAGCTAAATGCTTTATTGAACAAATTGGCGAGTTGAATAGTTTTGAATTGATAAATAGTTTCGCTATAAGTTGGTTTGAAATTGGTCGATAGGAACAATGGAATAAGCTTTAATTTAATTCAATGAATTGCTAGGAAATTAAAGTGGACGTTCGAGACAAAATAATTAACATAATTAAATTGTCTCTTGAATATATAGTGTATTTTTACTACAACTTATACCTACTGAACTTATACTTGCGGCTCATTTGGGCAATTCTAATGAAATCTCGAAATTACTGATCTAGCAGTTTTTAGAATAAACCTAACCGACTTAAGATGTTTTTTTTTTCGAAAGAACATTATCAAGGCTAAAATGTTGGTAATAACTTTGGGATTGTACGGGCATTTGTGAGGAATAATAAATATATAGTACTCTGAAAATCATTCCCTCACTATGTCCCAAACTCCAGATTAGAACATTGTCTAAAGTTTTTATTGAGAAGTTCTTAAAAAATCCGTTTTTAACTATGACTTGTCTATTGTGAATACAACAAATTTTCAAAATTTCTCTGAATTTAGGATTATAAGGCATCAACAACTTGTCTAATGCTAACTCAACACTTTTCCCATGAAAAATAATCATTCCCTCACAGCATTACCAACAGTCAATATGTAGGTATATTTTTGAGGATATTGGTAACACTCTAATAAGTTTTTGACAGTTGGTAGTACGGTTACTTGTTCGGAATGGCGAATTGACTTCAAGTTTGTTAGAGTAATTGTTGGAAGAAGATTTCATTGCAATATTTTAAAGATTACATTTTATTCAATCATTCCCTCACAGTGAAGAATAAAAAAGGTAATTATAATATTTCAATTTCGATGACGTACGAAAGTATATTTTTAGAGGTAGAAAGCGTAGCAAAAAGCTAGCTGGTAACGAACGGTTATATTGCGAGATTTTTTTAGGTTATGATTTGTTTTGTCATTCCCTCACCGTCATTTCCTCATTTTGATTAAAAGTGAGGGGATGATGAGTTATCAGGTAATGACTTTCAGACTAGATCGACTCGGTTTTCTTTGCTTACAGAAACTTTTTAATTTGCAAGTTAATTTAACCTAGTAGAAATCAAAATATATTTAAAAAATAAATAAAACGATTTCATATGGAATATAAATACCTATAATCATCATTTCCATACCTCAGTCATCATTCCCTCACATTTAAATCGTCAAAATTCATTTATTCTGGGGACCACGATTTTTTTCACTTCCAGTAAGATAAATAGCACAAATTTAAGAGCAAATTAAGATTAAGATTATTGATAGATAATCTCGAGATTTCATGAGAATTACCCATTTACACTTTGATTAGTGCGAGTGATAAGCAATTAGTTATTTTTTTGAGTGATTCAAGAATGCCGTAGGAGTAGTGTCCACTGTTTTCACTGTTGTTGTCCACGGTACAGTGGACTATTTGCACGACTCAATTAAAACACTCACAAGAATAATTTTTTGCTAATCACTTGCACTAATCATAGTGTACATGAGCCTTTAGGTAGTTGCTGTTTGGTTTAAAATCTGTCATTTTAATTCACTATTACGAAGAAATAAGGTTTAGTCAAAAATTAATCGACCAAAAACTTCCAAATTAATTTGAACCCTAGCCATTTGTTCAAATGTTTCAATTTGCAACTATTAACGTTAATAATCGAGTCGCTACACGACTAAATTTGAATAATTTAACCCTTTTCCATTTGGCTCAAATGCATTCTTTTCACCACTCAAGTCATGTTCACGAAGACAATAAAAGTGTAATTATCGCGCATTATTAACGATTTTAATGAAGTCGAAGTTTTTCGAAAACGGAGGCGTCTAACGCCCTTTTTATGGTGACTTTTATGGGGAAATTATGTGACATCAGTGAGTCGTTAATATAACAGCTATTAGATAAAGATAGTCGGTAATGACGATAATAGTAATAATAATAATCATGATAATAATGATATGATGTAACTTGTTCAACGTTGAGGGAAAATTTATCTTTCCATTTGAGTGAGTTTTCCATTCACAAATTTTCTCTACTTTCATCTCGCTGTGATTGTCCTCGCGGATTTCGATCGAGATTGCGACTCAGCTCGGCTCGGGCCAAAGTCGAAATTGTTGGATGGAAGACAGGCGAAATGTCGCAGGGAACTTTTCCAATTTTCATAATATATATACCTAAGATGCTATCAGAAATACTCGCCTAAAATTATTTTCAACAGAAAAAAATTCAATTGAATTTTTTCTCAAAAACCAACAACTGTTCTATTGTAAAAACATCATCTTAACATTCGACTCAATAACTCCCGTTTTTATCGAAAGAAACAATTTTACTTTGTAATTTTCTCAATTTTTTTGTAATTTTGTCTCACACTTGAACTTTTCTTTGACTTTGTCTGCTCAGAATCGATTTGTATCGTTTTTTCATCTTTAAAAAAAGCTTTTTGTACTTTTTGTACAGTCTATGTCTAGAAAATGCGCTTTGAATTAGATAATTATCGTAGCAATATCTCGACACTATTGTTGTTTGTTAGAAACATAAAAAAAATTAATGTTATCTTATCTAATTTAATCTAACACACTATGCTATAAATGCGAATATTTGTTTGTTTTTTTTTATAACTGAAGAATGGTTCAGTGGATTGAAATGATTATTTTCATAGAAATATTTTACAAGCTTGGGAATGCAATAGGCTTTTTATTTTGAAAAAAAAACTTTCACTATTTTTGTAGGATACCTTCTTACCCGCTCAATCAAGAACGAAAACGAAACTAGAAAACTTTTATGCCTCAAAAATACTACTCCAGATAGCATTTGATATGTATAGTATCAAAGAAACAAATTAACGTGATTTTTCACTTAAAAATAGTTTAAACAGCAATAATTGAAACACACCACCTATTGGCGCAGTGGTTAGAGCAGTTGCTCTCTCCGCTATATCCATCAAGTGGTACTGGGTTCGATCTCCGTTGTATTTTAAACCTAAGATAAAACTGACCAACAGAAATTTTCTGTGTCTAGACAGTGATGATATGACACCTAAAAAATAAGCAATAAATGAAACGGAATATTAGTTGTTCCTGGAAAGTGCCATAGCGAGGTATAAACTTGCAGTTAATATTTGTATCCTGAATATTATCTAGAAAGCCTGCAGTAAAGGAAATACTTCTTCTAAAAAAATATTTTACCATACAAATTACTAAAAATCTTATACTCAATATAAAAGGATATGGCTGACACCAACTCCAAACTTTATCATCTTTTGCTCTTAAGGGTTGAAATTTTTTGCTTTTAAATTTAATGAAAGAACTAAGTGGAATACTCTTTCCAATAGAAACAAAAGCATCAAAATTCGATGATTCAGTTAAACGTCACTATATCATCCCCTATTTTTTTCTTCAAATTGAATTGTGATCAATTTAAAAGTACGTAATAGAAAAAAGAAATTATCGAAATCGGGTTAGCCAGGAAAAAATAATTATTTTATCCCTAATTTTTGACCCCTTATGAGTGGAGTTTTTCATAAAAAATGGGTATGAGATTAATTCAAAAATATGTTCTACCAATAAAAAAAAGAATTATCAAAATCGAGCTACCCAATAAGAAGTTAATATTTTATCTTTAGTTTTCAATACTTTAAAAGTAAAGGATTGATGGAAAATGATGAGGTAACAAACATAAAAAAGTACAGTCGAATTGAGAACCTCCTCCTTTTCTTGAAGTCGGTTAAAAATAAACAATAAATCAAACTGAATATTAGTTGTTCCTGGAAAGTAGCGTAGCGAGGTATAAACTTGCAGTTAATATTTTTATCCTGAATATTATCTACAAAGCCTGCAGGATAACAAATATGATTATGAAAGCTACTTTATTGTTCTACCAAAATGGCGGAAAGAAATAAAACTATCAATTAATTTAATATTGGTACGCTTAGCAAAGCGGGTGGGTATCAGTTAGTCATAAATAAATATAAAGTTTAGTAATACTTGTAATAAAAAACAAGCTAATTCCACGAAAATAAACATCTCAAGCTCAAAAGCTCTCACTTAAAAATATGTATTACAATGTATATTGTATAACCATACCTTAAGAATATGAAAAGAAAAAAATCCAATATTTTATTTAAAAACCTACTTGACCCAATTTTTTTATCAACACCCAAGTTAGTGTTCTTGATTATTTATTTATTTTCATATCATTGCCGAAAATAAGGGCGTAAAAAAATGAAGTAAAGAAAGAATTCGTGCGAAGTTCACTGACTTGAGAAAGCAGGAATGAAAGACTCTTGAGAATGTAACGGGGTTGAGCATGGCTCTGGGGTTTTGCCTAATAAAAGGTGGTGTATTTGAAGGCCTTATCGAGCTTGTATATCTTTGTATGTTTTGCCGGGGTATGTACGAATAAATTACGACGAAAATACGATGACAGAGCGCAAATGATGTACGTGGGGCTTGATAAAATCTCTTCTTCGACTACGGAATTTTTGTCGGTCGAAAAATGGGAAATAAGACACAAATTGAGGTTTGTGAATTACAAAAAAAGGTTTGCAATGTTTTTTTTTATAGATTTATTATACGATTAAACTTTTCACGAAATATTTGTAGAAAGTTTTTTTTTTAAGTTTTTTTCTCATTCTAAAGTTTTAATTGTAATTTTATTGTTTGTTGGAGAACGTTATATAAGCTATACATTAATTTGAAACTAAATCGAAATTTCATTAAGCTCGTATTTGCTTCAATCGAAACGACGGTTAAGTCGCTCACAATTATCACTTTCAAGCACCATCGAAAATCTCGAAACAATGCCACACATCTCATGATTTCTCTCGGATCGAATTTATGTTAAATGTACACAACCCTTGATAATAGGGGGTGATGTTAATAATAATAATTAATATGTTTCATGGGGCTCGAATCGAGGACTGGCGGGGCGGCATTGAGGGATTAACAAATATCTATGACATAATTGAAGACAATAGAGCTACATTATTGGCCGTGTTAGAACAACGGGAATATGGCACCAACGTGAAGCTTTCCAGCTCATGTAAATCCAAAGCTTCATGTGTAAAATGACGGTGAATTTATCGCTGTTTTTAGACAATGGATGGGTGGAATGAGGGTGGGATAAGCTTGAAATGATTGAGATTTATGATGGATTTTACTGTGAGAAAATTGCATGAAATAAATGCGAGTATAGGTTATGTAATAAAGGTCACAGGCAAAGCTCAGGTGGTTGGAGGGCGCGGGTGGAGAGTGGAATTTTCGGTTTTGAAAGTCGTTAGTTTTCCGACTGTCATGTCGCTGTGTCTATGATTGGTTGGGTGATATAAATGATGGATGAGACGAGATGATTTCGTCTTAATTTATGCTAATTAACGATAATGAACTCAAGGATAGTCTCAAAAAAAAAAGATTAAGTGAAAAAGACGAAAATCTAGATCATTTGCATAAACCAACACTCAACAGCCATTTTATAGTTAAAGATGAAAATTGAAAATTTCAACAAACAGCAAAAGTTTACTTATGAAATTAGCAACCTTAACAATTGCATTTAAAAAACGATACCTCAACATAATCAAAATGTTGATCAACTTGCTTAGAATAAAGAAAAGTTTATTAATTTCATCATTTTTAAATTGACTAAGCTTTATTCTTTAAATGGGGGAAACTTTATTGGTGGTTTATTATTTTAAATTGAGTAAGAGATGTTTAAAAACATCTCTGTAGGGAAGAAAAAAAAACTTTTTTCTAACAAATTCCATTCATTAATTTTATATCTACTTCGTCAAAAACAAAGAACTTGATGTCTTCAATAAAATCTCATAAATTCATTTTTTTCTTCAAGGAAAACATGAATTTATATGTGATACAAAGCACAAATAATTTATGCATCAGCTTGTTGGAAAAATAATGAAAATATTGTAGATGATGCTTTTTAATTTTTTTTTTTACTTTTTGGTATCCCTCGCTTGTATCTTCTTTTAGCTCGCTCCAGTAGGATGGAATAATAAAACCCGCACTGAAATATGCGAAGGAGCGGGGGCGAGACATGGATTTTTAAAGGGATGGAAACGATACGATTTTTATTATTAAAATTATAATGATAATAAAAAAATTCACACACACATATACACACATTTATATTTATACAGACAGAGCTATAGATGCGTTCAAATACACAGAGAGAACTCGGGAAAATGAGGGAATAATTTTTTAATTAAATATTTTAACATGGAAAAAAATGCTTGAGTCGCGGTTGGTTTTATCGTACGGAGCAAATTTTTATAGCAACTTGGTGGTTCGTGTGTTTTTTTAAACTTTTTTTTTTTGAGTCGACAACTTGGTCACAAACACGAATATAAAATTGTTTGTGGCAAAGAGTTTTATTTCGGTTTTGTAACAAATCAAATAACATGAAGGATATTTATGAGAAAAATTTATGTGGGACAGTTGATATGGATTTTACAAGGAATATGATGCTTTATAGGATAGAAGCTTTAAACGTTTCAAATGAAAATATTATTGAAAAAGCGAATTATTTGAGAATGATAAAAAATACTAAAAAGTTTATACGTACAGTAAAACCTCGGTATAACAAACCAATTGGAGGAGGAGAAGTTCGTTAAAGCTGAAAGTCCGTTTCATAAAAGTAAGTTAAAAATAAACCAAAAACCTTTTTTTAAATGTGTAAAATGTATTTAGACATTGCTGTTTGATATTGACATGTTTACTCTCGGTTGCTCTGCTTTGAAAAAGGAATGCCGTTTGGTTTCCATTAAGAAATTTTCCTTTTTTTATAATCAACTTTTTAAAATTACGAAAAGCGTATCATATAGTGAAACTTCGTTATCTAACGAATAGGTAATAAATATTAATATTTATATAAAGCGTTGGCAGAGCGGCTGGGTATTGTGCGTCGTACGTAGTGGCTGTTTAATTGCTATATTTTTCTTCTATACTAATATATAAAATTGAAGAGTTTGTTTGTTTGTTTGTTTGTTTGTTTGATTGGTTGAACGGGCTAATCTCAGGAACTACTGGTTCAAATTGAAAAATTCTTTTAATGTTGGATAGCCTAATTATTGGGGGAGGCTTTAGGCTATATAACATCACGCTACGACTAATAGGAGCAGAGCATCGATGGAAAATGTTGCAAAAATCAGGAAAAATTTTTCCTTTTGAGAGCGTTCGTGACCTGCCCTGCGTAAACGGTTAAAGTTACGCAAAAATTATGTGCAGCAAAATTGTTCCTCTTAAAAAGTTCTACAAAAAAGTCCGCGACGGCATATGTCTATCTTTTACGGTTAGCCCGCTATAACCTTTTTAATGGTTGTTAAGGTTGTTTCAAAAATAATTCATTATTTGCGAAATTGTTTTTAGAAACATATTATTAATTCTTACCCAAATAAATATGACTTTTAATAAAATTTGTTGTGATAATTAATGACAATCTGAGTCATTAAATAGAATTCTTTTTATTAAGGGAAAATGTCTTATTTACCCGGGAAATTGAAAAACGGGTTGGAGAAAAAAATTATGCTTAAACTCTATTTTTAGTTGAAAATGGATTTTGGTGATATTTAAGTATGATAAATATGCGAATCATTATCTAAAACACGTTTTATTTCGGAAAAATTTCTTATTTCATCGGGAAAATAGAGAAAAACTGGTTCGAAGAAAAATCATGCTGAAACCAAACATTTTAATAACTCATTTATTAGCTTAGAGTTAAGTAATAACTCATAAGGTCCTCAAGGCAAAATCATAATTTTTCTTTTCATACAGTCCAATTTTTATCCAGGAAAAATTTATGTTCCCGTAGGATAGATACGTTTTTGTTTTTCACAGAACACAAGATTACCATAATTTCTTGCAATATGATGGTTTAAGAGATAGTGAATGATATGGGCTATTTTTTATGTTAGAATATTCTACGGTTCCCGTAGGATAGGCTAAAAATAGAATCCTTCAGGAACTGAGTACTTCAAAGGAGTTTTCTAACAGTTCATGAATAAGAGTTTTAACGAATTTTCCTCAGGAAAGCTTGATCTCTTTTTTACCCAGGAAAAATGTTCTACTCCCGTGGGATAGATATGTTTTTGTTTTTCACAGAGTAAAAGATAGACATGATTTTTTGCAATATGATAGTTGAGGGATCAGATAATAATATAGATTATTTATTATGCCAGAATAATGCACGGTGCTCAAAGGATAGCATGATAATTGTCTCCTGCGGGAACCGTGTGTTAAAAAAAAGGTCGTGAAATAGCGTTTTAACACATTTTCTCTTTAGGATTAAAATAAAAATTACAATTTTCACTTGAAGATATGATTTTTTATTTAACATCCAAAAAATAATGAAAATTTTTGAAACGTTGAAATTTCTTTCATTGTTAATTTTCGAATACATATTTAGAATTTAACGTGTTAAAGTACAATTAAAAAATCAACAATTACATTTTTAACTTTTAACATTTTTCAAGACTTCCCACTCTTAAAAATATGTTAGTCCCCTTAAGTGAGCGCTTGCGCTTTTCCTTCTCAATATTTGTGTACTTCTAACTTTTTTTCAGTAGTCAGTACTGAGCTGATTCATAGATCATTAGACATTCAGGCATTCAGCTCCTTGCAATATATTATATCAGATACAGAAGTACAAGTTTAAAATATATTATTTGTTACAACGGTTACAAGCGTTGCAATAATCAAATAACATTTCAATTTTTTTACGTTACTCTTTGTTTAAGTTTCATATATTCTTTTTTCTTCATTATATTTTAAGTTTACATACGTAAATTTTATCAATAAAACACCCCAGTAGTGTTATGCAGCGTTCCTTTATTATTCCCGTTCCCGTGACATTTTTTACTATAGTTCCACTCTTACTGATCATAGTGTGATGTACCTAAGATAGCTCATGAGTCATGTTATACTTTTAACGTTACAGACATACAATGTTTTTCTTGGTTACGTCCGCGTGGTTTTAAATTAGCATTATAGGTACCAAATTTTATCTCTTCAATGGTTCTTAAGTGATTTGTGGATAAAACAAAGAAAGTTTCAACTCCTTTAGAATTGTGCCATAGGTTCCCCACGTTTAACCCTCTCGCACTCTTATCTGACGCAGACGGAGTTGCGCGGGTCAGCTAGTATAAATATAAAAATGTTATGTTGGTCCTTATTTAGAACAAAAACTCGAAAAATTCTACACTAATTAGGTATGTAAGGTACCTGTACTCTTAAAAGAGTACGGTTGGTCACCCTACATGGGATAACATAACAAATGAATCCTACAGGAATTGTCTATTTACGTTGTATTTTCGGTAAGTTTTGTTAAAGTTTGTGAAATAGTATTTTAACGCATTTTCCTCAAGAAGGCTTGACTAATTTTACACAGCAACAAAAGAAATCTCTATAAAGTTTAAATTTTAAAAAAATGACAAATTTTACTGGAAAATATATATGCATTTCATTTAACACCAGATAAAATTAATAATGGCATTTCTTACAAATATTTGAATTTCTTTATTGTTCATTGTCGAAGATATTAATAAGAAATAAACTTACTAAAATAATATAATAAATTTTTTAATAATTTACAATTACTTAACGGAACTAATTTTAATGAATTTTTGTCAAAGATACCTCGGATCTTAACGAATTGAGTCCCATTTATCCTAAAAAAGGCACGATTTCTGTAGGATAACTACGAATCTATGCTACTAAAATAGCTGAACTGTTATAAATGATATTTAAAATGAAAAATGTTCAAGTCTAAAGGATTTTACCTATATTTAAAATAGTAATGAACCTGTAAGATAGCTAATATCTCTTCCTAGAAAAGTTATATTAAGGATTCTGATGAACTTATTTTGGATCTAAAGTCTGAAAGTATCTATCATCTTTTTCTGTCCAAATAGATCAATTAAATTTAGTTACTCTCAGCAAAGCGAGCGGGTATCAGCTAGTTATTATATATAATTATAATATTAATATATTATTACACCCTTATCTTCTCCTAACCTTTGTGAAATATTATCCATTTGACCAGATTTTTTGTCCGTTGTATTCAAAGTTCGTTAAATAGAGGTTTGTTATATCGAGGTTGCATTGTATTTTTATTCTGAAATTTTAATTTTAAATCGTAACAAAGATTATTTCCTTCTTTTCTACTATCCTGTGTGTAATGGTAATTGTTAATACTACAACAATTTTATTTTGTGTATTTGACAAATTTTATTTTTTTGCAAAATCGGAATCTTTACTTCTTAAATTTTAAAACGTAAGAAAATAAATTTTTAAGAGAATTTAATTTTGAAGTGAATGAATCAGAAGAGTAAGTAACACAAACACCTCTTAAAAATATATTAAATAATTTTTTTTGTTATGATTTGAATACAAAATTAGATTTAAAATAATGATTCATCGTCGTTTATTTATATATTGATTGCGGTTTATTTTTTAAGTGAAATTTGCGATAAAAGACAAATATTAAACACTACAACGCATATATAGTTTTATCGTTATCAGTAATTTCCGCGGCTTCGCTAATAAATTAAATTTCATTAATTCTCACATAAATTTACACCAAAATTTTTTTTAGCTCCCGATCAAATTCCTCTTATTAATTATCTTAAACTTGAGCCATGAAATTACCAAAATAAATCGGCAATTTTCGCGTCTCGAATTTCGAGTAACTCGATACACGTTTTCGAATATTTATGTACTGTTTAAGTATTTTGTGACATGAAATTGAATTATTACGATGTCATAAGGTCGTTTTGCCTACGCGAAGTGTTTTTAATGGAGCGACCTTTGTCCGAAATATGATTAATTTGAGGCGAGAGAATCCTTTAATTAATTTTAAATTAGGCGCACGGAATGCGAGGGAAAAGTTTTGGCCGCAACGCGGTGGCTAAAGGGCGCTAATAATTACACGTGTACAAGGAAAAAAAAACTATAGTAAAATGTTATTTTTAACAAGAGTCGACTGAGGGTTAGTGAAGCTTTTTTTATTAATTACACTATTTAAAATTAAAGTCTTTGCATTTTGGCTGCATTATGCATTTATAATGTTGTCTATAAGTTATAATATCGATCTGTCCTATTTTCTAATGTGATCAATAATTGATTGGAGCTAATAGACTCTTCGCTCCCGTTGGTCCCCTTCATGCACATATTGTGTCCCCATATTGAATCCGTGAGCCCCAATTCATCGAATTCATCATCGTCCCTTTCACCGTTTCGGACGCCGGTCCTTTTCATCGCTACCACATTACACTCTGCACGGGACAAGGAAAACGAAACAATTCTCCTGAATTCCCGAGTCTCATTTTGGCCCGTTTTGGCAACAATAATATAATAATATTATTAATAATGACAATAACAACGAGTAATGGTCAATGTTAATGCCTTTCGAGTCGGCTATTGTGGCAAATCCAATAATTAATTTATTGTCCCGATGCGAATCCGCCACAAATCGCCTCTCGCTCGTTCGCTTTAATTGTATTAATTTCCTTTCGGAAAACTTTACTCGACAAATTTCATTGATTTATTGAGGACTTAGTAATTCCATAGAAAGAAAAAAAAACACAAAAACTAACAAATTCAAGTATTTTCTAAAGAAGAGTTTTAAAACTATTTGATCTGCAATCCCCTTTCAGTCTAAAAAAAATGGTTGTCTGTAAAGTCGGTTTACGGACGATAGTTTTACGTGATAACATCATAAAGAAATATTGATGAAAAATTGCATACTTTTATGAATTGAATTGAAATATTATCACTGAATTATCATTATTTTGTATAATACAAAGAAAGAGTTAATTGAAAATGAACATTTTTTTCAAAATGAAATCAGACTGAAAATTATGAAGAAAATCAATTAAATCTTACTAAGTAAATTGTAGAAAAAACACAAAACACGTTGTGTAGGATTCAACAATTATTGAATACGAGGCATAGCTTATTGTAGAAGTTCTCGAAGAAGCTCGCGTGGCGGCGTTCCAGTAGCAGAACTTTATCGTGCCTCTCTATCGCTTGTATTGCGTTTTCGCTTGCACGCACAGGCTCAAACGGAACGTGACACTTTTTTGTGCATGCAGTGTTCATCAATTTATAAGACGTTACCACGTCAATAACTTCAAAGGATCTAATCACGAAATAATTTAGAGTTAAAAAAGACGGGATTTAAATTTAAACGGGCTTCCAGCAACCTTCTCAATATTTTGCCCAGTTTTAAGAATCATTGCTAATCCATTCTAACCGTGCTTAGCGGTGTTGGTTTCAAGAAACAAATACCGAAATTTTTTTTCCCTTCTTTCTATTTATTTTAGGGATCTTTAATCTGAATTTATGAATCTTATTTAAAATCCAGAACATTTTCACTTCTTTTAATATGCTGTAGTAGCTAAACCATTCAAACAGGAAAATTTTTGTAAGAGTTGTGTTTGTTAAAAATAAGAAATTTTATTTTCTTACAGAACCATCATCCTGGAAAATTTCTTATTTTACGACTTCTTGAAAAAAAGTCAAACATTTCCACGATTCTCGCAATTTTCTTTATAAAGCCATATTCATGGAAAGTAGCATAAAATTGAAATTTGGATTCAGAGTCCCAAAAAAAAGGATGTGCTACGAGAGAAAAAAAATTCTATATAATTTTCCTAAAACCAGTACCTCTGGACATCATTTTACTTGACTATTACGACGTCAATACTATGTTTATTTTTCATAGCCATGATGAATGTGGTAGTCAAAATATGACAAATTATCTGGAATTTATCGGGAATCAAAGTTATTTTCGGAAAACGTTTATTTTGATTATCTCCATTCAAAACGAGATGAAAACACCAAAATTTAAGTTTGTAGAATATTGATGAAAAATCAAAACTAATCAAAATAATTGAATTGAACACGAAAATATAAATTGATTTATTTTTTTCAAGTATTAAAATAACGACATGGAAAATGGAAAAATATGAGTAATATCAAATAGGACAGAAATGAAACATTTGCATTCGTTAAACTCGGAAAATAGAATCGGCTATTTACGAAAATAACGAGACAGAGTTATAGATACTGGAGAAGCGAGAAAGAACGAGAAAATCGAAGTTATAATAAAGCGACCAAGTGTGGTTTGTAAATTCTATTGTAAACTTATCCTGAAATTTATGTAAATACATGTTGTATATAAATTAACATACGACTACAGTAAAACCTATTTAAATAATTGACAGTCGACAGACTTGAAATTAGTATGAAATAAACTAACGGGAATGAAGTGAGCCAACATTTGTCCCAACCAGACTAATATCAAAATATTAGAGAGAAAAAAAAACGGGGAAAAAAATTAAACATTTCACAAGAGATATGTTAACATATTTTCTCATTTACCTCACCCAATTACCCCCCATACCATGTTTTTGTCGTTTGCTTCTCTGTTTTTCGTTTAAACAAACCGGAAAATTAATCTCGCTTTCATAAATTGCCGCGTTTATAACGACAATATATTTATTTTAAATGTGAAATGTTTGTTCATATGATAAGAATATACATTAGCGAAATAACTCTCGAGGAATTAAATCGAGTGAAGAGGGCGACCAGAAAACGACCGCGAAAGCCCGTAAAAAGTGGCTGTTAAACGAAATAAAAACCGAATAGAAGAAAAGTAATGAATTTTTAAGTAACTGACTGTAAATCGAAAAGTGAGACAAAGCATTTTTTTTCTCCTTTATTCCAAAATTAATTTCACCTCTAGGCTGTCTAATTATATCGAATATTATTTTTATCGTGCATGACACAATTTTCTTTCGGTGCCGGCTTCTCGAGGAAAACGGGGAAAACATGGCGAAAGCCGAAAAGTGTGAGCGGGAACAAATAAACAGAGCTGGAGGAGGGCTGTGTGTGGGGCCGGGACGAGGATCAGGGAGTCGAGAAGTTTTTGTGGGACAAATTTCACGCCATATCAATTTTTATCAACGAAGAAAGGCCTGTTAATGATTTGTTGTTTTTAATTAAAAACGAAAACAATTTATAAAAAAAAAAATATAACAGAGAAAAAATTATGGAGGGACGTGAGACGATTTGTGAGTGGAAAAGAATTTTTCTTTCGTTGGAATAGGTTTTCAGAGCATTTTCGATTTTGGTGTCACCAAAATTGATCAATGTTTGAACAGATGAAAATTTACTCTAATGAATATTTATTTATCTTGACCCCAAGAAATGCCAACTAAGCCCTTTGAAATAATTGTTAGAAAGACAAAGTCTGAGAGAAGATGTTCAATTTTTCATTTACTGTAAATTATTTCTCTTTATATACCAGTAGAGTTACAGACAGAGGAAAAATAAAAGTAGGACACAATAGATATTGAAGAACAATTTTTATGTTTGTATCTGATGGGCCAATAAATGGAGGATAAAAATTAGCGAGGGTAAGTCCATACATATCACGTTTACCACCAGACATCAGCACTGCCCTCCGGTTAAATTAAACGACGTCGAACTACCTCAATCTAAATATCTGGGACTGCATCTCGATAGAAGACTGACTTGGTCCATACATATTAAAGAAAACAGAAAACAACTCAATAAAAAGTTTGGAAAAATGTACTGGCTCCTTGGGCAAAGATCATAACTGTCGATCAAAAATAAAGTGCTGCTATACAAATCGGTACTAATAGTAAGACGTATTGGGACATATGGAGTGGAACTTTTGGGTATGGCATCGAAACCAAAACCCTCCGAACAATAATAGGCGTACCGTGATATATTAACAATGATCGAGTACATGAAGACCTTGGAATTGAAAAGGTGAAGAAGGCGATTACGGAACGACCACATCGTTACCAGGTGAGACTGGAGAACCATCCTAACCAGCTTGCTATCAATCTGCTTGATAATAATAAAAACAGGAGATTTTAAAGACCAATAGGTGTTAGTAGACAACATAAGGATGTTACTAAAAGAAATTGAGTTGTGTCAGTGGACACAACCAATAAAAGAGTGTATCCGTGGGCACATTGCAATTATTGCCAGGAGTCAGATGTGCAAAAAATTTGTTATGAAAAACAATATTTGTATCAGAAAAGAACTGAATAAAAATAATATTTAGCATCAATTGAGGAATTGGCGACTAAATTCTTCAATTATTTGTTCGTATGAAAGATTTTGAAAAATTATATTTAAGGTGAAAAACTAATTGATCAGCACAGGAACAACGAATGGCTAAATAAATAAGGGAAAAACAACGCCAGGGGAATTACATCATACATTTTTAAAAATGTACTTTTTACAGCCCCATCAACATCTAACATAGGATCACCGAGAATTGTTTAAATTTCTATAAAATTTTTCCCCAAGTTTATATTTTATTGACCTATACGTCCTGACCTACGCAATGTAGCAATGGCTAAGATCAAAATTGTTATCTATTTCATTAAGGCACCATCCATAAATTAAATCACACGTTAAGGAGGAGGGAGGGGGTCGACAAAGTGTGACATTGTGTGACAAGGGATGAGAGGGGTCCTAAATTTTGTGACGTCACATTTCAAAAACATGTTTTAATCTAATTTTTAAGTAAAATACGAACTTTGAACTATTAACGAAAAACTCAAAAACATTTCAACACTATATTTAGAAACATAAGGTTCAAATTGTTTTGTCGGCCACTCGCTCTACTACACTGAAAATTTTTTTTTTCTGACAACTGAATTTCATTTACGCTAACAAAATGATTTGATAGCCCATTGCCAATCAAATATTTAATATTTATATTTAATTGTCCGAAGAGAATTTTTTTCTCGGTGTTGTGTTACGCGCCCGCACTATTGACCTTTAATAAATGCCGCTAAATGCACCATGCCCAGCGCTGATATTGTTTTTACTTCTATTGACAATTGATTTTCAAGATGATTAAGTTGGATCTTTAATTAATATAATTATATATATATATATATATTATATTTAATAAATAATCGTTTTTGTTTGTTAATTTCTTGAAATGTTTGATTTGATGTTAATTTTATTAAAAAATCATTTAAATTGAAATAAATCAAATTTTAGAACTGCTGTTTTTTAATTCAATAATTATTATTTGTAGATGTAAAATTGTAAAATATGTGACGTCTCACTAAGTAGGGGTGGGTCTCACAAATGTGACCAGCTGTGACAAGGTCGGGGGAAGGGGTCAAAAATCATGAAATTCGTGTGACGTAATTTATGGATGGCCCCTTACAGCCTAAATTATATATTTTGTATAAACTATTTATTCCAAAGTTATAGGTTTTTCTAAACTTTTAACGGGTTCTAAGTAAAAATTATCAAATCTTAATCTTTGGCTTTGAACAAACGAAATCATAATATTAAATCAGGAAAATCACAAAAACGGGTTTCTTTTTTAACTGGTGATATCTTTTTACTTTAGACATAAAAGAAAAAAAAATTAAATGAAAAAAGTACTTGGAAAAATCCTTAATGATTCATTTACATAACAATTTATTTTATTCAACTATGACCATTGTGTTGTTCCCATGAAAATAAAACTATAGTGGAACCGAGCATAACAAAGTTGCTGCTCCGATAAAATCCCTCTTAATTTCCGAATCCCACTTTGATCATTTCGTTAAAAACGCGTCCCGTATATCCCGTATAATCCAGGCAGGATGATTAATTAAAGTCTTTTCTCATAATTTACTCACAAACCATATCAATGGGAGACGACACAGCAACAAAACAAGAAAATAAAAGAAAATGAAAAATTGCTCTTTTCGTCAAAACAAAATATCCATGCGACGCTCTAAACGAATATATCCCTGTCCAAATTTCACAAATCCCGCCAAGGATAACAACTTGAACGAGCCAATAAACATTTTACAAACATCCCTTTGTCGTTGTGTCCCTTGTAAATTGTCGATGACGGTGATCTGTCTCCCGTTATTTGGGATTGTACTGGGAGGAAAAATATATCAAAGTGAGTGGAATAATTGGGGAATGAGATTTGTATGGGGGTTGTTTTGTAACGAAATTCGTTGTGTAGGGGTGTATAAAAAGATTTAGATAATCAAGTGGAAAAAATGGAATTCTAAACTTTTAACAGCTTAACAATGGAGTATTAAGGGAAAAAGATATAACAATAAACGTACTTTTGGAGGATTTATAAAACAATAATTATATTTTCTACTAGAATTTAGAGAAAAAAAGTTTCTTTTGAAATCAGATATTTGTCTGTAATAAAGTTAAAAACTGATTTAGCTATTATCCTTTTCAAATAAACGTTTTCCTTATTTTTTTTCTTTTGAAAGAAAAAGAATCTATGATAAAGGAACTGAAAATAAAGTGTTATGAAAAAGCGATTTCAATCTTTGAGGACTAATATATACTTATTTTGCCAAGTTTTCATATGTAAGACTGGTGGCTATACGTGACTTTTTTCACGTAAAATTTTACATTAATTAAACAAAGCTTAGAAATAAAAAAATAAAATTTATGGTTTTTTATAAAAAGTTTATTGGGAACAAATAAAGTTTGTAATTTGATGAAAAGTGAAATATTCAATGCAAATTATTTACAAACAAAATTCAAATCTCTTCCATCTATAATATATAACAATTGAAACGAATTTAGTTACTTTTTATTTTCCATGCGGCTTAAGTTGGTGTAATAAAAAATTGAGCATCGCGCTAACAGTGAGGCAGCAGCCATTGTACAAGCATTTGCTCGTGTCAAAGTTTTTCTTTTTAAACTTGTGAAAAATTTTAAATTTGATAGTTTTCCATGTGAAATGTATAATGTTTGTATTTATTTAAATGTTTGTGTTGTGAATAAGTAAACTTTCAAGTCAAAATTCGAATTTTTTCATCTGAATTCTACCATTGAAATTCTCATTGAAAAGGTTAGTTGTCATTTTAACGCTTTATTATAGCATCAAAAAATATATTTCCATAGTGGTCAATAAATTTTATGATTTTCTTTTGTAAAATGAGTTTGATGATGATAATGATCAATGAATCTGTTGAACCAAACAATTGAAATTATTGTTGTTTCGCATACATGCGGTTATATGCTTAGGGTATGCAAATCGGTTAAAACCGGTTTTTTTAAAAACCGTTTTTTTTAGTAAAAATCAAAAACCGAAAACCCGATTATTCAATAAAAATAATCGGGATTTTTTCAACTGTATTTAATATTTTTTAAAATAAATTTTACAAAAGAACTTGGGCGAATATTTGTCAAAATCAGTTGTGTTAAATTTTGGCAGCCGATTATTATTAGAAAGAATGATTCAAATTGAATCAGAACCGGAAAATTTGTAGGTTAGGATAGTAAGATTCAAATACATAATAAAGGTGAATGAAGTGGATATGTCGCTTAATGATGAACGTTTAGAAAATAATGTCAGTTATTTGAAACAACCGGGAAAAGAAGGAGCAACTTAGAATTACTTTTAAATGCCTTAATCACAGTTAAAACAACTTCAACGGATTCAGAAAGAACATTTTCTGTGTCAGGAAATTTTGACAACAAAATTAGAAGTAAGTTAGAGTAAAATTACTCTTTAAACATGTTTTTATCAGATTTATTAAATTTTAAAATGAACTTTTATAACTGAAGTTGAATTAAAAATAAAAAAAAAATCATTAATTATTGGTGTTCTATTTGTAAATAAATACAAAAAGGGTGGGGTGATTTAACTATAGATAAAATTTCTTTAAGACCCCGGTTTTTAACCGGTTAACCGTGTTAAGAATAGGGAAAAAACCGAAAAACCGGTTTTAACAAAAATATGGTTTTTTGCAAATCCTATATATGCTTAAATTATGTAGACTTTTTGATTTAAATTTTTACTGCTACATAGTAATAATTTTTTACTACTACATGTACAAGTATCGTATATCAGGTCGAATTTTTGATTTTGAGTTTTTACTGGAAATACACATTTTAAGGCCCCCTGATTCCGAAAAAGTGTACAATATTATAAGTAAACGATATTGGATGGAAAGCTTTATTCGAAATTTACCCAACTTGGAATTTTTTCTTCCTGTTTCATTTAGTAGGTAGTGTTACGAAAATTTTTGGTTTAAATTAGCTAACAGGAAGCCCCTTTTATTCAATGGGATTTTTTAAATTTTATAGAAATGGCCTCAACGGTTTTCTTTATACTTGGGTATGTTTATTAGTCTTATCAAAGCTTGCAACTTTTATTTAAAAGTATTTTCTGAGATAATTCAAATAAAGAGGGTTATGAGTTAGAAGGTGAGTTCGTCTAAATTCAAAACATTCCTCAATATAAGCTTATTATCGAAGTTTATCAGTGGTAGTAGTTACTTATGTAAATTTTTTTTTACTTATAAATTTTACCAACCGCAGGTTTTATTTATGTTCGATCGATCAACAAAGGGTTTCATGTAAAAGAAAGTTGTGTGACGTGTCTCAGCAGAAAATTTATTATAATTTATTTAATAAAGTAACCACCTGACTCCGGTCATTAAACAAAATAAGCAAACATAGTTTAGGCTTAAGAACATCTGTCTATAAAGAAAGAGGCAACAATATTATTGCACCAGATTTGGGAATTTTGTGTTTCAGATTACCTTAATTAAGGATAAATAACTAAAGAAAAATAAATATTATTAAAAATAAATTTTAATAATATTGTTCAAAATAACGAAATAAGAAACTACAATAGTAAAAGTTTTTCACATCTGCATGCACCTACATAATTGGAAAACCAGAATTTATGGAAGTTATTAATTTAAAAAAAGACTCAAACACATAAAATTTTCATTATTACCAATAATATTGGTACTGAGTCGCTTCGGTGGAGTCATTTTTTAAACCATTTTTTTTTTAAATGGAAGATGAATAATAAACGCAAAATCTTGAATAATTTTGTACAAAATTAATTTTAAATTTGGAGTAGTATCCCCCGTAACTCCGAATCAAGTAGCGGTAATGGAATAAGACTGTAGGACAATGCGTTTTTATGTAAAAAAATCATTACGAAAAAATATTTTTCAAATACAGCCTTGGGCACTTTTTTACACTTAAGTCTTCTGGAAAAAAAGTTCCTTTGTGGACGCCATAGAGCTCTAAGAAATAACACTTTCAAATTTCATATTTTTATCATCATTGCTTTAACCTCGAGTGTGTCTTAAGTCAATCACGGTACTGTTAATATTTTTAGAAAATATTTAAATTGTCTAACTCCCAATAAACCTCTTACCACTAACAGTTCAAATCCCTATCTTAACTATTTAATCCAGTTCTATTATAACTCACAAAGATAAAAATAGATTTTCCACTTTTCTGAAAGCGATAAATTGTCGTCGTTTCCGTTTAATGAAATTTTCACGTTTGGTTTTATCTTAGCAAAAATTTCAATTTCAAATTGAAATATAAGTTGTAAATTTAGCGCGTTTTATGTGTTGCTAGCGTGAAATTTTCAAAGATTTTTTTCAAATTAAACGTTCCATAAGAGCAAATATGTGTTGATTGCCTTTACCTTTGTAGTTTCATTTGAAAGCCAAACAAAATAATCTCGATTATATATAGAAAGATATTTTAAAAAATTGTCCCTAACAAAACATGATTAACTCGATCAAATCCATAAAATTTAAAGTTAATGGCCGTTGATGGTCGTTTAATTTTTTAATGGTTGTAACATTTTGAAAGCTTAAAAAGCTCTTACGAATCACCAAAGCTTGGTGCAATCGACAGTTTAAGACCTCGAAATGGCGGATTGGAATTAGTTATGCATGAAATTTGAATGAATTAAAATTTTATGATTTTGTAAATTAATTTCGGAATTATCGCGCGTAAAACGAGCTCATAAATTATTTACGAACGTCATTATTACCAGTCCTAATGAAAAATTATGATATTTTCAAGAAATTTATGGCCGAAACTGTTTTCGCAAAAAAGGAAAACTTTGATACTTTATCTTGATAGCAACAAGGAAAAATATCTTCTCTGATGCATCATTGCGATGATGCCGCAGTAAATGAAGGCTTTGATAAATTTTCGTATTTGTCCCTTATTTATGGCCCATTTAAAACAGACTTATCTATATATCAAGTTTCCCTACAAAATTGGGAAAACTGTTTTTCCAATCGAATTTTTCCCCAAGTCTTCACGTTTTAATTCAGTCTTATGACAAAAAAAAAATCTATATGAAATCTCCAATTTTTCGCAAAGAATTTTTTTTGAATAATTTATCATCTTTGATGGTCGAACAAAATTTATTTGTGTGATTTAAATATGGGGAGATAAATAAACGAACTGACATAAGAGAAAATATTAATATAGTCTTTGATTTATATTTTTATCAGACAAAAAATTCACTCAAACATTTTTTTTGTGCTCGTAAATAAAATTTTACAGAATTCAGTCTCTTGAATTTTCATTTATTTCGTCTTACTTTAAATTCACCTTAATTTAAATCGCAAGCATTGGCAAATAAAATTTTATGGCCGCAAATGTTTGAACAAGAGTGTGCGTTTAAATAATAAACGACACGCGTAACGCACTGCAAATTTTCCCTTAACAAAGACCAAGAAGTTGGCAGTGAGTCAGTGAAAATGGAACCGTGAAAATTCTTCACTAAATTGATTTACCATTAAATTTCTATACTGTACTTGATACGCCTTAAAACATAAAAAGAAGAGAGATGGCGGGGATTTTTTTCCTTCAAATAATGAAGGTTTTGTGTACAACAATTAAACACTTTTCTCAGTTTTTCTTTAAGAAAATTGACTTTTGATATGTTTAAGATTTTATTCGTCGAGTTTTAGAAAAAAATCTACTTCAAAAATTAAATAACCCACCAAATATTTCTTTAATATCTGTAAGCTATATTACGAAAATGGGCCATTTTCCATGTCACATCTGCGTCTCTCATTTTTCCATTTATTGCATTCGCCTCGCTCATTTTTCTAATAAAACAACTTGTTTAATATTTGGCCGAAACACAACGACACAAAAAAATAAAAGAGGAAAAAAAGGGAAAAAAAAAGGAAAATGAAGCAAAACTCGCGTTTGTCGCGATATAATCTGCATTGAGCGGAGCTTTTCAAACAGGAAATCAGCTACAAGCTTTGTATGCCAGACGAAAATCAATTTTTTATTTCCTTTCATTTTCTTTTTGTCTTATTTTTTTCAATTTTCAAGAAACGACACAACTTTGACGAAAAAAAAAATTTTATTGCTAAAAGCTCTCATTTTTTGTCATTTTTTCTCCTTTTACATTTTTCCTTTTTTAATAAATTCAAATGGGAAATCGTCATTCTTAGTTGTTTCCGTTAGCAATTTTGATTAATTTTTATCTTTTTATCCCCGTTTACTTAAATAGAATTTATCCCTTACGAAATTAAAAGCACTCACTCACAAATCACATCCCTGTTTGTTCCATTTTATGAGATTTAACTAAGGGTGTCTACTGAGTTTGTCCTGATGTTAAAAGCCATAAATAAGAGCATAGCTGGGAAAGATACAGCTGCAATATGCATTCGCCGAAATTTGCCTTGGAAGTTAGTTTCTTAGAATGACCCCCAGGCCAAAACTTGGAATATGTTTTGTTTTTTTTTTTTTGTAATGCACTTTTCACTATTTTTTTTTCACTTTTCACTCAAACTATTTAGGTATTTAGATAAACTCTTTTTTCATCGAATAATTTCACTGTAAAGAAAATTTTTAAAATTTTTTTTTATCCTTTAAAATTTATTTACTAATTTTTCTTCCTAAAAATTTCAAAGTGTTTTACTATTATTAAATATTCTAATCACCTTTATGTGAAACTAGTTGAAGGCTATAAACATTATGTCCTTACATATTAACCCTAAGCAATTTAGTGTTAAAAGGCATAGATCCTTTACACGGCAATTGTAAGTTAGTTTTTATTGTTTAAATCAAAGAACCAAATTTAAAAGAGGAAAAACTATTTTTGTAAGTTTTTAACTAATAAATTTCTGAATGAAGGTGCAACTTTTATTCTGCCAACAAATTTAGAAAGAAATAAAGCCTTACAGATTTTTAAATTTGGTTTTTATGATAAATTTTCTGAGAAACAGAAATTAAAGTTGAAATGTTAATTTTCAAAATATATAGCACATTTTTTTAGAGATGCTGTAAAATTCTTAAACGTTTAATATGAAAAAAAAAAAAACAAGATAAGAGATGAACTCTTTTTAAATAGTTTGATTGTTGAAAAAGGCCAGGGTTTCCTTTGGAAAATTTCCAACGTAAAATATATTATCTGTATGTAGAAAAGCTCAGGTTTTGAATGACTCCCCATTGCTTTTAATATTGGTCCCGATCTTTTTGCCCCAAGATGATGGCTTTACAGCCAGATATTTAACATTGAGTTTGGGGGCTTGTTATACGTGCGAGCTCCGGTGTCCTGCTCCATCCCGTTCAACCCTTCATTACTCGCGTCTCTCTATGCATGTTTTTGAATATGAATATCGTGGGGGCGACTCAACTACATGTCCATGGAGGGTTCACGTTACGATTTTACAACTGAATGTGGTAGCAGCAAGTGGCAAACAATAGAAAGATGGTTGGGAAAAATCAATAACGGTAACGTGGAAATTTTACAGGAAAAATATCAATAGGCTACGCACCTACAAGTTGGCGTAGTGCGGAGTTTGAAAAAAAAATGTTTCATTCAACCCTAACGGCGGTGGTGAGCCACCCCCCCTAATCCCCCGGCTGGTCTGACACTAGCAAGTAGGGATTTTCGGAAAGCGGCTCGCTTGGAGGGAAAACAAAGGCAACAATTGAGAAACTGTTGAGTGCCGGTTTGATTTTTTGAGCCGTCCAAAGCCGGTTTTTGTTGCACAGGGTGGAAATAATGAAAAGTGTACTCACGCTGCGATACTCTTGGAGAGCGGCCAACGATCCATACTGGCTTGATACTTCATGTTCTCGATCTGTTTCTTTAGTGCGTCCTTATCCATGGTTGTCCAAGCACTGGGGAGCGAATCCATCGCTCACGAAAGCCGACGCGGCCGACGCCGTCCCCACCACGGCCACGAAACTGCTCCCACCAACCGATTTCCCGACGAGACTTTCCCCAGTTAGTGCCGACGGCGGCGATAGCGTTGTGTGTGTTTGTTGTAGGTGTGAGTGTGTGAGTGTTATGCGGGCGAGGTCGTCACGACGCTACGGCGTCGACGCACTATTAACCGCCCCGACGCTGCCGTGCTAGACAAGACACAAACACGAAAAAAGCGCTTTCCTAGTTGTCTGGTTTGCGTCTGAAATTAAAAAAAAAAACACCTCATTTAAAAACTGTAAATGCGGGTATTTTGGCCCATATTTTGAAAATTTACTGGTAGGGAAATTTAGGTGTAGGTGTATACAAAATGCATAAAATTTATTGATAACATGAGTCATTTGACACAAATATTTGAAAATAAATTCTGAAATTTGCAATGTTCTAATCAGGTGTAGTATTTTTCTATTTCCAAGCTTTAGTTAAGTTATTTAGACAATAATATAGGTAGATGTATTTTATAAAGTCTTTATAATTGTTGCATAAAGTATTAACTGATTTTAAGTATGGGTCAAAAGTAACTTATATTAAACTGATTTGTCCTTGTTTAAATCATTGTATAACTAGTAAGGACGAAAAAATGGCATTAATTTTTTAGAAAATCTAATTTTGTTTGAAAAGTTAATTGAAATTCAATCAAGTTCTAATTTTTTTCTACTTAAATCTTAGTTTAGATTATTTACAAAAATCACAGTCAATATTTTGAATTAACTATTAAAGTTTTTGTTTCACAAATTAATAGCAATTAGAAACCAAAATACATGCATGTTGTTAAAGTAACTATCAAACGCAAGTTGTCGTTCACGTTATTAGTTATTATCATTTAGGAGGCTCATTGCTTTTGAAAAAAAATATTTCAGTTCCTTTTTTATGCTTCGTGGTAGTTGGTGGTAATTGTATGTACCTACATCTAATTTGTAATTTTATATTTAAGGAAAAATTCCTAGGCACGACAAAAACCCACATTAAAAAAGCTTCGTACTACAATTGAACGGTCGCTAATGACCATAGTAGTTAATGCGACCTTAAATAAACCAAAAAGAAATACAATTGAAGGGGTGAGTGCATGAAAGGGTTATGTAACAAAATGCAAAAATTTAAGTTTTTAGTGGGAATGCAGGTGTAATGTGTTAGATTGTTTTTCGACGCTGACTCCTGTTATGTTAAGGCTATTCACTGGAATATGAAGGAGGTTTGTGTTCGCAAAAATATACAGGTTTCAAACTTTTAGTCCAATTATCTCAAAACTAACATTTTGTCACATAACCCCTTCATCCACTCACCTTTTCAATTGAACTGTTTGCAATATTCTGTTTTACTTAATTTATTTTGTATAATCACAGTGCTAAATATCATTTTGTATAGAAAGCAATATTCTAAAATAAATTTAAAAAAAAATTATTTAGGGATTTGAAATATAAGTAAATATAAGGGAACTTAGAATATAAGTAAAACAATTGATATGAAATCTGAAATTTTGAAAATATTTTTTTTCTAAATTTAAACCCAGTAGTTTCAGAGAGAGAGGGGTGCGGTCATTTTTCATTGAATTTCTCAAATATCTTTTGTTTTCACTATGCATTATAAAAATTCTTTTCTTTTTTTTTCAAAATTTATTGTCCTACCCGGATCAGTAGTTGTCCGCTATACACAGGCTTGCTCGTTTCGTTCACTTTATGTACACATTATGAATGTACAACCCTTACACTTCGTTATCATTTATATTTTCCTGGGCTTCACAACTCCTTGAATAAGGGCAATTTTTAATTGTCCTATTGAACTAACTGTGCTAAACCGAATCCTTTGGATACATTTTTTAATTTTCTCGTTTCAGGTGTATAACCTAATTGGAGAGGTAAAAATACCAAAAAAAAGTATTTGAAATCCTTAAAATAAATTATTTCATATAATATATCGCATGAAGTATTTGGTTTAGATGATTTTAATTTTTCCCTTCAACCCCTAAAAGTTTTCATCAAAATCAATGTTTGCGATTTTTTATTTCAATAAAAATACCTATAATAGTTAGTAGTAATATATTATAAAAGTAATAAATATTAATTTTGATATAATTTAATATTAAAATAAATACTTATTATACCTATCATTTCGTCACTAAACTCCATACATAAGCCTAATTCTAAAATTTTTCATTGCAATGATTAAAAGAAAATTGCTATTGACTGACTAACAGCTAGCCAGAGCCACAAGAAAGTGATCCTTCAAGGGTTTTGTTTTTGATTTTTTTAATATACAAAACCCTAAAAATATACTAAAGAATAAAAGAATAATTTAAACAATTTAAGGGAGTAGGAAAAATATTTTTCCCAAAAATAAAAGCTAAACCAAAGTATTATTGAAGTTACTCGAGCCTACAGTAATGCAGAATTTTCTTATAAAAGCCTATTTGTTATAAGGTAATTTAAAATCAAATTAGGTATATCACTAATCACACTTCAGTGAAAATGCAAATATTTAAAAAGGGAGTCTCCAAACTTATTATAGGGACATAGCAATTTTAGATATTAAAAAGTCACCTGAATAAAATTCAATAAATCAACAAATGTTGCTACTAAAAGATTTTTAGAAAACGATTGTAACATATTAGCAATTTTTATATGTTTTCAAGTAGAAAAAACGGAACCCCTGGAATAAATATAAATAGTTTTACTATTGTCTTACTTAAAAAATCACTATGGTCAAAGTAGCCAACGTTTACGGTTCAGTTCCAAAATTTTTCCATAGTAACAAACCCATAAATCCAGAAAAGCCTGACAGTTGATTTAAACATTTAATCATTACTTAAATAATGCAATTTTATCTTACGATTCTCTTATATTTCACGTGTAAGTAACCGCGTTTTAAAAACTATTAAAACTGATTTTTCTTCCATTTTGAAGCGGTTTGGATTCTTTTCTCCAAAACATCAGAAGCCCAGACTATAGCAACAAATTCAACAAAGCTCTCTCAAAACGTATTCTCAATCTTTCCCTTATTGAAAAAATTCGCTCTTCTTGCTAAAGAAACCAAATTCTACTTTATATTCTTCCCAACTAAAACCACATGTGAAAATTTTCTGCCCCAGGATATAATTACAAATGGTTCGAAATGCTATTAAAGTATTTTAAATCGTTTTTTTCGTTCCTGTTTTTGATTTTCTCAGGTATTAAAAAAAATTACGTTGGCTACTATGTTCATGAGTTTGATTCGAGCGACGATTTTGAAGATTTGCAGCAATTGGCTTGGTTCAGTAAAAATGACTTGAAAATGTTGGCGATTGGGAATGGCCTTGAAAGATTAGTGAAGTTTTGTGAGGCACGAATTTTCTTGATGATATTCCGAAGTATTTTAATGAAAAAAGCAAACGTGACGTTGATTGAACCAATAATTGAAGACCAGCGTAGAATAATTGCCATACAAAGAGAAAAAATAGTCACAATACAGATTATTGACGTTTACCACTACCAAAACTGGAGCCAAATAAAGCTTCGGGGCTTGTATGAAATATTTTTGCAAATCCCTGAACCAACCACACCACTGTAAGTCTTTGGAGAACAGGCTTTTTATGACTTATAATTATTTTTCGAACAAAGCCTTGATGGTCGAAATTAATTTTGGGTGGTGTTGGTCAGAACTTTTAATTTATTAAATCAAAATTTAATAAGAACAAAATTAAATCAGGGTTTAAGTAATGAAAAGAATTTTTTTAGTTATAAGAGACATAATTTTTTTCAGTTTTTATAAATTGATTCCACAAAGTGGTGCATGTTCACGTGAGACCAAGATGTCGTATATTTATGCATCTGTGTTGCATAAGACCGAAAACTATACAATGTTCACGTGTCCAGGATTCTATTGGATTGTTTCACGAAAAAACTGCACTCGCTACCAAAACGTTTATTTGAAAGATTATGTGGCACAAAATATGAGGTATGATAAGAGAGAACTAGGATCGGAGGTGTTTTTCGAGGTCTGTAATAATTTGGGTACATAGTAAGAAAATGTATAGGTATATTAGATAACCAGTAAACTTTTTTCGGATAGTTTCATTATTTGTTTATATACTCCATTTATCTTCTTTCCACATTTTTTATTAATTTCTTAACTTTTTAAAGTGAAACTTTTTATACATGGTCTCAAATTTTTTGGCCGGTCTTTAACATGTCGCTAAATGTAACACATTCTAGGCAGGGAATCGGCAAGTGTTCGGCAGAGCTCGTATACACATTGTTGGCTACATAACATGTCGTTTTCCCAGGCCTGTTGCGCGAGCTATTAGTTGTCAATAATTATCAATCATATTTGTATTGGTATTTGTATTTTGATCAGTGTATTGATATAAATGTTATTGTTCACTTGATCATGATAGACAAAGATACAGCTAGTGAGAATAGTGCAAAAATATCCGACGATGATGTTACATTAGATAACAACAGGCAGATGATCGGTTTAACAATAATAAACGAATTCAATAATAAAAATAACATTCGAGTATTAACATCAATAATGGAAATTCAAAAATAGTTGCAACAGTGCGCGTCACGTCAGACAGTGAATTCGTGCCACATCTCTTTCTTTCTATTTTATTTTCATACCCTAATTGAATAATTTTCCGAATATTTTCAGTTACTTAAGTGCCTAAAATCCGAAAAAAAGTTTCACTTGCATCGTGGTTTCGTAAAACCACACAATAATGTTTTTATCTCTCTATTTTAACTTGACTGTTGTATGTATGGATGTGCCACGCAAATCTGGCAACAGCAAATTAACCCATTTTCCGTGATGGAATCAAGTTGAAATTTAGCAGGTAGATTCATTACACTGGCCAACAGTGATTTTGTTGTCCTTGATAGGACATATAGGATTGATTTCTGATATATTTATGCTCACGATTCCTAAAACTATGAATGATTTTGAAAGATTTGCTCTAGATTTCTTTAAAATTTTTATTTTAATTATACACTACAAGAATCAAAAAATATGAAAAAAAAAATTAACAGTTAGATTTATAGAAAATTTTCTATTTTAAATTAGTATGTATCGAAGTAAAGAAACAGGAAAATATTGAAAACTCATGTTATATTTCAGCGAAACGCCTTTTATAAGATTTTCTTCTATAATTGTTTAAGGGACAATCTCTTTTTAAAGTCCAGCAGTAATCTTCCATTATGTGGCGGTCCCATCTACCCTAAGGCCTTTCCTCCATTACTTTATGGTCCTAGCGTTCTCCATGTTTCTCACTATAATTTCCTAAATTATCAGAAAATCTATCCAGATGACTGTGGAGAAAATGCAGTTTTATACTTTATATTTGCTCCCAAATTCTCAAAGCTTATCAACATTTTTGTACAATTTTTTTATAGTTTGGTGCTTTATAGTTGAATAGGAAATGTTCTACTATCAATAAAAATTTTTTTCAAGCTTTACTATTTAGAACTGTCATAACTTTGATAAAATTTACATCTTTCATCAATTGCTGAGTTTGAGGGCTATCAAATATTCCGTCTTTTAATTTTTTCATGTTGAGCTTAGGAAATTTTCTAAAAATGTACTTAAAACAAGCACCTTCCTTATCTAACTGTCTTACGAATTATTGTATCATGTCTAATTTAATAAATATATTGTAACGTTTTTACGGGTTCGTTGGTTTGTGTATAATGACTACGAATTTATTTCTTAACAATTGTTTATTTATTTATCTAACACTAATGCACTACACGTTAACAATTAGTCAGTTTTTAAAGTCGCTTATTCACTATTACAATGTTCACTGTCACAGTTTATACAATACATTCACAATATTCACAATGTACACTTTGTTTAACAATTGACTGATCACTTTAAGCACTTTAACAATATTCACTTGATTTATTTTAACATTGTCGATGAATTGTTTGAATACTCGTCGAAAATGTATTTGAATACTGGCTCGCCTTATGCTTGTTCGGGGCTTATATAGGATTTCAAAATCCTTCTAGAAAATTCGGCTGTATTGTCTCTGGACTTTCTATTTTTCGCGGAATCTATTTTTGTCGACACCACTTTCTAAAATTCGCTAAATTATCGATCATTCCAGAATCTTTACTCCTTCTTAATTCATCCAGTAATCCTTTTCGGCCCACCTTCTCTGTATGAGGTTCCTCACCTCCATTAATCTGATAACAGACAGCCTTCTCATTGGCCGGCTGATGGTGACGCCCACTCCTGCTGGGCCGGGTAAGTGTAGGCGTTTAAATGGCGCTGTCTTCATCTTGGGATTGTGACAATATAATACTGGCAGTATGATTTTGTCTCTGTTTAAAACCGGCTTCTTTACTATGTTGGCACTTAGCTCTACCAACAGTAAAAGACTTTCCCAAATGCCACAAATATTGTTCCCAATGAAGTTGTTTTGCTCTATTATTTATCCCACAAACAAATAAAGCAGGGGTATTTTGTGTATCCACCTTGTTGACCAAGTAAAATTTTAACCATTTTCAAATCTGCCCAATGCTCCAAGTAATTAATTTTTTCTAAAACTTATTAAATAGATACGCTGAAATCATAAAAACTAGAGCACATTCAGTACTTTTATAAGGAAATATATTTGTAAACTGTGCACTTGAAAACATAGAAATTCGCAGAAATATCCAGGACATCAAATTTTTTTTTTTTTTGTAGAGCTGTATTATTGATGACACTGCATTCTTAAAATATCAGATCGGGGGAATGTACTATTATTAACTTTAAAAAAAAATCAATTCGGTCACCCATCCCTATGGAGAAAAACTGCTTAACCTTTGAAATTTACACTTTTAACTATTTTGTGGATTTTACAATATTTCCACCACTGGCTCTGTACTGCAAAAGAGAAACACTTAATACCTCTACGCAAAGCTTTGAAAATTTCTTTACAACATTTGTACATTTATTTTATCAACTATTGTAAGGGCCTTTCTTTATAAGTCAATTAGTTTATTGTTTGTTTTTTTTTTTAATATGAAAACGGTATACAACTATAAAAAGTTTTATCTCTTAGGCATTTGCAATTATAATTTTGAATTGATTCTTTTATATTGAATATTTTTACCAGGATTGCGAGCGCTAACGTAACTTACGTTTTTGATGAGACGATGAATAAAATATTGCTAACCCCCTTATGGAACATCTCTAGTGAACACGTTGGTCAGTTCAATGAAAATATTTAAGCTTCAGGTACCTAACAACTTTTTTATTTTTACAGTGAAAGTTGTAAGAAGTTCAATTTCAAGCTGCTTAAAACTTAAAGTTGTGACCATTCTAATATTTTTTATCTTCATTATATTATAAATGTCCAAGCATTTAGATTAAGAATAAAACATTAAAGCTTTTAACGAGCAAAATATTATTCTTTAACAATCTCGTTATTGTATGAAATAGCATTTCGAAATAATTGGTAATATGGAAATAGAGATTTATTGGCAATACCACAAATAAAACAAACAAATATAATATGCAGAACTGAACCGAGTGGCGTTTAATTGAATGCAATTGCGATTGCAATTGAATGCAATTTGAACCGCGACCATTTGCTTGATAATCGGATTATTAGAAAATGAAACATCCGCTCATGCAAACAAACTCCATTAGGTATATGACGAGAAAATCTTTCAAAACTATCTTCATTAACTTACACGAATTTAAGACATTTCCCATATTTTGTACAAGATGATTTTTTAATGATATTTTAAAACCTGATTGCCGTAAAATACCTTGGAGTGTATCTTGACTAGAGGCTAGGCTGGACTGATTACATTATATCAAAACTGAAAGAAGCAAATGTCCGCTTAGTGAAACTCTACTCACGCATAAATAAGAAATCAACTTCCACAAAGAGTGCTCCATCGTGATTTACATAGGTATTATCAGACCTTTATTAACCTATATGCCTGCTCAATCTGGAACAACAGTTCTGAAGTTAACTTTAAGAGGTTTCAAACCTTGCAGACTTTCAGAATAAGGTTTTACGTATTATCTGCAAGGCACCATAGTATGTTCGTAACTCCACAGAGAACTCAGCATAACAGAGATTAAAGACCACACAAGGGCATTAGCACAGAGTTTCTATAAAAATATTTCCTTCTGTCCGAGCGCCACAGAACTAAAACTGGGCCAATGAATATTTCAAAGACTAAAGCTAAAAAAAAAGAAAAACTGCCACAAGAAACTTTTTAACCTAGCTTTGCTATAAAGGATACTAGAGGATAGATATATAACCTCCAACTAAAAATACCAATCAGTAACACTATGCATAGCGCCACTTAAGCCGCTGATCTAGTGCAAAACACAAAATGAAATAGCAAAAAAAAACCTGATTGATTTATTGTTTGGTGTTTTTCGTGGTCGTGCTTTAGACTATCGTTCAAATATAGTATCCCCATTATCTTGAACGTCTTTTAGGACTTTTTTAAGTTTGGTCTATAGATGACTTTGAAACGTTTTTTAAAGTCAAATTTTTGGCCTGTCTTTAGCATGTCGCTAAATGTGTGTTACATTCTCAGTAGGGAATCGGTAAATGTTCGGCAGAGCTCGTATACACATTGTTAGCTATATACCATGTCGTTTTACCAGGGTTATTGCGCGAGTTATTATTACATGAATGGCTATTTTCCTCTCCACCACAACGCAACGTTTTAGTATATTATAAGTTGTCAATCATATTTGTATTGGTATTTGTGTGTTTTGATAAGTGTATTGATATAAATGTTGTTGTTGACTTATCATGATAGACAAAGATACATCTAGTGAGAATAATGCGAAAATATTCGACGGTGAATTAATTTCACGCCGTAGGAGAAAGACTGCCAACATAGTTCGTGCTTATAGAGACAGGAAAAAGGCTCCTGGTGAGTTGATTCAATTTTTGAAGTGAATTTATTAGAATTATTTGAACTTTTTGCTGGTGCATATGTTTATGTATGTCGGAGCGATAGGTTGTTCAGTATGATGTTTGTGTTAGTGTGTAGCCCTTTCATCCAGAAACAATTTCTTTGCCACAACAAACTTTATTTAACAATGATTGAACAAGATAGGTATTCTTAAAGTAACTTTACAATAGATAACAACAGGCAGATGATCGATTTAACAATAATCAACAAATTCAATAATGAAAATAACATTCGAGTATTAACATCAATAATGAAAATTCAAAATTAGTTGCAAGTAGTAGAAAAAGTGTGCCGAAGGCGTAGCAAATTAAGTTAGATTCAAAACTTAGAAAAGCAATTATATCGTTTATTTTGATACCCTAAATCGAATAATTTTCCGAAAATTTTCAGTTACCTACTTAAATGCCTACAATCCTAAAAAAAGTTTCACTTGCATCGTGGTTTCGTAGAACCTTACAATAATTTTTATTTTCTATAGCCTGAATTGTTTTCAATTTATTATAATATTAATAAACCTTTCATTGTTGGTGCTCCTTTTTGGTCATTCCTTATCGTTGTATCGTTCCAACTATATCTCTATTAATCTGATTCTATTTTTTATAGTCCTCATATTTTGTCCTTAGAATAGTTCTTTTCGTTACTTTTTCTGTGACCTGAATATTTTATAGTATTCTTATTATCCACATATCATCTTTGCGGTCGTTTCTTGAGCTTCGTCATAGTTTCAAACGTCGCAAATCCCATTGAAATCCTCGATCCGCTCGCGGTGGCACGCGGCCGCGTCCTATTGGCAAGTGTTTGCGATTACAATCATCCAGCACTTAGTTTCCCATTCGAATGAGACAACCAGGAAGAAACTGAAACGCGATTAACTGGCTCTAGTGAAAATAAAGCTGCTGATTCGAACGAGAAATGTTCCGTCATGTAAACGCTTCTTCATTATATTCCGCTTTATTCGCGACGGATTACACCGTACTGATGCGATACTCTATTGTTCCAGGTGGCGTGTTGAAGGGTTGGTAGTGCGGGACGAAAACAGAGGTTCTCAATTTCCACACATCCGAAACCACATCTCGTCTGGAGGTAAATTTGCATAATAAATTAGATAATAAATCTTGTCGGTGACGTTCACACTAACGTTAACCGTAAACAATTTCAAATGGTAGAAATTCGGTTGAATACATGACAAAATAATGGCCATAATGCTCGTTTTTCGCAAGAAAAACAAATCTAATGTGGGTAAGCGGTCGCTGTTTTGTAATCTAAGGTTACACAATAAACAGAACAATACATAATAAATATAACCCTTACATACTTTTAAATCTTGGAAGTTAAAGAAAAACGTTACATGATTTGAAATCATAATAATAATTTTGTAAAAGTGGGAGTGGTTACCCACATTTATTTATTATATATTTTATTTACAATTACAGTGGCCAGCACTGGCCCCGAACAAATTGAATAGCTGAAGGTATATAACGTTGTTTCGTCAGGGCAGTTGCGAGAGGTATCACTGCATGTACAAATTCTATTTCTAGTCGTCACAATTCAAATATTCCAGATACAACCCCCGGAAAGTTAAAATGTTTAAATTTTATACAGCAGTCAAATTAATAAATAATATAGAAGGTGAACGTAAAATGAATGTTTAGCTTTATTTCCGGAAAAAGATGATATTTCATTATAACATATTAGAGGTACATAGTTCCATATTTGGTCTCTTTCACTTAATGCTATTATCTAAAAATCTTCGTTGGAGAACTCCATTGAAAACTTGCATTATTCTTGACTCGTTAAGTTTGCAAGTTTTTCTAGGTAAAAATCTCGATGTAATCCAAGAATTTCGGCCTCGGGTGAAAATTACGTCCCCAAAGTCTAATTACGGGACGTGAAGTTTATGCAGTTTATGTATGTTTAACTGCAGGTCGTCCGGTCGGGGGTTGATTTACGATCTTCTCCGGCTTATCTTTGTAAAATGTATGAGTGTGTACACAAACGGTCGAGTTTTGAGGGCTGAAAACGCGCGAATTGGGGCAGAACGAGCGTTGGCGGGGAGTGTCGAGTGGATCTCGACTTTGTTAATTTGTAATTATATCTAGCCGGGAACAAACAAAAGCCGGCTTAATGAGCTTCCGGGAGACTTTGTCAAGACATGGAGCGATCTTTAAATTTTAAATAAAAAAAACGATCCACTAAAGGACAAATTTTCTTGCTCGTTTTTTTTTCACCGTCGTGTCCCGTTTTTCTTTGGCGGGAAGCGCGACGCCGATTCGTGTCGCAGACATTGTTGAATATTTATTAAGGGTACATATGGGGTTGTAGAAGAAGTATAGTCGTGGCACAAGGGAAACTTTTCACCGGCTCGGTTGTCACATCTTCAACATATGTTGAGTCGTAATTTTGTCGGTGTGAAATTATGTCACGTTTTAGGCGGCGTTGATTATCTGGCGGGGGTGCGATAAAAAACTCGACAGCTCTTACACCTAATTGATTTTTTTATACATAAGCCCTTCTTTATTTAACATTTTAAAACCTGTTTTTCGTCAACTTAAAAGCTCATAAAAGATATTCTTATGATTAGTATTTTTCCTACGAAGTGATTTCGAAGCTTTAACTCAGTCGGCTTGCATTTAAAAACCTTCCGTAAATCACCTTTTTTTGTTGGAGAAAAGCACAAAAGCTCCATTCTTCTCTGTCTTGTTATAACGCTTAACGTTTCTTAACCATAAAAAGCATTTGCATAAACTTCTTTTCTCGAGTGAAATAATTTTTTTTTTTCATCAGTTGCAGACTAACTCTGGTCAATAATTTCATTTTCAATGCATTTACGAAGATATTGTCTGCCATATTTTATCATTTCATCGTCTATTCAAGTCGAGACTACCTCATAATAGTAAAAAAAATTAGCATAAAGTTTCAAGCTATAAAAGAACTTTTTATTTAAGATTTGTAAAAAAATATTTCATCAGCTTAATAGACCAATGCTTTTAGCCTTTGAAAATGGTAAAAAGGGAACAAAATTATAGTAGGATGAAACCCTTTGGAAAGGAAGAGAATATAAAAAAAATAAAGGGAAAAATAAATTAAGGTAATTAATACTAGTTTTGTCGATCTGAGGTTGGGAAATGGAAAAGGGGGGAAGGGTAGAAACGGTTTATCTCGATTTCCGACAAAACTGCAAGTTCTATAGAAAAAAGTTAAACAGCAAAGTTGTAGATAATAAGTAGATCTACAATTTTTGGCCTGACATCTTTTTCACATAACCTCAAAATTTTTGTGAAAACTTCCAATAACCAAGTTTTTGAATTTTTATTTTTCTTTTCCAAAAAAAAAAATTTTCATTAAATTGGGCAAAAATTTACCTTTTAATATCCCAAACCTACTTTAATTTTTTTGATTTAAAGTATTAATTTTTTCACCTTATAAAGACTTAATATCGAAAAAGCACCCTAATTTTGAAACAAAAATTCCCACGTCAAAACATCTGATTTTTTTAAAAAGTGGGTAAGCTTTTTGTTTTTTGAAAGCTCTACATTCTGATGGTGCAAAAATATTGTGTTTATACATTGAACATTACAATGTTAAATGTTCTCAGAAAATGCAATAATTAAAGTGTACATTTTTAAAAATTGCTCAAAATTGTAAATAACATAATTTTGAACAATTTATTAAAATTTACACTTTAATTATTGCATTTTCTGACAGCATTTAACATATATATATATATATATATATATATTTTTGCACCATCAGAAATGAGAGGTTTCAACAAACAAAAATCTCACCGACTTTTAAAAAAAATCATATGTTTTGACGTGAGAATTTTCGATTGAAAATTAGGGTGCTTTTTCGATATTAAGTCATTATAAGGTGAAAAATTAATATTTTAATCAAAAAAATTACAGTGTATTTGGGACATTAAAAAGTACATTTTTAGAAAATTTCATGAAAAAAAAAATTTTGTTTGTAAAAGAAAAAAAAACAAAACTAAATCTTGGTTATTGGAATTTTTCACATAAATTTTGAGGTTATATGAAAAAAGTGTAAGTATAAAAATTGTAGATCTACTTATTATCTACAACTTTGCCGTTTAACTCTTTTCCATAGGACTTGTAGTTTTGTCGGAAATCAAGATAAACCGTTTCTACCCTTAAAAACACCCCCTTTTCCACTTCCCAAACTCAGATCGACCATAATTTATTTTCCCTTTCATTTTTGTTATATTCTCTTCCTTTTTCAATGGGTTTCATCCTACTATAATTTTTTTTCTGTTCAAAAATTATTTTCCCTAGTTTATATTAAATGGATTATTAAAACTTACAAATTAAAAAACTTATACCTAAGTATTTTATGATTGGATGCTAACAAATAAAACTTCAAAATTTTTCAATATGAATACGCAATGGATTTTCGTCAAATGAATAAAGCCTCGGAAAAGCCGAAACAACTCTCGCTTGTCGAGTATCAAAACCATTTTTCGCCAGTACAAACATTGACTCCAATGTTGGAATTTCCTCAATGATTTAGATGTAAGTTGGGGGAAATACGCGAATCGTGAAACGAAACGGGAATACTTACCGGGAACGTGTAATCTGGAACGGAGTTATCCATCAACACTTGGAGTTTGTGCTCGAACCCGGTTGTTCTTATTTGCTTCGTCACTCGTTTTCCTTGTCATTCCCATTCGTTCCAGGTATTCCAGAAACGAACATTGTTTTTTATCACGTACTTAACGACAGCCGTTCCCGACATTTCATTTACTATAATTTTATCATTTTCCTTTTCTTTCTCAATTTTTTGCCTGGAATGTCCATAACATTCTTGGATATTTTTGTCGGAGAAAAACGAAAAATTTTGTTTGTAACTATTTAAAGTTGGGATATGTGATTTATCCATTTTCTTACTCATTGAAAATCTTAAATATTCCATCAGAAATAAATTGAAAGGAAATTTAAAACGTAGATAGAGGTGGTATATTATTTTCATTTCTTAACAAATCTAAGGTTTTTAGTTGTTTGAAAAAAAAAATTCTCCCTCAGGCACTTTATATCTTTTTTGTCTTGTCGAAGGAAAAACGCAAAGTATGTTCTTAACCTAAATATGCGAAGAACTCAACAAGGTGTTACAAAAGGATTGTTTTAGTTACAAAAAGAGTTTCTCTTATTTTTCTACTTTCCTTATAAAATATTTTTAAATGCTAGGTCTGGGCTATCGCTCGATAAAAGGGTTGGTATGCGTTTCAACCCTTATAATGGTTTTAGATAAGCGGCTCGTTTTGTTTTCGAGCTCGACGAAAAATTATAACAATTTAAAATGAGGGGACAAACTAGAAATAGTTGGAATGCGACATGTAGTTTTTTTTTTACCATAATAAAAACGAGACAATTTTTTTTTATATCAAGAAGATAAAATTCCTCCATTCGTTGGAGTTTGTATAAAAATTCCTTTGTCGAAAAATTTTCGACCGATCGCTCGCCAATCGTAACGCTAGATTGTTAGAGGGTTGCGGGGAAAAACGAGGATTTTATACGATACTTACAAAGAGATCTCGTTTTCTTTGAATCTATTTCACTGCACAAATCCTCACATTCAAACACAGTCACACACTCAAATACACAGAACCTGGCGAAATGCAGCGAAACGTTGCAACTTTTCTCGTTTTTTTCTTCTTTTCGTTTAACTCGATCACAAATTCAGGCCACGCAACGAGAAAATTTACCAAAAAATTTGAAATATTTCGTACAGAAATTCACCCTAAGGACAACTCGTGACGAATGCTCGAAGATTCTATAGAAGAAAATGTTTTCCATCTAATAGGCCATTCGCATTCGTAACCCTCCACCAACTCCTCCACCCCCATGAAATTATAATATATTATAGGACAGGTTGAAGAGAAACGTCGACAACATGAACGATTAGTAGAGAAGCAACAACCCCTGTTTTCACCCGTTTTCCAACACAACCACACAACCGAGCGTTGTTTTTTTCAAGGAAAACTCGTCTAAAACACCATCCATTTCACTCCCGCAATCCCATCAAGGCATACGTTTCTTTCATTTCAACGTCCGACTCTTCTGACCCCTACTAATCCCCTTCTTCCTACAAAACTCACCATAAACCCCACACACATACATACACACACCATCATAAATTGAAGCCCCGTATCTGAAATTTATATCTAGGTATCAATTAGCGCTAGCGGTCATAATCTGATTTGCTGAACGTTCTGGTCACGTCTTTCTGAGGCTTCCGTTCCACAAGTTAAATGTCGAGAAATAGAAAAAAAATTCGCTCATAACATCAACCTTTAAATGAAATGTAAAAAAAAAACTTTACGAACACGAAATGATCAAAAAAAAATTAAATTAAGGTGCACGTGTGAAAAAAGGAAGTTTTCGGAGCTTTGAAGCCAAGAAACGGACATATGGGGGGGGCTATGGGGATGATAAATCGAAAAATTCTTTAATCAAGCACGCCCTGGGAATACGTGCTTCATTTGTTTCGTGTTAAGCTTCTTGATTTCCGACATGAAAATGCTTTGTTTGGTTTTTACCTTCGTTTCCATCGTTTTTAATTGATCAAGAATAGATAGTTCTTATTTTTTGGAAAAAAACAAATTTAATTTTTAAAAAGAGCTTTAATGAAGCTTTTCTTAACTTTTTACTCTTCGAAACGAACAAAAACTAAGATAAATATTGATAGATGACTGAGAATGACTTCTTTTAATTTTAATTTCTTACGAGAATAGCGCTTCCAAGGCTATGTTTAACACTAAGCCACATAATTCCTTCCTTCAGTTTTCTTTTAATTGAGAATAATTAAATCTCTGAGTAATTCCTGGAGTTAATAATAATAATTCCAAACTGTTTAAATATGAAAATTCCTAACGTAACTAAATTATGTATTGAAAATGAGTCGAGGGCTTGGATCAGTGATTCCCAAACTTTTTTGGCTTACGAGACAGTAAATGAAATCAAGAATTTTCGCGACACTCTTGTGTACACCAATGTACATGCATTTCTTACTTACTTTATTCACTGATTTCAAATAGAAGACAACGAAAATTCAGTGAAGGAAAAGAAACGAGATAGCCGGCTCGCCATTTAGAGATTAGAGTCTAGAGATGATCTATAGACATGGTCAATAGACCGTCTAGAGACAGTGTTCTTTGTTTCATCTAGGGTCCACACTACAGTGTGAATTTTTCAGTCTGATCTTTTCGCAGTCCACCATGGAGGACAAAATAAAATAAACTAATTGGCAAATAAAAAAAATTAATGGAGCTGGCTATGGCTGGCCTCTAGACAATATAGTGATGTTCACACTGTCAAAATGTTGCAAAACATGTCAAACGTTGCATGCTGTCTCCTAAAGTTCGAGGAGATGTAAGACCTTGTTATTTTTGGTCTCGCAAAAGACCCTAGACGGGGATTCGTCTATAGACATGTCTACGGAGACAACCTGAGACTGAGATTTAGGTCTTTTAAACGCTGATACATGTTTACACGAGCCAACAGTATTGATCTGGTTGCATATCTGGCGATGCTGATATATTTTATTTTAAATCTCGTAAGATTTAAAATAAAATATACGCTATGGCTTACGCTCTAATAGATACAAAGCTTACTCAAATAAATGTAATACTCAAAAACCCTGGCAAATATAAATATTTTTTAAATCTCGCGACACACTTTGGAATCTCTCGACACATAGTTTAGAAATCACTGGCTTAGATATTTAAAATTTTATTTGATTCCCAACAAAGACTTTATTATGTCTCGCAACAAATTATCTTCTCGTTTTCCAGCTCCTGTTTCTTCCATGCATTTTCCTCGAGTCAATTTTCTTTAATATTTGATTGGATGAGGAACAATTATTATGACACGGAGATAATCTTTGAATTTTCCGCTCGTGTAATGCACTCGACTCGACTAGAATAAAAGGGGAGAATAATGAGGAGATAAAACTAGAAAAATGATAGGACGATAGGAAAAAAAAAGTCACGCCTGTAAAATCTGGGATAACTCATACGGGAACAAAAGAGCGTATTGTATGTCCAGAACATGAAACCGGGAATGATGTAATATTCATTGTTCAGCATTGTTAAATAATTAATTCAAAAGATTAAATCGAAATTTTAACGTTTTTTTTTTTCGGTGGGGATAAATTGAGATGGGATTTACCTATAATTTTTTTCGGGAAGAAATAACCGGGTTTTCATTTACTTTTTTTAGTTCAGTGAGATTTTTTGGTTTTGTTTCATTTCATTCATATTTTCTCTATTCGGCGAAGTTGTCTCCGATGAGTTCGCAACGTCTTTTGTGTTATTCAATTCGCCTCGGCATCCAATCCGATTCGAGTCGGGAATGTTTTCAGCTCCTGTGTCATATTTCAGGATAATGTCAACTGCGTTTTGTTTAAGTTTCCCTCTTCGCTTATTTCGTTCGCCTGTTTCCAGGACTCAGCTTTCCAAGAGCATATTTTCTCGTTTCGTTCTTTTGCGTTTTATTCGACGAAATTTGATTTGAGAATATCTTAAATAGAATTCTACCTATTTATTCTCAAATAAACTTAATTATCCGAAATAAAGCAATATAAATATAAAAACTTTTATTTATATAAAATAAAATAAATATTTCATTTCCATTAGTGAATGATTAGATTAAATTTTAATAACAATTATTATAACCTATCATAATTGATAACTTTGTGTAAATATAGATAAGCACTCCAACATAAACAAAAAGTGGGTTGCATACAAAAACATTTTAAAAAATCGTGAAGTTTAATTTAAAAAGCGTCCTTACAGCTCCATCGCCATAATTATATCATCATAAACAATTTATTTTAATTAGTCCAATTTTTCACATTTTTTTTCTAATTAACTCATCCTTTTCAACGATGAATTTTAAGCCGAGATAAAAATCATTGTTATTTAAACTGCGTCGCTAATCTCACAATCTGGACATCTGTGATAAGTGAGCCGACGTCCATGGAGCCGTTCTTTAGCTGCAAAAAGTCCACCCAGAGGATTTATACGTCACATTTTTCCTCGTCAGAGAAAATGCGAGCGACGAAAATAACACGAAATTGGTTGATGCCATATAAATAATTTATGAAAACTCCCTGTAATTTTAACAAGTCACTAAATTTGATTTAAAGAATTACGTTTTGGTGTGACAAGAGATTTAAAAAAGAATTCTTTAAAATTCAAAAGCCATTAGCTTAAAAAATGTTGAATTAATTTTTCATGGAGATTTAAGCCACCAGTTTTCCAGGCAAAAATCTTTTACGGTACACTGAGGCCTGAAAAAAAAAATGTCTAGTGAAAGTCACTTCAACCGCAACAACGAGTAAAGAGTGAAAGCATTTTCGTATTCAGTCCACATTGGCATCAAATATTGCATTGATTTATTTCTGCCATTGTCAAATGCCTCGTCGAAAATTCCCCAATTTTCCCTATTTTATTATTTGTCCGAAACTTTCCGGTAAAACATTTTAGGTTTAATCTGCCGTTTTAATGAGGAAAGTTTGCGAGTTTGTCGCTTGCTGAAAGCCGATCCGGAAACGGTTCACAGGTAGAGCCCCCCACATGGGGGGATCCAGAGGACTCGGGGGAATAATAACCTGTCGACAATCTGACATCGGAGCCGAAGAACAAAGAGACGCCTCCATGATTTATGTAGGAAATCACCTCGAGACATGGAAGGCCTTTTAACCCTGAAAAACTATAAAGTTTTAATTATGGGCCTTACAATGACAATAAAACCAGAAATTTGAAGAACTAAAAATCTTACTTTTATCGAAAAAAAAAACTACAAATTGTTATAACAATAAAGTAATTTTTAAGTTGAATTTTCAATTACAACCTATAATTTTCAGGATCAAATTTTTAATCTAACCGATATATTGTTAAAATCGCACCCTCGTCTCATTTTTCTTCGGTGGCCTCATTCGCTGTTATTTCGTCCCACTTTTACCCTTCCTTCGTACCGAATCAAAAAGGCTTTTTATCACATTTAAGGGTCGTGAAGTTGCCTGGAGGGCTGCTTTTATAAGCCCTTTTTAAGCCCCCAAAGAAGGGAGATTTTGTTGGGTTTGGTATAAGTCTGAAGACAAACACGCAGAAACTGAGAGACAAGACAAGTCGACATTATGCTTGTCTTGCGGGACACAAAAAAGAGATAAGAGCACAACTAAACTTGCGACAACGACGGCATAATTAGGCCAAACATCCCTTAAATATGGGAAGTGGGGCAAAAAGACGAGACAATGGCTGGATCAATGCGATTGAAAAAGTTGTTGGAATGAAAATTTATTTTTTTTACTTTGCAATTAGACCAGTTTCATGAAATAAAAAAAAATACTTTTTAATGTCCCAAACACACTGCAATTTTTTTGATTTAAATAATTAATGTTTTCACCTTATAATAACTTAACATCAAAAAAGCACCCTAATTTTTAATCGAAAATTCTCACGTCAAAACATCTGATTTTTTTTAAAAAGTCGATGAACTTTTCGTTTGTCGAAACCTCTACTTTCTGATGGTGCAAAAAATATATATACATTAAAATGTTAAATGTTTTTAGAAAATTCAATAATTAAAGTATAACTTTTAATAAATTGCTCAAAGTTGTACATAATACAATTGTACATAACACAATTTTGAACAATTTATTAAAATTTTCACTTTAATTATTGCATTTTCTCAGAACATTTAACATTGTAATGTATATTACAGAAAGGAGAGGTTTCAACAAACAAAAAGCCCACCGACTTTTTAAAAAAATCAGATGTTTTGACGTGAGAATTTTTGAATGAAAATAAGGGTGCTTTTCCGATATTAAGTCATTATAAGGTGAAAAAATAATTTTTTAAACAAAAAAATTACAGTGTGTTTGAGACATTAAGAGAAGATGTGAGTTTTTATCAAATTTCATGAAATTTTTTTTTGTAAAAAATAAAAATAAAAAACTAGAAACCTGGTTATTGGAATTTTTTACATTAATTTTGAGGTTATGTGAAAAAAATGTTAGCACAAACGTTGTAGATCTTCTTATTACCTACAACTTTGCTATTTAAATTTTTTTCATAGGACTTGTAGTTTTGTCGAAAATCAAGATAAACTGTTTCTAACCTTAAAAACACCCCCCTTTCCACTTCCCTACCATAGATCGACCACAATTTATTTTTCCTTTCATTTTTTTTATATTCTTTTCCTTTTATAATTTTTTTTCTGTTCAAAACTTATTTACCCTAGTCTAAATGTTAGTTTACAACAATTTAATTTTCACTCTAATGGGATATGAGGAAGAATAAGGGAAAAAATTGAAGAATATAAAAAACATTTAAAAGTTTTGCATATTTGCATAGAGCTGTAATTCAGAGAAAAATCAATTTTAGAGAAATAAATTATTGGTTTTTCTTCTTACAATTAATTTTCTCTTAGTTAGAGCTCCATAAAATAACGTTTAATGTTGATATGCGTTTAATACACTTAAATACCTTTAACATTTTAAAGAGTATTGAAATATCAATGCGTTTTTAATCATCATTTTGATTCTACAATTTTTAAAAAAAATCTGGCAGGTGTCTACTATGATTTTTACAGCGACGCCTTCTATCTTCCTCCGGGATTCGTCCGAGTTTCAAGCTCAGTGACATCTTCCAAGAAAAACCATTTTAGAAAACTTCCACAGTCCAACCAAACCCATTAGTGCCATCATATTTCATTTTCCTCGACGTCACCTATATCTCAACGAACCAACCTTAATTTAAGCGACAAAAATTTTAAAGCTTTCACAAGTTTAAAGAACGATTAGCTCAAATCGGACAGATTCACGATGAAATAATTTATCAAAACGTATTACCATCAAGAATCTGGACGAGATGACACTCATTTAATTTGAAACCTGGCTTTTTTTTCATCTCATAAAATTTCCATACTAAAAATGGCCGATAGACACTTGAAATAAACGGGGAAAAATAATTTATTAATGAGGAAAATTCAACGATTGTCTTGTTTGTTTTTCGTCCGAAAAACAATAAATCACGTCGTTCGTATTTTGCGTCGTCGAACTTGGAAAATCTCGTTATCAGATTATCGGACGTGGAATGAACCTGGTAAATTGACAGAAAGAAAAATTCATTTTAACAGATTTTATCGATAATGACATTTTTATGGCAAGAAAAAAAAATGTGTTAAGTAACTGGGCTGAGTTTGATAATTTAAATCTATTAAACTCAAATTCTTTATGTGACATTTATAACGTATTTGAATGGTCAAGGGGTGAGAAATTAAATGTTTGAAGAAAACATTTTCGAGGCAATAATTCAAAGGTGGTAATGTAATTAAATCAAATTTCTTTTCGCTAACGAGCTCTCGCCTATTAAATTAATAATAATAATAAAAAAAACTTTCAATTTCAATATCTAATCGAATTTGTTAATTAAATATCGAAAACATAACTATCGATCAATAATAAATTATGCATAAATTAAATTGAAAAACGGTAAAGTGAGAGCTAATCGAACAACAAAATATCAGATTTCTTTAAAAGGAAAATAAAGTGATTCGTTACTAAGTTGATTGGGAAGAGAGATGAGATTGTTTGAAGAAAGTAAAAGTTTGACGAGGAAATTAGTGGCTCTTAAACTAACCGTGTCTTCTCTTCTTAAATTTTTCATAATTTTCATAAGACTCAAAGTGTAAATTTTCCTGCCATATCACTTCCTCTTCAACATCTCGACCGTTTCATTAGTTAATTTTATTAGCCAAAAACTTTCGATTATAATTTATGGGGCTGGAACTATGTGCGTTATTATCGTTATTACCGAGACGAATAATGTGAGTATCTATGAACAAAAAAATTATAATATTCATAAAACGCAGCCAGGCCTGAGGTAAATCTTCCCATTGTTTGTCATGTGGTTAATTTTAATGACTATTTATTTTATTTTCAATGTGAATTTTATTTTTATTTTTTTGTTCAATCTTTTTGAGTGAGAATTTTTTTCTTTTTAATTGAAATTGAAATTAAAATAAAAAATGGAAAAGGTCGAGTCGTGAGACCGAAAATCCTAATAAGGGAAGTGAAATTATAGGATGAGAGAGTATACACTTTCGATGTTTGCATTGAGTTGAAATTTTATCGATAAAAGTGAAATTTTTTAGCAGTCCAAACTCTGAAATTTTTGATTTATTTGCTATTTCGGAAAATTATGAAATGAAAATTTTCTCTCTTAATAATTGATAACATATTATCGCATAGCCATAATATTTTTACCAAGCTCAAATTATTTTCATATTTCGGTGTCGATGGAATCTTATAGCTGATATTCTAATAATTTTTCATTTAAATGAGATGAAATTTTAAAAATTTTTTTTTGTTTAAAAATAGAGCGGGAGTATTATTACTGTTGATATGACTTAAAGAATTCAGCTGGCGATGAAGGGAAAGTGTCTATAATCCGAAGTAGAATATAAAATTTTTAATCCAAAATTAGTTTTCAGTATTATTTCTTATATTTAAGCGTAAATTTTAAGTGTAGTTTCATCCTGGAACGTTCAAACTCCACGTTTGGTTTATTATAATTCAGTTTCACAGTTTCAATGAAACCTTAAACTGAGTTCAATCTGTCGTTTAAACTAAACGACATAGTTCTTCCATTTGAACTACAGTTCAACGTTTGACAACTGCATTTTATACGTAACCCGTAACCATTTTTTTATTTCTATTTTCTTTATTGAAAATAAATTTTTCTTATCCTCTTTTGATTATTATATTAATCTTATTTATTTATTTTATTCTCTTATATCTATATGTTTACTTTTTATCTTAGAGGAAAATATATACCTGTAACTGATGAGAAATTATACGTTTATAGTTTAGTTGCCCTTTTTTATTGGAACTATAGAATTATTGTATGCTTTCATTTTTAATTTTTTGCTTAATCCTTAAATTGAGGCTTTAACCTAGAAAAGGTAGTCATTTCAAAAAACCTTATTTTAACTGGAAAGTAAGAAATGGTCTTACATTATTGAAATTCTTGTTACCAGAGCTTTATTCCGGGATTAATAAGTACTAAGCTATTTTCAACATTGACTTACAGATTTGTTCAGGCTATCAGCACAACTTTCTAATATCTTTTTACCTTTTTTTACTACTATATAGTGAATGAAGTATTGTAATCGGGTTGAATTAAAATGTTTTTAGATTCCCTGAGTCCAAAATAGTGGTATTTAGAAACATGTCTTTGTGGCTGTGTGTATGTGTGTATGTGTGTGTGTGTGTGTGTGTGTGTATCTGTGACAGCCATATCGTATCACAAGTTTTATCCAAATTTCACTAAACTTGAAATTTAGTCTGCATATTATATCTAGTGTTACGGTGAAGCTTTTTGCTAAAATCAGTTGACTGGAAGCTCAACTTTATTCTATGGGTTTTTAATTTTTTTTCGGAAACGGCTTCAACGATTTTCTTTTAATTTACTATAGCTCTTAGACGCATTAATGCTTACAACGTTTATTTGAAACTTTTTCTTGGGAAAATTCGAATAAGGGCGGTTCTGGGGTGAAGCTTGGGAATTCATACATAAATACAGACTATATGCATATAGTTCTGTTTATATTGTTATAAAGTGCTTATAGTTCTTTTAACCAATAACGAGTTTTATAAATAAAAGTAAAAGAAAGTACTTTGACGCCTCGCAGCAGATATTTATTAAAAATCTCAAAATTGATTTTCTTTGACTTATTACCATTTCTATGTTAACGCTTCAATAGAAACCAACTAAACTACATGCAGTGCTACGACATTTATTTATAAAATTGTCATTTAAACGACGTTTAATCCAACTGAAGTTTTAATTATGCATTAAAACTGAATGATGTAAACTTCAAATTTGAACTCCAGTTCAGGTTCAGCTGAACTTAAGTTTAAACGGCCAATGTAAAATTGGGTATAATTTACTTTCAATGTTAGCATCCAAGATTAAATTATATATATTAAAAATTTTAGGTATTTGGACAATATTTAATTAACGACGTTATATTTTCAAAAATTGCAAATTTTCGTCGACTTTATTTCGACTTCATCAGGCAAATTTTAAGATTAACATCTAATTTTGTAATAGTTAATAATTGATTGTATAAAATAAGACTTCATATGATTATGATATAGGTAAGTCTTATTTTATACAATCAATTATTAACTATTAAAAAATTAGATGTTAATCTTAAAATTTGCCTGATGAAGTCGAAATAAAGTCGACGAAAATTTGCAATTTGCAAGATTTTTAATATATAAATTGGGTATAAATATTTTTTCTTCTAAAGGTAATATATAATTATTTTAGTACCAAAACATTAACTACTTATATCGTTTTCTTAAATAAGCTAAAATTCCTATTCAACATCTATTTTCATTTGATAAAATTTCGGAAACCTTGAATTTTTAAATCAAGGAAATCCTCTTATTCATCATAGCAGCTTATCGCGTACCCCCACTTGCAGTGACGTAGATTGGTCAAAATTCGTCATAATTAGTTTCCAACAATTATTATCGATTTCTAATAACTGTTGTTACTAATATCCAATATAATTTGGAGTCTTAACAACCTTTTGGGTGGAGCACACAATTAATTCTAATGATCTTGTTAACCATAAACGACATCATGCAATAAATGTTTAATTAAAATTAAAAAAAAAATATCCTAAATTTTACTTTCCACATCAATACATTGCCCAAAAAAAGTGTCGAATGTAACATATCGATATAAGCGATTAAGTCATTAAAATTTTTTATCGAAAATTGTATCCGGATTGGTGTGAGTGAATTATTATTTTTTTTTCTAATTAACCAACAGAAAATAGAAAAAAAATTTACTTTTTTTAACTTTTGATTTTCATAATTATTTAACGAGAGATAATCTGTTTTAATTTGGAAGGAAAGAATACGAAAGAAAAACTGAGGAAATTTCAATTTTTTGCTTTGAGACGAGAGAAAATTTAATAAGTTTCAGAGTTAAATGTAAGGTAAAAAACGTAGTTAAATGGTGGTTGAAACTTTAAACGGTTTAAAAACTTATTTTTACATTAAGAACTTTATTTAATTATTTCATTAAATTACTATGTTTTTTGAATAGGTACATAGATTTTCAATTGGTGAACTATAAAAGAGTCTATAAATTCATTTAAAAATTAAGCACCGTATGTGAGGTGAAATAAATTGGTTTAGACTTAGAGAAAGACGTGTAAATGAAGAAGAATGAACAAAAGGACAATAAAATCAATACGAGTAATATTTAATTTAATTTATCACAGAATGTTAGTGTAGAGATTTTTGAATAGTTTGAATAACTGAACGTTCTTTGAATAAAAAAAATTGTATCAACTATCGACAGATTTTTCAATTGAAGTCAATACTTTCTCCCGACAATTAGTTCGTTTTTAAGACAGTTTTTTTTTTCATTCTTCATGTATCGTAAATGAGGAATTTAATTATATTCACATTAAATACAAGAAATTCCCGTTATCCAATGGACGTTTTCGATTATCATGACTCGTTATTTTTTCCGTTTCTTTTTTGTATAAAGTTAAAGTTAAGTGCGTTTCGTGCCTTGATTGTAACACACTCGGAACAAAATCGACTGAATTAGACACTGGAGTTCAATGCACGTCACTCCTGATAGATTTTCGAATCAAGAATTCGTAATGAAATCGAAAGAAAAAATTTCCGAGAAAAATCAATCGTAAAAATTTATACTACAGGGGTGTCTTTTTTTTGATAAGGCTGTACACGGTGTACTCGTGGATTCCCTCAAAAGACTTGTAAGTTTGTTTTATGACACGAAAAAAAAGTAATGAGAAGACCGAACAAATATTTATTAGGAATACTAAGTAGCAAAGTCACGACTTTCGTGTGTTGTGTCATCGAATTTTTTTCGTTCATTCATATTTTATTGGTACGATGAAACATTGAAAGATTAAATATCCAAGCCAATCTCCTGACACTTCAGTTCAAGAATTTTCATGATTTTTTCATTCATCTCATTTACTCATGTCTTAATTAGGAGAAAAACAGCCTTGTCTTTAAAAGATTTATTTTATCACAGTAGTAAGACTTTGTCATATATAACGTTTCAGTCAAATTCACTTCTTATGACGTTATTCTTCGTGATTGTTGCTCATGACTCAAACCAACACTTGGTAGTTTCGTGACTCAAAAACCTTTGGGAATAAAAGTCTGTAGATATTGTTAAAAATTAAAAGCGACCAAATTAAATTACGAGTTCTAGACAGATAAAAACTACAATAAGTTTATATCGGTTTGAATTCAAAGATAAAAATGTAGAGAAATTTACAAATAATTAAGAGCCATGAAGAAAGTTCACGATAATGTTTTAAAGACAAGAGAACTAATGAAAAATTTAAGAAACCTCCAACACAAGAAAACCTCTGAACAGTTAAAACGATTGCCTCCTTAAAATTTTCACTGACGATGAAATCACTTTTATCTAACTTTCAGAGTAAATTATAATACTTACGATTTGAACTTAGCAATTGGTACTATTGTTATAAAATTTTATTTTTTAGCATTTTTTATAATAGTCAATTTTTATTTTATTAACTTAACGGTGCTATACGAAAGACTACGATTGAGTGTTACGATTAAATATTTCTATTAAATGTTACCTGTTTTAATAACACAAATTAATTAAGTATAATCCTTGAAAATTTTCGAATCAAATTTTTTACCTTTATGCTATTAAAAATATGGCTATTAGTGCTATCTATAAAAAGAAGTACCTTTGAAGATTCACATACTGTTTCAATTCTTAAAAAATCTTAGAGAAAAAATAATAAAATAGAATAGTCTACAGGTGGCGCTTATCTTACACGTTTTTATCTAGGACTTACATTTTTTAGAAAAAATGCTCTTTTTGAGTGCTTATTACAGAAGGCTGTAACCGAGATAAAGAGATAGTTTAAACAATGGAGGTTAAAATTCAACCCACTGAAGAGCGAGGATAAAATATTCGCTCTTCGGAGAATACGGGATCCAGACTAGGTGAAGGTAAACGGCACCATAGTACGATGGAACAGCACCCTTGACACTGTCTGAAACCTGGGGGTACATTTGGACTCAATATTCACTTGGAGTCATCATATCCACTTGAAATTGAAAGAGGCGCATGCAAAACTGGCCATGTTATTCTCTCTTTTTAACAGGAATTCAAGTTTGAACGTGGAGTGCACTCTTTTGATTTACAAGTCAATATTGAGACCACTTTTCACGTACGCTACGCCTATATGGTCTTCAACATCAAAGACAAACATTCATAAGCTCCAGGTATTCCAAAATAAGTTGTTGAGGATCGGTGTGAATGCTCCGTGGTATATAAATAACTCCCAAATTCATTGAGAACTCGGTATGGAGTACATCACGGAGCACATACTACGGTTAGCGTTACGTCTGGAAAACCATAACAGCACATATAGAAAAGCCAGGTTGCCATAGGACGTTGCTAGGAAAATAGGGTTTGCAAACCGGTTAACACCGGTTTTTTAGTAAAAGTCAAAAACCGAAAACCTGGTTATTCAAAAAAAAAATATCGGTAATTTTTTTTAACTGTATTTAATATTATTTAAAATGCATTTTACAAAAGAACTTTGGCAAAGTATTTAAAAGACCCAACTCAAACTATGAAAAAATCAAATCAATTAATCAAACGGGAGTTTCTCTACCATATTCGTCAAAATCAGAAATGTTAAATTTTGGCAGGCGATTATAAGAAAGATTGATCAAATTGAATCAGAACCAGAAAGTTTGTTGGTGAGGATAGTGAGATTCAAATACATAATAAAAGTGAATAAAGTGGAAATTTCGCTAAATAATGAACGTTTGGAAAAGAATGCCAGTTATTTGAAACAATCGGGAAAAGAACGAGCAACTTAAAATTACTTTTAAATGCCTTAACCACAGTTAAACCATCTTCGACGGATTCAGAAAAAACATTTCCTGTGTCAGGAAATTTTAGAGTAAAATTGCTCTCTAAACATGTTTTTATCAGTTTTATTAAATTTTGAAATCCGCAAATGAACTTTTATAGCTAAAGTCAAAACCCGCTTTTTAACCGGGTAACTTAGGGTTTAAGATAGGAAAAAACCGAAAAACCGGTTTTAACAAAAATACGGTTTTTTGCAAACCCTAGCGTGAAGGGACTTAAGGGGGCTCCCAATTATGTATGTGAGTTCAAATATAAAAAAACTTCTGTGTATAGCAGATATTGGCTGAGCCGGAGGAAAAAAAAGGAGAAACACTTAACACAAAAAACTGATTAAAATAGACATCATGGCTGTTGAAATATAGACACTGTCTTATCTGGAAATATCTTGGACATTTTGGATATCTACGACCCTAGGAACACTAGAAATATCTAGGATTCAGTAGGAATCAAGCAGAGGACTACTGATGCGAAGATCTAAGAGATCTAATTTCATCGTCATTTAGTGAGGTTTGATCTTATTAATTACTAGCTGATCCCCGCCCGCTTTGTTGAGCGTATCTAAATTAATCATTTATTGATTGATTGAATAATAGAAACCTACATCTAAAACTATGAAATTCAGCTATTGTAACAGAAAAAGACTGATAGATATTTCTAGACCGTTGACTCATAGAAAATTTATGAGAAATTAAACTACTTTTCCAGGAGATATAAGCTATCTGATAGGTTCTTAACGTTTTTACGAATATTATAAAATACCTTTACTTGATTTCCTTGAATACTTGAGAACCTTTCACATCAAATATCATATAAAACCATTTCCTTGGCTCAAAATTAAATAATTGTCATGAATGACGTATTTATTTGGAGAAGCATTAATATCATGTTAATAAAAACACCTTCTCAAATAAAACATAAACCTAACCTTAGAACAAAATTGATTACCTTTATAAAAGTTATAGTGATCCAACATTAAAAGATAGACATACGCTACTGCGGACTTTTTTTAAAATTTTTTAAGAGGGACGATTTTGCTTTCAATGATTTTTGCGTAACTCGAACCGTTTACGCAGGGCAGGTAACGGAAGCTCTCAAAAGGAATAAATGTTCTTCGTTTTTGTAATAGTTTTCATTGCTGCTCCACTCCTATTAGCCGTAGCGTGAGGTTACATAACCTAAAGTCTTCCTCGATATATAGGCTATCTAACACTAAAAAAAATTTTCAATTTGAGCCAGTGGTTTCTGAGATTACAGCGTTTAACCAAACAATCAAACTCTTTAGCTTTATAATATTAGTTTAGATATTAAATCTAAATGAAAATTATACAGGAAGATTTGGAATTTAGAATTCTGATTAAGTTACAATAATTGCGCTGCGAAGTTAGTGAAAATCATGGAAAACTTTGTAAAGACCGATTATATACCGATTCATAGATAATGACTGCTTTAAAATCTACGCTCTTTATTTCCAAAGTCGTTCCACAGAAGTAGCATACTTAAAAGTTTTTATATTAATTATATCCTTTACCAATATTTACCAATTATTAATCTCTTAGTAAGAATCGTTAAAGTCTGAAACAGATTGAAAGGGATTTTGTAAAGAAAATTAACGTAGTATTGATTAAAAGATTAAATAATATGATAATATTATGGTAGTTCAATCTTGAAGCACTCAAGCTACTGTTGCATTGGCTCGCTGTTTAAATCGTTGACTTTATGAGGGAGGATCGTATAGAACATTTTTAACAAAAAAGAAGCTCTCGGGATAAGATGTTAATAAAATATTCATATTTTTAATAGCGTCCGGAAGCGTTGCTAGGGGCAACACACACACATGCCCCATTTCCGGACATCCCTCCCGTGTGACCCATTCACATCGACGACATTTTCGACGATGACGACGTCGGGCATCCCCCGGCACCCTTGCATCTCAACCCCCCACACCTCCTCTTGAGCAACGAACCGAAATGACATACTCGACATGAGTCGCTTTTGTGATCTGAGCTTTTGCACAGCATAATGGACTTTTTAAAAGCTCGAAGCTCTGTTTATGGAATGAATGGGCGTAATTGAACTCGTGGAATGTTGCGGCGAAGACATTTTTTTGTGCACTTAAGCGGAGAGAAGCGGTGACAAATGGAGATATTTTCCATTTTAGGATGATGAAGATGAAGAAAACGTTGAGGAAATGATTTTTTGAGTTTGTGCAGAAAATTATGATTGATTGCAGAAGTTGAATGCAGCATTTGTCGACTTTAATGATTTGGACATTTTCGAAAACTTTTCAACCCTAAAAAATCTCATCACATCTAAACAATGATATCGTCGTTTTTCATACTAATTATCTTAGTTAAAATTAAGTTTTCATGCAAATATTTTTGTGTCTGAGAAAATTCCGAGTTAACTGAGCAAAAAATATGAGAAAAACGAACACATATGCAAATTGTTAGAAGAATTCATTACAATACCAATATTTCAAATGTTAATTAAGTAAAATAATTTTCTATATTATAGTCATTAAGTTCACATGTTATTCTTATTACTATGATTAATTAAATCTCTCGCTCATTAATTCGATATTGTGTGTGAAATTCTATGCATCACGGAAGAATTGATAGGTATTTTAAATTTTAATCTTAAATTTTTGAATTTTAAAATTTTCGATTGTTCCACGAAATGTGTTGGGTTATTTTAATCGAATATTTGCGTTGAAATTAGCGGGATATCGACGAGTTGTTCTGTTTGTTTTTGCGATCGATCGATCAAGATTAGACGATCAAGTTGAGGCGACGAAATAGAATTTCATTAAAACGCGTAATTTACGTCTCTGGATCGTTATCTATAACAAAGAATTTAGGACAAGCTCGATCGTAAATCTTCCACCCTACGAAATTCCACCATTCTATACGTTGATAAATTTCCCCCCAAAAAAAAAAATGTTAAATGCAATTCACTCTTTGCTTGTGTGTCACTCGAACGTTTGCAATCGATATTTCTCACGAGTTAATAAAAATAAAAAAATAAATCCGAATCAGCCAAAAGTTGTAGATAATCTGGTGTCCCTGAGCGCGGAATATTCATGGAATTTATAACACCTAAATGCATTTATAGTTCGTAGTTAATTTATAATCTCCCCAGAAAGTTGTTCTATTATTTTCGAGTGTGTCTCGGAAACTTTGTCGGAAAACTTGAGAGGCCAATTTTCTTTCTCTTGTGAATTGCAAACGATATTTCACCAAATCCTCACTGGCAGCTTTATCTTCTCAGCGAGGCAGCTCGCGCGTGAGATCTTTGGCCCAACTCCACCCCTAAACCAAGGGATGATATGCTCGAGAGAAAATTGAGTTTGTTTTGGGGACGAATTTTGTAATTAAAACCAAAGACGTTTCCACTGATATGGCTCATGTATGTGACTTGAAACAAAAAACTGAACATATAGAAAAGATTCATCCGAAGAAATCTATACCATCAATCTCCACATAAATAACATTTAATGTAAAATTAAATTTCACAATCAGTTTTTGTCAACATTTCTTAAATTTTTGAAACTTGAAAAATGCTTAAGACCAGTGCTTTCAGCCTTTGAAAATGGTAAAAAGGGAACAAATCTATAGTAGGATGAAACCCATTGGAAAAGGAAGTGAATATAACAAAAATGAAAGGAAAAATAAATTACGATCGATCTGAGATGGGGAAGTGGAAACGGTTTATCTCGATTTCCGACAAAACTACAAGTCCTATGGAAAAAAATTACACAGCAAAGTTGTAGATAATAAGAAGATCTACAACTTTTGTACTAGTACTTTTTTCACATAGCCTTAAATTTTATCTGAAAAATTCAAATTATCAAACTTTTGGATTTTTTTTTATTTTTATCTCTTTCAAATAGATTTTTTTTATGAAATTTGGCAAAAGCTTTCCTCTTAAAGTGCCAAACTGTAATTTTTTGAATTAAAATAATAATTTTTTCACCGTAAATTGATTAAATATTGAAAATTCACCCTAATTTTCAATCGAAAATTCTCACGTGAAAATATTTAATTTTTTTAAAAAGTCGGTGAGCTTTTTGTTTGTTGAAACCTTTACTTTCTGATGGTGCAAAAATATATACATTACAATGTGAAATGTTCTCAGAAAATGCAATAGTTATAGTGTAAATTTTAAAAAATTGCTCAAAATTGTACATAATACAGTTATACATAAGTAACACAATTTTGAACAATTTATTAAAATTTACACTTTAATTATTGCATTTTCTGAGAACATTGTATGTGTATGTATGATATATATATTTTTTGCACCATCAGAAAGTAGAGGTTTCAACAAACAAAAAGCTCACTGACTTTTAAATAAATCAGATGTTTTGACGTGAGAATTTTTGATTGAAAATTAGGGTGTTTTATTTTATCTTTGGTGCTACTTTGTTATGTAACTTTTTTCCATATGATTTGTAGTTTTGTCGAAAATCGAAATAAACCGTTTCTACCCCTTAAAACACCCCTCTTTTCCACTTCCCCACCTCAGATCAACCTTAATTTATTTTTCCTTTCATTTTTGCTATATTCTCTTCCTTTTCCAATGGGTTTCATTCTACTATAATTTTTTTTCTGTTCAAAAATTAGTTTTCTTAGTCTATTAGTTTCAAGTGGTGCTTCTGTGTAAATATTATTGACTTTTCATTTTATTATATTTTAACACGCGACCTTAAAAGGGTAGCTACGTGAGGGTTGATTTAAATGGTGTAAACATAGACCTATTTATCGTGTCACCAAGAAAAATTCCCGGTCTCATTCATGTTAAGGTTCTCTCTGACTTCCCATGACAAAATTCACTTCTAGTTGACGCAAGCTGTAAGCTTTTCATTGATCAATTTTGATATCAGACTCTTATCGATTCTTTCTAATGAAACACCTAATTTTTTTATCCTGGAAACGTATAACAAAGTCCACAAATAGTATACGAACAAAGACATAGAAATGAGGTTGATATATTTGTTCCCTCTAAAATATTACGATTTTAATTTTAATTTTTTCCTCCTGAATATCACAAAGAAATTGGAATAAATCACTCGACTATAACTCGTTTATAATTCATTTCTACCGTTCCATATTTATAAAGTGGAGACATTTCTCATTGATTTCGGCCCCTTAATCTCCATATTTGGTACACAAATGTTGAAAAACCGAGAGAAAGTGCGTTATTCTCGAGTAAACATTATCTAATATTTGAATATTTTTTTCTTCTTTATATCGACTCGACTAAGTTTTATGTTCCATATGTAACAATTTTCAAATAAAAAAAAATTACAATTTCTATACTACAAGGCATCTGTTACATACAAAAGATAAGTTTAAAATAAAAGCCTGAAAAACGGCTGCTAACGGCCAATTTGCCTTTACATTTTCCATTAAAAATCTGTTTTACCGAGAAAGTCTTGACCGAGTTTAATTTGGCGTTTTCAAAGAAAATCTCCGTGTTGTTATTTTTTTTTTTCGTTTTCAGTTTTGACGCGGACAATCGAAAAGGTGTCGTGCATACTAAGACACTTAAAGTCTGAGAAAAAAAAAACTGAAAAAAGAGACAGGAGAACGTTTCGTTTGCAATTTTCAAAAGTTAATTAACGAATGGCACACATTGTTAGTGCCTGGCTTGCCTCAATTTAATTTTTTCTTTTTGAAAATATCAAATTAGAAAAGTGGCAGCCTGTTAGAAGAAAAAAATTTTTCAGCAAATGTCTAAATACAATTAACAATAAGCTAATTGTCTTCGTCAAAAGACGAAACGACATTTGCACAAATCATTTATTTTTAATTAGCATTTCGCATTGTAACTGACGATTAAAAGAAACAATGGGGGCGGTTGGCCAGTAAATGAAGCCGGTGGCGAATTGCTTGTCAGATGGGTAAATTATTTTCACTTTAGTCAATGGCTGTAATTCATTTTTCCCTGATCATGTTTATGATTCATCAATAGAATCAATTCGTTTGAAAATATAAAGTAAGTTCTTAAAAATTTTGAAAAATATTTTGAGTATATCAGCTTTAAAGAAGGGGGTTCAGTTAATTATTCAATTATAGTGTAATCTATTATAGATGACACCTATTATATTTAAGCTTTCTAAAGCCAAAATATTAACTTACGCAATGGTTATGGTTACTATTTCCTTATTAATGTAATATACGAAGTATTTCAGCTGAAATTTCAAATGAGTCATTTTTAATATAATTTACGAGTAATTTGAGTCACTCTTTAACTATGTGTGAACATTTTTTTGGCTCCATCCAATTATAAGGGCTGAAAAATTAATTTTCTTTTCAACTTTAAACTTTTAAAGAAAACTTATGAAGAAATTGACATCAAAAATGATGAAAACTAATTTTTTAATTTTCATATTTATAAATTTTTTAGTTTCAAACTGAAAGGTTTCCTTAATATCTCCTTCCTTATTAATAATACTATATCCAATTCTACCGATCCTATTAAGTACCTTAAAAGTAATCGAATAGATTTTTTTACAATTTTTTATTTTTAATTGAGCGCATAATTTGAAATTTTACTAATTTTGTGATTTCTTTTTAATTTTCAGAACACTTACACGTCAATTGAGTAGCAGAAGTTTTGTGACTGGAAAACGACTTAAAAAGTAAGTGCTGTAGCTTTTCTTCGATTATATTGGTAATAACGTATTTCTATTTTATCAGTATTTTTGTTTTTTTTTTCCATTAATACCATTAGTTATAGAAAAATTATCCCAATTTTCTTAGTACCTAAGTTTGAAGTTATAAATGTTTAACCTTTAAAAAAAAAATCAAATAAAAGATGTCATCGGTGTAAGAGAGGGTGTTAGTCACATATTAAATAAGCCAGAAAGTTTGAAAATTGTATTGATATGAATGCAAAAGAACGCAGTCAAAAGCTTTTTGTGTGTATAATCGAAGACATGAGAGGGAAAAATGCTTACATAGAAAATAATATAGAGGTTAACTTTCAATAATGAAAATTATATCATTAATACAAATTATTTATTTTATTTCTACCATATACAAATTAAAAAGAATTTTGCAAATAAATTAGACTCTTGAAATGCTTTCATTGTAAACCCCCTGAAATTTCATCTTGAAATTAACAAAACAAAAAAATGTCAAAGCAATTATTTTTGCTATCAAAAAATTAAAATAGGTCACTTAGTGTCGTGATGTTGAGGTTATTGCTCTATATACCAGTGGTCTTTGAACCTTATTGGAAGCCATTATCGTACTCAACTTTTGGTCTGGGAGATGGAAAACCTTAGAAAATGTATTTTGTACAAATTGAATTGTAAATGTAGACTTAGGTATTTTTTATTATCACTACAAATAGACTGTATATCGTGTACACTGTACAATTGTCAAAATCCAATCCATATAGCAAATATTAATTACAAGCACTTCTAATTTTCCATGAAAAATTGATAGAAGCCTATAACTTGTAATCTATCTACAATTTTATGTTACATACTAGCTGATATCCGCTCGCTTGCTGAGAGTATCTCAATTTAATTAGGTGATTAATTGATTCCCTACCTTCACAAATAAATTTAAAAATTAATCTTTTTTGACAGAAAAAAACGATAGACACTTTCAGAATTTAGATCCAAAGTAAGTTAATCAATATCCTTAAAACTAATTCTTTAGGAAGAGATATTAGCTATTTCACAGGTTCTATACGATTTTAAGTATCATAAGGTCTTTTAAGAAAATTTGAAAATCTTTCATAACAAATGTAATTGAAAACCGTTCAGCTATTTAAGTAGAAAAGATAATGGGCTATCCTACAGGAGCCGTACCTTTTTTCGGATAAATGGTATTCCATATGTTAAGATCTGAGGTATCTTTAACAAAACTTCATTAAAGTTCTTCACGTTAAGTAATTGTTAATTATTTAAAAATTTAGTATATTATTTTAAAACGTTCATTTCTAATTGATATCTTCGACAATGATCAATAAAGAAATTAAAATATTTGTTAAAAATTTCATTATTAATTTTATCGGGTGTTAATTGAAATTCATATTTATTTTCCAGTAAACTTTGTGAATTTTTTTATTTAAACTTACATTACTGTGTAAAATTGGTCAGACCTTCTTGAGGATAATTCGTTTAAATGCTATTTCACAAACTTTAACAAAACTTACTGAAAATACTACGAAAATACATGGTTCCTATAGGATCCAATTATTATGCTATGCTAGGGTAGGGTGACCAAACGTACTCTTTTAAGAGTACATGTACCTTACATACCTAATTGGTATAGAATTTTTCGAGTTTTTGTTCTAAATAAGGTCCAACATAACATTTTTATATTTATAAGAAAAGGATAGCAATTAAACAGCCATTACGTACGACGTACAATATCCAGTCGCTCTGACAACGCTTTTTAAATCGGTGATATCTTTTAAGGTATTCATTTTTATGATACGATGTAAAGGGCAATTTTGATCTACATGAAATGCACAACGTATCTAATGTATTAAATTGGATAAGGAATAAACTGCATTGTTTAAAATAGCTTGGTAAATAACCAATAATTTTTTTGTAATGTGTAAAAGATAAAATTGGTTCCTGTGGGTTATCCTTAGGAGATAGACATATACCGTTGCGTACTTTTTTATCAATATTTTTAAGATACACAATTTCGCCGCATATAAGTTTGATCTTTCTCGTAAGGTTTAGCCAGCGTTTGCAATGTAAGTGGACAAAAATATGTTAATTATGACCTCACATTATAATTCTTTGAATTTCCCGACTTTTCTCTACTATAATATGCATTTATTATACCTGCAAACCTTTCTCTTGAATCACTCTATCAATTGCTGAAATTTGCATTAAAATCCATTGTGAAGTTTACAAGATCTAAGGGAGCAGACAGCGGGAGCGACTTTGTTTTTTCTTTGATTTTTTATATTCACTGGTTAATAATGACCAGATCAGTTAAGGCAATATTAAAAATAAATTTAACAATGAAATTCTTACTTTACGCTCAGAAAAGCGGGTAGGGAACACTTAATAAAATTATATTTTCACCATCAGGTTAATGATATTTGCTTATACAATTTAGAATAATTGTAACCAACACTAATAGTCAAAACCCATTGATTTAGATGTTACATTTACTGAAATCTATGTGTACGTTAAGAAACTTCCTAAGTTTTCTCAGTCCTCAACTTTTCCCATTGAATTTTTTTCTGAGAAAGTAAAAATACCATCAATTCACGCTAAGGCTCATAAACCACCGATTTCCATCAGCTGCGATCGACAATGTATAATTATTCCGTTAGCATTTTCGAATCTTCCTCATAGCAGGAAGCGGATGTGTGCGGCACAGCCGGGACTATCTACGTCCAAACCAATAATGCTAGCGAGAAAAATAGCGAGGTTTTGTTAAGTGCCTATTGAATTGTCTCTTCGATTTAATGAAATCGAAGTGTTGCTCATTCTGTTGACTGACTGCTGGTTGGCGGGGAAGTCGTTGAAGTCGAAGACTTAGTGAGTGGCATGCACAAGTAGATGACCTGAAAATTCAGTGAGGCCTTTGAGCGGCGCGCGGAGTTTGAAAAGAGAAATCGAGTAGGGATTTCTCTGTTTGTTTTTGTTATTGTTAGCTATAATAGTAGTAGTGCTAAGTGAAGTAGTAGAAGTCGAAGAAGTGGTAAAAACAAAGAAAAACTGGGACAGAGCAAATGAAAAAGCCGTCTTTTCTCGATCTAATCATGAACGGTCGAAGTGAGAGGGCGTGAGTGGGACGTGTTGGTGCGAGTGGAACGAGGCGATTTTTTTTAGATTTTTGAATTTTGTCGCTTTTTGGTCGGGATAGTGGTGAGTCCCCCTCAGGACGCGTGGCGGGCGGCGAAGTGGGGCCGCTTCTGATCATTTTCGAAACGGCGTTTCGCTGATATTTTGATCTAAGTCGTGGCACAAATCGAACTCGGACCTTACCGACTCTATGGCAGTTCAGATTTGAGAGATTTGCGTTCAGTTTTACATCGACTTCTTGTTTAAGTGGTACACATACACACACACACTTTACAGTGCTCTCAATCTCATTCAACACATCGCGAAAAAGTGCTGATATCCAACGTATAAAAGTGCAGTGATTTTTACTATTTTTTTTTAAATTTAGTGTTTACTTTTTGTATTGGAAATCGACGAAAGTATTAAGTGGATTTGGTCTAATTGAATGATGGTAAGACAAATTTACTTTCTTAATTTTTTCGACGAAAATAATGAATTTTTCATGAGAAACCTAAAAAAATCAACTTCCAATAAATCATTCACTAGGTCAAGGATTAACAACAAAATAAACGGAAAAAATCTAGAAATTTCGTTAAATATGATTATTCTACACAGAGTTTAGAGTTTCTGTATAATTTTTTTGAATTTTATATGAATGGTACAACTTGATTACTTATCAGAGCTAAAATCATAAAAATTTGAACTTCAATCAAAGAATATTGGTTGAGCTATTGAGCTTTTAGCTTTGAGCTTTTTTTTCATTTAGTTCTGCGATATACTAAGAAAATTGTGGTTTCATTTAAAAATTAGAAGCTTTCAAATTTTCCAAATTTTTTTTGGTGGTTCTTAGATAGTTATCGTTAGAGTTGTGAAAAAATTTAAAAATATTTTTATCTATCTTTGATAAATTAATGCTAAACTTCTTGCAAATAAAAATTTGAATTTTTCATTTAATAAATTTAAAATTATTGTACAAAAATAAAGAAAGTTTCTTGAAACCACCCAATAATTCGCGTTTTTTTCAGTAGAAATTATGGCTTATGATCGATTATTAAAACAAAAAATTTTTGCAAACCCAAAAAAAAAACTAAAAAATTAAGATTTTTCATTTTTTAAGCAAAAAACATATTTAAATGTTATAACTTAAAAGAAAAATATTTTATTGCTCATTTATTAAATCTAAAATTTATCTACGTCAAGCTTTTTTCATTAAATAGTATTAAAAATTTCTAAAAACTTCTGAAGCTTAAAAATACAAATTTCTAACGAAATTTGTAGAGTTGTTGAGCCTCAAAAACTGCACTTTGCTTGCGAATACCAATAATGGAAAAATACTAAATACCACCATGCCCTTACCAACCATACTCGTAAAAACCTTCAAGTCACTTAACGTCCACCTCAAAACTTTTTTTTTATCAGTAAGCCTTCAAAGTTGATTGCTCGGCTTCAATGACTTCACCAAACAGATCGACCAGTAAAAAATTGCGGTAATTGTTGACCGACAATAAAGCATTAAAACTTGTAATTTTCGCTTTGTTGTGCCTCCATCCTTTTTTTCCCTTCAACATAACATAAAACATATTTTTTTTCGAGTTTTATTTAATAAAGTGGCTTAAGTGGACGACCCTGACATTTGCGTGAAAGGAATTTTTCATAGAGACACACAATTAGTTTGATTTCGACGCAACTGGTCGTTTCAGTATTGATAATAAATTTTCAAAAAATCCGCCACTTATGATGTTGCGATGAACTAGATTTGAAAAAAAGTCTTTTGAAAGAGCCGACCTTTTGTCTTTTTGTCTTGTCTGGGTGTGGAGAAAGTTTTTTTTTTTCTTTTGTGAAAATTTTCCTCGTAATTCTAGCTTTGGATGAGATTAGTTTGTTGCAATTATAAGATCACTCCCGCGTCGCACATAAATCGCTAATATTAAGAGAAATTGTCGCGTTTGCCCTAAATAAATATCCCGAGGGAAACTAATTTCTATTTCAAAAGATCTACACTAACTATCAAAGAAAACCTCAAAATTTGAACTTGAAAAACTGATAACAAAACTAAATACTTGAAAATTAAACAGATATGAAAAGTATAAAGTGGCAACATTAATAATTTTGGTAAAAGTCGGTTTGGTCGACTGGCATTGAATTCGGTGAATTTATAATAAAATAATTAATTTTATTATGCAATTATTTAAATGAGAAATCGTTTTTGGGAAGTTGAAAAGTTCTTAATATCAAATAAGGCTTCTGACTTCTGAGAGGCTTAAAGTGAAATTTTAATTTGATTGATTGGATTGGAATTAATTTGATTTATTTATAGTCTGTGATTCGATTAGATTTCTGTGAGTTCATGGCCTCATCTCAGGTTGATAACACTGAGAACAAAAACGGCTTTTATAAAGTTAAAAAAAAAGTCTTAAATGGTCCAATTTTGTATGGTTTATTTAAATTTTTCACTTAGTGGCGTAGTGGTTAGATCTACACTTAATGCGTTTGTGATTTTCGCTTCGATTTGCATTCAATCCTAAGATAAGTAGGTAAATAACAGAGATTTTGTATATAATACAGTAGTGATATGACCTTTGATGTTAAAGCTCCCTTAAAGAAAAAATATTGCAAATCTTACACATAGATTCGTTATTTTAAAGCATTTTTTAAAGAGATTGGCTGCTGCTTTCGGGGGATTCTAGGGATTCATCAAGTCAAGTATTCATCAGTAATCAAGTCAAGTATTTTTCAAATACTTGACTTGACTTGAACTTGCAAATTCACTGCTTTGACTTGAAGTTTAAAATTTATCATATGACTTTGGTTTGATTTGATTTCAAATCAAATGTAAGTCAAGTACCTTAAAAAGCAAATTCAAAAACTTAAAAATCACGTAAGGTAGTGAATCTTAGCTTAGTGTAGGATTTTTTTTTTAAATAAAAAAAAAATGTTAAATTGTATTTATAAGTATTTGTTGTTCATTCAAGGGGGTTCATTTTATGATGTGCCGTCAGAACTTGTTTTTTTCATTTATAAATTTCTTAATGTTTACGCATGTTATAATGCTATAGAAACATGATTGTAATAGTTACAAGTATCATTAAGGCCATTTGGATTATCCGATCACTCTAAAAATCAGGAGAGGGGCTATTATCATCCTTATGGGAGTCAGCCAATTTGAAAACCCCCAAATAGTTATTAGCTGCAAAGAGGTGCAAGCACCAAATAACAAATAGTCGGACAGATTTGAAAAACAAATTTTTAGTGTTGGGGAGAGTTAAATTTTTGAAAATATTGTTAGAAAAAAACTTTTTTTTTGTCTAATTTATAGCATGTTAATTCAAATCTCATTTAATCCGAGTCAATGCCAATTACAAATTCAAGAATTTTGTGATTTTTTCCGAAAACCCTGACCAGCTCTAACACTTGTGATGGCATTCACCGACAAAGTTCTCAAAAATCTCATTCAAATCGGGTTCGGCACGACACCAACAACACCGATTCAATCAAACGATTATGTAATAAAACTTTTTTTCTACGTTCGTGACAATTAGAAATTCTTTCCAATTTCTCAATTAGTTGTTTAAACACTTCAACACAATCACAGCAATCAGAAAAAAAATCTTACCAGTTGCATGTTGCAATAATGATAACGAAAAAACTTCAGCTAAATGTTACATGTAGTTGCCCTAAGTAGTTTTTTTTTTGTAGAAAAAAAAATATCGTGCCTCATTACTTTGGTGAGAGATTTGTAAAAATTTCTTTTTTCTTCAATTACGCAAGTTTTGCTTTAATGTTTTTATCATTGGATTGAGGCAACTGAATTTAAATTCAAAAATTAATGACCATTCATTTTCGTAGTTTTATAATGATAATTTCCTGGTTTCAACCAAAAATTTCTTGAAACAAGCTTGTATAAGACTTTTAAAGAAAAATTACTAATTACAATTGTTATCTTCGAGTCAATTAAGTTGACTTTAAATTTTCAAAAGTTCATTATACTTTGCTAAAAGTCGATTGACTGATTAGGAAATCGAGCAAATGATATGCATAAGTATGAAGAAATCTGCATAATGAGTTGAAATAACAACAAGCAAATAAAACCTCAACACCGAACAAGAAATTGTCGGAATTGAATTATCAAAGTACCAAAGCAGAACCTATTTGAATGAGATAACTATTTTCGGTCGTAGTTTTGTAATGTTTTAATTAAATCGGACGAATTGGCTTCCGGATTTGGAACAACATGTTTTTTAAGAAACAATCACTTTTTCGGATTCGATTGGAAAAACTCATTAGAAAAACTGTAGCAAAACATGCTGGTAATTAGCATAGAAACATTTAATTCAATTGCATAACTTGAAAAGACGATTCAACTTCTTTACAAGTGATTACATCAATATTTACGATTGAATTCGATTGCTAAATTCATAGTAAACGTTTTGAAAGAAAAGATAAATTATCATAATTTTATAATAAATAAATGCCTACATTCATTTTACTTTTATAATAATTTAAATATTTTTACTTTTTCAAGTAATAATTGAATGTTTAAATTTTTTTCGGTTGTGATTTGAAGGTTTTTTTCATTTTATTTTTTTTTTATTTTTCGATTAGATAAGTCATCAAGTTTGAATTTGGGCAACACGTGCTCACATAATCACAATATTTTTCGAGTAATTTTATGAATTATTCAAAGCGATTCTATTAATGGCTTGGTTCTGCTTAATCAATTTTTCTACTTCGGCTTGTGGTTTGTCAAAAAAAAAAATTCATCAATTTGCTTCAATATAATTAAACATATAAAATTTACTTGCTATGACTAATCAATTGGTGAGACCAATTTGAAATATTTGAAATCGGTTACCTGAAGCGGTTTGTGCTTGAAACGCCCTTCAATACCTCAATACTTGATGAGTTATGCCTCCCATTTCCTTCTAATTACCATTCAATTTCATACATTTCCGTAAGACAATTTCACAATGTACGTATTTATAGATAATAGCCACAATAATTTGAGTCTTGCCTGTCGTGTCAGGCTGAAATTCTAAATTCTATAGAAATCAGAACAAGGTTAGATACGATATTATATCATTAATTACTATTTATACAAAGTAAATATTGGATGCATTTACGATTGCACGTTAATGTTTAAAATTTTTTGGAAGACTCATTTACAATTTCCGTGTTTTTATCAGAGCATCAAAACGTATCGAAAGAATTCCATAACAAGATAATGTTGAAAGTATATAAGAAGTATTATCATTAATTCTAAAAATATTAAGATCAAACTTTGGAATCAATTATATAAGGAATACAAATATTTTTTTCCATTTCGGAAAACATTTAATATAATTTTTTTTTATATAATTTTAGTTCAAAATAATCCCATTTTATACAAAAAGTTTCCAAAGTATTCTGACTGAGTTTAAATATCTCAACTAAGTATTACGAAAGATTCACAAATTGACTTATTTTTTAAAGACCGTAAATTAAATTTAGCTAAAAATGAACTCAAACTCATAATACTTGATAATATTAAAAGATCAAGGGAAGTCAAGCATTAACTTTGCAAATTATTTTATTTTAAAGTTAATACGATAGGCTAAATTCATTCCAAAAAATGACCATTTTTAATTAGGTACTACCAGTTTTATATTATACATACTATCTTTTTGTTTCGATGGAATTTAAGAACCATTATCTTACTCATTTTTTTTGGTTGTTTTAAGCCGCTTTAACAGCGATGATCATATCACGACTGTCTAAACACAGAAAATTTCTGTTGGTCAATTTTAATCTTAGTTCTAGGATCTTAAGTCTAGGATTCAACGGGGATCGAACCCGTACCACTTGACGCATGCAGTTGAGAGAACTACCTACTGCTCTTACCACTGCGCCAATAGGTGGCCCACTCTTTTCTTGATATGAAAGTTAGCTGAAAATTTTCACATTTTAAATTAACTAATCGATTAATTGATTTATCCAAAATAATAAAAGTGATTTATTCACTATTATATGGGCTCACCAAAATATGGCGCTGGATTCATATTAAATGTGACCTTATAGTGGCAAGTATGTTTTCAGTGTATTTTAGCGCCACTTGGTGTGTTAAAATTCCACGTGAAAGTCTGATCCATCCTCTTTCCGCCACAAGAACCCAAAAATATAACTAACAATATTACAGTACAATTCAAATAGCAGTGCAAGTTTGACAGATGAAGAAAACCATTTTTTTGCGTATGAGCCCTTGTAGGGTGACGCAATGCTTTTCCCGATACGAAAGAAAAATTCCTAGCTTTGAAGGCTTTTTTACTACGCTATTGGTTCTTAAAGCTACCCGATATATTTAAATTTGGAATACGTTTAATCATATGATACTTCATGTTTACTTTCTCATTAAGTCCATCAGAAATGAACTTTATTTTTTTAAACGAATATAATTTAGTGTCGCTGGTATCCAGAACGGTCTCTAGGGTTTTTAGCACTATAGCAAAAAAAATTCTGCATCCTCAGTAAACAAGGAGACACTTAGCAGCCCGCTACGTACTGTGAGGTTATCGAACTGCGTAGTGCTAGAGCATAGTTTCCTATTGTCTAAGACAGCTAAGTTAAAATAAACAACCCTTCGCATTTAATTACCTTATGACTCTTCTGCCTAATTTTTACTAAGCTTATGATTTTAAACCCCAAATTAAAAAAAATCCTCAATTTTGCACCCATCAACAATTTGCGCCCTTGGCGGCCACCAAGATTACCTTAATGGACGAGCTGGCCCTGCCAGTAGTGTTGTGGTGTGACAAATTTGAAACAAAAGTTTTTAGGAGCTTGGTTTCCAAAGGAATTCTCTGATTCACTTAATTTTCAATCTACTTGATTTGAATTTCAAGCAACAAGAGTTAGTTATGCAAGGTATATTTTAATCGTATGTCATTTTGTGTGCTACTAAATTGCTACGGAAAAAAACGTTTTAATATTTTTAATCAAGCACATGTATATGTAGATATTTCACATCAAAAGTTTGCATCAGAGTCTGTAACTTATATCAATAAAATCTAGGAAATCTTTGGATACCGATGAAGTGTTTTAAAATGAAATTATATAAAGGTACCACAATCCAAAATAATGAGACAGCTGGTAGATGCCCCATGGTATGTTACTAACGAGACTCTCCGTAAGGACCTACACATCCTATCAGTGACTGATACTATTTTTTCCCCACTACTAATCACTTTGAAAAGCTGCGCCATTTCTTTTTTTTTTTTCCTTTTACGGGTCCCAGGATATTCCTTCCTTATATCACTGCCACCAAGGAGGTCTATTGTGATGTGACCCTCTGTTTTTACTAGGGAAGCTCCAGGATTTTAAAGAAAGCCAGCACCTACCGTTGCTATCTCGCTAGGCGTCATGTACATCTTTCCGAGATGCTGCAGTCAAAGCCGCGCCAACCCTCGAACTCATTAATACCGGCACTTTTAAAACTCCAAGGTGATAAACGGCTAAAATGAGAGCAATCTCCATCATTCCAAGCCATCGCCATTATATTGGATTATATAGGACTCAGATCCTGATGGCCAATTTAATGCCAATTTAATTCAATTGATTGCATGAATTAAAAAATTTGTTAAGGTTGAAAAGTAGAAAACAGAAACAACTATATTAACTAATAATTAGATATTAATACATAAATAATAAAAAAAGTAGAAAATTATAATAACAGACAAAATTTTCGATAACAAGTGTTTTCCTAGCTCGAAAAATATACCGTACATGCTGTAGATTTGTTGAAATGTTGTAAATTTAAAAAAAATTATGTAGACTTCTCGTTTCATCTCGTATTAAATACCTACATTTGGATTCAAGTAGACAATGCTTTTATCCATAATCTTAAGGTCATGAGCATAATCTTACATATAAACATCAAAATTATTAACCTCTCTGTAGCAATTTAAAAAGAATATTTATTTTATTAATAGCTGAAGTTTTAAAAAGAAAAAACTTAACGAAACAAGTGATTTTGAGAGTGAAATTTTCTTGCAACTTTTCCATTCTTCGAACAACTCACGAAGCAAGGCAACAGACATCCATTAGGATCATCTAAATTCAATTTTAGAGAGAAAAGTGAAACATTTTCTCTTACACATCTATCCGTTAAATTGATTGAATTTAAGATTTTCAATTGAATTAAGGTCAATTCTAATTACATTGTGTGCATGTTTGCGATCCATTGCCATTTGCCAGGAAATACGGTGCTCGTTTTTACAACAAAATCACCATAAATATATACCGATATGCTTACTGTGGAACAGATACCGTTCGACTAGAAGACTTACAATCAGTCGTGCATACGCTAATATTTCAAATATCTAAAATTCCTGCATTAATATATCGCTTAATCGAAACTATCTCGATAAAATAAAAAATAAACTCCAACAAATCGAATCGAACATTTCGAGTCGAGAGCTTACATATATTATACAATACTTTAGTACTTTCATTGCTTTAATAAAAATGAAAATTTCTTTGAGGATTTTATGTAATCGAGTGGTTGAGACGGCAAGTTTTTGATGTAATCGATATAGTTGGAAAGGTTTTATTTTTATATCATATCATTAATGTAATAAGAATAAAAGTTAAATGATATGGTCTGTGTTTGATACAAGAAGGAAACGAGACAAAAACGAGCAAGTTTTAATTGAATGAAGGCCATATTGAGTTACTATGCAGCTATTCGTTTCGACTGATTAAATGAAAGGTTTTTGAAACTTGAACAAACCCAAAATTCTCTCATCATAACTTTTAATTTATCGTAGCAAAGTTCAACTTCCTCAATAATTCTTAATAAATAATTGAATTAAAGGGGAAAAATTATATGCAAGACTAATAAATCAGGGTAATAAAACAGTAATAATTCCACCACTTTGGTCTTTTCGCATGTGAAAGTCCGCATGTTTTGGTCTCCCATTCATATTCGCATTCATATCACACCATAAATTATTAACAATAACGTCTATTATGCCGACGAGAGAGAACTCACCTAGTTTCCGTCCATTTATGCCTTCACTTAGGCGTGAAAATTTGCGATTTTCGATTACAAAAAAAATCGATTTGAAACTTACGATCAGAAATTGTAAGTGAAAAAATCGGATTAAATGAAATCAAAGAGGAAAAAAAGAGGACACGCCATATTGTGTGGCAGCACATGGAACAGCTGTTGAATTGTTTTATTACGGGCCGAATTTTTTCGATTTAAATTATCGGTGTAAGTGGCTCGTTAAAATGAAACGGCCGAAACAACGCGACGAATGCGTTAATCGGCTTGATTTGTTCGGTCCAAATGACGAAAATTCAAATTAACTTTTTATGGGGAATAATAAAGTGAGTTTACTCGAGAATTTTTTTTAGAGAGATAACGATTTTTTTACTTATTTACTCGTTGGTGTTTAACGTCTTCTTAATATCTGACACACTAACATACATCTACACTTACATACAACTTGCCACGATCGTTAAACGACGAGAAGATTTTGATTTTCATTTAAAAGTTCTTACGAGTTAATTTCTCAAAACAATAAGAAAATAATTTTTCATTAAAATCTTCTTCAATTTAAGACAGTTTTAAGTAATTCATTTTAAAAATAACATTTTAAAAAAATGATAATATTCTATACTATTTTTTTGTGTTTGGAGTCGCTTTAACATCTAAGGTCATATCACGACTATCTAAACACAGAGAATTTCTGTTGGTCAATTATATCTTAGGTCTAGGATCTTAAGTCTATGATTCAACGGAGATCGAACCCAGAACCACTTGACGCATGAAGCGGAGGGAGCAATTGCTCTAACCACAGCGCCAATAGATGGTTCATTCTGTACTATTATTTTTACCAAAAAGTAACAATTTAACTTTACAAAAGCATGTTACATGCCCACCTTAGTAGTCTGTAAGTCATGTCTCTTCCTTATTTTTATAAATCCGTTTAGCTTAAAAACTTGCAAAAAGTCAGTGGTGTAGCGTGGATTTATCTCGTCCTCCTGTTTTTACAGTTTTAAAAAATTTGCTGCGACGCGTCACAGAACTTTCTTTTACATAAATTCTGCTGTTGGTTCAAAAACAAATAAAACTAATAATCTATACTATAATAAAAATGTAACGGAACCATGGTTGGACATTGAGTATTTAAAAAAAAATCTTATTTTCATAGTCATATTTATCGATATAAAGGTCAAATTTAGTGTTGTTAAAATTATTGTCTGTCTGTTACCACATCGAGCAAAAACCACTTGACAGATTTTAATGAAATTTGGTGTGATGATAACTGGTAATTTGGATCAATTTCTGGAATACTTTTTCCTACCGGAAAATGTCTAATTTCCAAGGAAAAATAGAAAAACATCGTGAAAAAATCACGCTGAAATTACAGATTTTTAGTTGATAATGATATTTATAGTAATGACTTATAAAATAATTGGCTTACATAAATATGAAAACCTTCTATTCAAAAATCTGTAAATGACTAAATTCTTTGTCAAAATAAAAAGTCTTTTTTTTTTATTTGAATGAATTTTTCTCATTCATAATTATTTCTTAACCGGTCTGGACGTATGGAATACAACTTTGGGGAACTGCCAGTAGCCCTATTATTGAAACAATGCTAAGGTTTCAGTCTAAAACACTTTGTCTCATCGTTGATGCCCCTTGGTATATCATAAACTACGACATCCATAAAGCTCTAGGCATTGCGATGGTTAAAGAAGAGACTTTCAGATTCAGCCTTATATTGGAGACAGATTAAGCCAACTTCTTGCCACCCCTGTATATATACCACTTGGAACTAAAGTCTTCTCCTCCAACCTCCCCTCAAGGATACTATCTTAAGAAGCAGTTTTTTACATTGTTCTTTCAAAAAAATTAGCTGGAAACCAAAAGCTTCAACAAACTTTTTAAAAATTAAGTTTTTTTTTGAGTGACTTCAATGCAAGAACAACTCAAAACCCAAATGAGACCGTATGAGTCATTTTGATGTTTTTTAAATTTTAAATTTTAAATATTTATTTTTTTAAGTTTTCCATAATAAAGTGATATCTCGTTAATTTCCATAAAATTTAACAGATGTTCAAATTAAAAAAAATGTTACCTTTCATCAATATGTCAACTGGTTATCTAATTTAAAAGGAATTAAAATTTCCTTTCAATCTATAGTGTCCAAATAGAAACTTAAGTAAGTTTCTAATTGATTTTTTCCTTTGTTCAACTTTTGGCAACTGCTGCTTTTGTTTTATTGTTTCATTAGACCAACAAGTTCTCGTTAATGTAGATAAGAATCAAACTGACCAAAATTCGTTCAAACGTTTAAAAGAGCGCTCCTTTCTAAACCAGTTGTGCTACACTTTTTTCTCAACGTTTTGTCACCGCCTTTCCTCCTCACACCACCCAATATTTTACCAGTTAGCTCCAATTGCAAAATCGACATCTTACTTTTAAAAATGTCCTCTAAACAAAAATTAAATAACAGTCAAATATTAAGAATATAGCAAGAAAAAAATCGCCTTCAAGCTGTGCAATTCTACGTGTTAATTTGTTTGAAAATTTGGGCAATAAATTAGAGAAAAAATATTTAATTAATTAGTTGTTTCCATAATAATTAAGTCTACGTTTGATCCAGTTTAAAACAATTTTTTTGAAGTTAAATGACGAGGCGAAGAGAAATTCTCTATGTATATTGACTAGCTGAAATGGATTTGGTTCGCATTTGATTTGCAAATTGCGAATCATTCGCCATATAGACGCTTTCACATTTATTGGAATTGTTCAAGCGTAAGTGAAACACGAAGAACACTTTTTTTCGTGTTATTTCGCGAAAACTAGCGCAATTATTAAGTGGAAAAAGCGCGTTTGAAACTTGCAAATACACACGGTGTTCGTTAGGAAAAAGAAGCAAACCCATATAGGAAAAATTTATTTCCCGGAAATAAAAAAAAGGAAAGAAAATTATTTCAAAGCCAATCAAATCGATTTAAATCTAATAACTCCTTGAGTTTTAAATAGTTATTAAATTGAAAGGTGTGGCATTTATTGGTTCATAAATCAAAAAATATATTTTCAATTATTTACCTCCCTCCTTTTCTCATTGTCTTTAGAACGTTTACAATTTAAATTTAAACTTGAGAATGACAATTATAATAAAAATCGCTCTGAGCTGCAAATATTTAAAATGCTTGTTGAAAAAAGGTCGATTAGATGCAGCTCTTCTTAAGCTATACAGTGGCACATTATTACTAATTCCCTTTGCTTACCGCACGAATAACGGAAATAATTTTCGTATTGCATGCAAATAAGGGTGTTTACCCATCTATTTATACGAAAATTATCATATCGGCAAGTGTTATGTAGCCAGAGGGTGGCTGCGGGGAAGATGAAGCCCAGAGATGTGACGCTGCCGCAAAATGGGATAAAGAAGACGACGTGTGCAGAGCAAATCCGCTGAATTTCAGATTTATACATTATGTTCAAACGTCTTATGTGTTTGGTATGTGCTCTTACATTTGCCGAATCGAAAGGGAAGAGAAAGATTAACATGTTTATTTCGGAAAGACAAACGTCTGTTCGCTCCCGTTTCCCGTTTCCTGTTGTCAAGCCTCGTCGGTCCCTTTTTCGTCCCTTTTATGCGGTTTCAACAAGGAAATTTCGCTAAACATTACGTACGAGTATCAAGATATTTTAGTGAATGTCAAATCTTGAAATGTCATCCTCTAATAGGGTTTTAAGACATATTAAGGAAAATAAGTTATTGTCTTTTGAAAATGTATTTTCCAAAACCAATCAACCTTCGGTAAACTGTAGATATCATAAAAGCAGTTCTTAAAAACATTGAAAATCTTAGATATAATTATAAGGTTCATTATAAGTTAGCTTCAAATACCTATATATTATAAAAACTACCTAAATGGAAACTAAACCAGTGAAGATAGAACCATAGAATTTGAAAATATGATTTCTTAAAGCGCTTTGACTTGCAGCAAGGAAAGATTTTTATTTTTATTTTTTTTTTTAATATTTTTTTAAACATTAAGCTTTCCCCAATTTTCATGTTTGTAAATATAAATTTACCTGCCAGTATTAAAAATTTCTGGTTTAATTGTTTCTTAATTCATGCATTTAAGGGTTAAATTTTTTAACCTTTGCTGACTGTACTTTTGTACTATGCAAACCTTATCTAAAAACAGCGTTAAAATCAAATTATCAAAATAATTTAATTGTTTTAAGCAATTATCAGGTGAAAAGACCAGTTTTTTATTTTGACAATTTATAAAATTTAAAAAAAAATTAAATTATTTTTTTTAATTTGATTTTTTTTAAATTAAATTTTAATTGATAATTCTAATAACTTATAACAAAAATTTAAACATTTGCCTATCTGAATATTTGACACCTGAAATTTTGTATTCTTAAATTTATATTCAAATTATATTTTTATTGTATTTGGAATCACAATTTTCAAGGTATTAAATTTTTTATAGTGTTTATTTATGTATTATTATTGTAAAACTTTTTAATTTAATTTTTATAAATTGTCTGTTTTGTTAGATACCTGATGAAGTCGGAATAACACCGACGAAACGTAGTGTAAAAAGAAAATAAATTGTTAAAATAAAAACTGGTTTTTTCACCTGATATTGGCTTAGAATATTAAACTATGAAGACCTGAAAATTAGTATTTTAATTAAATTCATTTATTCAATAAACTTCTGTTTTGGTTCAGCAATTATTTTTCTACTGTTTAATTTTTTTATTTTTTTTATTTTTCTTCGAGCCTTCGAAATTTTTTTTGACTTTGTGTCGATAATGCAGTGTGCAACCGATTGCCTGATTGTTGATAACAAAAGAACGTCAACAACGAAGTGTTAATTTAGACAGTCAAATCGGTTCCCAGTTTTTCCTTAATTTTCCTGAATTTACGTCAGATCAAGTAAAAGTAATTGTTGTAATGTGTTCATAAATGTTAAACAAAGGTCTTTACCAAAAAAAATTGGTGTACTTTGAACCTTTTTGATTTATGTTCTTGTGACAAAAGTTGATGAAGCCATTAGAAGTTGGTAAGGACTTCATGTTGGTAAAATTTGATTTTTTCATGGTTTTCAAGCTGTTATTTAAGACTGATACCTTTAATTTTATTTGCATATTTATTTGTTTAGACTTAATTGTCTTGGTTTCGTTTATATTTAAAAAAAATGGTGCAAAATTATTGTAATATTATGACAGAAGCAAAGGTATTAAATAGGATCTTTAACAAGACAAAAAAAGGAACTAATATAAGAAGATAAATTGTTTGTATAGATCAAAGATAGACATTATAGGGCTATTTTAGAGTTGAGCATTTTAGCATTCAAATAAAATTAGATAGTTATCTGCAAATTCCATGCTTAACTTAATATCATTTATGAATAATAACATTGGGCTTGAGTTATACTTAAGTTTAAGTCAATTAGCTTGAAAATCAAGTCAAGTAGGGAATTCTTAGACAAACACGCTGGATATTTAGACACTGAAGATACAAACTTGAAATTTGAAAGTGTTACTTACGAGAGGAGTATAATTTCCAATAAGGAAAGATTTCTTGAAATTTCACCCTTAAATGGCTGAAATCGGGAGTTGAAAGTGTTGCGTTCTTTGAGTTTTTTTTCTAAATTATCAACTTGTTCAAATTATTATTTTGAAATTACGAATTTAAATGAAAGTTTCAAAAACCTTTGACTTTCAAGTTTCTTAATAGGTTAATGTAAGAGTCCAAAAAAGCATTAAAAATCTTAAGAAAATCGCAAATAAAATGTTCTAACGGAATCAATTCTCAATAAAAGTTATTTTATTTCCACTAAATTAATTTATGATTTTATTTCAACATACAATTTATACTTATTTATTTCATCTTTCCCTTTTTGTAATGAAATTTATAATAACTATCCTGGTGTTTGCAGTAACATAGCTTTTAGTATCGCTTTCCGAAGACGCGGATTTCTTTTCTTAAGCCTGAACTGTGCTTATCTATTTGTTTTATTCCATATGAAAGAAGTCACGGGTAGTCAACAGATGGCTTATAAGATTTTGTTTTCAAATATTTTTATTATTAAATGGTTAATGCAAGTTATTAATAATTCATTACACATGTATATTCGATTAGTTCAAAACTTTTAAAGAACGAAACTTGCTAACTTGCATCTCCTTTGATTTGATGGGTCTCTTAGGGATCTTTAATGTTTATTTGAGTTTCATCAAAAGACCATCTGAATCCTGAATCTGACATCTAGATAAATTTCGAATTATTGATATTGATATCCCAAAAAAGCTAAGCTTGTCTTGTTTACTATAAGATCCATTTATTTTGAAAATGATATAAGTCCATTTATATAGTTTTGTATTTGCATTTGTATTCAAATTAGATTAACTATGTATATCAATAAAACTTTAATATTTTTGATGTTTTCTTGGGAACTCTAAAATAAACAAAACGCTTGTACCATATAAAAAAATTGATTTATTGTTGTGATATTAAGTTTTGATATTTTCGCGATACGTTGTTCTTCTTCATTAATTGAAATATAAAATCCATACTAATGAAAATAAAGTTTTCATCTCTATCACACGTTAAATTTCTATTTCGACATCGACAGTGTCTTGACTGTCTTTCATTAGGCATTCCTACGTTATAGAATTCATCGAACTATTACCAATAATAATTTATTTTATTGCAATACTTTGTACATACAATGAGTTATAGATTATATTTTTGTCTGATGTACCAGTTTTCCATAACCACCAGTCAGTACATTTGGGGTATTTAAAATTGTTAGTTTCGTATCTACACATACAATAAAAGTAAAGTACCACCTATTGGCGCAGTGGTTAGAGGCAGTAGTTCTCTCCGCTTCATGCGTCAAGTGGTACGGGTTAGATTCCCGTTGAATCCTAGACTTAAGATCTTAGACCTAAGACTAAAATTTACCAACAGAAATTTTCTGTGTTTAGACAGTCGTAATATGATCTTAGATGTTAAAGCGACTTAAAACACCAAAAAAAATTAATAAATAAATAAAAGTAAACGCTAAGATTCGATTCTGGTTTTAAAAGATCGTTAATCCGGCTTTGATGTAAAAGTTGCTACGATATTCAAGTAATTTCAATCTGGTTAATACACCGAGTATTTTAGTTAATTTTTATTAACAGTTGAAAGTGGTTCTAATGAACCTGAAAGGATTGAAATATTTCTATCGTTGTAAAAGAAAAATATGTAAGGAATCGTTAAGGTACTTAAGGTATTTAGCAAGTATTATTTTGTACTTACCAACTTTCGTTTTAGACATTTCCACTGTAATTGCTGTTTTCGAAAATCACTTACATTTTTTTTAAATATTTGTTGAGATAATATAATTTCTTATATTTTAAACTAACTTTTTGTTGTTTATTCAAATATTTACTTACTTTCAATCTTTAATATCGAAGATAAATCTTTAAGTAATTTATGATGATGAAATCTTTGAAAGTTGAAAGATCCAAAACGCATAAGTCTCGGCGTATTAAGATCGATGAGATGCATGTGATTAATCGAATATAAAAGCGACCATATATATACTTAAGTCGTTAATTAACGCCAGAATTATGAAGAAATGTCTAGTTATTAATATAATATTTTCCAAATGGAACGATTGACTTGTTTTGGAATCATATTATCTTCAAATCAAACGAGATTTGAGAGCAAATCGAGGCCAGCACGGTAGATATTATCACCAACAATGATCACAATTTTTTGATTGACATGGTGCAATGGAAATTTTTGATCTAAGTCAAATTTTTAACGAAAGCATTTCTAGTTGTTCAAGGTCTTAGATTTCATGATCAAAACTTATGAATGCAGATGTTTCCTGTTTGTTTAATTCACCTAAATTCAAATGAGAAAAATATGAAAAATTAACGCCATAAAACTGGAATGTTCAACATAATAAATGCTCGCTTTGTATCTTGGCAAGAAAACGAACGCTCGTTTTGTTAATTCCAAATTTCGTGTGTAATTAGTTTACACTAATTACAATTGCAATTGGTAATAAGAGAGAAAATTTTGCTCGATGTACAGCCAGTGAAACTCTAAAAAAAAATTAATGTACCGAGCCATAAACAGGCAACAATAAAGAAAAATTACATCGGCTTGCATATTATATGCAGTTTAAATTTAAATTTGTGTGTCTGAAAGATAAAAATTTACAACTATAAACTAAACGATAATTTGTACTTTTTCGTTCTTTCGTTTTTGCAGTTACTTATACGATTTATACATGCGTCAATGAAATTGTAAGACTTGTAATGTGAACAAATTATTTAAATCTATTAATAATTTACATGTATCTAGCCTTGAATTTCACCAATTTTAATTTGGTTGCCTCAATAATTTATTCAATTTTCGTTTTTTTTCGAAAATTTACAAAAAAACATTGTGTACACCTTGACTTTTTCCTTGTGTATTCAATAAAAATATTCAACATTTCGAGTTGACTCATTTTGTAATTTAATGCGTTTAAAATTTAAAAGGAAATGCCATTTTTAAATTAAGTGCAAGTAAAATATTACATTGGAAGCCCCTAGATTTGCTTAAAACTTGTGACATAGATTTGCATATAAGTAGAGCTTTTCGAAGATGTTAGTTATTTATCAAAGTTGAATGAAAATTTTCATTATTCAAGATACCAACGACAAACGATGATTTATCCTTTTCAACGAAAAAAAAAATAACCAAACAAACAAAATGAAAATATCAAATTTCCTCGGTTTTTTTGTTCCATATGTGACATTTGATTGAACCAATAGCAACGGGTGAATCGAACCTATCTGAATAATTTATGAAACAATCAAAAGCCTCGAGTCGATTATGAAAAAAAAAAACATATTTCGAAAGATTTATTTGAATTATTCAAATTCAAGTAGGAAAAATGTTTTCACGATTTGTTACCGCGATGACAGCAACGGGTCAATGTTAATTCAATATTCGTGATCCAATTTGCTTTTCGACGCGTCTTAACGAGCGAAGAGTTTTACAATTCAAATGTATATCGTTATGAGAGATGAAGCAATTGAGACGATGGCCAACAGTAACAGTAGCAAACGAAAAAGAGAAGAAAAAACGTTTTTCACGTTTTATGATTTAGAAATTGTATAACTTGATTGATTGAAGTTCAAGTCGGGTTCAAAATTTAAAAAAAAATTTAAGGTTTTTTTATTTGATTGTAGGACTTTGTAAGTTCATATGTACTGAAGTTATAGACGTACAGAAGTTAGAGGTATAGCTGTAATATTTTCATCATTAATATTACTAAAGTTATACCTAGTTATATAAGTTTCATTTTGTATACCATTACTTTTGATAGCACAAACTATTTCTCATTTTTTGCAAAGAATAAACACAGAAAATGAAAATGTTCAATGTTAAAATATTTATATTAAACTGCTTTATTTAAATGGAAAATTAAAAATTGGATTGTGATAAATCTTAATATTGATATTTACACCTTATTTTGGCGTCAATAGTTTTGTTTTAATATCAATTTTGGGGCACCATACGATTTTTTTTTAACAATTTAGTGTGTACTATTATTAGATCTGTTAGAAAAGAGGTTTAATTAGTTAGAGGTTAGAAAGAGAGAGAGAGAGAGAGAGAGAGAGAGAGAGAGAGAGAGAGAAAGTTTTCATTACAAACATTCTGTTTATTCAATTTTGATACTGTCATTTTATTCTATCGCGTTGTGTATACGCCACTGTCTTGTTCCACTTTCGAGCATTAGAATATTTTATTCCTTTTCTTTTTCTCTATACGTCGTATCTATGTTCTCTCTTGTGTAACGAAATGAAGCGTCTTTGTAATTTTACTCTGAATTCTCGTCCATTTAACAATTATGGAACCTCCACCTAAGGAATTTTATTTCTAAAACGTAATGTTTTGTAAGATCAAACAAGAAAAAGAAAACAACGATCTTTTTATCAAGCGGGTTCTTAATGAACCTTTTGCTAATGTGGTGGATTTTTTGGATTTTAATTATTTTTTTTCTTGCACTTGATATGTTCTTTATACTCATCAATTCGGAAAAAAGTTCCTTGAAATTTTATGTCGCCAAATAAAATTTTTGTAAGAAATCCTAAATTAGTTTTATTTATTTCCTAGATACTTGATCTCTACACGGAAAAAATGTGTTGTAGATTTAACAACATTCCTTGTTAATTTTACAACATTAACTAGTATTATATAGGATGGCACCACGTGTGGTAACGTTTACCAGTTAAGCGTAATTAAAAAACTGTAGTATTATTTACAACACGAACTAATAAAAATGACTTCATGATAATCCTAATGTAGTTGAATTTTTGACATTTGTATTTTTTTGTCAAAATTATTGGTTATGATGTACGCGCCGCATGCGCACCATTAAAAATCTTAAAAATATAACTATAGCAAAAGGTAAAGATGGCTCTAATGTTTTTTCTCAGCCGTTTTACAAGATTTTACAACATAATGGGGTAAATAGTACATTGTATCTAGTATTTTATACATCAAAATTGGTAACGATTACAAATTTGTTAAAATTCGTGGCGTAGCAGAAACTCCAAAATTTGTTAATTGTACAACACTCAGCAGTTGTAACAGCTACATATATTTACTACACTATGGTAGTAAAAAATACTATACGTTGGAGCTGAATACAACACAGTGTGTTATCTAATGTTACATTTGTGGTTATAGTGAACACAAAGTGCAGTAAAAATATTACTAGTTTAGTGTTGTAAATTTTACACCACTATTTTTTTCCGTGTACAATAAGCAAACACTACCCCAAAGTTCCAATTGATGAAACCTTTATAAATAGCTTTTTGATGGAGTTTTTATAGTATCCGGGTTTGTTTGACTCTCGTTAACCTAACAAGCTATAAAAACTTTCAAGATTGTCTTAGCTGCTTAAAAACTTAAAAATGCATTTCAAAATTTTTTTTCTAAATTCTAATCAACATCTTCAGTTATTAAAATTTAATTTTATATTTTAAACGTATTTTTAAAAAAATCGGAAAAATGTCATTTTCGACAACAGCAGACATTAAATTTACACCCTCAATGGCATCACCATGTGTGTCTGGAGTTCAAATCCTCTACTATCTAAAGATAGTACCATCACTCACAATTTGTTAGTTAAGAGAGAAATAATTTGATTCAAAAATTGCCTTGGATCACAGAAACTTCTAGCTCAGATTAAGCAGTCAACATTTTCATAGTAAATTTAGAAATGCAAATGTAAAAATCAGTGGCGCACAAGAGAGTGTAAGTTGTACACATTTATAATTTAATGCCCATTAAATAAGACGACACGTTTAAAAATCTGTTTGTTTGTATAAGCACCTATCCTTGTTCACGAGGATTGAACAGCTAACACAAATTTGGAACTTTGTTTACTTATAGCATAAGTCTCAAGCCTCAACCAGAAAGAATACGATAGAAAAAGGTTAAATATTAAAACAATGAAATTTCAATGTTCAAGTACCTATCTGTATATCATAAATATAAATTATTATTTCTCTGTTTGTTTAAAAGCCATTGTTGCCAATTCTTTACAGCGTTGTCTTGATAAAAATTTGTAGCAAAAATAGTTTTTTAGATCTAAAAATCAAAAAAATGAGCGCATTTATTAATTATATATTTTTTTTTGTTTTAGGTAAGCCTCAGTCAAACTTAAGATAATTATGTATAGCAAATAGTTGGTAAGTTTTTAAATTAAAACTCTCTTAATTTTTATTGATCGAATCGAGATATTTGGTTGCCCAATTAGCCTTGATAGTGCAGCAAATTTCTTCCGTTCTCGATTTTTTTCGCTTTCCGTAAGTCCGGCGATAAGAAATGACAAAAAATTCAAGCCATTTCATTAGTTCGTATTTTGATTCCGGTTAGAAAAGTATTTGATTGCATTCATTTACAATCAATCGCGTTGAGTCATCAATTTAAAAACAAATCGAACTTCCCGATCGAGAGATTTTATTATTAGCTTAAGTCCCACATTGACCTTTTTCTTTCTTAATGAAATGCAACTGTAAACCAAGAAGTTAGAAATATGTAAATTTTTATACTTTCAAGTGATATTAATAATATCGTTAATGAAGTGGAAAAAATAGACGAGAAAATTGACTCGGGTTGGTTGGATTGGATTGATGGAGAACTTGGTTGAAAAACCAAGTTGACATTGAGGCTAAAAGAACTTTCATTATTATTATTACGGGCGAATTAGCATTTGAAATGTCCTTCGTTTAATTATTCATTTTTGTATCATAGTAGATTTAAACAGATGTAAACAGTAACTCGTTAAAAAGTTAAATAAAAAAAAAAATAGAAAGGAAATTTGAATTTAACTGTTTTCTGTTGAAATATTTCCATCTAATTACAGCCACGTTCTTTTTAAGGAATTTTCTTGCTCGTTTACCAAACAAGGTTTTAAATAAAACCAAAAATGTCGTGATCACACTTTAAACTATTTCACCGGAAATTTGGCCAAGTTCCGAATTTTTTTCAAATAAAACGTTTCAGCCAAAAATTTGGATTTTGGGGCCAAACACCAGTCGCAATGAACCATTAACTTACAAATCAAAATGCCAATTTATTTAACGCGATCGTTAAACCCCCGACTAAAAACTCTAATTTGAAATAAATTAATTTAAAATAACTCAGACTTGACCGCAATTTTTCAATAGTCTTAATCACGATCAAAGTAAGCCATGATCTTAATGACGTCCTCAATTAGACATTTTTTTTTTGATTTTTCAAATTCACCGTCTTCCTGATTTTTAATTAGCTTGCTCAAGTCAATCTTAGATTCGTACACATAGTAATTATACAAATAAATTGTGAGAATTCAATTCAAATGCATTTCATTTCTCCGATTGTCTCTCGTTAATACACAAATGGTGAATTTTATGGCATTTCCGTGCAATTTAATAGAAAATTTTTTTCTTTTATATTCGAGAAAGAAAAAATAATAATACGATTTCCGTATTAAACGGGAATTAGAATAAGGCAAAATAATTACTAGTATTAAACTTGTTGCATTGAAATTAATAGTTGAATTACAGTTTTTGCTTTAATGTGAAAGTTATTGCATATTCACTACGAGAATTTACCTAATTCGATTGTTGACTGATTTAATGTCATGTTTGAAAATTTTCATGGTAAATAACAAATTTTAATAAAATAAAAGATAATTTTTAAGAGACATAATTAATTTTTAAGATCAATATTGTTTGATCTATATGATCTGATTAAATCATTGAATTATTAATTGATTTCAAAGATCGAGGACAAGGCCTTTTTAAATCGTTCACCCAAATACGCCCAAAATTAGTTTTCTACCCAAATCCACGTCGAAGAAATATCTTTACATATCTCCTGTATAATAATCAAATCGTAAAAATTAAGATCTCGAAATATCCCTTAATATTTTCTTATAACATTGCAGAACAACGTGTGATATTTAAGATAATTAGGTATTAGAAAAAAAAACCTTGTGGGAATTGTTAGTTTTGCATGAAAAACCTTCACCCAAACGCGTACTTGTGACGAGAATAAAAGGTAAAAAACTTGTCATCAAGTTGTTGTGTAATAAGTCGTTACGTGATATCCACACATTCAACTTATAGCCAATAAAACGAAACGACAACAATCTGCATTTTTTAAACATTTTCTTTAGTTAACTAGACAAGACAGAGAAATGTACAGTGTGTAGACGAAAATTGAGTAACTCAATATCATTGCATAGAACCATGTAATTCGAAACCCATTTTTTATAAGTAAATGATTCATATTTTTGAGAACTTGAAATTTATTCTTTTAAAGAGAGAAATACGAGATGATGTCCATAAGTCTTAGCTATCATTCAAGTCCTAGAAAATAACAATTTACGGATATAGGATAGATTTAAGGGACAATTTCAAAAACCAATTAACACTTTTGACTATAATATCAACGTGCATAATATTACTTGTAGTGAAAATAAATAAAATGGAGATGCTACAGAGAAAAAAATGTCAATTAATGATTTTATTAGAGTTAGAAAATATAGCGATAAAATAAAAAAAGTACCGTACAAGTTTATTGATAGAATCTACCAAAGAAACAATGATTTATATCTAATTGTTTCATTGTTATCAGGACAATGTCTCACTAAAAAAAAAAAAAAAAAAATGATTGTGAGGTTCTACGAAACCACGATGCAAGTGATTTTTTTTCGGGTTGTAATCATTGAAGTAGATAACTGAAAATTTTCAAAAAATTATACGATTTAGGGTATGAAAATAAACGATATAATTGATTTTCTAGGTTTTGCATCTACCTCCATTTGTTACGCCTTCGGCACAATTTTTCTACTACTTGCAACTAGTTTTGAATTTTCATTATTAATGTTAATAATACTCGAATGTTATTTTCATTATTGAATTTGTTGATTATTGTTAAATCGATCATCTGCCTGTTGTTATCTATTGTAAAGTTACTTCAAGAATACCTATCATGTTCAATCATTGTTAAATAAAGTTTGTTGTGGCGAAGAAATTGTTTCTGGACGAAAGGGCCAGAAAAGGCCACACACTAACATAAACATCATACTAAACAACCTATCGCTCCGACATTGTACATAAACATATGGACCAGCAGAAAATTTTAATAAATTCACTATAAAATTAAATTAACTCAGCAGGAGCCTTTTTTCTGTATCTATAAACACGAACTCTGTTGGCAGTTTTTCTCTTACGGCGTAAAATTAATTCACCGTCGGATATTTTTGCACTACTCCACTAGCTGTATCTTTGCCTATCATGATAAATGAACAACAATATTTTTATCAATACACTGATCAAAACACACAAATACCAAAACAAATATGATTGATAATTAATTACAACTTATAATATACTAAAACGTTGCGTTGTGATGGAGAGAAAAATAGCCATTCAGCAATATAACTCGCGCAACAGCCCTGGTAAAACGACATGATATATATAAAGCTAACAATGTATATACGAGTCGAGCTCTGCCGAACACTTGCCGATTTCCTGCCGAGAATGTAACACACATTTTATAATATAAGTAGCCAAGAGTTGCATCAATAAGAGTTGCTCAAATGATCAGGAAGACACTTATGAGACAGAAATAATTAAATTTTATTTTAAATTTGTAAATTTAAGGGCTAATAATGTTTGCGTTATTTTTCCGGAAAATTTTGAATCAGATTCTAGTTTTTCTTCAATATCTTTTGAGCAGTGCATTTAACAAACAAAAAATAAATATATTGGAGATTCTGAATATAAATCCTTTCATTTGATATATAACATGACGCATTTGGCATAAATTTTTAAAAATTTTCACTTCAACTCCTAAAAATACCCTTCATAATCAGTGTTTGCGTTTTTTTTTTTAAATGGAGATTTGTTATATTTTCTCGAAACTCTACATACATGCCCAATTAAAAAAAAAAAAATTCGTGTATATTCGGAGAAACTTAAGTCTGTGACAGATTGACAACCCGCCAACCAAGCGAATGATATTATGTATAAGGGTTTTGTTTCTCGTTTTTTGACGAACAAAATCTTTAAAAAATATCCGCTTGGTTTCTTAATCAAGTACTTATACCTTTAAATATCCCTTCTTTAATGTTTGTAGGTACTGACTCAACGCTTAATAAATTCTAATTTTCACGTACGAAAACTAAGATAAAATTAGATAAATTAGTTCATATTTTAGAATACCATTACTACCAGAAATAAAGCAAACTTAATAAAAATAACTATATCATTTGCACTTAGTAATGATTAAATTGTCACCTGTACGTCATTATTTCTCAGGTCGAATCTCAATGGAAGCCCAAAATTTTCCTTGAGTTCTTAAGTTTTTAAGTAGTGGTTGTTCATCACCATATAGCAATTGGCGACCTTAAATAACCAAAAATACACACAGCTTGTCTAAATATTTGGTTATTTTGCGACTTGTGTAAATAATTTTTAAAGACTTTACCAAATATTGAAAAGTTTTCTTTAAAAAATTTGCATTGTTAGCAGATCCCCGATTGTCTAAAAAGGCAGTTATAAATTATATTAATCGGCCCTTATTTTTCTTCGTCTTGCATTTAAATAAAATAATAAACTCAATATGAGTATCTGTGCACTTTAAGCTCGACAGTATATATGCATTTCGATAAATCATTTCACATCCCATAACTGCGGAGCGCATTCAAAACATTCCTTTGCCAACATAATATGGGGCTGGAATACTGGATATATATGGGGATGAAATTCACTTTATAACCCGAAATACTTCCCGATTTCAACCAAATACGAATGAAATACAAGCTGGACCTGTCAAAAAGATGCATCTATTTAAAACAAAAAGTTCGCTAAAAATACGAACGCTGCAATCGCATTCTCTCTAGCAATTTTACTTGCGAGTCAACTCAATATTTTCCGGTTGTGTTTTTAATTTATTTTTCTTACAACATTTTGACTAAAAACTTAGCCAAAAACTTTGGTAATAAACTTAAATAAATTACTTTCGAAAAAACGAGAAAGTTTTTTCTTTTATCAGATCTTAAGAAAACCTCGAAATTGACTCGTTTTTCTGCGTGTTACCTTGATGGATTTTTTTACAATTTTTTTGTATGAAGAAAGACAATTGAGTCATAAATTACCGAGAATGTGTCCCATTGGCTAGTATTTCTCAATTGCATATTTACATTTTGCAAACAATTGTTGCGGAAATTTTACTTCCGATTTAATTGTTGGTAATTAAGACGCGTGGCGGCGTTTCTTAACTTAGAAGCAAGCTAATTTTTGATTGAGCAATTGAAATATTTTCTCAAAATTATAATTTAAAATGGTTATTGTTCAAATACAAAGCGACTAATTTAGTTTGAAACGTGTCGTTAAAATTTGATGAAATCCATTGAAGTTGTGTTTTTGAAAATCTTACAAAATAATATTTAAATAATGAAGAACATTTTGATAACATTTCAGAGATGAACATTTTTTTATTTATTTTGAATTTTTGTTTTATCCTTTTTGTTTACATAACTTTGCATATCGGGGTCATTTTTAGATTGATTTATACGTTTAGGTATATCCTTATTAAATAATAATGACAGCCAAAAACCAACAAATTATTATAATATAGGATCTAATTCATTTTTAAACTAAATTTCTTGACTGCAATTACTTTATTTGGTTCAAAGAACCTTTTACAATTAATTAATACCAACCAAAAATGAAAAATTAATTGTACCCCTGCAAGGAATAAATACTTTGAAATGGGATCTAAAACAGTACAATTCTTTAAGTTTTTATTTTGGGAACAGGGCTTAAAAACTATGAATTTTGGAATACCAATTTTTCAGACATTATGCTTCATTTTTCTATGTCTAGTAACTTTAGTTAAATATTAAGTACCTACCAATATTTTTATTTTTTTTATTTATTTAAGGTCGCTTTAAGTACTATGATCATTAGTAACCGTTGAATCCGAAAACCCAGAAAAAAATTTTGGGCTTTCATTAGGATTCGAACCCAGGACCATTGGCGTATAGGGCAACTATCTAGTGAACCATTTCATTTAGAAATATTTACAACACACCTTTTTTAAGAATTCTCTTAAAAGTTTCAATGCACCTTCGTAATGTAACTTTAAGATGCGTGTATACTTAAAGCCTTCAAAGCAAATGGTTATTTGATACAAAGGATAACTTAAACGCTTATTTTAAACACTATTCCAGGGCAAAAACCAAAGTTTTCCCCATAAAGTAACTATAAGATCACTTTTAACATATGCAGGGATACATTACAGCTTTACTAACAAAACTAGTCTAAATTAAGTTCAAGTACTACAAAAAAATTTTTTAAGATTTGCTGTGAGAGCTGTAAGATATACACTTATCCAAGAGGTTTATGAGATTACTAAGGGACATTTCCATTTTTAAGAGAATATGTTAAGGAAGTGTGTTATAAATTTTCTTAAAAATATGAAAAAAAAAATACTTCAGTAAATAGTATTGGTACTTGAGATCAAGGTTAGGTTACTAAGTATAACCAGTCAGGAGTTTCAACCTATTATTTCTCTGAAACTGTTCAATGATTGTGGAGAATTTCTCTTTTATTTTGCTATGAATAGATTTGTTAATGAATCCAAAGATGGTTTAAGAGGATTTATTTAAACGAGAAAGGTCAAAGGATATGGGTCTATTTCTCATGCTCCTTTTCTCGATAATCATAAGTTTGATTCTACCATTTTTTTTTCTTTGAGTATCTAAAGATTTAACGTATTATTTTTTAAATTTTCATCTATCAATATTTATGATGTTTTTATAAAAATTTAGAAAAACTTTTGTTTAATTTTTTGATTTTTTGAATACATTTTTCTCAGTTTTGGATCTCTTTTTCAAAAAAAAAATTGCTACGATGCGTTCCAGAACTTTCTTTTACATGAAACCCACTATTGGTTAAAGGAACGTATATTAAGCCCACGATTAGTTAAAAATTATAAAAGAAATACCTAATACATAAATATTTAAATAAACAGAATTATACCTTATAGCCTTATGAAAACATAAACCTCCTTTATTTGAATTTTCTCAGGAAAAAGTTTCAAATTAGAGTTGTAGACTTTGATGAGTATGATAACCATGATAAGTTTAAACAAAATCGTTGGAGCTACTTTTGAAAAAAATTGAAAAAAACCCATAGGTAGTATAATGTGGGACTTTCTGCTAGCTAATTTCAATTAAAAGCTTAAATGAAAAACTAAATGAAATATGAAAGCAAAATTCTAAGTTTGGTGTCCACACGGGCAAATAGATAACCCGACATACATACTTACAGATTTTTTCCTGAAAACCACCCTTTCGAACTCAGGGAATCTCAAAACTTGTATTTCGGTGAAAACTCAAAATGTAAAATTAGAATTTAATAATTTGAAGTGAATTCAATCAACACATTTTTCATTTAAATGTACTTTCTTTATAAAGGCAAATTAGATTGATGTAAGGAGTACAAGAATCAAAATCTTTTAGGAAGTAGAATTTTCGTTTGAATCGCCGACTGTTTGCTATATCGACTGAAGTGACTTTCGCTATTTTAATCTTTAAAGCAGTTTGTAACCTTTTGCCTGTCATTTCACCAACTGATCTCTTACTCTTTTCAGTGTTCACAAGAAAATTTTCTTGCTTTGCTTTGTTTACTCGTATTTTTACCCGACTGCCGGAGAAGGGTAATGATTTTCAAGCATATGTATGCATCTATGTCTTATTATTTGGCACGCTTTGCAGCCTAAACGGTTTGACGAATTTTAATTTTTGAGATGCTATTAGTTTTGTGGTAACTAGAAATGGAATTTGAACATGTAATGATACCTCTTGCAACTGCCTTGACAAAACGACGTTATATACCTTAAGCAATTCAATTTGTTCGGGGCCAGTGCTGGCCACTGTAATTGTAAATACCTATATATGTAAATAAATGTGGGTGTCCACTCCCACCTTACAGGTTTGTCTTAACTGCCATAGTGACATAGTGTACAACATTTTAATGTAGTGACCCACCCCCTAAAATAGTGGGGAAAAAAGAAAAACAATTTTTACAATAACAATATGGGTATTAAATGAAAGCAAATAAATAGCTCATTTAAAAAAAATATTGACATAAGCTAAAATAAAGTGACCTATAAATAAATTATTTAAAAAGAATAAAAAACTCGATTGCATTGGATGCTATTTACTTAAAAACGAATAACAAGCAAAAATACCTTAAATGTTGGAAAAGGTATTGCAGGCAGAGACAACTAATAAATTGGAAAAAAAATGTTATTATTTTTTTTTTATTTAACTTTATTTAAAGAAATTATTTATATATTTATTGCAAAAATTTACAATTTAAGACCTCCACGAGAACGATAAAATTGTCCCCGCCTGCAATACTTTTCCAATACCTTTTCCAAGATTCAAGTTATTTTCCGCTCGTTTTTCGTTTTTTTTAGTTTATAGCATGGAACGCAGTCAGGTTTTTTTATTTTAATAATTGTTGTTTCTGTTTGTTTGGAATTTTTTAAATGTCTAGATGCAAATTTTGGATATTTTGTTAGTGGCAAAGAAAGGTTTTAGGACTGAGAATTTAATGAGATATGTACCAAATGATGGACTTATTCAAAATGGACTTAAATTTTCAAAAAATGAAAAAAATTAATGTTTAATCCTAAAATAAGGTGATGTTCCTTAATTATATAAATATTGATTATATTTGAGGCTAGCAATGAATTAAATCTGTTTTAACTTATGTACCTTCTTAACAATCTAAAATGTGTCAGAGTGAGCCGCTGTTATATCCATTCAATTCGAAAATTCGAAACAAACAAACTAAATTGAAAATGTTCCATCATTGCCACAGCTTCTCAATAATTCCGGGCATTCACTTTATGTTTCTCAGTCGTAATCGCTGTCAGCACATGCAGAGCTTTCGGTGTAAATTTCAGCTGATTAATATAACAAGAGTCGAGTGGTGCAGATGCAGATGCAGTTTCCAAATTTAACTTGTTCAAGATTGACAACGCGATAAGGGCATGTGTATGTATGTATGTATGTATGTGTAGGTGTATGAGTTACAAGTGCATCAGACACCCCATTTAACAATAATAATAACACTGGCTGTATTCAATTGCAACGTTTTCACTCAAAACAAGCGCTCTTCAAAGCATTTCTTTAAGAGAAAATCCAACGAGTTAATTTCATCGTTGCTTCAACACACCACACTATGATTGAATTGCTTGGAAAAAAGTTGTCTTAAATTAATTGGCTGCGAAACTGACTTGCACATAAAATTAACGTTACATAATTTTCAGAGTTTGTGTTACGTAACACTCCATATATATTTACAAACGCAAATTAGTGACATATTACCAAGTATCCACGTTGCATAATCAAATTATAAAACATTAACACTTTCAAATTAAATTTTTTAATTTATTTTAACGAGACACCAACCATATTTAGGTTCTAATTAAACAAACATTTTTTTACCTCTATAAACTCAACACAATTAAATCCAATTATTTGGATGGAAAAAAAAGAAATGAAAATTACACTTAATAAAATTAATTCAGTAAATTCTTCTTAATTTCTTGATTTAATTTGAAATATGATAGATTTGTCATAGTATTTATCTTAATTAAGATATTATATCAAAAGAGAAATTATGGATTGGATTTTTATGGAACATGTTGTGGTAAACTGTTTTCATTAAGAAAATCTAGTGTAAAAAGATAATTGAATTTATTTGAGAACAATTATTATCAAATTTATTTTGCAATTGATACAAAAGTGGGTGTTAAATGGTTTTTCTCTCTGCTAAATGGGGATCAAAGAAATTGAATTCAATGACTATTCATAGTCAAATATTCAAATCATTCTATAGTATTAAAAACCAGCATCAAAGCCGTAAATAAGCGATAAAACTGTTTCAAATGGTTACACAAAAACAAACATTTCACGATTAATTATTTTCATAATATCAAATATTCAATGTTGCATTAAAAGTTGAGAGCAAAAAAAGTTATGGGTTTAAAATACTCTTAGAAATATATAAACAAGAGCCCCGACATGTCCCCGACTGTCCCCGGGCATTAAGCGAATTTGCTGAATGAACAGGTGGCAAGACTGCACCCGCTAAAAGAGGTACCTTAAGGTGTTAGCGGTTCTCTGAATGGTAACTCCAGAAATAAGACTCGATTCAGCCTTCGATGGTGGCCTGAATTGTCCAGGAAGTTGACATCCAGATAGTTGGGATGTTCATCTGTCTCTGAAAGTATTTTGGACTGAATCTGGCTATCTCACTCCTCACGGTAGCCACTTTGAGGTCTTTGTGGATGGCGTGATTAGTGACGTACCAAGGGGCGTCAGTTAATGTCCTCAGTGTTTCTGACTAGAAGCGCTGAATCTTGTTCACATTGAAGTTACTGGCGGCTCTCCACAGCTATATCCTATATTTTTAGATGAGTTTAAGTATGGACTTGAATATAGGTAATTTGCTGTCTCGGAGCAGACTTCAGTTCAAACTTTTCTCCCAGAAACCACCACAGTTTTCAAATGGTGATGCTCAATTGGTTGCGTTTGTGAAGAATGCGTTTTGACCAGGGGAGACGTCTGTCCAGATGCATTGCAAGGTACCTGACCTCCGTGGCCTGGGGTATTTCATGACCATTTAGTGAGATAGGACGACAGGTTTCCTTCCTTGTGGTGAATGTCACGTGGACAGACTTGGTCTTATTGATGGTGATTCTTCACTTGCAGAACCACAGCTAGAGCTCAGTTAGTGCAAACTGAAGCTTCTCGGAGGCCATTCTGGGACAGCCGTGGGTAGCTAGTAGCGCGGTGTCATCTACGAAGGTCACGAAGGTTATCTCCTTGTTGATCGGGACGTCGGCCATGAAAACCATATAGAGGAGAGGCTTAACGACATTGCCCTCTGGCACTTCAGATCCTATTCAACGTTTGAAGGAATAAAAGATTTTTTGTAAAATAGAGTAGAAACTGGATAAGTGATAACTTGAAGGACCTAAATTTTTTATCGCTTTAATTAGTTGTTCTCTCAGACAGATAGTTCACTTCCAAAGGTTCAGTAATGGCGTTTCTTACTTACTACGGTTATACAGAGACAATAGGAAAGTTTAAATGCTTGATAGACTATAAGTAATATGAACTTTAATTCTGAAAATTTGGGAAAACATCAATAGAAAAAAATAATTATAAATACAGTTAAGTCTCATTTACAGAAATATATGGTTAAACGTTTCAGTTATAAAGGTTCAAGTTTAAAAAAACATTTTTATAGAGGTTTTTGGGAGTTAAAATCAGAGTTAATGATAGAGTCTTATTTATCCCATTTTAAATATACTTAAAGGTACTTAACAAATAAGTTAATCATTTGTTTTTTTTTTTTCGAAAAAGGTTCTTAGAATTTTGTTGTCTTATAGTTTGCGAGTCCGCGTTATCATACTTTGAAAATCAGACTTGTGTTCGATGCTATAACCCCAAAATGACAGTAAACATTGTTTTTTTTTTATTTGTTAAAAGTGGGGAACGTTTTTCAGTCACAGTTCTCAAAAATTTCTTGTTAGAAAGTAAAAAATTTCAGACCTCAAAAATTTCAATTCAACTAAATCAAATTGCAGATAAACCTAGGTTTTATTACCAATTAGTTGCACTTATGTTTACAATCGCAATACTACAAATGCGAAACGCAAACGATATCGAATCGAATTCGCAAAATTCAACAGACTTCATATCGCACCAAACCACAAGAACGAAACGATTCAAAGAAATTTTCACTTTCTTCATTTCTATTAACACGTTCTCATTAATGGTAAAGTACAACCTCACTTCCAAAAAAAAAAATATAAATAACTATTATTATTTGCACACATGCAGCCAAACGATTCTTACACGTTCTCAAATATTTATTTAAGCATTCAAAAGAAAAAACTGTGTAATTATTTAAATTCAAATTTAAAAATTTGATTTTTTCCGAGTCGATTTCTCCTCGGAAGTTTGAATGATGCATATTCTCTATTTACACAGACAATTTTTAATTTGTTTATTTCTTAAGTGATAGTGTAAAGAAAAGCGTTTAGACTTGGAAAAAGTTGAGGAACCTTTAAAGTAATTTCTATGCGTTTCCTCATGTATTGTGTGAGTGTGAAGAATTTTTTTTCATTTGGGTTTATGCCACGCAAAACATTTAAATGTAATGCAAATGCAAGGCGTGGCATTTTCGAAATTGTAACATGTTGAAACAAATAATAATGGTAATAATAATAATAAGTGATACACATAATGTAATTATTGTGATTACAGAGAAAAGTCGAGACAAAGTTAGTCGGGAGAAAAATCCCGTGATTTATTCGTCGAAATTCTGCCAAAACAAATCGTGTTTTTCGCTTTGCAAATTTGCCTCGGTGAAAAAGTACGACGTAAGACGTGTGTTTGCGTCCCTCCCCCGCAATTTTCCCACGAGCAATTAATCACGCCGAAATTCGCCCCTTGTTTGCGATTTGGGCTCGACGTGCGAGATTTGTTTATCCGATTTGGGAAATTTTTGATTTATGAGACGGACTGCGGTTTGGCTCGGCTCCATCCATCCTAAAATGATATGAGAATCCTTGTCCTAGAAATCAAATTTCAAATCACCGAAATTTATTAAATATTTCAATCAAACTTGAAACTTTCGTTTTGCTTTAATTGGAGAAAATCTCTCTCGCTGGAGGCTAAACCACAGAAGTAAAAAAACGATGGTTCCTTACTAGACTAGGGTAAATAATTTTTAGACATAAAAAAAAATTATTGTAGGATGAAACCCATTGGAAAAGGAAGAGAATATAACAAAAATGAAAAGAAAAATAAATTACGGTCAATCTGAGGTGGTGAATTGGAAAGGTGGGAGGGTAAGGGTAGACACGGTTTATCTCGATTTTCGACAAAACTACAAGTCCTATGGAAAAAAGTTAAAAAGCAAAGTTGTAGATAATAAGTAGATCTACAACTTTTGTACTAACACTTTTTTCGGATAACCTCAAATTTATGCAAAAAATGCAAATTACCAAGTTTTTTTTTTTTAATTTTTATCTTTTACAAAAAAAAAATGTTTAAACGAAATTTAGTGAAAACTTACCTTTTAATGTCTCAAACACACTGTATTTTTTAAAATATTAATTTTTTTACCTAATAATGACTAAATATCGAAAAAACACCTTATTTTCAATCAAAAATTCTCACGTCAAAACATCTGATTTTTTATAATAGTCGGTGAGCTTCTTGTTAGTTGATTCCTCTACTTTTTGATGGTGGAAAAAAATATTTACATTACAATGTTTTCAGAAAATGCAATAATTAAAGTTTAAATTTTAATTAATTGGTCAAAATTGTGTTATGTACAAGATATTTTTTTTTTATATGGAAGATAAAAATTAAAAACCAAAAACTTGGTAATACGCATTTTTCAAATTAATTTTGAGGTTATGTGAAAAAAATGTCAGTACAAAAGTTGTAGATCTATTTAGTATCTTAAACTTTGCTATACTTAACTTTTTTCCACAGAACTTGTAGTTTTGTCGGAAATCAAGATAAACCGTTTCTACCATCAAAACCCCCCTTTTCCCACGCCCCCACCTCAAATCGACCGTAATTTATTTTTCCTTTCATTTTTGTTATATTCTCTTCCTTTTCCAATAGGTTTCATCCTACTATAATTTTTTTCACTTTTTAACATTTTTAAAGGCTAAAAGCACTGGTCTATACGGCTTATAGGACTGTAACCACGGAAGAATTTTTAAACCTTTTTATTGATTTAGAAAAAGGGTGGATTTCTAATTTCAATGAAATTCAATTCAATGCACCTTTTACATTCTTCGGTATATCTAATTATTCATGAAAGTCAAGATTTTTTTTTGTAGAGAGTTAATTTTGTAGTTCTTTCGTAGACAGAAATTAATCATTTTAAAACCGAACTATGTTTACTTATTTTGTTTTTAGTTTTATGTTTTATGTGAACAAAGTCCCGGGTAGCCACCAGTGTGCTCATAAAACCAATTTTTCTTGGTCCTTAAAATGTAATACAAGCGTCGCCTGTCACCCATAAATATATTCCGTGTCATATTGGGGCTGATTTACGACGCCATGTTTGCATTCAACGCGTCTCAAAAAGCGCATCGTTGCAATAATTTTAAAGGAAAAACCGAGCTGGAGACTAATTAAAGATTTCTTTGCGTTTTATCGTCGAATTTGCGATTGCAGTGGATGTTTAATGCAAATGCTGACGTCGCAGAATATTGTGTGAATGAAAATGCGCCAACCGTGCATTTATTCCGCATCCGGGATGCAGTTAATTTGATGGAAATTAAAAGTTGAAAAGTTCACGCGTTTATCTCCAACTTCAACTACATCAAAAAATAGTTTGGCTCGAAAATTTCAGGGCAAAAAGCGACTGTGTTTTGGAAAAGTTGCACGAACACATTGCACGTCTTGCGGACTTTGGTGGTTGGTTTGTTCATGAAACTTTACTGGGGACAATTTTAAATCAGGCAAAACAGATGCAGTTTGTTGCAACAGATGCATATTGTTCATGATAGGGGTGTGCAATTAAATTGCATTTTGGTCACTAAGCATACATTATATGCATAATACAATAGATAATGTGGTGGAAATATAATTTTTCGAAAGTCGGAGGTTTCAGCTTAAATTTTACTACAATGGGTGGTTAGTGTCGTTAATATTAAACGATGTTATAAAAGCTACACAAAACTCAAGGATAAAAAGGCATAATTAAACAGATATCCCTTAAATGTTTTAATATTTCTCTTTTATCAGATTGTATCAGGATTATCTGTATAAAAACCGTTAAGATTAGGAAGAGAAATATTTTTTTAAGAAAATTAAATCTTGTACTATGTGTTCAAAAGCAGGGTACTTACGAAGTAATCTCAACATCAATGCCCATCGGCGTCCAAATCTTTCTCTATCTGATCAAAACTCCAATTCCATTTGTCCCATTTCTTCCCTGCCAATGCAGTCCCATTGTTGCCATTGCCGTCGTTGTTTCAACAAAACTTGTTTCCTCCGATCTTTTGTCCCACTTTATTATTTCCCGTACAACAATAAACGTAAAAACGAACGACGCTAAAAACTTTCCTCCAACAAAATAACGACTAGGTCAGTTTCTTGTTTTCCATTTGTTTCATTTTTTTGCTTCTTCTTGATAGACAACTTTTCCATTCAACATTTGATTGTGAATTTTTCACAACAAATTCGTCCAGATCGTGTCTCACAAGTTGAATATATTATCATCATCGAAAAACTCGACGTTTGCTCGTAATTTTTCTTCAAGTTTTTTGAGAATATCGCAATAAAAGTCTCATATACACGGACTATCGAGATCTTGTATTTTCATCTCGGATACATTTTATAGATTGCTGCATGTAGGTACACGACTAACGATAACGTTGAAGTGCATCACATTCGTTTCGTTTGTGTCTGCAATGTTGATCTAGAGAAGTCAATTTCAAATATTCATCAAGAAGCTGAGCAGCTACGCGAATATAACGTCAATATGTCTGTTTTCGTGATCGTAACATTTTGTTGACTTAACACGAAAACGAAACGAAAGGCTGTCAACTGGTAACACACCTAGAGACAGACCAAATAAATGAAACATGGAAAAACTCGCAGTCAAGTTCTGTTTATCTTTGATAATATTATAAAGAGGTAATATTTGTAAGTTTATTGGGGAAAATTTTAAAATTTTTTTCATCAAATGAAAGGTACATTATTCCAAATGGACAACGGTTATACGTTATTTTTGAAAAATTGGATGAATGGATTTCAATGCTACAAAGACAGCTTTTTAACGAAAAAAATACAAATAGTAAATTTTATCCTGGAAAAATGCATGATTTCGAAAAGTTCTTTTGCTTCTCACATAGGAATGAAATAACGAATTTATGTGATTTTTCGTGTAGGTTTTGTTGATTTGGTTGAAAATTGAAAATGTTGATATTTACTCTGGGAAAATGTTTGTTATTGCAAGATTGTAATAAATAGAAATATATTATGTTTACTGTTCCCTTAATAGTAACCACACTATAAATCAACGTTTTTTTTTTTTTGTATAGGTACTTAGAAATTGTTACGTAAAATTTTTGCAATTAAGTAATTGCTTTTTTTGAGTCAAAGAATGCATATGCCTACATCTTTTACCATAGAAAATGTAATGCATGCATTCTTCAGAATAGCTACAAATAAAAATAAAGTGTTTATTGGTTTTACATAGAAACGAAATAGGAATTAAAAAAAAGTGTAGATATCACTATTTATAACAAAAAGATGTATGGTTCCTACAGGATATAATTATAACAAAAATTATTGGTTAGTTCTTTAACAATAATCCAACCCAGCCCATTGTCACTTAAATACGAGAAAGACTAAAAAAGTAACCGTTTGTGTCGCATGTTTTAGTGTCTTTGGGTGGCGCTGGTAGTTTAGTTGGACAACAGCTGTTAACTATTTGTGTTATCATTTATCAGTTTCTGATGCTATTATCATCGCTACTGTCACCAATGGCAACTTCATAATTATTCTCATATAATAACAATATCAAAAAATAATTTGCCTGACGTTTAAAAAAATTTATTTCTAACCTCCATAAAAGTCTTCTTGCAACTATACTACTAGCGCTATCTGCAAGCAGTGACAAAATAAGGTAATTTTCTGTAATATGGAGTTGTAGTAGGCTATTCCAACCATAAAATAATGACGTTTTTGTATAGGGTTTCCTTCTGGATCAAATGTTGCTGGAATAGTTTTTAAGAGAAAGATCAAATTTCTCTTTATCCAAGTAAAATGTGTGTCCTCAAAAAGTAGGCTATAAATAGTAAAAAATGGGTTTTGTTTCTGGATAAGGAAGGAATTAACAACAAATTTTCGTATCAAATACGTATAATGACTGAAAGATTAATATTGAAATTTATCCTTGAAAATGCGTAATTCCTGTTAGAACTATACTTTTTTTAAAAATATTTGTAAGAAAGATTGTTAATGCTAGTTGGAATTGTCAATCACAAGCAAAACAGGGGTGGGTCTGCTAAAAAATAATTTTTGGTCAATTAACAATTATTTTCTTTTAATCGCTAATAGCCCGTTTGCTGCAGGTTTTATCCAGAATACCTATAAAAAAATGTCTGCTGCGAGGTGTCAAAGTACTTTCTTTTTTGAAACTCGCTTTTGGTTAAAAGAACTACAGATATTTTATAAGTATATAAACAAAACTACAAGCATACAGTATCTATGTCTATACAAACTCCCACCCTCAAACCCAGAGAACCTTCCTTATTTGAATTTTCCCAGAAAAAGGTTTTAAAAAAAATTTGTAGATCTTAATATGTCTAAGAACTGTGACAAGTTTAAATAAAATCGTTGGAGCGGTTTTCGAAAAATTTTTAAAAAGCTTAAAAACTTATAAAATAATGTTGAGCTTCTGGTTAACCGATTTCAACCGAAAGCTTCGCGGCACAACTAGATGTTATATGCTAGCTAAATTCCAAATTTGGTAAAATTTGACACACACAGATATTTTTTTTAAAAAACACTTTTTTAGATTCAGGGGACCTCAAACATGAATATCCGGTGAAAACTCGAATTTCAAAATTCTACCCGAATACAATACTTCATTTACTACTTATAATAGTAGTAAAAGAAAGTAAAAAGTGTTTTTTGTTTCTGACACAAAAATAAAGCAAGGAATTCACAACAATTTTTAAATAAAATAAAATTACAATTAGGTAATGCCAAAAAAGCATAATTACTGTGAAAACTACGTTTTTTGAAAAAATTCAATGAAAGCGAGGGTTATAAATGCAAATTGCAATTGTCAATCTTATTGGTGGGTTTGCTTAAAAGAAAAAAATAATTTTTGCTCAAAAAATGTTTGATTCATTCAAAAAATTGAACGTGTAAGCATACCTTCAACCATACCATCAACCAGAGAATATTTTTACTTTTGTTTATCTATGCTGGTTAGATTTTATAATGCAGGTACTAAAAATAACTACGTTTGAAGCACTTTACAGCCAGTGTTCTGAAAAAAGGAACATTATAATCCAATTTTTGGGTCTTGTTTTAGACTTAACACATCTTTCAATCGATTTTTACGCTTTTCCTTTGCACTTGAAGGTAAATACGATCACTATAAGCAATATATTACGTTACGTTCATGCAAGATTAGTTTAATCAACTGGCCAAACAATTAACCAATTAGTGAATCTAATTACTTTACATGTATTATCATCGCAAACACGTGTAGGTATGACTAGAATTTCAATTCAATTGCATATTGCAAGTTTCGGCAACATAGATGACACTATTATAAGGATGATAAAAATATACATTCATAACAAATCTATTTGATTAATCTCTCTCTATTCACTTGAACCGTAAAAATATTAGTTTGAACGTTTCAAAGCGATTCAAAGCGAGTTACGTTAAAGTTTTTGATTTTAATTGCTTGCCTCAGTATCGCGATGATATCTCGTTAAATGTAGTGTCGATAGCAAAATAAATAGCGTAACAGCAATGAATGAACATTGGAAATTTGAAATTTCCAAAAGTCTTTGATTGAAGCCGAGATTGGAATTTATATACACATAAATATGAATGAAAGCATGTTAGTTAATCTCAATGAGGTGATTGAATTTGAAAGCTGGATGAAGCATTATATCATATCCCAATAGTAGTTGGAAAGGGAACTTTATTATATGTCGAGTTGTTTGAAACTTTACTAATGCAACTTTATGTGTTCCTATTAGATAAATAATGAGAGGTTGAATCTATTAATTTTAACATGACAAAGTGAGAAATTTAATTAATGTTGCAAACATTTTTTTTAAAATTAAAAACATTGAATAAAATTTTTCATTACGGTTCTCGATCAATTGCATAATATCTGCATGATGTTATAAACAAATACAGATCGTGAGCACTGGAAAATTGAATATCAAAGAGGAAGAGTTTTAAAGTTTCTTTTCTCCAGCATCCACTTCAATTGTTGCCATCATATTTTAGTTTTTTTTTTCGCCGCATAAACATCGCTCGTTTTTCCTTCGTGTTTCTTAAGAGTCGGTCAATTTTACGCTTGTACAATTTTCTTTAATTAACGATTGTTTGCATTCGATGATGTAAGTCATGAAAATAAACCACTCACTCAATGGATGAAGTTAGCTGGAAGAGCTGCAAGGCACTTAGTTGTTGAGTTTTTCTTGAATTTCTCATTCAAATAAATCAACGGATTAGAAGAAAATTGAAAACGATACACTCGTGAAACGATAAAGAAGCTTAAAAAGCCTCGAAACTTTCTTATCTCCAAGCAGCAAAAATCTCCTATACCAAACAAAAAAACTTTGAACAAACCTTAAATTTTTAAAAATAGCTCTGCCAAAGTTTTTATTCTTTCTTAACAAAAACAAAGCAACCTCACTGGATATCCTTGGAACGTTCACTCCAAAAGTGTTAAGACACATCATTGATTTTTTGTGAACAATGTTTTCGATCGTCCAATTGGTTTTGATCGACTTGATTTTGTTGGTTTTAATCAAACCGTATTTCTTGGTTAATTCTGAGCTGATTAATTCAGTAATAATTATTTCATTATGTTCTCGATCGAGTTTTTGCAAAAACCATTCTTTCAAGGTGGTTTACTTATTGCTTCACAATGGAGTTATTATAACGGAACCGCAACACTTTATGAATATAATTTCCTTGTGCTGGAGAACAATTGAGATAGCATGTCTTACAACTAGAAGATTTAAATGAAATACAAGCTTACATTTGTACTTATTTGTTCTTAACAAATTTTTAGAAATACATTATTTTAAAGTTATGGCATTGAGTACTTTAAGCATTTAAGTACCGTCATATTACAATTTATGATCTGATATTTGTTTTAGAATTGAATTAAGCATATCATTCCTAAATTATCACATTTTTGTTTATTTTGTCAATTTTTAAACGGTACGGTATCCTTTTTAATCAAAACAAGCAAATAGAGGAGCGAGGAAATTAAAGGAAAATAGCAAAAATTATGGTCATAGAAAATTTAGGTAGTTCATTAAAAGGTAGTTTAAATGCATACTATTCGTACTACTCGTAAATTAAAAAAAAATAAATTTCTTGGATTTTTCAGTAGGAAAAATAATTTTCAATGAAGCTCTAACAATAATAACAAATAATAGGTGATAATTTGTAAAAAATACACCAAAAGTAATAGATATTCGTATCTCTCAGTAAAATACATTTTGTGCGTAGCAATGCGTTTGAATATCAAGACAAATTCAGCACTAAAGTCAAGCAAATTATTTCATATTTAATTAATTGTCATAAAATCAAGTTCGATTTCAATTTCATACATATTTATTAAAATTGGTAAATTCTTATCAAAATATCTAAACTATCGACTCTATTAACACAAATTGTGAGAAATCTAATTTTCCTTGTTAAATATGTAAGATAAGTTTGCTTGGCAAATGTACTTACCAATTCTCGCCCGTCGACTACGAGGTGTTAAAACTATTAATCACAACAAAACAAATATTGGCTGTTTAAGAATTTACGACACTAATTAGTAAACTTAGCCATAGTGTTACCTCAATGCAAAGGATATGAGAACAATAAGTATTTTTTAACTGTTTATGAAAACTAGAAAAAAATTGAGTTTAATTGAATACATAGTTTATATCTCAATGATTTCTTAGACATCATACATTATTTTTTTGTTTTTTTTTTTAGTTATTTATAGTCGCTTGGAACGTCCAAGGTCATCAGCGACTTATATAATTCTATAAATTCTCACTTTCCCTTCACTCATTCATGTTGAAGCACAGTTGCATTCACCCTTTATCACATTTATAAACTCAAGAGTCATATATACATTATTAAATAACATAAAAAAGAACATTTTGGGAGCCTTCGAAAGAATTACTTTAGCATGCCAATTTGTTTCAATTTATTGCTCTTAAAAATTTTACACAACAAAATGAATTAAAGGAAGTCTCAACATGAATAGATTATAAGCCTGAGAATTCTTCTACGTTGGACAAAACATTTTTTTTGGCTTCAAACAGTCTTTATATCAAATATCATATCATTAAGATACATGAATTTAAATTAATTTTAATTAACATATTCAAATGCAGTACCTATTTTAATAGCAACAATGCACATTTTTGAGCTTGAATAAGATCTTGTTGACAACAGTTTTCTCTTCTATATTAGCCTTAGCAATTCAGGACAAGTATTTTTTGAGGTTTTTAATTTCATTCAAGGTAAAAAGTTGATACCTCTTTTTCCCCGTTAGCAGAAAACCAGATTAGGGCTCAAGGATTCTTGCTTATTCTAGGTTCAGCATTCTGCCTTGTAGAAGCAGTCCCTGAACTAAGCTTTTTGTGCGATTTGTGCCTATTTGGGCGTCATTTATGCAATACAGGTGTCGCCCCTTTGTAAGGGCTTTGCAGTCAAAAATGACATGGGCCGCATTTTCCTCCCCTTCCTCATACGGTCTGCATTTGGGGTCTTGTTGTGATACCTTTTTATGTATGTATGGCATTTACATATAACAGTAGGTACTGTGACTGAACGATAAACGGAAGCCAAACTGTCGTAAATAAAATTTTAAAAGTCTTATTCTCAATAGGTTTAGCTTTCCACTAAGAAAGACTTATTCAAAATTCTACTTGTAATAAGTGACTATCAAAGAGGGAATTAAAGTTTTGGGTGCATTTTATTTGCTTTTTAAATACTCTAAATGTTCTTTAAATATCTACCTCATGTATTTCATAAGTTAATTGATGCTTAAATGGTTGTTTGCTGTGAATTATTTGTCGGTTCATTGACAAAGATTTATAATAAACCAGAACTGTGTCTTAATTTTATATAAACAAAACCACGAGTCACCCATGGTTTGCTCATAAGAGACCAATCGTTGTTATTCTGATTTATGTTCTATTCAGACAGATATAATAGCATAATAATACAGTAACTAACAAAAAATTTTACATGGAAAAAAATCTTGCGAGTACTACTGAAAATAAAATGAACATACTTAATTTTTTATCAGTTGACAATTGCTGTCCTGTTATTAATCCGTTTTATTATCATCGAATCAAAAAGCTACGAGTTCCTCATAATCTGTAACTTCTATATAAAACTGAACATTAAAGCTTTAGAATCTTTGGATTAAGCTGAAATTCTTCAAAAAACATTTAAGGATAGTAAAAAAGTTGGTTGAGAATTAAACTTGAATTGATTCATTTGAATATGGCTTAAGATTTTATTTGGCACTTTTCAGGATAAAAGCTCTTTCAATACAACGGAGTTTTATTATATTGACAAAGATAATTAATAAAAAGTACGCATAATAAATTTGAAATCTCTAAAAAAGTAAGATAACTAAATAATAGTAAAAAATAGTTTTCATTTACCCAAAGCCAATTTACTTTTAGCTACATGTTGGCTCATCCTCATAAAAGGTGGCCAACACCCAAAACTTTAGACAATAGCGATTGATGACGGGTGCAAAGATAGCATTAAAGCTTATTGCCGTTATGAGAATGCAATTTTAAAAGACAGTCATCAGGGACGCAACATAAGCTCCATAACCTTACAGCTTGACCCATTTCCGGCTCTATATGTTGGTTTAGTCCATATATTTTTCTCCATTTCCTATTCTCGTCGTTTCCTCGAAAAAAGAAAACGCTAAGCAATGCAACACATTTCGGTTTTTCTCTCATTTAACACAAAAACAATACGATACAATACCAAATCGTTACAAGTTACAACAACACATTCGCGCGATCACAACAATTTTCGTTTGTAGCTGTTTGTTTTCAAACAAAAGAAGAAAATTGTGTTCGGAAAAACAAACAAAAAAAAAACAATACAAAATAATGCGACGCGAATGTAGCTGGTCGTTGTAAATTTAATTAAATAGATTTAAAACTTTTAACTTGGCAAATGGATTTGATAAAATTGAAAAGTTTAAAAACACAAACAAAGCTTAAAACGAATCTTCCTTTTTTTGTTATAGCTTAGTTGAAATATTTTATTATTAATTTTGTTGATAATTTCAATATTTCATAAAGCTATACGCTTTGAAAGAGATTCAACGACTGAGAATTCCATAAGGAAAACGATGCAACAAAGCATTTCCGCCGTAATGATATTACTGGCGCTTTGTCTTGTAGCGGAAATTTCAAGTGAAAATTTGAGAGTCTCTCTCACATTCACATGGATGAAATTCGAACATATTAATGAGTGCGATGAATAATTGAACGCTGTTTTCGACTTGATCGCAATGGCGTCATGAGACCAGTTAATATATAATGATAATAAATCGTTTAAATCAAATCAAAAACCTACAATTGTCCGACAAGCAAAAAAAAAATACTGTAAAAGCTTACCAAAGCTCATGTGCTTAGCAAACGAACAAAAAGCTTGAAGAAAACAATTTCGAAAACAATTGCTTTTTTCGGGGTTGCGATTTCAATTATTTACGGCCGCCGGTCTGCAGACGCTATCGATGGCAATTTGATAAACCGCAAGCCGTCACTTAGATCGAATTGAAATTTGAGGAGTGCACTTGACGTGATTTGAGCGTGATTTGGTTTTTCAATCAAATTTTCTTGAAATTGTTTTCGTCACAACCAACCAAATCGAAACTTTCCTCTTGTCAACAAATTAAAATCGAAAAAGAAAAAATAATGGAATTTTTTTTTCCATTTGAATAATGAAGTTTTGAGTGTAATGTTAATCAAAAATGTATAAGAATAATGAATAGATAATGCAGTTTTAGGTGTATTAAGTGATTAAGTAGACGAAACGCTCCAATTATCATCAGGGTTATGACGGTCGAGAATAATTCGCGTGTCCGGTGAAAGACATTTTTGAATAGAAACCTCTGGATCTCTAAATACACCGTTAATCATCTGTAAAATGACGTGGATGCATTGAAATTAACACAGTTTTATGTCTTCATTTTAAAACTATTAGTCTTATCTAGTGGTCCCTTATGTAGGTATAGGACCTTGAATCCTTAGAGGTTCGTAAAGCCATTTCAATTTTTACGAGAAAAAAGCGTCCAAAAAGCAAAAAAAAATCTTTCCAGCTGCTTTAAGATACATACTATAAAAGGCATGATGAAATTAGCTAATTTATTAAAAAAAAAATAAAGAATTAGATTTTCAAGTTGATTTGCTATTTTTCTCTTTTCTTTTTCAAGTAAATTATTTTTACCAACCAAGAAAATATTATTTTGTTTTTATGAAACTTTCAAACAAAAACCCGATTTTATTAATTTTCTTTTTGACGTGATAACGTCTTATAAATTGATGAACATGGGCAGTCTGTACAAAAAAATGTCACGTTCCGTTTGCGCCTGCAAGCGAGAATGCGATACAAGCGATAGAGAGGCACGATAGAGTTCTGCTATTGGAACGCCGCCACGCGAGCTTCTTTTAGAACTTCTACAATAAGCTACGTCTCGTATTCAATAATTGTTGAATCCTAGACAACGTGTTTTGTATTTATTTTTTTTACAATTAGCCTTTTCCCTGGGAAGATTTCAAAAAAATCCGCTGGGGGCAGCACCGGTGGGGAGGTATATATGTTTTGAATTCTCTATTGATAACAACGTCAAACTTACGTCTTATTATTATTATAATAAATAAATATTGTGATCAAAAAAAAAAAAATGTCATGCCTATAAAACATTGTGCATTCGCTAATTGTACGTCTGATAATCGACACAAGCAGGATGGTGTAAAATTAAACATATTTGCTTAATTTACTAGATAATATAATAGCATAGCAAAAAGAACGAGGAATAGCTTGGGGTGGAAAATTTGCTCAGTTTGTAGTAGGAAAACTGAATGGTGTTGAACTTGGTAGAGTTGGGTTGAGTAATTTCATGCGTTGCTGTTTATCCGCTAGACATTTACCACCATCAATTCCAACGAAAATTGTTTTACCATTATCGTTTGCAATGTATTCTTCAATTCTCAAATATACAAAAAAAAAACAACTTAGTTTATTTCAAATAATAAAATTTTCAACAACACAATGACATATGTATACGATGCAATTTATGAACCAACTGGAACCAACTAACCTTTCAACTAGGACATTTTTATTATCTGACATGGTTAAGTCACGACATACAAGCCATCGTTTTAAATCCCGGACAAAATGATCTTCCACTTTTGCATATTTCAATTTCACTCTAGGTACATCATCTTCTAATTCTATACGTTTGACGTTGTTTTCAATAGAGAATTCAAAACATATGTACCTCCCCATTGGTGCTGCCCCTAGCGGAACTTTTTTAAATCTTTCCAGGAAAAAGGCTAATTTAATAAAATTTAACTGATTTCCTTTATTATTTTCAGTCTGATTTCATTTTGAAAAAAAATTATAATTTTCAATTAATTCCTTTGTAATATAGAAAATAATAATAATTCAGTAATAACAATTTAATTCAATTCATAAGAGTATACAATTTTTCATCAACATTTCTTTATGACGTTATCACGTAAAACCATCGTCCGTAAACCGAATTTACAGACAACCAATTTTTTTAAGAGAATTTCACCAAATAAAATCACAATAAACAGATCAACTTGTTCTATTTCAAAAAGTAAAAAAAAAAAACGGTCAATTATTTTTATTCAATCAACCTATCCAATTGTCTAGACGTGGACGCACGCAAAAAATCTCGACTCGTCGCCTGAAAATCTGCTACAATGACGCTTATATTTGCGTAAGTAAGTTCAACAACAAGAACTTCTCACTTCCAACCATCCATCCATCCATCATTTTCGTAAATTGGCTTGTGCATTTACTACAAGCCTTATTGAAAATAAATAGAAGTTATCAACGTCAATATCACATCGTTTCGTTCATCCAATTCCAAGTTTTCGAGTTTGATCGAGTCGAGGAGAATATCAAGCCAGTGTTTATCGAACAACTTCCCGACCACATTAAGCTCCTCGATCGTATTTGACTGACGGTTCGCAAAACTTGAGCAAACGCCCCAAAGGTGCGAGCTACAAACCTCGCGAAACTGCCTCAAAACTTTCCTCTTATTATAATGTGTTTGATCTATAAATCTTTTAATCGTGACACATCACAACAGAATATAACTAAACTTTTAATTCATGAGCTTTTCTTATGTACAAAAAATTGTTCCTTTTTGAACGATTTAACAGGCGGCGTGGTGATAGCCGCAAACCTGGAAAGTCTAGAAATATCAGGGAAATTGATACAATCTTGATATACCATGAGATTTTTAAAAGTATCACATAATTTAATCGTTATATAAAACAGTTAAAAGTTCGTTTTAACGGATATTTTATTCTTTATTTGATGTTTGTCAAATTTTTTGTACTACGCGTTTCACTACTTTCATAGCTTCTTCAAGTACTTAATTATAAACACCAACTGTTGTATTAATGATTTCAGCATTAATTTCTAATTTGTTGATAGTATCCTCTCAAAAATTGAAATACATATGTAAAATTAATATAAAATTACCAATCACTCAAATTTTTAAATAAAATAATTATAAAAAGTAGTGAAACGCGTATAGTACAAAAAAATTTGAAAAAAGATCAAATAAAGAATAAAATATCCGTTAAAAAAGAACTATTACTGTTTATTATTAACTATGGATAAGAACTCGAATAATGTTATATTAAACATTTTTGTATTTTTACAATTTTGTATCGTTACATTTTGAGAAAATATGAGACTGCGTCTTATACATTAGAAAGCTATATCTAGGCTTTATATTGTAACGTTTTTACGGGTTCGTTGGTTTGTGTATAATGACTACGAATTTATTTCTTAAGAATTGTTTATTTATTTATCTAACTCTTATGCACTACAATAATGTTCACTGTCAACAATAGTCACAGTACTGTTTATATTTCACTATATACACAATGTACACTTTATTTAACAATGTTCACAATTTATATAACACTGTTCACTTTAACACTGAGCACTTCCAATATTTACTTTAACACTGTCGATGAATTTATTTTAATACTCTCCGTGGTTTATTTGAATACTCGATGATTTATTTTCATACTGACTTGTTGGCCCATCTTTCGGATTATTTATAGTAACCGATCATCAGCCTAGAACTTTCCAAACCATAAATCATCCGTTACTAGAAGATTCTATTTGTAATTATAGCGCCTGTCTTTCTCTCATCCATTGGTAAATCAATGGAGAAAATACTAGAACAATGCGCTCCTTGTCTCCTCTTTTGTAATATTAATCCGTGGTCATAAAACTGCGTCAGGGGGTCCAACATTTTGTGCAATTCTTATCGCTGGTGATTGTTTAATCCCACCCTTCGGGCGCCAGACACAAAATAGTGTCTTAGATGTGTGACAATATGTACCTATATAGCTGTACTGTACACAAAAATATAATTCCGAAAATGTTTGAAGTGCGGTATTTTTACGGTATTTCTTTAGACCCACCCTTCGGGCGCCAGACACAAAATAGTGTCTTAGATGTGTGACAATATGTACCTATATAGCTGTACTGTACACAAAAATATAATTCCGAAAATGTTTGAAGTGCGGTATTTTTACGGTATTTCTTTAGACGTTTGATTTTTATTTCAATCGTAAACTTGTCATCAAGTATTTCAAATCCTATATCTACTTGCATATAAAATTGTTAAAAGTAAGATCCAAACAACTTTTTTATCGTTCAATAATACATTTTTGATTTTTCTTAATTTTCTGTAATAATATCGTTTTAAAATCTTACTATTTTTCAAAAATTTTATTGGTAGCTTGAATTTAGTATAATTGTAAAACATCCTTCAGCTGCTTGTTTAGGGAAAAGTTTTTCCAAAATTCATAAATTCCTGGTTTTCAAAACTATTTTTGAGTTTTATTCTGGTATTTTTTTTTTTTATTTACTATACGATGATTTAAGGGGACAATTGAGTGAAATAACTTTTTTGTCATCGATATTTCTAACTAAACAACGAACATTTCTTGAGAGAATTTCTTGTATAGTAACTAATTTAAGGGTAAAGTTTTAATACTAATAAATGTAAGCAAAATTTAAACTTATTCTCAGATAGTTTCAAACGTATAAGAAATTTGTCACGAAATCATTTTTAAGACGTCATTCAGAAGTTTTAAAAATACATTTTCGTAGATGTTCACATTATGAATTTTTGACGAATTCATAATTCTTACATAATAATTTAATAGCCTTAAGAAATGAAGAAATCCAGAAAATTCATTTTTCTGAATATATTTTTTTGATGTTTTGAGAATTTTGTATTTCTAAGTTCTTAGTGGGGCCTTTTTGAACACTAATTTTTGTTTTTATTAGTACTAAAAATGCAACAAAAATGACACAAAGTTATAACAAAAAGTTTAAACTTATTCCCAAGTAGTATCAAACTTAGAAAAAAAAATTTCACGAGGTTATTTTTAAGACTTCATGCAGAAATCTTGATAATGACTTTACGAAGAAGATATATTTATGATTTTTATGAGTCTTTAATTCTAAATTATAATTGTAAAGCCTTGGGAAAGTTGAGAAATCCTGCACGGAAAAAATAGTGGTGTAAAATTTACAACACTAAACTAGTAATATTTTTACTGCACTTTGTGTTCACTATAACCACAAATGTAACATTAGATAATACATTGTGTTGTATTCAGCTCTAACGTATAGTATTTTTAGTAGCTATTATAGTAGCTCTTACAACTGCTGAGTGTTGTACAATTAACAAATGTTGGTGTTTGCGCATGCGGTGCGTACAACATAACCAATAATTTTGACAAATAAATGCAAGTGTCAAAAATTCAACTACATTTTTACTAGTTCGTGTTGTTAATAATACTACAGTTTTTTAATTACACTTGACTGGTAAATGTTACCACACGTGGTGTCATTCTATATAATACTAGTTAATGTAGTAAAATTAACAAGGAATGTTGTTAAAACTACAACACATTTTTTCCGTGTGACGACCTCATTTTTAAAGTTTTGAAAAGTTCATATTTTAGGCTTGCTTTTTATTTTCAAACAAAAAAAAATTTCTAAGCTCATAAAATGCTATCAAACGGTTTGGGGACTGAATTTTGTTTTTATACTATAAAACTGTGCAAATTTAAAAGCTAACATTTACATTCATCAACATCAAATATAAAACTGAATAAATTCCTCAGGAAGTCTTCTCAAGAAGTTTTGAAATTAAATATTTGAATAAGTTACATTTAAAATGTTCATATTATACCTATCCAATATTGGTTCTTGACGATTTTATATTTTTTTTAAATCATAAGTTAGAGATTTAGAAATACTGACGACTTATTTCTGGACTCGGTTTTGTGACGTTTTAAAAAGTGCTTATTTCTAGATTCATATAAAGAAGCTTTTCTGGACATTTTGAGATCGATGTTTTGACTTTAAATGCTTGAAATTATACGTTCGCAGTTTGTGTTGTAAAGTGGAATCAGTAAAAAAAAGTGTCATTTCTGTAGGCAATGTAGCTTTCATTAAGAAAGACTTTCAAAATTTCCACACCTTACGGGCTGAAAAAGAAAGTTTAAAATTTTGTATTTTTCGAGTCCTTCATCTTTATCATCAAATTTCTTAAATACAAATTTTTCAGTTAAAAATCTACATGCAAATATTGAAAACCTTTGCTTTTATTGGTTCTCAATGCTTGCATGTAAGGGTTGAAAAAAATTGTTCTTACTTTCTAAAAACGTATTTCAGTATTTGTAATGAAATTGTGTCGGAAATTGTCCTCCTGTTTACAGTAAGATAATTTGGTGTTTCTCTCTTGTCGACAAAGGTTTATAATATTAATATTCAGCTGTATTTAGTAATTTTGTTAAATTTTACGTCTACAAAGTCACGGGTAGACAATAGCATTATACTATATCATTATTAAGCAGCGTAACAATTGTATAAATGATAAATTGGCATATATCTAAATGATCTTCTTATACATAAGATATTCCATAAACTGAAAAAATTTGAGAAATGTTTTGAAAAAATTCGGTCTTGAAAAAATTTTCTATAGTCACTTTGTTAAAGTTGTTAAGGCTTATTTCAGTAGTGAATTATCTAATTGAGTTGACTTGTTAAATTGGAAAGTTGTGAGCCAATATGATTATAATGTAGGATCGGCTACGTAATAATTTGCCGACTGCGGTTGATCAACTTGTCAATAATTGATAGCGATTGCCCTGTGATTGTTTGAAATGCCCTCCAGTTGGAACGACCAAGATCGACTTACACATTTCAACTGATCGAACAAAGAAACGACAACGCAGTGAATGTGAGTTTCGCTCCACACGAACAATAAACACTCGGACATTTTTATCAATGAAATTTTCTTGAATGGAAGCGAGACGAAAGGAACGAGGCAAACTTTTTCAAATAATTAAGACTTGGATGGCGGGTGATTTTCTTTCATTGTAACATGACGAAGAAAAAAAAATCCACTCCCGATAAACCAGTTATCGAAACTTCGAATTCAAGACAGCCGCCTGCTGACGAAATGAGAACGAAGCAAAAATCTGAAGAAATTCGAACGAAAGTTGTGTGATTCGAATATAAAATTCGATTAAGTGCAAAAGAAGAAGTACTTTGCAGATAACATATTATATTTATCTAACGATGGTGATAAGTAAAATGTAAACATCACGTCGTTGAAAGTGAAGAAACCGAAACGAACTCGAAGAACGTAAAAAGCTCGTATTAAATCGAAAAGCACAACTTTTCAATTGATTTCCTCCACTTGAGAAAAATTTCCACAAGAAAAATAAACAAGAAAATATTGGCTGTGTTGAGGGTGCGGAGCGAGGTGAAACAAAAAAGTTACATCTCTGATTGATGAATGCTACTGGAAGAAAATAGGATGAATAATGCCAATATGAGGCTTAAATACGTTAGCTTTTCGATCGCTTGAAATTTGTTGCTGTGTATTTATAAATTATTATTGACTTCTTCTCGCTTGCGTTTCAAAAGGTTAATTAGAAACGTGATTTGTATTGAAAATGAGCGTAGACGTTGCTTCCCTTGTACGTTCATTCGTTCCATCCTTAAAAGCTAAGGGTGGATGTTTTTACAATTTTTATTTACTTACGTTTTATTTCGATATAAAAACTCGCTAAATAAACATCAACTTGTGTTGGAAAAGAAAATTTTTCTTGATTTTTCCTTCATGATAACTAAGTTGATATAAAAATTGATTTATCCATCAAAATTTTCCGTAAAAATGTTTTCTAGTTAATCATTTCATATTACGACCAGCTCGTACTAAACAAGCAAACTTGAACATACAAAACGTGTAATAATATAACACGAACGAAAAGTAAATATTACTTTAAAGTTTCTAAAATATTCATAAATTCAATAAACGTATTGAACATCTGTTGCAGCAACTCAAATAAAAATGCAATCCACTTCAATCTTACTCAGAAAACAAGCCGTTAACGACCAAACTATTGCATACAAACCATAATTCAAATTTTCATTTTCCCTCCGAGCAACTTCTAAATCATTCCTCGATTTCGACGATTAAATCTTCCATCGTTTTTCTCCGATCGTATAATTATCACGCATTCAAATACTGGCGGGTTTTTCGATAGAACCGAGTATACGAAAAGGGAAAATTGCAATTAGATACGGAATAGTTGGAAAAAATTGCGACACTCAATGCTGGTTTCCGGCTTTCGAGTAATTTTGTCAATAAAAGTTGGCTTAAATGTTAACGAGAGTCGGTACCGGTATGGGACTGACGAGAAGAACACGTTGTGGTAAGCTAATCACGTAACAACGCCTTTATTCAAAAATGGAAAACAAATTTATTTGAAAATATACACAACAGAGATAATTATAGTAATAAATTTTATTATAAAAATAAATTTTTTTTATTTTTTGTACGGAGAATTTTTAGAAGACTATGTAATACTAGCTGATACCCGCGCCATCGTCTGCGTAGGTTATTATGCTAAGAACATATTTAATTTACAAATGAAAAACATTTGAAAAATTGAAAACAAAAATATATTTAAAAAACCGGAAAGAACTTAGCGTAGAACATTTTAACTATATGCCAAAAAATTGCACCCCCAGAATCCGCTATTGCTCCAAGTGTATAGTTATTAGTTAATCAATATTTAATTTTTTAAAAGTTTGTAAATTCAAAAATAAAAATTTCTATATAATCCAAAATAATCACTGTTTTTAATTTTTTTTTTTCAAAAAATTGTTCCTTAAATGCTCTTTCCGGATCCGCAATTGCTCCAGGTGTGTAGTTCATTAGTAATTCAATTTTTAAACTATTTATGTTTATAAGATCCATTGGAAGTTGATGACGTCATAGCACAACAATACATGTATAAATAGTTAAAAATAATTAATTATTATTAATAATATTGCAAAAATTTGATCAACTATTCTAAAAAAGCAGATAGAGAGCTAAAAAACAAAAACAAAAATGGCAATTATAAATTATTTGGATTTTTTTGAGTTTGGAAATTTTTTAAAAATGTAATTGTTTTTTAATTAACTATTAACTATACACCTAGAGCAATTGCGGATCCGGAAATAGCATATAAGAACCAATTTTTAAAAAAATTAAATGAGTGACTTTTTTGTATTCTACAGCAATTTTAATATTAGTTTGCAAATTTTTGAAAACTTAATTATTAATCAACTAATAATTATACACTTGAAGAAATTGCGGTTTCTGAAAGAGCAATTTTTTGGCATAAAGTTTAATTTAAAAAAAATGTTTCTTGCTAACTTAACTCTATCTGGTTAAAAAATATATGAAATAATAAAAGGGAGTGTTGAAATGTAATTTGATTATTGTAACGGTTGTAACTTAAAAATTTATTTTAAATATGTATTTGCAGTAAAATATAAAAAATGTTAAAAGAGAATTTAAAAAAAAAACTACTAAAAATATTTTAACTGCTAAACGAATAGAAAATGGAATAAAAAAATCTTTATTAATCTAATATCTCGCTGAGCTGCATTAGGTCTTTGCTCAAATATGAAATAATCAGTAGGCAGTGGAAGGAGAAACATCGTCTGTCCAGCTCATGCGCATTACATCGTTTGCCCCACTCTATCAAAGCGATGAAAAATTCACCGCTTAACCCGTTTTGCTTGTAAAAATCACATTTTTTAAAACTTTAATTACTTTGTTTTTAATGAAAATATCGTGATAATTCTTTTTTAAGATAAGGACTAAGTATATATAAGAAATAAAATACAAAAAAATGATCGAAATCTATCCAGTTTTTTTGAGTTAAAAGCGAACATTAGAAAACAGCTATCATTTTATTTATATAGATTTGATTCAATGACAAAATAACCGGAAAATCTTAAAATAACTTTTTGCAATTAGTTAGTAGGGGCAATCAAATCTTTCAGATCAATAAAATTTTGATTTTTTAATATCATTCTATGATATTATAGTTCTATGAATTAAATGCGACAAATTTTCTCTTAAATACTATTTTAAAATGCAACTTTGGGTAGAGAAATCCTATAATTTTAATACAATAGTCAAACAAGTTCTCAATTTTAAGCAAACTATTAAATTAAAGATTTGATTGACTATTACATTTATGTATTCACTACTTGGCTTGATTTTTAAGCTACTTGACTTAAATTTGAAATTTGGCATAAAATCAAGCCGAATCCAATGTTAATATTTAAATATCGATTCAAGCATGGTACCGAATTTACAAGTTGTAAATTGTTAATACATGTTATACCTATGTATCAAATGTTATATACATTGAAGTTTTATGATTTTATAAGTCATATTATGTATCATTTTATACATCATATAATGATATATGATGAATGTCATTAAATAAAGATTATTATTGTAATTTGTTGCAATTTAATTATTTTTTAAATAAAACTTTTAACTATCTATCAATAGGAAACATTTAATATACGTATGAGTTAAATGCTAAAAACCTTCCAGCTGTGATTTAATGTGGTAAACATAAAACTAAATAGTCTTAATTATCTCGATCTAATTCCAGTTCTCGAGAATCATTGAACTATTGAACTGTTATGACAAACAGAATAAACAACATCTAATTGTTTGCATAACCTTTCGAGAAAGTTTCTTCAACTAATCCGAAACTTTGATGGCTTTTAGTTTCTAGAAAGTTAAAACCAATAGCAATTACATCAAGATTTTCCTTTGATTTTTGTCTATGCCTACACAAATTAGTTGGCGTTTTTTTTTTTCTAAAATGTCATTTGACAAGTGTAAGGCTAAAAAATAACGCCCCATAAAGACATTTTTGTCATTGTTTGGCCTCGCAGTTTTATACAAATCATGTAAATTATACCAATCGAGAACCAGTATTGTAGTAGATCATAAAAGAAAATTTTCAACAAACGTTACTTTCAAGTCGGAATATGGATTGTACGTTTAAAGTCATCGGAGGCCTTCTGGCCAGTGTTTTTATCGGATATTGCTTCTATTTCGATTATATGCGACACTGTGATCCCGAGTTTCGAAATAAGTTGAAAGAGCGGCGTCGCCGTGATCATGAACGCTATTTGGACTCGCTGCGTCAAGAGTTACCGAAGAATATCAAGGATATCCAGGTTTATTTCCTGGAAGAAATTAGCATGGCTGAAAAATTAGTTACAACCGGTGATATTGAAGAAAGTATTAAACATTTCGCCAATGCGATTGCTGTATGTGAACGTGGCGATCAACTCCTCGCCCCATTACAACAATACTTACCTCCAGAAGTCATCAACGAAATTCAACTCAGAGTGAAATTGATGAAGAAATAATCGAATTGTCTGATATTTTAACTGAAAAACTTTATTTTTATCTCAAAAAAAATACTTTTATTGATAATTGTTGTGGAGAAATGTTATTATTTTAAAAACAATTAAAAAACTTTTATATGTGATTTATTAATTTTAAACGTTTTTCTTTTTCAGGTGTCGCTTAAATGGTGTCGTACGCGACACCTGGCTGTTCTATGTCTGGTCATCGTTTTGGTTGCTCAAATTGCAACCTCCGAAAAAAGTAAGTAGATTATGGCTTTCTTAAAATTTATATCCCTGCTTATATTCATACAAATCTTATCTTAATTCTTTTAAACATACATGCTTAAAACAAAAGTAGGTACTTTACACGAAATTCGGTTATTATGAAATAGTACTGTGATCTTTATTAAATTTCTCTTCTGTTCCTTTACATCCTTTTTGTGTTCAGACGAAACAAAACTTGCTTCTCGAATACATAAAACTTACTTCTGAGAGATAAATTTAGGTTGCATCTTCGGGTTATAAAATGCATTAAAATATACTAACTGCCACTACCTTATAAATCATTTGAATCCAAAACATTTAACAAAGAACGTTCTCAAAGAAATAATCAGATAAAGTTAGATGATTTAAGTTGTCTTGATTAAACTGTTAAGTATTGATTAATCAGCCAAAAAATTTAAAATAGTACCCATCTCTAATTCATGTTGATATGACTTACAAATACGAAAACATGGAGGATTTAATTCAAATGGCTAGGGACTGTTACAGTAGGTTTGTTCCTATTGGCAATCTGATGATGTTCAAACACTGTCACGAAAGACAAAGAGCAAGGCACATTGACCAAGAGACAATTAGAGTGTGTGAAGAACATAAAGCAAGAAGTTCCCTCTAGTTTTAAACCGGTTTTGCGGTATTTAAACACCTCCAAATCAGTGTCGAAATAAGCGATTGTCACGAAAACGTACGTACGTAGCTCGACTCTCGGCTTAATGCGGCCAAGCGGTTGTAAGCTGAAACATTTCTTCACTCACTCTTGTCTCTTGGTCAATGTGCCTTGCTCTTTGTCTTTCGTGGCAGTGTTTGGAATCAACATATTGAAAAAACTTAGTGTTTAGTCTTTGGTCTGAATAAAATATGACATTTATATGCAACTTAGTGATAGTTTTAAAACCAAAATTCTTTTTATAAAAAATTAAATTTTGATCTTTTCAGTTTCATTTTCTTTTTATTAAAGTGAATTTGACGTCATTCAAAATTAGAGTTTTATCTAGTCAAATAACTAAACATTTCATCCTATGAATTCAGTTCAAAACTGTAACTTGAAAATGAAATAACTTGCAAATTCAATTCTTGATAGGAGTTAATAGGTTTGTTCGCGGAGGTGATTCTGAACTGAATCAATCCAAGTGACTAGGATAATCGCCAAACACTTACACGCTTATGAACTGATTAAGGGTTATTTTCCCGTGACCGAATTTGAAAATCTTCGGAAGTAAGACGAGGATTATCAAGAACCCACGGAAATTGTTAATTGAATTGAACGTTGACAGACGTTGGTGCCTTGTTCACACGAGTCAACTTTAGTTGACCGATTTTAGTTAATCGATCAAAAGTGGAATGAAGAACCTAGTGTGATGACTCGTTCAAACTTTTTTTGATCCACTAAAAGTTGATTACGGTTCTCACATGAGGTTTTTCATTCAACTTTGTTGACTCGTGTGAACGCAGCATAACAGCGAAACTGTGTTTTGAATTAGCCACAATTTAGCAAACTGCGCATGAGTAAAGAATCAAATTTTTCATCCTAACAAAAATCTGAGGATCGCTAAAACCGCATTTCGTGTGAACCGCAAATATCGGACCGTAACTGGGCTCATAAACTTGCATGCGCTTGGCGATGATCCTAAATCGGTCTTGAACTGATTCGTTATCGATTCAGTATCACATCCGCGAACAAACCTATTATTTGACTGGAATTTAACCAAATTTAAGTCAAGTGGCTTAAACATCAAGTCAAGTAATGAATCTCTACCTAAAATATATAAAACGGCTACGACCGAAACAAAGGCCAATGGAATTAATTTTTCACTAAAATAATTTCGTTTTAAAAGAAAAAAGATATTTCTCCTTAAACGATGTTAAACTTTTTTATTCTTTTGAGTCGGGGAAAGTCAAGTGTTGAAGTTCCTTTAGGATGCTTGTAATCTCTTCTAGGCGATTCATCAACCCTTATTTTGTTTAAGTTTGCATTTGTTATGATATCGATACCTTCATCAAAGTCTGAATGACTTGAATTCCTGATTCAATGACCAGGGACTAAAGTTAAGGGTACGAAAGTGAAAGATAATCGAGCTTGCAAAAGGGTGTATGCCCATTGGTTCAATCTTAGAAAACGAGTGTTCAAATACTATAATCATCCTTCCAGACGCTATTTGTTTCGTCTTAAAAATCCATTGATAAAACTATGATAGTACTTAAACAATTAGTACTAACCGAATTTCGTTAACAGAATTTTTAGACGCATGTAGTTTATTGTTTCGTTTAAGACGTCATTCTTTTAATACCAAAATAATATTCTTTTCTTATTAGTTTCGCTTCAACCGTTTTCCCTAATTTTTAAGTCCCAACAAGTTTAAAGTTGTCGGCTCTTTTAAAAAATTATTCTTAGACATACTTTTACAGATCAATTTATAAATTAAAAAGTTTGATGTTTCTGAAATATTAATAATTATTTTTGTATTAAAAACAAAATTTTTTCGTTGATCTTCTTATGTAAATGCTACAAAGTTTTCTTTTTAAATTAATTTTTCATTTACCAACATTTCCTTACTTATTCCCAATTAAACCAATATTTCACTTTTAAGAGCAAGTAAAACAAGAAAATTATTTTTCCATGATTTTAAATTGTAACTTCTATACTTAATAAAACTCTTGGATATTTCAATATTTTTTCGTTTTATAGAAAAATCTCATAAAATTCTATTACCATAAACACGTACATTCGTTTTTTACAACGCTTGTATTCCTGGCTATTTTTCTTTTTAATTTTTTTGCATTTAAAATGCACTTGGTTTTAAAAGGGAGAAATGTCACAAAGTCTCTACGTGTTATGCATTTGAAAAATGTAAATTTATATTTAAAATAAAAAATTATATACCCGTGCCATACGTTCTATACATAATTTTCATTGACACTATGTATATTTTATACGAAGCCAATCAAATTAAATTACTTCTCAAATAAATATGCATTTATATGAAAGTAATTGACATACAATGTTCAATGTTTATAGGAGCATGAAATAGAAAGTCTATGCCTCTAACGAAATAAATAATAATTCAATCATGCAGGTAAATAAATAAGCAAATTGAATTATGGAAAACATTTTTTTTTATACTTGCCAGAAAAACAGCGAGGGAAAAATTAAGAAAATTTCGATGCATGTGAAAACGTTTCACTTATCACGAATTTTTGTGTTTTCGGTTTTGTTTGAATTAAAATACAATTCGGTTTAATTTACTTTCTATATGATAGCTTTTTTATATCTACGTGAAAAACGGGTGATTTCTTTATGATGATAGAATATAAATTATTCAAATTTCATTTCAATGCGTCTGAATTTTCCTTTATGATACTTTCATATGAGAAATGAACGCCAAAAAAAACCCGATTTACATTTCTTTTGTCTACAAAATTATTTTAATATTAAAATAAATGATATGGCACGATGTACTTTTATTATAATTTATTTTCACAAATAAATTTTGAGTGAAATTTTTACTTGGAAAGACAAGAGTAACATTTTTTGAAACCAATTTTTTTAAATTTATCTAAAATTTTTTTCAACTTTCCAGAATCCATTAGATATGCTGGTTATTAATTTTGATCTTAAGTACTCAATGTGTCAATTATTTTGTCATGTTAGGGACAACCAGAATAAATGATGAATTAATATACCTTAGTAAATATAGAATAATATAAGGATAAAACTACAAGTTGAAAGCTACAGTAATTATTTACTGTAGTACCTATCAAATGATAACTTAGAAATAAAGTCAAATTATTAGCTAGTTGTGTTTTACAATAAATTACACGTTTTTTGAAACAGATCTTAAAATTGCCTATATTTCACTGAAGATTGTATCCAGTTATTTTTTTTTCCTTAAATACATTAGGGAGGTGAATCAAAATGATTGACAACAAACAAAAAAAATTCACTAGAATTTTTCTTGGTTAGTTTTTAATCCACTGTCAAAGCTTTACAATGATTGACAACACCAATTAAAAGTTATAATTATTTAAAAAAACTTTATTTTAACTTAAGTTCCCAGAAGTTTAATGCTAACAGTAGGTTTGTTCTCACAGTAGTTCAAATTCATTAAATTTGAACTGCTTTCTGACTGCCATTTCAAATCAAATCCTGAACTGCTTAAAACTCCTAGAACTGCTTAAAATATTGTTCGTCTTCTATACACCTCATTCTCATTCATTCAATTATTTGATTCGAATTTCAAACTTGAAATTCTGCCATGCGCATACTCAACAGTTCAAAACTAGTTCAAATCCAGTCTAGGTCACCGTGAGAACGAACCTTACATTACATTTGTTTCAAATTTTCAAGTTATTTAACTTAAACTATAAAAACTAGTTTTGCAAAATTTAGTTTACATTTACTAAACAATTGTTTAGAGAAACTTAAAAATTTTACTAGTTACTTAGGATAAATTTAAGTTTCTTTACAGTCACAAGCAAGTTGAGATTATTTTTGTGAATTTTTGTACTTAACCCCTTAGGCAATCTCGTAGTCAACGCCCACGACGCTCACGACGCTTTCGCGTCAGTATGTCAAAAACGCTCTGAACGCTTAAAAAATTTGCGGGGTAGGCAATCTCAAAACGTCGCTGGCTTCTGACATTTTGAAATTTTTGTAAATTAATAAAAATTATAGGGTATAATTTAAAAATTATATTTACTATACAGTTTCATTTAAAATTTCCGCAATATTCTTTCACTTTCTTGCTTTTAATTTTATATTTACCTTATATTTTTATATCATCTTGAAGTTTTATCTTATAATATATTATTATATTTCATCAATTCAATTAATTTTTCTTCAAAATCTGTTAAATTTTTTCAGTTTTAAATTTGTGTAGTTCACATCTTTAAAATGACAGATACAGATTTGACATTTGGCAGCGTCAAACGCGTCAAAAGTTGAAATTCATTTTACTTTGACGCGTCGTGAGCGCACCGTCCGTCGCGTCGCCGTCGAGTTTAACCATTCTTATGGAATTCTATGTTTAACTTTTTTTTGACATTTTGAAGCGTCAGCGTCGCGCGCGCGCGCAAGGGTCGCGGACGTCAAGTTTGACTCAGGTATAAGTCTTATTAGAAGATTAACACATTTTTAGTATTTCTTTTTGTGTTGAACATATTTATATACCTCGCCATAGGCTATACAAACAGTAGATATTCATTATTTATAAGTGTAATGTTCCGTACTTTGTCTCCCAATTGTATTACTTATACATCCTAAGGGTTGTTCTCTCATCAACTTTTAATAAATACATAGCTGTACATAGCTACACATACATTATACACTCATACACATCTTACATTTAAATTCTTTATGTTAATTGTTATCAGATTAGAATCTTCGACTTCCTTTCCCCGCTCATTTTTTCATCTCTTGTCTTTCAGCGTATGTTAACTTTATAGTATTTGTAGAATATATTATTTATTTAACATATACCGCGATATTTTTGGACAAAAAAAATGTATTAATATATTATTTAATGAATTAAAATTTTTCAAAAACGTTTTGTTGATTTCTGTAAGTTAATTTTTTCACAGTGATTTTTTTGTCAGATATTTTCATTTTTCCATAGGAGCCTATGCTAAAATTGAATTTCTGAGAAAAATTTTCTTTCAGTTATATTTCGTTTCAAAATTGTTCGGAACCCTCAAAAATTCAAAAATATAATTTTTTGTGTGTAAATTTTCATTATTATCTATAAATAGGTTTAGTTATATCGGGAACAACCTTAAGTTGGTTTAAATATTTACTTATGCAAATAAATTTAAAAAAATCAATGATAATATTTTGGCCATGACGAAGTCGCGAAACCTTGCAAGTCACATTTTGATTTGAAGAAAGTTATTGTATGGTATAATTATGAATTTTCTAATTAACAGTAATGCGCCGCCGGTTACGAAGGCCAACCAGCAGCAGTAGCGTTTCAGTCTCGTCAAGTTCCAGCATCAGCCGCAGCGGTACCGGAAACGATCAAGATGTTTCAGCCAGTGTGAACCGTTTCCGGGTCCGTACCCGTCCCGGCACCCGCAAAACAAGCCAAAAGGACAACAGTGTTTCAGCCTCCTCAACCTCTGTCAGCAAAAGTAAAGACGGCTACAAGGTAGGTATCCCTCAGCAAAGACAAATTACAATGATTAACATCGATAATAACCTGTTCAGATTGTTTGCTACTACACAAATTGGTCGCAATACCGCACCAAAATTGGTAAGTTCATGCCGGAAGATATCCTACCGGACTTGTGCACGCATATTATCTTCGCGTTCGGCTGGTTGAAGAAAGGCAAACTCAGCTCGTTTGAAAGTAACGATGAGACCAAAGATGGAAAAGTCGGACTCTACGAACGCATACAGGCACTCAAGAAAGCCAGTCCAAAATTGCAAATTTTACTTGCTATCGGTAACTATAGCCATTAGGCATTCTCTCTTTTTGTCTCGATCGGTTTCACACGGTTTATAATTAATTACTTAGGTGGATGGTCTTTCGGAACTCAAAAGTTTAAGGAAATGTCAACAACGCGTTACGCGCGCCAAACATTCATCTACAGTGCAATTCCATTCTTGCGAGACCGTGGTTTTGATGGACTTGATATCGACTGGGAATATCCTAAAGGAACTGACGACAAGAAAAACTATGTTCTACTGCTCAAAGGTAAAAATCGTATTTTTAACCGGTAACTTCCAGATAAATTCTTTGAAATTCCCATAGTTGTCTTTCATCAAAATATTTACATTTATATAACATAGTTGACAGCATGAAGGAAAAATGAAATATGTTTAAAGTGAAGAGGTTCAGTGCTATAGTTGGGGTGGATGGAAAATGGTTCGGTGGTTTGTCGAATCGAGTGGGATTAAGAATATTTTAGGAGGCGAGAACGAGGGATATATGAAAAGTTGAAAATAAGTGGAACAAAGATAAGACTAGAGGTTTGGTTCGCGTTATTCACGATGTGGTGAATGGAAAATTTAGTGATGGTTTTTAAACAGTATGAAAAGTTATTTGGATGGGAAAAGAAACGGGACGCACGGAGCAGGAGGTGGATTTCGCACTAATACTTTTACATTTCATCCCGTTCCATCTCAGTTGTATTTACTTACAAATGTGATGAGAAAATGTTTTCTCTCATGCCGCTCGAGTCGTCGACGAGCGTCTCTCTGGAACAAAATACTGGAGAGACTTAAATTGGGGAGGATTGAAATAGGGATGATGTGGGACTTTGAGAAATTGAGGGTATGTGAGTATGTCAGAATGGAAGAATGTGTTTTATAATTCAAGTCTTTCTCTCGACTCAACTTATTTTTGAGGTCTTTCTTCTCTCCATTCCTCATTTTTTTTGTCATTCCATTCTCGATATTTTTAACCCAATCGCTTGCCAAATATATCCTCATGTTTATAATATGTCGTCACGAACGATAAAATGTAACTGAAATTGGACTTCGGGAAATGACAGTCGTTTGTTGGATAATAATATTATAAATATGCGATGATGTCGTTTCTCTTTTTCATATTTTCCCGCTGTATGCTTTATTGGTTGTGAAGAGACCGGATTTTCCCACCATATGCTACAAAATATAAAATTCATTTTTCTTTTTCTTGTTTCGCTTGTAAAGATTACAAATACCTATTTATTTTAACAGAATAAAACATGCTTAGCGTCTGTCATATATTTATTCTTACGATTTACATATCAAACGAACCAATTATCTTTTGTAATAAATCAAGCTGTTTTTATTAATGAAGATTGAAGACAACAATTTCGAGGAGGTCGCGTTAAAAAGAACCCTTTTTCAAATAACTTTTTTCACTTTATAATTATAACAAATTAATTGTGAACATCAAACACACTACCTAGTTGTATCTACGTATAGTAATAATGTTGGCATACTATATACTTGCTTGGTTAATAATTGTTAAGGCAAATCGTTTAAGGGTGAAATTTGTTATACTGTAATGTATTGTTGTACTTTTTTCTATACTGTATATTATCGTATTCGCTGTTACCTGTTCCCGTTTCTAGGCTTTAACTTAAACACATTTGATAATAATCGATTAAAAATGGTTTAACGCATTTTCATATCTCGACAAACTATCCCAAAAAGAAAATTTGACGACGGATTCTTATAGATCTTGATAAAATTAATAGAAAATGAAGAAAACAATTTTTCGAGTTTTCGCTTAGTTTTCGAGTTATCGACTTTTAAAAGTTGCAGCGAAGACGTTAAATTTTATTAAATTGTGACATAAAAATTACAACAAAATGAAAAACCAACTTCAAAATAAATGAAACATCTTAAACAAATAATGCGCTGTAAAAAATATTTGCGTATCCTTACCGTGTCTACAAGTTACAAATTATTACGATGATATAATGTACAACTATTGTTATTTTTGGAGTTGGTGTCAGCCAAGGAAGTACGGCTATATTGATATTTAGCAATAAACGAGAATACCTAATGAAATTTATTTTTCAAATGTACTTTTATGCTATACACTAGTACTGTGATAATATCTAGCGACCTTCAAACTACAAAATAACAATAACTAATTAAACCTTTTTACAAATGAACATTAATATTTATTCCTTTGGCTGACACCAACTCCAAAAATAACAATAGTTGTATAGTTGTCATATCATCCTAATAATTTGTAAGTTGTAGCATGGCAAGAATATGCAATTATATTTTTATTTTTAGTGCATTTTTTGTTTAAGATTTTTAATTTATTTTAAAGTTGGTTTTTCATTTTGTTATAATTTTTATTCATTTCTCGATTTTTACTGATTTGAAGTTTGATAACTGATATTATTTCTTTGAATATGGGTAAACCTACTAAACGCGCTGCTCATATTAGACAGCGTCGTTAAGTGTTCAAAATAACAACTTCATCTCCTATGAAGAACGAAGTGGAAAACTCTTTCCAATAGAAAAAAAATCATCAAAATCCAATGATTCAGTTAAACGTCACTATTCCATCCCCTATTTTCATCCTTAGGGGGTGGATTTTTTTCTTAAAATTAAAATTTGATTAATTTAAAGGTACGATGTACGCAATAGAAACAAAGTTATCGAAATCGGCTTAGCCAGGAAAAATTTATTATTTCATCCCTAATTTTTAGCCCATTATGAGTGGAGTTTTTTTTAATAAAAAATGGATACGAGATCAATTTAAAAATATGTTCTACCAAAAACAGAAAGTATTATCAAAATCGAGATCCCCAAAAAGAAGTTAATATTTCATCCCTTAGTTTTCAACCCATTAGAAGTAAACACTTTCCTTAAAATTAAAATGGGACCACACGGTAAGCACCAGCTTTCAAATAAAAAAAAAATCATCAAAATCGCTTCACCCAGTCGAAAATTCTTAGGTAACAAACATAAGAAAATACAGTCGAATTGAGAACCTCCTTCTCTTTTTGACGTCGGTTAATAAATATGAGGCGTAGGCTAATCGCGATGGTCACACCTAATTAGCTTTTTTTTCCTGAAAAATTAGTAGAGGTGAACTTATTTTTATTTTGGGGGCTCCGCTTAATGTTATGTATCATAAGTTTTATGTCGGATGATATTTTATCCTTGAGATATTTTGTCTTTCAGATATTTTGTCGAGGGATGAAAACGCGAATTACTTATAAAAATATAACGAATTTATAACAATTCATAACGAAAACATACCAAGCTTTAAATTTTATAGTCCAGTCAACGAACACCGAAAAAAAGGTTGTAAAATAAGGATGGAGTGGAGAAAGTAAGAAAAAAAATACCACTATATAGTGAAATTAAAGCTATAAAATTTAAAACAAGTTTGCTTCTTTTCATTTTTCTTTTCTCTACTTCTGATAGTTTCTGAGATATACGCCCGAAAACGTTGCAAATTATGGCGAAAAACATTTTTATTCCATCTTTTGTCTGTATCATCAGCTATTCATTTTATAGTAAAATCCTCAGAAAAGAAGAGATGAAAAATTAAATTTTCTCTAAGACCATACCAATTATTATTTTCTTTTTACGTGATTTATAACTCAATACTGCATCAACGAATTGGTGTGATTTTTTTCATAGGTATACTTTATTAGCCTGTAGGAACAAAAATATTTTTTTGTCAGCGAAAACCACGGTTCCTGTGGGGTGATTGTTTCTCAACTAATTTTTATGAAATTTGGTATATTAGATTTCGTATATTTGAGATAGCATACAAAAAAATTGTTATCCTGAAAAAATTCATGATTCCTGTAGGATTGAACCTAAAACCCACCGTTTTTGAGGTATAAACAAAAAAACGAAAAACAGGAACTTTTTAGACCCATCTCCCACACATTACGGCCCTCAGGAATGTGTAGTCAGTATGTTTACTTCCTATTTCCTAACTAGTCTTAATAAGATCCCATTGTCAAAATTTCTCTTTCTTCGAACTTATTCTACAAACCATTCATTGACTGGACTATCAACCGAAAACCTCATTTTTTATGTTTTAATAAGGCAGGAATGAAAATAATTAATCATATCACCCACAATTAATAAATTATCATATTAATTTTTCAAGTGCAACCTTCCCCCTTTTTCATCCATTGCATCCTAGACAAGTAATTAGAGTCGTAAAACAAATAGTAAGAGTTTCTCCAAATTCAAAAAAAAGTTTATACTTTTAAATAACCTAAAGCCTATTTAAGGTCAGCAAAGAGTTTTTGTTAGGTCTACAATTTCAGTATCATTAGCATTAGCGTGCTTGTATTTTTTTTCCATTTCTAAGATATGGAACAGAAGAAAAAAGAGGAATGGTTCAAATCAGACAAACGATCAATTACAGTTTTGATTTTTAAACATTAGATAGCCCAAAGAAAATGATCATCCACTTATACTCGACTTGTTGTTGAACTTCAAGTGAGAGAAAAAAGTGAAAAAAATGGTTTATTTGTTTACGATTGAAACTAAAAAAGGGTATTTTAGAGGTTAATTAATAAGCAGTATAAAAATGTAAAGAGTTCATAATTTTAAATGTCTTTTAAACCCTTCGTTCAAAGGATTCAATTTTCCAATAAATTGCTCTGTATTGTCAGTATTGTTCTATGAATTACTTTTAAGCTTCTCTTTTTGAACTCCTTAACATATGCTTTAGGACTACATGCCTTTCTGCTAAAAGTTTGATTTTCTTCTAAGTTAAAAACTTGATTTGTAACCATATTTGGAAGGATTTTTGTAAAGCGTTTATAAGACCCAAGCAAATTTTTAACTATAGAATTAAATGAAGACTGGACACCAATAACGGGCTAAGTACCAAAAACAAAAAAATGAGTTAGACTCGAAAAAGCAAGCTAATGTGGCATTGCCAACAACTTAAAAAGCGGGCTAAATGCTATGAACATTAAGTAGTCGGCAACCTATTTTAAGTAAAAAGCCATTTTTCCTTAAATAATTTAAAAAAATCTTACCAAGAGCCGCAAGGATGATCATGTTAAAACTCTGTAGATCACAGATTTTTTTTTTTACATCAGGTTTATAATTTGAGGTCTTTAGTTTTAGACAACTTTCAAGGCTTACATTGTTGAGAGAGGATCTTAATTTACTTTTAAGGATGTTCATTTTGCTGAACATCTATTCACAATATACTATGTAGACCCGAAAATTGTTAAGAGTCTAAAAATCGCCAGCTTAAGTTGGTTGTAACTGTCAGGAAGACTATATAATATATTTGATCTTTCTTTTGAAAATTTGTTTTTTTTTTCTATTTATAATCCATTGCCAACTTTTCTGTTTTCTTTTTAAAATATTTAATCTGAAAAAGCTGAAGAGCCACGAAATTTGGTTAAAAGAGCCGCTGGTTTCCGACCTCTGCATTAGGTTAATGTATGTATTAGGTTGTTGGCAATGGCACTTACCTTGCTTTTTCGGGTCTAACTCAATTTTTTTTGGTACTTAGCCCGACTCTGATGCCTAGTCTTCAAATATGCTTTATCATTATCGTGTATTTTATTTCAAATTATTACTCTTCTAAAAACAGATATTGAAGGTTTTGTTGGGTAACACTAGAACTTATTAGAAGAACTTTAACATTGAAATTTTGAAAGTATATTTTTGTGCTGACTTTCGTTCTTATACATTATCCAAATATCATGGGCTTAGCTTGATCCTTTTGCTTATATAATATGTAAATAGTAATAGTAATAATAATTTCTTTTTGAAATGCAAAAGTAAATTTTTACAACTTATTTTTCAACGATCGCCTAGCACATTCGATTTCATTCTTGCCCAATTAATTTCAAATTGATTTCCAAATGCTTTACAAATCAATAAATTTTATGATTTGATTTTGCTTATTATGAAATCCCAATAAAAATCGTTCTGATTAAGGTGTGGCTGTCCAGAAAAGAAAAAAAATAATTACTTCAATTCGATTCAAACGAAAAACTATTAATTTTAACCAAATATAATCACCAGAGAACAGTTTCAAAACTTCCAACTTAGAGATTGCGTATTAAATTTGAAATTTCCATCGTATCTCAATTAAGTGTACACACAAAAAGCGAATGGTGGTTTTTGTGAATGAAAATATGGAAATAGACTCGAGGTTTGATGTTATTAAGTTCTTCATTAAGTTGTGATAGTGTTGATATTTTTGTTAAGTGTGAATAGCTTTTGAACGGTGCTTCCTAATAAATATGCAACAACGGCTCTGTGCGAGAAGACCTTATTTTTCCCGACGGCTCCCAGTCTCATTCCCATTCCCGCTCTGGATGGTGATACTCGCCTTAAAACCAAATGTGTCCTTTATGTGTGTCCCTATACGTGTGATATTCCTCCTCTATATAGGATCAAACTCAATTTACTACATAAATAGTAAACATAAATCACATGCAGTAAAGACTCATAAAGCTTTTCTCTTTCACAATTTTCTCTCTCTCTCTGTACTCGTATGTATAGTGAAAGCACACATTGAGAAATGCTAGAGGATTTTCAGAGGATATTTACTGACTTTTCGAAACTGACGTAGACAAAACATTCAAGAACCATCATCCACTCGGTAACGAGAAGTTTCTTCGGTATAAAAAGGAAATTTGTAACATTTTCCTCTATTCTTCTCCTTGTTTTATTTATATAAGTCGAGCGTTGTAGGTGGTTTAAAATTAAAATTTATTGCCTTCTGGAAACAGAAAAGTTAACGTTTAATGGATGAATATGTCCTGCTACTTGTAGCTCATACATACATGCATACACCTCTTGGAACAATAAGAAATAAAACATTTTCGTCATTTGAAAAACGTAAATGGAAAATACACATTCACATTAGTACTACGTTTGCCACATTCTCAATTTTCCAAGTATCAATATTAATTTTCCCTGGAACATGTTAAGATAAACATATGAAACTGTCTTGAAAATATTCTTTGTTGACACTTGTATAATGAATCTTATTGCATCTCGTTAGATTCTTCCGGTTGAACGACCCCTGTCTATATTATATATATATGGACTTGGGAAACTCGGCAAGTGTTGGAACGGGAAAAATCAACATTTAAATAACATGTGAATGTCACGAATGTGATGTTTCATGACATTATTATGGGAGCAACAAGAAGAAAGCGCATTTCGTTGAGTATATCCTTTTGATTTTCTCGACAGAGTTACGTGAAGCTTTCGAAGCGGAGTCCCAGGAGGTTAAGAAGCCGCGGCTCCTTTTGACAGCCGCCGTTCCTGTCGGTCCCGACAATGTCAAGAGTGGCTACGACGTTCCAGCCGTGGCTTCATATTTAGATTTCATCAACTTGATGGCCTATGATTTCCACGGAAAATGGGAACGGGAGACGGGTCATAATGCGCCTCTGTATTCGCCCAGTTCGGACTCGGAGTGGCGGAAACAACTTTCGGTGGACAACGCGGCTTCAATGTGGGTTCGATTGGGTGCTCCCAAGGAAAAGTTGATTATTGGTATGCCAACGTATGGACGTAGTTTTACCCTGTCAAACACAGATCGGTACACGGTCAACTCGCCAGCTAGTGGTGGAGGAAAAGCTGGGGAATATACGAAAGAAGCTGGGTTCTTAGCTTATTACGAGGTAAGAAACAATTACGATTTTAACCAAGATATTTTTATAGATCACCATACTATATTTTATAGAATCAATTTTCTTTAATTTAGACTTACACAGTAAAATTATTTTTTCTCAAAAAGTAAACCTTTATTTTCATTTCATATTACTTTTAGGGACTGAATAAATCTTTTAGAACCAAAATTGTCTTAGTTAAAAAACTCCTACAGACAAGCTTATGATCATTTGCTTTTCTTTTTAAGGCTTCTTTTAAAAAGTCCTCTTTATTACCTATATACCTTTAAACAGTATGATTATTTGATCAATGTTGGTCATGGAAGATCCTTCTATTCCTTAATTACATAAGAGATTAGTACAAGAAATGTTATGATTAAAATAGACATTTAAAATTTAAGAAAAAAATTTATTCAGGAAGCATAAGTCTGAAAAACAGAAAAAAAATCCGTAAATGCTCTTTCAGAATGCGCATTTGCTCCAGGTGTATGATTAACTGTTAATTTGTTATTCAATTTTTTAAAATCCATTTATTAAAAATTGAATTTTTATTTACTTATTAATTATATACCTGGAGAAATTGTGTATTTGAAAAGAGCATTTAAGCAGCAATTTTTGAAAACTTAAAAAAAATATTAGTTTGGATTTTATAGCGATTTTAATTCTTGAGATTTTTAATTTTTTAAAAATTGAATAACTAACTAACGGTTAGTCATACAACTGAAGCAATGCGTATTCTGAAAGAGTATTTATGAAGTAATTTTTTGAAGGAAAAAACTTTAAGAAAAACTTATCAACTTGGATTTTATAGTGATTTATATGTTGAGTTTTCTAGTTTCTTAAAAATCACATAACTAATTAACGGTTAATCATACACCTGGAGCAATTGTGGATCTGGAAAGAGCATTTGAGTAGAAATTTTTTGCACGAAAAAAATTTAAGAAAAAATTATTAACTTTGTATTTTATAGCGATTTTATTTGTTTAATTTTTTAGTTTTTAAAAAATTGAATAACTAATTAACGCTTAACTTTACACCTGGAGCAAGTGCAGATTCTGAAGGAGCATTTGAGGAGCAATTTTTTGGCATATAGTTTAATAAAAAAATAAAAGTTCTACGCTAACTTCGTTCCGGTAGAAGAATCAAATAAAATCAAAATTAAAATTGAAATTACATGGCCCTGTGCTAAGATATCGAGTATTCTGACAGTTTTTTATAATTAACGTTCACACACTGTATACTAAAAAAAAACTTATTGATTTATGGTAAAAATTAAGGTACATAATGCATCCTTCTTGTAGATATAATTTTTTTAACTTTTGAATAGATTTGTGAGATGTTGCAAAGTGGTGCATCTTACATTTGGGACGAAGAGATGAAAGTACCATACTTAATCCAAGGAGACCAATGGGTTGGCTTCGATGATGAAAAATCTATCAGAAATAAGATGCACTGGATCAAAGACAACGGTTATGGAGGAGCTATGGTTTGGACTGTCGATATGGATGACTTCAGTGGTTCAGTTTGCCCGGGAAAAATCAAATATCCTTTAATTGGAGCTATGAGGTTACCTATTGAAATTGTCTTAAAAATATTGATTTTTATTAATTTTGTATTTAATAGAGAGGAACTACGAGGAGTTTCCCGAGGAAAGAGTGCTAAGGATGTCGACTGGTCCAAGATTGCTGCATCCATCGAGGTGATCGAAAAACCTGAACCAATCAAAGTCAGCGTTAGCGAGGTTTTGGCCCGTGCCCGAAAACCAATCAAACCCGTAATCTCTCACAAATCGAGCAACGTTATCGAGACCGATAAAAACTGTAAGTATCTCGGCTTGAATGAAACTATTTGAAAATCAGTCAAATTCGAAAGTACAGTAAATGTTTCAAACCACCCTCCGGCTATATCAAGAACTTTCTGACTTACAGAATGGGCGATCCATTCACCTTTTACATATGGTCGATTTTTTTTTTATTTACGCGTTTTACGTAATCATTTCCAGTTTTAATAAGAGCAGATCACACACATGCAGAACTGAATGGCAATTTCGGTTGGGAAGGGACCATTTTTGGTTCCGTTTTAAATTACATCAGATTTCAGGCCCCTCGGCATAATCAAATCATTCCGTCACTTTATTACCGCTATGATTATTATGACACCTAAATCGAGTAATATTTTATAATCTCACAAGCGAAAATGAGAGTTGTTACTTTCGTTCAACGAAAATAATTAAATTGACTTCAATAACCGACGCGATAAATATAACTTATTAACAAAGGAATTGATTAACTTGAATTTTTCAAGACATTGTAAAAGTAAAAAAAAAAAAAAGTTTTGATGGAAATGAAGGTGTGGAATGGATTTTTTTCACTCTCTCATTAATCTTTTATTTGTAAATCTCGAGCAATTTCTATAAAAGCAAGTCTTTGAGAGGAAAAAAAAAATGTTCGATTTCAGCCTCCACGACGAAGAGAAATCCAGCGGTACGGCCATAAATAAGAATTATTTTTAAAATTGATTGATTTTCATCAAATACTTCATCGTCGATTTCTTCTTCTTGGCCATTTATTATCGCAAAATCTCGAACGATCCATTCGACGTTCAAGATCTTAATATTAATGAGCGTTTGATCTAGGGAATCGTTAATTAAATTTATCTTTCCTATGTATGAAAAAGGAAATGTTGAGGCGGATAAAGTCGTTGACATGTCGCTTTCTGCCAACGCCATGAAAAAAAAAGGAAACGCAATAAATAATCGCAAAATCGGTAAAATGTCGTAAATTTCAATTGTAGACTTCAAGTGAGAGTTTTGGGGGGCCTGAGAAAATACATTCCAAGTTCAAAGATTCAATTTATTTAGTATAGGTACCCAGAGGTTTTATTTCATTTAATATGATAATTAATTAGGCACGTATAGAAAGTTTCGTCGTGTAAATCAAAAAAAGTTCAAACCCCCAAAAAGTCATCTCGTTTATTCTCTTGAACATCTTCGTCGTGGTGACCGAACGTCTAATTCCGGTTGTCGTAATTAATAGTAGAGGCTCGCAAGATCTGTCTAATAACATAACCGGGTAATAACAATAAATAAATTGTATTTTACTATTAATTTTTTGAATTAGAAAGTCTCGAGACACGAAAGGTAAGACTTGAAGAAATTTCAAGTCGAGTCAAGTCATATCAATGCCGGGGGTCGACCTGTCTGACAACAAGTCAACGCGTTCACTTTATGACGATTATTATGATAATTGTGATAAAAATAAAAGTTTTTAAATTGATAATTACTTTTTTTATGGACAAACGTATTATTAAAGAGACCTTTAACCCAGATCTTTCAATTGGATTTTTGAATAAATTTTCATCCGGAATAAATTAAATTATATGATACGTAAATTATCACAACTAGATTTATGCTGGGTTCTAAGATCTGAGCGTAGGAAGGTACAAGGATGTTGTCTTGATTTATTTTGATGCAATTTTTTGTTGTTTAGACTTGGATCTTACTAAGTCGCTACTGATTAAATCCTCGAGACAGATTTTTAACTTTTTATTTGCCTAATACTTAAAATACCAAGTCCAAGTATTGTTTTTATTTTATCAGTATTTTTTTTTAAATAATTTGAATTTTTACCTCATAGGTGTATATTTTGGTATATAATAAGTAGCATTATTAAATTCACTTCTGTCTTGTTAAAGGGTGACATCCTTTAATAGTCGTTAAAATAAATCTTTTTTGTTTTAACTATTCTTTATATTAGAAGCTAGTTTTTCACAGTTTTCAAGTATTTTCTTTTTGTGTCTAGTATTATTCTTCTGGTACATACAATAATTGCTTGTACCAAAAAAGTTCTTCAACAGGCTTCAACTTTTTAAAACTTATTTTGGCTGATAAAAGCTGAAATGCTTCTTCCAATATAAGCCTATTAAATGTTATGATTGTTGACGCATAGGCAACCAATCTTACAACGTATATTCGCCTTTCAAATGCGTTTTTTATTTTTTTTTTCTACTTTTATAATTTTATTATTTTCTTACAAAAACTGAATTTGTACTTCATCATCTATTGTTACTGGTACACAAATTTTGTGTAACATTTTGTGAACCTATTAGCAAGTTATCATTTAGAGACTTTAGAGTCTAAAAATTTCTTTTATCTAAAAATTCCAAAACCTCAAGTGTTTGGTTAAAAGATAACATTACCTACCGCGATTTATGGTTTCCGATTATTTTTTTCCACGCTGAGCTCGAATCTATGTACAGTTTTTCTTTCATGCACCCTTTTAATTCTAGAAAATAACCGGCCCCAGAAAATTGAATATAAAACTAATTTTTTATCATTCACTTTCGACATAGCATATTTTGTGTATTTTTGGGTGCACAAATTAGTGATTATTTTTTTCTAGCATCCTTCAGGTTTTAGAAAATCTCTGGATCAGATATTTTTTGCGTAACAGTGAAATTTTTCAGTGATTTTCTGAAAACTAAAGGGTACTAGAGAAAAACTAGCCTAGATTATTCAGAAGAAACAGTTTTTTTAAGTTTGTGTGGCAGTTTTCAAGAGCCCGAAAATCTTGAAGCACAAAGTCTTAAACCCCAAATGGCCAAAAATACTTTAGATGACAAAAACCTCGAATGACCAACGTCTTGAATATCCAAAAAGGAAAAACATTCCGCATTCAATTTTCTTATTTTTTTCTTAAAATCATATTTCTTTTGATATTAAAGTAAAACGATTACATTTATCTAAAATGTTTAAGATATGTATAAGAATTTGAAATGCATTATTTGTATTCAAGATTACTTCAAGAATGCATTTCCTAAAATGCTAATTAAATGATGATTGTAAGATGTTCTATTTTTGAAATCATAATTTTCCATGTATTGAGGTTTTAAGACTGTCAGGAGTACAAGAATTTGAGATTTTAGTTTCTCAAAATTTGGCCATTCAGGATTTCGGGCATTCAAGTTTTTGGGTTTCAGAATGTTCGGTTACAGTGATAATTGACATATTTCTAGTTTTTATGTTTACTTAATCATAGCTCTTATTATAATTTTTCATTTACTAACCGTTGTTTAAATCCATATTTTATCCGTTTTAATATTCCATTAAATCAAAAGGTAGAATTTTGAAGCTATGGGTAGTTCTGAGAAAAGGATTTGAATACTTTAAATAAGTTTCACAAAGTCTACAAGAATCTATTCTTATTTTTTTCCAGTTTTACCAAAGAATTAACCTATATCTTAAAAATGTTATTTAAAATCATTTTTATTCCTTTTGTTAGCCAGTATTAGGATTAATTTTCTATTATAGGCCCATATAAGATTTATAAAATGTTGATGCATAGGCAACCAACGTTACATCGTCTACCTTCACCTTTCTAATGTCTTCTATTATTTATTATTTTATAGTATAGCTTTCATAATTTACATAATTTTCTAACTTAAATTAAAATAAGGCCTTATCACTTATAAATAATGTAAAAAATATTAATCCTCAGTTTATCGTGAAATAACCCACAAACTCAATTTTTTTTCAAACCATAATGAACCGAAATATTGTTTATTCTTATTATGAGTGAACCAATTTTATAAGAAAAAAATGCAAATTACGAGGTTTTAATGAATTTAATGATAATTTTATTGTTTGAATTTCACACAAGTTTTTTTTTTTTTTAATTTAGCTCGAAAACCTCAAATGTTCTGCTACATGACCAGCTGGTCGCAAAAACGTCCCGGTGCCGGAAAATTCACTCCGGAGGACATCGACTCGTCGCTCTGCACGCACATAATCTACGCCTTCGCTACATTGAAAGACCATAAACTATCTGAAGCGGATGACAAAGACCCAGAAATGTACGACCGTGTCGTGGCTCTACGTGAAAAAAATCCTGACCTACGTGTAAGTACATAATATCATCTTTATAAAAAAAAATATTAGTTTATTATTTTCATAGATCTTACTTGCAATTGGAGGATGGGCTTTTGGATCGACTCCTTTCAAGGAATTGACAAGTAATGTTTTCCGTATGAACCAATTTGTTTATGAGGCAATTGAATTTTTACGAGACTATAAATTCAATGGTTTGGATGTTGATTGGGAGTATCCAAGAGGCGCAGATGATCGAGCTGCTTATGTGAATCTTTTGAAAGAATTACGTTTAGCGTTTGAAGGTGAAGCTAAGAGCTCGGGACAACCGCGGCTTTTACTAACAGCAGCTGTTCCTGCATCATTTGAAGCTATCGCTGCTGGATACGACGTACCTGAAATCTCAAAATATCTCGATTTTATCAATGTGATGACCTATGACTTCCATGGACAGTGGGAACGTCAAGTAGGACATAACAGTCCCTTATTCCCATTGGAAAGTGCTACTAGTTATCAGAAAAAACTGACAGTCGTAAGTAAAATTATAACGAGGGTGAAACAAGTTTAATATGATTTTTTTAAAGGACTATTCTGCACGTGAATGGGTTAAACAAGGAGCACCAAAGGAGAAGTTAATGATTGGAATGCCCACTTATGGACGGTCGTTTACTCTGGTTAATGTGACTCAGTTTGATATTGGAGCTCCAGCTTCTGGAGGTGGTACCCCAGGAAAATATACCTCTGAAGCCGGTTTTATGAGTTACTATGAAGTCTGCGATTTCTTACATGGAGATAATACGACTTTGGTTTGGGACAACGAGCAACAAGTTCCATTTGCCTATCGAATGAATCAATGGGTTGGATTTGACGATGAAAGAAGTCTACGAACTAAAGTAAGGGAAAACTTTGCAAAATTTTTGCCAACTCAAAAAAGAAAAAACTTTTTGGTTGATTTCTTTTTTATTCAGTAAGAAGTATTTCAAACCCGGGAAAAAATGTTTTTGTCTAATCATATATAATCATATATAATCAGATCTGAAAATTGGCCAGGTATGATCATATATTATTATATATGATTAGAAAAATATTTTTTTCTGAACAATCACTTACTACATGCAAAAGCATATTTTTTGAAAGTTTTTTTTTTTATAAAAACTAAATAAAATAAAATAAAAACACCAAGTACAACGATAACTAAAAAGATATTACAAAATGAGTGAGTGCCCGACAAAAAATATTTTTGTCTAATTATATATAATTATATATAATTATCTAATTATATATAAAAATATATGATCATACCTGAGCAATTTTTAGATCTGATTATATATGTTTATATATGATTAGACAAAAATATTTTTTGTCTGGCACTCACTCATATTGTAATATCTTTTTAGTTATCGCTATACTTGGTACTTTTATTTTATTTTATTTTTATAATATTACTCTCGAAAAATGTGCTTTTTCTTTTAGTAATTGATTGCCCGGGAAAAATATTTTTGTCGAATCATATATAATTATATATGATCATACCTGGCCAATATTCAGATCTGATTATATATGATTAGACAAAAACATTTTTTACTGGGAAAGTGGTCCTTTTATTACCTTTTTATTGAATGATCCAATCAATCATCCATTGGAATTGGATAAAAAATGAAAATTATGACCCGATTTTGATGATTTTTTTTTTAATTTCAAAATATTTCTTTAGATGGCCTGGTTGAAAGAAGAAGGTTTTGGAGGTATTATGATTTGGTCTGTTGACATGGATGATTTCCGTGGTCAATGCGGCTCTGGTAAATTCCCATTGATGAATGCAATGAAACAGGAGCTTGATGGATACAAGGTGAAATTAGAATTTGACGGTCCTTTCGAAAGCTACAATCCAAATGGTCAATATACGACAAAAAATCGTAAGTGTTTTATTTTTGTGTGTGAATAAATCTGGAAAATGTCCTCTTATTATTTTTTCTTTAGCAAATGAAGTGGTTTGTGAAGAGCAAGACGGACATATCAGTTATCATAAGGATAAGGCCGATTGCACGATGTATTATATGTGTGAAGGAGAGCGTAAACATCATATGCCGTGTCCTTCGAATCTGGTTTTCAATCCGAATGAAAATGTGTGTGACTGGCCGGAAAATGTTGAAGGGTGTATGCATCACACACAGGCGCCACCAACGCGGTAAAACCACTCGAAAGTAAACTTTTTTCAGGACTTTTAGTGCCTTTTTGCTTCCATTTATTTTTCTACGGTTATTTTATTCGGTAAATATAAACACGTATTTATATCTCTCTATAAAATATATAGTAAAGAAAAATGCTCTCATGAATCTTCCGCTCTTCTTTCCACTTAATTTTTCATAATTTATTTTCTCTTCTATTTGCCTTGTCTTTTATACTTTTATAATTTATAATTTTATGAAGATATTTTTATAAGAGAATTAAAAAGGAACTATTCAAGATTCAGTCAGGACATTTAAAAATGTATCCGAGATAACAGATCGGTCTCTAATTTTGAAAAGTGAACGTCTACGAACAATTTTGTGATCCGTGTACATAGAATAATCGATTTCCTTTTTAATAATACAAAAAAAAAATGATAAAAATAAAACTATAAATAGCTAAATAGCTTAAATTACCCCCTTTTTTCTATTTTTTACGTTTCTTAAAAAATATTTTATTATAGATTTTATTTAAGATAATATTTTATTGTATTATTTACTTATCCAAATTAAGTCTTAAGATCTTGTAAATATATTATGGAAAAATATAAAAAAATATTAAAATTGTTTGGGAGGATTTTTCATGTTTGTACACACCACTGTTTTTTACAGGATAAAAGATAAGAGGTAAGAGGTTCTGGAGAAGAAAAACAAAATGGTATGTGAATTAGTGTACATGCAAAAGAAGTGAAACTTCTTTCAATTGTACACTTTACAAGCAATGTAGATAATAGAGAATTATTTATAATCCTCGGACAGTTTAAACAGTTTTCAGACAAATGATGAAATGATTTTATTAAAAATATTACATTGTATGGAGTAGTAATAGTGTACCTACTATTTTTTTTCTTACTGTTCTTAAAGAAATTTTTATCTAAACAACAAAAAAAAATGTTCTTTCCTAAGATTGGAATTTGACGAACTCATATAAAAAAGCTGAAAGCGAAATGTATGAGGTAAATAAACCTATTAAAAACACTAAACTTTAAGAACAATGGAGTCGACAGAAACCATCTCATAAGTCTACGGTATCAGGCGTTTTGATCCCCGGACAAAATATCCCCGACAAAATATTCTCATGACAAAATATCCTCAGACAAAATATCCCCATGACAAAAATATTTGCGATAAAATATTTCTTATTAATTCTAGTATTAATTCACGTTTAGTTTCCATAGCTTTTATATTTTTCAAGGGCAATTTTTATTAAATTAACATTTTTTTAATTCATGTTTCGTATTCATTTGATGCGTCATCTAATTAATAAATTATTTTCTGGGGAGAGTAAGATTAAGGTGACGCCGAGAATTGACAACGGTTCCTGATAAAACAAGTCAAAAGAAAACCAAAATGAATAGTTTTTGATAAAAACCGGATTTCAAGATGAATTTTTCTTATGGAAAATGATTTTGATAAATCTGTCAATTGAGACGTAGCTATGGAAACTGTCATGCACTTTAAGTTAACTCATATAAATACATTCAACAATTCATGTCAAAGGGGTCCAGGGGGTCCCCCTGGCGAAGCCTCCAACAAAATAAATAATGGTCATTGATCTATTACCCGATTTTCATTCATTGACTGAATGTGCGCTTCTTGACACCGCGAAGTTTTTTTAAGCAAGTAATTATCAAGTACTTGCAGTTTTTTATTTGAGGATATTTTGTAATGGTGATATTTTGTCGTTGAGATATTTTGTCTTGGGGATATTTTGTCCGGGGAAATTTGTCCGGGAATCAAACGCATGGAACCAAGTCTACAGTCCACATTAGCACAACATAAGGACAATTCTAGACTACGGTAGTATAGTTTATTCATTCGCTAAGCCCCTCATCTTAAGACTACTAGACCCAGTGCATAACTTAAGAGCCAGGTTGGCTTTGGAAGCATTTCACACATTCCCCATAAGCAGTCTTATGGTCGAAGCTAATGAGCCCAACCTAAACTTACAAATGCTTAAACTTAATCTGACCAAATAAAAAAAAAATCAAAAAAAAAATTTAAACAAATTCATTTATAAAAAGAAAAACCTCCCACTGCCATCGTTTCTACGACTGGAATTAATGAAAAAACACCATAAAATACGTTTACCACCACTCTATATCCTGGAAGAACTACCAATAACCCCGTGGGAGATTTCAATACCAAAAACTTTAAATGTTTTAGAAAACATGGGCAATATACCTATCCAACTACTTACCCAAACATTCAGAGAGATTAAGGATAAGCACAAAAATTCCCACAAATTCATCTGTACCGATGGTTTGAAAACAGAAGACAATGCGGGCTGCGCATTTGTAGTAGATCAGGAAGAACGGAGAATCAGACTGCCTAGTTACAGCTTATCTTACACAACGAATATAAGAGCAAAATATGAAGTGCTACAATATTTATCGGGTCAGCCAGGGGACAATTTTATCCTTTGCACTGACTCCCTTAGTGCTATAAATTCACTGAGGGGAGGGGGTTTGGGAAACTTGTTGGGAGACGTCAGGTCTAGAATATGGCGGCTGGGTCCACGAGCGACCTTTATGTGGGTTCCTGTGCATGTTGGTATAGGAGGTTCAACGTCCTTGTCAAAGAGGCTGCAAAAAACATACTGCAACGGAGTTGGCAAAACGAGAGAGGAGTCTCCCTCAACCTTCTGAAATCGTTTAAGCCTCTAGTTTGGAGCTTAACCACTTTTGATGATCTCGGAAGATGAGGGGAGTTGGTCCTTACTCGCCTGAAAACTAGATGCACCAAAATAACACACAGCTTCCTACTGGCAAAATCATCGAGGCCTTTATGCCCATCCTGCGGCAAACCACTGACCGCCAAACGACTCCTGTCGGGATGTGGCTTGGCCCATCATCTACCTATGCCTCTAATAAATCTAAACCCAGAACGTCCGGGTTTTCTGAAGTTTTGGTGAGCCATTAAGAAATCAACCATTTACAACAATATCGAATATAGATTTTATTGACCAAGTCGCGACTGCCTTAGCCGCTAAAGCTATAGTAAATAAAATAAATAAAGAAGTTTCACTTCAAAAAATTTTTTTAATATAGTTTACAAAATAAATACTATTAAAGGTCACTTAGTAGCGTGGTTGACTAGATAGTTGCTCTATACGCCAGTGGTCCTGGGTTCAAATCCCAATGAAAGCCCAAGATTTTTTTTTTGAGTGTTTAGATTCGATGGTCGCTAATGACCAGAGTAGTTGATGCGACCTTAAATAAATAATAAAAAAAATACTATTAATTATTCCCTCATATAATGAACATTAAGCCTGTCAAAATATTTATGCGTCTCAGTTTAAATTTCTTTAAAAAAATCAATAGAATGAACATTAAAGAGTGAATACTTTTTTTTATTATTTTATAATCCAAGTGTTGACGTGCCATTCATGGAAATGTGGTTTAGATAAGTGTATGAAACCAAAAAAGAATTATCCCATTGGTGTTATTTCCCAAAAAATCATCCCCGTATTTCATCGACGTGATAACTGACATCAAATCTCTGGGGGTTTGTTGAAAATTCTACTTATTGAAGTCACATCGATTGCCATTTCCTTCTTCTTCCTCGAAACGCTCATTTTCTTGATATTTTTTCCACGTACATTTCCACTTTCGTACGCCACCAAAAAAAAAAAAAAAGTATATGAAAAAAAATTCAAACAGAACTGTGTCATGAATTTAAGACAATTTTTCAGCTCGGAAAAAAATTCATGGTCTTTAAACACATCCGTTGTGATAATCATTTCCAAAAACGCACACGTGCGAGTTAAATCATTTTCCAATCAGAACACAGCAAACCGCCGAAAGTTGGATGCGAGAAAAAAACTACTAGAGCGCTCGCTTTTCAAGGAGCTTTCCCGGCGATCGGGATGAAATATTGTTCGGGGAGAAAACGGGAGTCGTATCTCATCACACCCCCCTGCAAACAAACGCTTTGTTCACAAAACTAGCATATGAAACATGCCACGGGGGAGGGGTTGGTTTTATACATAAACTGAAAAAAAAAAATGAAAAGCATGCATGTTTTGAATATTAAATAAAATTTTAATAAATTTCCGTCGTGGAAGTTTTGCACGCCAAATGCTTTTTGCCTCACATCGTACAATAATGCAGTCGAAAGTGTTGCAAAGTGCAATTTGTCGCGGTGCACAACTTTGCGTGTTCTTCGGCAATAGTTTACCCAGTTTATGACTAATTGGCGCGCTTGCAAACTATTGAAAAATTACGGCCCCGACAAACATTAAGCTCAAGTGAATATCTCTCTAGAAAATATTTATGGAGAGAATGATACATATCATAAGTCATATGCAAGCATAACAATTTTCTTTTAGTTAAATGGGAGAATTTTATAGCGAATGTTCGATAAGCTGGATACTGTGATGAGGCCAATCATTAAACTCGTAACTTTGAAACTTTTATTTGACTTTTTCAAGCCAATAAACGTCGTTGCTTATCTGACTCGAGTGGAAGTTTGCTATGATATATGCTTCATATGATAAAAGTAACACAAGTTAAATCCAGTAATGTTTAACTAATGATGGTAGAATCGAGTTATTTCGAAGACTAAAAAAAATATTAATTGCACAAAATCGAAAGATTACACCATGATATGGTTTTATTTCCTAGTAATACTAGTTAAAGAAATGAAAATTATCGTTTCTTAGTATTGAAAGAAGATCAAAAATTTCATGCCTAGGTGTTAAATTAATAATGACGTTCACACTAATGCCATATGCAACCAACATTTGTTCATCTTCATTTCTTCAAGCATCATTAATTTCACACGCTTTCAAAAGACGCTTTTATAGAGAATATTTTTCTTATCTTCATCATGGAAGATCGAATATTTGAAGAATCATGGTAAGTGACAAAAAATAAAGATCAACTATCTACACTTTAAGATATTTCAATACTTTTTTGGTTGTCCTAAAGTCGAATTCTCAATCTTAATTAAATTAAATTTTCATTATTTATCTTTAAATTTCTTAGAATAAGATGTCGAATTTCTTAAGAAACAACTAAATATAGTTTTGCCAGAATATGGCAATCAAAAAGTACACGCGGTCAATTGAATAGAAACTACTATATAGATTTCGATCAATGTTTTTTTGTTTTACTTCTTATATACTTGGTCCTTATCTAAAAAAAGAATTATCACAATATCTTCATTAAAAACAAAGTAATTAAAACTTAAAAATGTGATTTTTACAAGCAAAACGCGTTAAGCGGTGGATTTTTCGTTACTTTGATAGAGTGGGGGAAACGATCTAATGCGCATGGGCTGGTGAGAATATGTTTCTCCTTCCACTGCCTACTGATTATTTCATATTTGAGAGTAGACTTAATGCAGCTCAGCGCAATATTAGATTAACAAAGATATTTTGAATTGTATTTTCTATTTGCTTAGCAGTTTTTAAAATATTTTTATTATATATATTTTTTGTTGCTGTTTTTTAATTTTCTTTTAGCATTTTTTATATTATAGTAATAGCTATAAATTCAAAACTTTCAAGTTACAACCGTCACAATAATCATATTACATTTCAACACCCTCTTTTATTATTCCATATATTTTTTTACTAGAAAGAGTTAAGTTAGCGAGAAACATTTTTTTTTTAATTAAACTATATACCAAAAAATTACTCCCTCAGAATCCGCAATTTCCCCAAGTGTATAGATAAATTGATAAATAATTAATTTTTCAAAAGTTTGCAAACTAAAAATTAAAATTGCTGTAAAATACTAAAGAGTCGCTTTTTAACATTTTTTTTTAAATTGCCCCTTAAACGCTCTTTCCTGATCCGCAATTAATCCAGGTGTATAGTTAATAGCTAATTAATAGTAAAATTTCAAACTCAAGAATTAAAATCTTAATAAAACCCCAAATAATTTATAATTGAAGTTTTGGTTTTTTTAAGCTCTCTATCTGCTCTTTTCATTACACAAATAATAATTGATCAAATTTTTCCAATATTTTTAATAATTAATTATTTTTAACTATTTATAGGTGCATGTATTGTTGTTCTATGAAGTCATCAACTGGTGTTGGATCTTATAAACATGAATAGTTAAAAAATTGAATTTGTAATTAACTATACACCTGGAGCACTTGCGGATCTGGAAAGAGCATTTAAGGAACATTTTTTTGAAAAAAAAATTAAAAACAGTGATTATTTTCGATTATAAAGCAATTATTATTTTTGATTTTACAAATTTTTGAAAAATTAATTATTAATTAACTAATAACTATACACTTGGAACAATAGCGGATTCTGAGGTAGCAATTTAGGAGAAATTTTTTGGCATATAGTTAAAAATGTTTTCCTCTGTAAATTAAATATGTTCTTACGCAGACGGCGTCGCGGGTATCAGCTAGTATATATATATGTTATTAAAAGTTATTTTTTTAGTAACATATCTTGTACTCTAAAACTTAAATTTTTTCAAAATTTACCACCGTAGAACTGAAAAATATGCTTTTAGTAGTAGATGGACTGAAAGAGGTCACTTTTAGCATGCATTGGGTTTTTTTTTTTTTAAATAATAATATTAATAATAATACCTAGAGTAATATAATCATTAACTAACAACAAAATTAGTTTTGAAAGTCAATAAAACCAGGCTTTCCATAATGCATTTTGTCTATCATCACTTTGCCTTTAATATATGTAACTATCAAGGCTCCAATACTAACTTTGAATTAGAGAAGCTTTATTATACGTATTAGGTACTCGTACCTATAAATCGCTGTTCATTGGTATTAAATATTTCGTATAAATTTGAGAAAGAGAAATGTAGAATTCATTTCAATTTTAAATTAAGGCCCTATTAAATATGGAGTTAAAGTGAAATTCATTATTATTTAGATTCATTAGTTCGAAGACTAACAATTAATTAATCATTTAAAGAAATATAAAACCAAGGTTTGCATTCCAAAAGTTTTGAAAGAATTTCCTAAAAAGAATTTCTAAAAAGAAACATTTTCTTCAATGAAAATTGTAAATTCAAAACTTGAGGATCAAGTTATATTCCTCGATTTTAATCGGATTAAAAATGATGTTGATAAGGAATGACTCATCGGTTATCAAATTTTAAAAATCAAAACATTATTCTAATGCAATCTTATCAAGATTCGGATCTTTTCGGCTAATTAGCCGATTGATAAGCTATTCTATTTTCATATCATTTCACGTCTTTGTTCATTATCATTTTTTTTCGCTGGAGCAAAAGAGACACAAGAGCGGACCTCACTTAACGTTGCAATAATTCGGCGACGACGCATAATGTGGTCATATCAATTGTTTTTAATGAGGTGACGTCAAACGTTTTTTGGTAAGCGCTTTTTTGGAAAATTAATAACTCAATTTAACTTTTTTGAAATTAATTTCAGATGTGAAACGGTGTTTCAAGTATGCCTAAGTATTTTTCCTGACTTTTTGAGCAATTTTCGAGCTTTCCCGAGTCACCAAAAATGAGATTTCTTCGTCATTGCTTGGAGGTCGATAAAAGGTGAGATTTGCCATGTACATATATTCACTTTAATATATAAATACCATTATCGATTTATTAATCGTTCTTCTTTGTTAATTAATGACTTAATTTAACTTGATTTGATTGATTTCAGACATGGAAAAGTGTTTCCAATATGTTCAAGTGTTTTTGCTGACTTAAGAAGAATTTTCCAGCCCTGTCGAGTCTTGCAAATATGGGATTTATTTGTCATTCTTCAGAGGTCAAGATAAGGTTAGATTTTTTATTTTAATCTTTCAATTCCCTTATTATCAGCTTATTTCTAAAAATTGATAGATTTTTTTAATCCGCCTAAAAAACGGATAGATAAGGGATTGAAGTTGTATTTGATCGATTATAATCCTGAAGGATACAACATTTATTTCATAAAAAGTTTTAATCTAACTTTTATCTCGTATACAAAGAGGTAATTTATATAAGGGAATACCTTTTTTTTAGTTTGCAAAATTAAGTTTGAGTTAGTATATACAGAAATAGTTTGATTTATTTGTTATTCTTTAGAATATAAAACGATATAGGAAATGCCCATTTTTTGGATGTTTAAAGTCGTCTTAACATCTAAATCCCATACTATAACTGTCTAAGCATCCACCTACACGTATTGCACAAATTACATAAATTCAAAGATGTTTTTTTTATCATTATATAACGTCTCATCAATCCGACGGTCCTTAGCGACATAGTCTTTAAAATTAGGTTTACTTCCTTGTTCCTTCAGAAGTGATTGAGAGCTGAGAATTTTCTTAGTTTAGTCGAGAAATGATAGGCGGTTGAGTGCTTCTTAGATTTTTAACCAACTTCAAAAAAAGGAGGTTCTCAATTCAACTGTTTTTTTTAATGTTTGTTACCTCAGAATTTTTGACTGGGTGATCCGATTTTGATGATTCTTTTTTTTATTTAAAAGCTGGTGCTTCCCGTGTAGTCCATTTTTAATTTGAAGAAAATCTTTTATTTCTAAAGGGTTAAAAACTAAGGGATGAAATATTAACTTCTTTTTGGAAAGGTCGATTTTGATAATCCTTTTTTTATTTAAAATCTGGTACTTTCCGTGTGGTCCCATTTTAATTTGAAGGAAATCGTTCACTTTTAAGGGGTTGAAAACTAAGGAATGAAATATTAACTTCCTATTGGATAGCCCGATTTTGTTGGATAGTTTTTCATTATTCTTCAGACCATAATACGAAGTAAGATTTTCTTAAAAAGTGTATCCCTTTTTAAACGTTTAAAGTCCTCTTAATTCTATAGTTGTATCATAACTGTCTGAATACAGAAAATTTCTGTAATTAACAAATCTAGAAAAATATAAGAATAAATTTTTACTTTCTTTTACTACTATAAGTATTAGATATAATTGGGTCGAATTTTTGATGTTGAGCTTTCACCGGAAATACACGTTTTGAAATCCCCAGAATCCAAAAAAGGTAGTTTTTAGAAAAATGTTTGTGTAACAGCGATATCGTATCGAAAACTTTATCCGAATTACACCAAACTTGGAATTTTACCTCCATATTATATCTAGTTGTGCTGCGAAGCTTTTGATTAAAATCGATTTACCGGAAGGTCCACTTTATTCTAGGAGTTTTTGAGCTTTTTCTTTAAACTTTCTATAGTTCTTAGACTCATTGATGCCTACGACTTTTATTTGAAACTTTTTCCTGGAAAAATTCGAATAAGGACGATTCTGGGTGAAAGTTGGGAATTCGTTTATACATAGATATAGGTTGTATACATATATAGTTTTGTTTATAGGTATAGTTATAAAGTGCTTATATTTCTTTTAACCAACAGCGAGTTTCATAAATAAAAGTAAAAGAAAATACTGTGACGCCTCGCAGCAGATATTTTTTAATCTTAATCTGCTTTACTAGAATTGGATTGTATTTTCAATTTTTATTAATGTCCCAGAAATGAAGTTTTAGTTAATTTTAGGTAGCATTGAATGAGTAAATTTTCTTATATGGCAAAGCTTACTAAACGTTATTTGATAAAAAGTTTAACGTGTTCTTAAATCATAAATAGCTAATTTTTAACTAATTAAACCATTCTGATACCATCTATTTTTTCTTTCTAAATGCATATGAGGAGTGTTTGGAAATTAAAAAAAAATAAGTTTTTATTAAAAATATCTTCATAAAGAAAATTATCTAAACCGCTAGGTTAGCTATTTTTTTAAAAATGTACTAAAACAATAAAAAATATTCTTAACCGAATCAGTAAATACCTGAAGTTTGAAAGATTTGAAAGTATGAAAGATTCAAAATATAATTAACTTGTAATTATTTGCAGTCTTCCGTATGTGAAAACAATCAATTTGGTTTTATTAGCAAACAATCGATTTATTGCCAATAAAACATGACCGTTAAGCCAATTTACCAACAATAATTATAGCCAAAATTACAAACAAGAGTTTTGCATTATTTATTTATTTTTTCCTATTAAAAATGCTAACCATGATAATAAAAGAGAAGTTTCTTTCATGAAAATGTCGGTTCCGCGTCGAGGAATTCAAATAATTAAAATTATAAAATCGATCGAAAACTCTTGCAAGTTGTCACGTTAAGGTTTTCATTATGAAAAACTGAATGTCTCGCGCTAATCGCCACAGTGCGTATGAAGAATGTGTCGTTCTAAAGTCACATTTCCTTAATAATAATACATACACATTTCCTCATTTCCATTGGAACTGACAACTTTTCATCTCTCTGTTTTGATCACGAGCCACTCAAGCGAAATATTTCAGGTCAAATCTGCTTTTTATGGGCGACTGAAATAAATTGTCTCACTGATTGTGAGAGAAAAATGGAAATCGAGTCAACGATTAATAAAACGACGAGTGTGCGTTCAGTCGTACGTCAATTCGATGAAGACGAAAGTCGTAAATTTCCTGCTCGTGAAAAACGAGCTTTTGTCTTTAATTTTATTAGATGTCTTTAAGCCGTGGTAAGCCTAGGATAAATCGAAAATATTATATTCAATTATTCTTTTTTATGGCTTCGTTCAGTCTTTTTTCTGTTAAAATAAGATCTTTATTCTTTCTATTATTTACAATAGGATTTCTTATTTAATTACCAAAATTTGCATACTTAATAGTCACTTGTAAATACTTCGCCTACATCATTTACTACTTAAGAACAACACTTGAAATCTTTAAAAATTAATTCTTTCAACATGAAAACGGTATTTTCTATATCTACACAAAAAATGTGTTTCACTAGTTTAACAAACTGAATACTTGTTATAAGATAAAACTGTTTATATTTCTCGATAAAAACAACATTCTTATAAAATTAAGAAAACTTGAATTATGCACATTCCCGAAGGAAATGTAATCGCTTCATAATCCTCCCGCTCAGCCTCCATCGCGTTCCACAACCCATGTACATCTCAATATTTCCAAGATAAATCTCGTTTTATCTGGCAAGTTTGGGAAGAAAAAAAATTATTGGCTCGCTCAAATAAATTATAATGAAAGCAAGATGAAATTTAAATGAAATAGTTGGTGGAACAAGGAGAGGCGGTGCTGTAGGATATGCACATTGCACAAACATTCTATATGCATGTGTACAAGTTACCTTTGCTTAGGTCTACGTAGGTCTTTCGAGTCATTCATCGCCAGGCCTCAAACTGGTTCGAATAGGTCATATTTTTATCCGACATGTTCATGTAAACGATGATAATTATTAGGAATAGCGGTTTGCTCTTTTTCTGGACCATTTCCTGATAGCGGTGACCAATTCGACTATAATACGGTCACTGAGTTGGTGTGGATGTGTTACATTATCGAAAATAAAAAGTCCGTAGGTCTTAACATGTGGTTTTTGATACCTATATTTAAATGATTAAATTGGCTACGCCAAAAGCCACGCGGTACATAACAGTGCTAAGCTTCTTCGCCTATAAATGATTTCATCGTCATCAACAAAAAATTAATAAGAGCTTTCAAATTTGAAGTAATTCTCACTTTAGAGTTGATAATTCGTGCAAAAAATTCTACAACTAGTGCCAAATTAATATGACACAAGCTTTCAAAGGAAATCATGTATAAATTATCTACCTTTAATTTTCTAAAAAACATGGAAATTCAGGGATTAGGGATATTAATATTTTAGGTTGTGTGAAATGGGATATTTTAATTATAAAAACTGCAGCGTCTCTTCTTCTACAACAATACTTACCCTCAGTATTCTGCTTTTATAAATTACGTCATACAAAAGAAAATTAATTTTAGATAAATTATCTGAAGCATTCTTCAATTACTTTTGAATCATTTAAATCATTCTATGATTAATGTAGAATGTCTCTTATATATTAGAAACTCAAATAAAGGTAAACTATTTTAAATTTAAACAAGAAATCAATATTTTCCATACATTACATAAACCATTAAATAATTCAAAAAAAGCGACAAAACTTAGCAATTACAATATTTTGTCTTGTCTCTGTTTTACTGGACCTGACGTGATAATATACCTCTTGGAGTGTCTAATCTTATTCAAGGGGTTATCACTTTCAAGGTTATTATCTTGCTCTGACGTCACTGGTTTGTTGTTTCTGATAGAAGCCATTAGCTATCTGTTATTCTCTACTATTGTTGGTTCTTATCGTTACTATCGTTCTTATGTTTTTAATTGAATAATAATGATATATCAAAACACTGGTTTTTTGACTGACGCGGGAATTAAAAATATATACCTATAGTAGCTAAGTAAGGTATAGATTCTAGAAGAAATATATATCTTCCATATCTCGATTTTTAAATTAAAATAAAATAACAAAAAAAAAATCAAATTAACATTTATTATGTTCATAAAAATGAACTATTGACATAATAAAAGTTTAAATTTGTTGTTAAAGGGATTTAATAACCTTAATAAAAAGCATATTTTATTAAACATAGTAGTGCCAACCAAATGCAGTTACCAGGTGGAATCCCCCACAAACCAACGATAGTGAATAGCCTTTAATGCCTCTACTGGCATCTGTCAGAAACAACAAACCAGTGACGTCATTTTCAGAAATCAAAGAAACGCCGCATAGTCAAGTGAGTATACCTTATGTATCTAATAACCTTGTATCTTATTAAACTTACTTTTAGAGATTTTTGGACAGTATATTATTTTCGAGGGTTGTTTGAAAACGTTTTTGTCTAAGTAGTAATGAAAAAAATAATATTTAAAAAAAATGCTTTGATCTTATCTATTCCAATTCTTCATGTTTCTTCCCTTCACGTTTTGAGGTTTTCGACCTGTCGAAATAGTAGTCGGGGTTTTTTTCGCCACAGTACTGATTAAAGAATGGAATATAGGGAACAAAATAAATAATTTGAGAAAAGATTAAGAAAATAAGGTCGATAGCTAAGAAATACGAATCTCAATTAATAAGTTTTTGCCATAAAGATTATTAAGATGCAAGTTGGAGCATTTTTGATTAGATCCTTTTACCTTAGATATGATAAATTTTTAATTTCACTTTTTTAATTTCGGCATTCGATTGAGTAGGACTAATAACTGTAGAATTGTATTCATTTTTTTTAAATTAATTTTTTTTTTCATAATAACTAATTTAATTTATTTTTTAAACTCCCTTAAAAGACTGCAGTTATTTTACAGCCGAAGGGATTATTATTATATTCAGAATTGGTATAAGTTTGGTCTTATAGTTAAAACCTAGGGCTTTTTACCTTTCTTCATCGTTAATTGCAAATAATTTCCAACCTATGTTTGAATCCTGAAGTCTAACATTTTCTGTACTGAATAAAGGAATAGAATTTCTTGACAAAATGATTATTATTTTTTTCTAACTTGCGTAGACGAGTTGTCTTCAACAACAAACATTAACTTTTAGGTGGCATTTTCTACAATTTTCTCAAATGGCTTCTAATACGAAACTACAAATCCAAAACATCTAAAACTTTAAGAACATCTTAAAGACACAATAGAGTCCTTTTTTGACTGAAGCTCATAATAAAATAGATATTATTGCAATTCTTTTTACGGTATCAGGAGTTTTGATCCTCAAACAAAATATCCCTGAAAAAATATCTCCGGACAAAATATCTTCAGACTATTTTCTGGGGAGAGTAAGGTTAGCGTGGCGCCAAGAATTGACGACGGTTCCTGATAAAACAAGTCAAAGGAAAACAAAAATTAATAGTTTTCGATAAAAACCGGATTTCAAGAAGATTTTTTCTTATGGGAAATGATTTTGATAAATCTGTCAATTAAGACGTAACTTTGGGAACTGTCATGTATTTCAAGTTAATTCATATAAATAACATATATCCAACAATTCATGTGAAAGAGGTCCAGGGGATCCCCCTGGCGGGGCCCCCAACAAAAGTAATTATATTCACTATCCGTTTACCCGATTTTCATTCAATGACTGAATGTGCACTTCTTGACACCGCAAAGTTTTTTTTTTGGGAAAGTAATTATCAGGTACTTGAAATTTTTGGTTTAGGGATATTTTGTCTGATGATATTTTGTCGGGAAATCAAAACGCATGGAACCCTTTTTACATACAAAGAATTACAAACTGAATTATTGTCTGGTGTACCGGGTGTACCAGTCCCATAACAATCCGTACATAAATAGTATTTTAAATTATTTGTATTACGTATTAAGAGATCAAATTTAAACCATTTGGGAAATTTTTTTAAACATCAAAAATTTAAAAACTAATGTCCGTTTGTTATCATCTTCATATCAGAGGTGCAAACTTTTCTAACAATTCTCGTGAATATCTCATAAAACAACTATAATGAAGGTGAAATGGTAGCTTAATAAAAACGCGGTTCGTAACAAAAAATTTTAAAGAAATTTTTTTTACAAAATGTTTTTTTTCTATTTAAATTTTTCTATGATAAAAGTTTAAAATTTAATCCATATTACGATTCATATCCATTATTTAATTAATAAGAAAACATCAAATTAGATTTTTCGCTGATTTTGAACTGTAATACTGTTTAAATACAATATATAAAATATATTGTGGTCCTATTTATGCAATATAATTTACATAAGTAAACTATTTCTAAAATGTATCCTTTTTACCTAAATAAATTTTCTAATTAAAATTTTAAATTGGTTAACAATAAAGCCTTCCTTGCTTCCATAGGTATTATATGTTTATAAGGCACCACTATTCCCAACTATGCACATCAACGTAGATATATTTTCAATCAAGTTTTGTTTGTAGTTACTTTAAATCTTGAAACAATTTCTAATTGAATTCTCCGAATTTTAACTCAAAATTAATACAATAGTTAAATACATAAAGAAAATCGATAAATTGAAAAGAAAACCTAATGCATAAATTAACGTAGTTTTAAAAAAATTTTAAAATATTTTTCCTATATACACCAATTCTAATACTTGTTATACTTAATCATTTTTTTCACACAACTTCCGTTAGTTTCGGTCATTTGACAATTCATAAGTGATTTTATTAAACGTTTTCTTACTTGAAAACGTCAATAAACCGCCAACTCATGCTTCAAATTAGCGACTTGTTAAATCTCCTTTTTCGTCCGATTCGCTTCGATAAAGATCCGTGAAATTCAATAAAATAAATAAATTGGAACTTTTTTAAAGATTTTTGAGTGAAGATTTCTCTTTTCACGTTTCGTTTTTTTTTTTTAATATTTTTGTTTTGTTTCGCTGCCAATTGTTGGCAGAAATAAACGGTTTTTGTGGGTTGTTATCGCAAAAAAGTTGCAGGGCGTTAGTTTTCGAGTAGAGATCCGACCCAGTCACCTCTAGACAAGTGTCGTGGGGACATTTGATCCAAGTGACCAAGTGGGACTTGCGGAAACCGTAACCTACCGCAAGTCACTCAACAAATTCGATCCGCGTTTCGCATACGGAATACATCGCTTCATTCGTTCGCATTGCTCTTCTTTGAGTCGGACTGAAAATGTAATTTTTTTTCCTCAATCAATCACTCCCAATTTACATTCAACCGTGTTAATTAAAACGAACAATTTATGCTCTCTAATAAATAAGTGAAACAGTTCATCCGAGTTTAGTTAAGTGTTTTCAGTGAAATAACGTGCAAAAAGTGGATTTTTATCTCGGAAAAAAAGTAAATCTCTTAGAGAAAAACGGAAATAATTCATTGAATTTTCAAATTAAACCAATTGTCTTGCTGCAACATGGCTGCCAAAAGCTTGAAGCGTTATCACTTCAATCATGGCCACCATCACACCCCCTTATATATCATTTGTTTCAAAGCTCACAGCAATATTTTCACGGTGGATTTAGGAATTATGTCGGACAGGATATTTATCTTGATTTTATTAGAGCGTCTTTTTAAATTGCTCAAAAAAAAAAACAAACCAAATTCTCTGCAAGAGATTTTTGAAATGAATATCAATTTATCTCGAGGCAGCCATGTTTCGATTGGGTTTTATTTTGATTTTTGCTTGTTTTGTTTTGTTTTGTCATTCGATTGTCTTATTGAAATGAAAGCTTTCAAAGAGATTAGATTGAGGCTGTCTTATTGTCTCGATTTCCTTGAAATTCGGGAAAAAAACCCAAGCATTTGATAGTGACACAAAAAAACGTAATAACAACAAAGTGGTTTCAGTTTATAAAATGCTATGACTGAAAAATTGAAAGTTGAAAATAATTAAAAGTTTTTCTTTTACTTGTTGCGTTTTTTTTCGTATCTATCGCGCCCTCGTGTATTGCAAGTTATAGACCACCCCCTGTTGTGCAATAGATTAAGACGCACGCAAGGCTTTAAGCTTACAGCAGGTGGTGTTTTCTTTGATTAATAAATCTTTGAGGATTCCCCAAGATAATTTTCTGCGCTTAGGAATGCATTAATTAAAACAAAAAGATCATCTTTGTCAGGTTTTATAAAATTGATATTTTCACAGGAAAAACTGTTCAAATAACAAATCAATTTTTTTTAATTTAATTTAAATTTTAATATAATCTGTTTTGGAATTTTTAACTTCTCGCGTGATTGAAATCAAGACAGACTTAATTCAAGATTTGCATTTTTCAACGATAAGATGAATTTTTTGACATCAATTTTTATAATAGCCAGAGGGACTTTGTCCATTCGCTCCGCGAACAAGAAGAGGCAAGATGTCGATGTTATCAATTACGCAAAATCTTAATAAGGAGAGGCAGATAATTAAGGCTTTTCCATCTTCTACAATAACGGGACTTGTAATTGGTTAGAAGAAAGAGATTGATTTGTGAAATTGAGTATTTGCGGTGTGAAATTTTTCCTTGATATTCCTTGTCGTGGTTTCTTCCGCGTTTCGGGTGTAAATTAAAATCAAACGTATTAAAATCGAGGAGGAAATTGCATTGTAATTCAAGGCGCGATCTTCAGGGTGCGCATTTACGAGCGTATCAGATGTCGACGTCGTCGCCGACTTGACCTAGACTGACCAAGTCAACGCGAGAAGAGGGAGCGGTAGGTGGAAATTTTATCGTGGAAACCCGTTCGGAATAATTCCAAACTTGGCCGCGTGGTCATCCCGCACTCAGAACGGGAAAACGATAACGTTATCGTAACAATTCTACGCTAACCATTTGCCGCTCACCCTGTCACTATTTTTCGAGCCCCGGCTGGTGCAACAAAACCGTTGAATGGCAAACAATAACGTCGAAAGTTTCGGTGAGATGCGCGTCCTTGCAAATTAGGCGAGGGAAGTTTTTGGGAGGGTACACGCCAAACGGTGTCAAACAATAAGTTCACAAGTCGAACATGAAACTTCTTGCTCGTTTCCGGCTTTTGATCGGGGTGGAAATGTCGTTTTTCGTGAGCAGGAACGGAGAGCTTTGCCAGATTGTAATCGGGGTGTCGCGCTGACGCTGCTGAATCTGAAAAGATTCTTTTTTTTTGTTTTGGTTTTATTGAGAAAATGATTTATTGACTGCCAGCTTCAGTTCTTCAAGCCAAAAAATCAAGTTTCGACTATCATACCAATTGAAAAAGAGAACTGCAATGAAAGTTTTTAACAACTGAAGAAGTGTTTTATTAGGATTCTTGTCTAGTTTTATCATTTGAAACTTTACAAATCTTTTATTGAAAGATAATATTAAATTATTAATAAGTGCTTGGAATTGCTGGCTTGACTGTTGAAAAAGAAAACTTTAGATTTTCCTCATAGAGAAGCATCGAAAGCATCTCCATAAAACGTAAAATCCATAAAATAATTAAAATAATCTCCATAAAATCTAATTTTTAAAAGTATAAGACCTAAAGTTGATGAAGAGAAGAAGAATGTTTAAAAATTTGTTTTTTTTTGTCTTGTCCAAAAATTGATAGAATGTATTCAAACAGCAATGTTGGTGTCAAAACGAGCTTATAATATAATCTTTATTAAAGTCTACCTCATTTTAATTTTTTTTATTTTCTATTTAAATATTACAGATTTTTTTTTTACTTTGAAACAGCTAAAGACCAGTGCTTTTAGTCTTTGAAAATGGTAAAAAGTGAAAAAAATTATAGTAGGATGAAACCCATTGGAAAAGGAAGAGAATATAACAAAAACGAAAGGAAAATAAATTACGATCGATCTGAGGTGGTGGAGTGGAACAAAAAAGGGGAGAGGGGTTAAGGATTAAAATGGTTTATCTCGATTTCCGACAAAACTACAAGTCCTATGGAAGAAAATAAATGACAAAGTTGTAGATAATAAGTAGATCTACAACTTTTGTTCTAACACTTTTTTCACATAACTTCAAAATTTATGTGAAAAATTCAAATTACTAAGTTTTTGGTTTTTAATTTTTATCTTTTACAAAAAAATATTTTTTTTTGTGAATTTTTGTAAATATTTATATTTTAATGTCTCAAATGTACTGTAATTTTTTGATTAAAAATTTAATTAAAAATAATAGAAAATTCTCACGTCAAAACATCTAATTTTTTTAAAAAGTCGGTGTTCTTTTTGTTAGTTGAAACCTCTACTTTCTGATGGTGCAAAAAATTATATATATCAATAATTAAAGTGTAAATTTTAATAAATTGTTCAAAATTGTGTTATGTATTGTACAATTTTATTATGTACAATTTTGAGCAATTTATTTCTGAGAACATTTAACGTTGTAATCTATATATTTTTGCACCGTCAGAAAGTAGAGGTTTCAACGAACAAAAAATCTCACTGACTTTTTAAAAAGATCAGATATTTTGACGTGAGAATTTTCGATTGAAAATTAAGGTGCTTTTTCGATATTAAGTCATAAAATATCATTCGATATTAAGTGAAAAAATTAATAATTGTAGTAAAAAAATACAGTGTGTTTGGGACATTAAAAAGTAAGTTTTCACCATTTTGTGTAAAATTTTTTTTTTTATAAAAGTTAAAAATTAAAAACTAAAAACTTTGTTATTGAACTTTTTCACATCAATTTTGAGGTTATGTGAAAAAAGTGTTAGTACAAAAGTTGTGGATCTACTTATTGTCTACAACTTTTCCTTTTAACTTTTTTCCATAGGACTTGTAGTTTTGTCGAAAATCGAGATAAAACGTGTCTAACCCTACCCCCCCCCCTTTTCCACTTCCCACACAAATTGATCATAATGTATTTTTCCTTTCATTTTTGTTAAATTCTCTTCCCTTTGCAATGGGTTTCATCCTACTATAATTTTTTCACTTTTAACCATTTTCAAATGCTAACAGCACTGGTATATATTCATAACAATTACTTAGTTATTACAGCTCAAATTTCTCCAAAATCGAACTCTTATGATGATCGCATTTCCTGTGCTTTAAAGGGATTTTGAGCCATAAGGAATCAATCGTTTTCAAAAATGACCACAATCACAAATGAAGGATTTCAGCAGCATATTTAAATAAGTTCTTTCCAATTTTTATGGTCATTTAGTCAATTTTCTGTCTTTTATTAATTTTGTATATACCCTAGTTTTGTTCGTCATTGTCTCTTTTTCCAATAACAACACTTTCTCATTGCTTTGGTAGAATAGGAGTAAATTTTTAAAATATCCTTCAAAAATAAAAAAAGTAAAATTGAAAATTGAAAAACCAAAAGCTAACCTTGACAAACTTTTTTTCCTAAAGGAATTTTTATTGACACAGTTTTTGACTAAATTCTAGCCAGCTAATTTTTTAGATTTAACTATTAATAAATAATTTAAATTATTTTAATCAAGCAGTAACTCAAAGCTTTCGAATCAATTTTAAATATGTTTCATGTTACGTAAGCATTATTTAAGGCTAGTTCTGATCCTGACTATAAATTAGATAGATGGGGAACTATAGGACTAAGGATCCAAAATAAGACGTCAATATCAAATAATTATTAGCGTAGGTATTGACTTATTTTGGATCCTAAGTCCTCTGTTAATTCCCCATCTATTTAAGTAATCATTTTATTAATTTTAAAATAATAGTAACTGAAATTTACAATTAAAATAAATATAAAAAAATTTAAATATTTTCATAAGGAAATATCAGGTCAAAGTTGGAAGATAAACATTAAAAATTCAAATTCTTATTTATTAAAAATTGTTTTACATCGTATGGGGTTGATTTTGATGCTTTTCTATTAGAAGAATATTTCTTGTAAACGTCTAGACTTTGGTAACTTTGTACTACTTTATGTTAAATAAAAATATAGCAGACAAATTTTCTTCACAACTCACTCCAACATGTAGAGTTATTAAAAGAAAAAGAAACCAAGCTTTCAATCAAGCTCATTCGTTTCGTCTCTTATGCTTAAAAGTTTTCAATTAAAATGAGACAAACGTTTGTCAAAGCCGAATGTCAAAAATCAAATGCGAAAATGATACAAACACAAAATTACTTTCCACTTACCGTCCATAAGTTTTATATATTAAGGAGACGCGTGCTTTTTTTCATCTTCAATTTGAAAGCTTCAAAGATACTTATGAATCAGTCCACCGTAAACGAAACCTTTTGAACTCTCAAAGCTCGTATTACTGATCGTAAATTTGAGTTAGAGGAAATTTTCACAAATCGGCTTTGATGAATTGAGTGCCTATTTCGTTACAAGTGTGGCGTGGGGTGGGCCAATACATGTAGACATTTTCGATACATGCTAGACAGGGAGGAAAGTTTGATGAATCATTTCTCGTTTTCTCTGTAGAGCTTTTCGCGATGGGAAATTCAACATCAGCACGCTCGCAGCGTTATTGTGTATCAAGTTTTGATACTACACGGTCGGTTAGTGAGGAAACAAACCGCATTAGTGAACCGGGAAATGGACGACGGTTTTATTTGTTTTACTTGATTCATCGCACTTGGACGGTTGTGGTTGCGGATTCAAGATTTTTGCGAATGAATCGCCGCCGTGCGGCTAATCGACAAGACGAAACGGATGCTGCCACAATAACAGCATCGTCAACAATCAATGTGGAGTCATTGTCGACGTTGTCTTCCGCCTCTGAGACGACAGATGGCGCCTCTCAGTACTCATTCTGTAGCTGTAGTTACTGTCGACAAGACGATGGTTTCAGTGACTGTACCAGGTAAAATTCAGAGGGTGCTCACTCCAATGTTAAAACGTGGTAAACCACAACCACAATTCTTTAGGATAATCTAAGGAGTTTTGTTAAGATTTTTTCTACTAAGATTAGTTGTTGTCGAGAGTTTAAAACGCTTATTTCGTGTTCTCGTTACTAGCTTATGACGTCACTATTCACGTTTTATTCTATGAATTATGTGAGTATTAGGTTTATTGATGAGATATTAGATTTGCTCCTACTTATTTAAGTGTAAGTAAAATATCTAAATTGATAACTACTTTTAAAAATTTATTAGGCATAATATTGGTTATGAGGCATTCAAAATATATAAACTTTAATACTGAAAAGTTCTGGTGAAATCGACTGATACAATCGAGTTCTATTCAGGTTTTCTTCGTTAACTCCAAAGATGGAGCCTCCAACGTTATTCTCAGTTTCTTTCCATTTTACGATTTGCAACTACAATAAGACCCATACAGTTCCACCAAATCACCATAAATTCCACTCGTGATGTCCTTAAGGCCGAGACCCGTTACGCAACAAGTCGAGCGTGTGTCGTTACCTTCAACGATTTCCCGATAAATCGCACTCGCATATGCAAATACGACAATGTTTCATTTGACAAACAATTCGCATGTTTTCGCACAGGAAAAATAACTCGAGAGTGTGTAGCTTTTTATGGCCGTATTGCGTTACGATGAGATTTCGATTTAACGGGACTCGAATTGTTGCACTGTTGGAACTAAAAGACTTGAGAGATGCGACTATTAAAAGCTTCATGAAGAAGTTTACGGTTAACATTTTTAAATACTTTTTTCAACATTTCTAGCTTTACAATACTTAAGATAAAAAGGGAAGAATATATTGAAAAGTATAAGAATTCCTTAGATTTAAAGTTAAAATAAAAATACAAATAGGTAAAGTTATTGTTCTAACAATCAGATTTAATTAAAGGGGGCCAATGTTAGTGATGGCCTTTTGATAAATAGGTATTTTATTTTATGTAAAATTTTTATAGGAACTTTTAAAAATAATTTCTTTTAACTACTTATCTTTTTAAATAAAATGATGGTTGTTTTCCAATGTTTGCTTTTAACTCAAAAACTACTGGATAGATTTTGATCAATTTTTTTTTTGTTTTACTTCCTACGTACTTGGTCCTTATTAAAAAAAGAATTATCACGATATCTTTATTAAATATAAAAAATTAAAGTTTTAAGAAATATGATTTTTAAAAGCAAAACGCGTTTAGCGGTGGATTTTTCGTTACTTTGATAGAGTGGGGCAAACGATCTAATGCGCATGGGCTGGTGAGAATATGTTTCTCCTTCCACTGCCTACTGATTATTTCATATTTGACCGTAGATTTAATGCAGCTCAGCGAGATATTAGATTAATAAAGATTTTTTGAATTCTATTTTCAATTTGTTTAGCAGTTTTTAAAATATTTTTTGTCGCTTTTTTTTTAATCTCTTTCAGCATTTTTTATATTTTACGTAAATATACATTCAAAATAAATTGTTAAGTTACAACCGCTACAATAATTAAATTACATTTCAACACTCCCTTTTCTTATTGCATATATAACCAGAAAGAGTTAGGTTAGCGAGAAACATTTTTTTTTAATAAAACTATAAGCCAAAAAATTGCTCCCTCAGAAACCGCAATTTCTCCAAGTGTATAGTTATTTGTTGATTAATAATTCATTTTTTAAAAATTTGCAAACTAAAAATTAAAATTGCTGTAAAATACAAACCAGTCACTTTTTTTTAAATTGCTCCTTCAATGCTCCTTGCTCTTTCCGGGTCCGCAATTGCTTCATGTGTATAGTTAATAACTAATTAATAGTTAAATTTTTTTAAAAATTTCAAATTCAAGAGTTAAAGTCTTTATGAAACCCAAAGTATTTTTTAATTGAAAAATTTTTTTTTAAGTTCTCTATCAGCTCTTTTCATTACGTAAATGAGTGACTTAGTGAGTGACACTTAGTGATCTTTTTGCAATATTTTTAATAATTAATTATTTTTAACTATTTATACATGTATTATTGTACTATGACACCATCAACTGCCGTTGGATCTTGTAAACACGAATAGTTTAAAAATTGAATTACTAATTAATTACACACCTGGAGTAATTGCGGATCCGGAAAGAGCATTTAAAGAACAATTTTTTAAAAAACTAAAATTAAAAATAGTGATTATTTTGGGCTATATAGCAATTTTTATTTTTGAATTTACAAATTTTTAAAAAATTAATTATTGATTAACTAATAACTATACACTTGGGGCAATAGCGGATTTTGAAGGAGCAATTAAGGAGCGATTTTTTGGCATATAGTTAAAATGTTCTACATTAAGTTCTTTCCGGATATTTTTAGTATATTTTTGTTCACAAATTACATATGTTCTTAACATAATAACCTACACAGACGACGTCGCGGGTATCAGATAGTTACTACTAAGGCTATTAGTGAGCGCCGAATTCAAAGACATTAGAGAAAAATTTGGCCTTATAACTGAGATTCAACTCTAGAAACACTGACTTATAGATCGATAATAACTATCGCACCACTAAGTGGTCCCGAAGGGTCATCAATTATATTTTCAATAGCGAGGTTGAAGAAATAAAAAACTAAAAGTGATTGGGTGTTATATAAGAGGTTTTTTTTTTTTAAATCAGGTACCTTTCTTATCTTTTTGAGGGTCAAGAGACTTGAGGTATCGTTAGACCGTTCGAAATCCTTTTCTCCTTTGTTCTTCATAATCGACTCCGACACGCATCGTGGATGATCTATGAGAAAAAAGCCGGCTCCAAACCCATCTTTTTCAACTCCTCCAATTGTCGCTTGTTTGAACGTGTCTCTTGTTTGTTGTCCTCACGATCGTGATTCACGATTCCATCAATTTGTCTTTTACGTGCGATTGTTGCACATATAACAGTGGTATAATCTTCGTTCAAGCTTCCAGTTCAAATCTCAAAATTTGAAGTTGTCTTGAAATGGATTTTGAGTAAATTGAGACCTTCAAAATTCTGAATTTGTTGAGAAATTCGACCAAGGTAAATTTAATTTTGACAAATAATAATTAAAAGTTAAAAACTAAGCATATCTCCAAACCAACATTGTCTAAATGTCTGTGTAAAATTCTTTCTAGTTACACTTAGGACTCGAAATTCAATTTTTTAATCAGGATTTACTTTGACATAATTTCGATAAAATAGACTTTAAGACAGTTAAAATCCCAAGATTTGACCTGGTTGTTGCGACTTCGTATGGTTATTGTTGCACTCGAAAACAACGCAACCGTGTCTTGAACTATTTTTACTTTTTCATTTTCAATCCCTGTTATAATAATGACTTTAACAGTACTTGACTCTGACTTTGACACTAATAAAAGTTTAATTTTATGCATTGAAATCTCATAGTGTACGGATTTTGGATTTAAATCTTCAAATTTAAAATTGAACTATTAGTATTCAAATTCCCCAATTTTGAAGGTTTACTTTTAATAAAAATCCTTTTAAAGGAACTAAAATATTAGAATTTGAATTAGATGGTCGAACAAACCGATTGTTGTTGATTTTAACGTTGTTTTTATGGTCATATTTGATGTTGTTGCGGCTACTTTTATACACGTGACGGTTCTCCTTCCTCCAACTTGACTTGCTTTGGCCGCCTTCAACGTCTTCGGCGTGGAAATTTATCTAACATTCACGCGTTATTGTTGTTATCGCGACAACGTATGGTCAGTGTTTTACTCGAAAACAACGCGAATGTATCTTAACCTTTTAAATTCCATCAAGTGTTCAAAGTTTTCTTATTTTCATTCTCTTATATAACAATGTGATTTTTCAAAAAAAATGGTGTAACTTCTTGTGTTTTTTAAATCGTTTGGTTCCCGCATTTTGGATTTAAATCTTACGTGGTAAGTCGCAAAAAAATGAAAAAATAAATTCTTATGAGATTATGTGTAATTCATCAAAATAAACGAAACGTTTCGGAATTACAAGACAACAAGAAAAAGAAACATATTAAGAAAACTTCAATGTTGCAATCAAATTACGAACGAATAAATCACGCGAAATTTAATGCGCTATTGTTTAAAATTCAAAATTATAATGTTTAAGGTCATAAATCTTCGGCTTTTCGAAATTGGTGGTCGCTGATTTTTGAATCGATTTGTTCTCAATTATCGCGTTTTCTCTGCATTTATCAAAGTCGTATATATCAGAGTCTGATATTGTGTTATCAATTTTGCAATCATTTTTGTCAAAATCAGCATAATTTTGCATTTTGTTTGCGTTTAGATTTGAGGTGAATCAGCGAAATCCGTTTCAACAATTCTGGCACGTTTTTTATTTGTCTTTTACTTGTTTTATCGATTCAATGACTTAGCCTTATCATCAAAATCAAAGTGAATGAACTAATTTTTGATTTTTACATGAAAAATTGTTATTAAAGATATAAGAAGGAATTTGGGGTTAAGAAAAATAAATTGTTAGATTATTTCAAGTAAGACTTCTTCATTTCGATCGTTCAGTAATTCGAGGCATCTTTGGAATGTTTTTACCATTTGATATCGATGAAATCTAAATCGATCAGGTGTACACCAAGTCTTGTTTCCATTTTCTTCGAGTTCAGCATCTCTACGTCTCAATCAGATAAAATCAATAACCTAGTTATACATCCAAATCAATAATTTTCCTCCGTCCAACCTAAGACAATTGAATCAATAACCTGTTAACCTTCGGATTTTCCTCAACAAGTTCAACTCGTAAAAAAAAATGATTTGACTCAGTTTTATTTTGGAGCCAACCGTTCGTTTCGGCCATCTGTTCTTCGGCCCGGTTGTAGCGACGAGGCGAGGAATCGAAGATGTTGAATAATATCACGTTTTTTCTCAAGTTTATTTGAGTTTTTTTTTCTTGTTGATAAGAAAGCGGGTCAGTGTTAATCGACATTACTTTAATTGGTAATATTATTCAAGTCGAGAAAGATGTAGAAATTGTCACCACAAAAGTAATTTTTCTGATTTCTAATGAATGGGAAAAAGAAAATGGATCAGAGTCAATGCTGGGCCGGAAGATCATGGATTTGGACAAGGGAAAATTCCAAAGAAAAATTGGAATATTTACTCAATAATTATAAAAATTTTATTTATATTTTAATTTTTTTTTTCTGGTATTTTGGCCATTTACCCCAAGTTCATGGTCCAATTAAAACTCAAACTTTTAATGGCTTCACTTACGTTCATTCATTACCATGAAAACTATACATATGAGATTTAATTCTTATGTAATCGGTTTCTCACCAAATATTTTTTTTTTCTTTTGACTTCATAATTTCGTGTAAGAAACAAAGAAAATAATGAACGTATGATGGACAGGTTTCCTTAGTGTAATTCAATGGGAAAAAATTTAGAATAGAAACCAAAATCTCATTTTTCACCTGATTTACACCTGTGAAAATATGGTCGAATCAAAGTTTCGAACTTAAAAACTGACTCCTAAAGAACAGAACGAGGAAACGATGAAGATTTCTTAATCTATTGAATAATAAATTTTTATTTTTTTTGTCATAAGTCAATTAATTAACTGTAAATCAATCGACCGTTGGTAGATCAATAAATCATCAACGGAAAAATCGATTTCTTTCATTGTCGATTACAAAAGATTGTTATTGAAAAATTGAAAAAAAAAACACATAATAACAGTGAAGATGAAACAATCATCTTCCAAATCTACTGAAAAGAATTGATCATTAATAGTAGTTAAGTCGTTCAGTTCTTTCCCGAATTAATTAAGAAAATAACGGATTTGGTTGTTATTGATGAAAAAATTTCTGTTGAATTTTCCCGCTAGTCAATCAACAATTATTAAATAAAAAATTGGTTCATTTGAAAGAGTCGAAATCATAAAAAAAAAACAGAAAAAATGTATACATAGTTTTTTTTCTCAAAATTACAATTAGTGATTAGAAAGGGGTTATTTTGACGATATGATGCCTGCACCGGTTTTTTGTTTATAATTTTCACTCTAAAACTTGGAGATTCCATTATTCCCCTTACAGTTGTTAATCCAAAAAATTTTCCTTTATTGTAAAAGCTTTGAATTTTACATTTTTTACCATTTATTTAATTCTTATTATTTAATCTTCTTTTAATATAAGACATTACCATTATTGACTGATAGACATTCGAGAGTTAAATACACTGAAAATAAATTTATGAAATCTTACAGTTTTTGGAAGACTTAACCACTTACAATAGAAATGCTTTTTCTACATTTTATCGTTAAAGAAGGGACCAAAGGCTTTTTTTTTAATTTTTTGAGTCTTATTTTTAAATGATCCACTTTCTCAAACTCTTAGAATTATTAATATCTGCTTTCATTTAAAAGAGTTTCTGCTCTTGTTGTTTCTTAATTCAATCGAAGATTAAAAAAATTATTCATAGCAAGTTTTCGAGTCCACTATCTTTAATAGAGTTAATCTCTATATATCTTATACGTTATATTAAATTATAGGCAACTGTTCTGTTACTTATAGTGAGCGGGGCTTTATTTATTTTGTTAAATTTTACGTGAACGAAGGCACGGGTAGTCATTAGTCATAGAAAAAAAAAACGTAAGAAAAATAATCGAAATGATGCAACGAAACAACGTGAAGAGACGTGAGCAGAGCGCGTCTCTAGAAATTCTTCTCGTTGTTCGTGTTGTTTGTCTTGCATTGAGGAAGCACTGAGAAAAGGTGACAGTAACAGAACGAAGGAGAGCATCATTTGGCCATCGTCGTCTCGCAGTAGATCTACAGTACAGTTAGCTTATATTGGAAGGTAACGGGTCTGCAGGCAGATGAAGTTGGTCCAGCGAGGCTCACAGCCTCCTCACATATACAGATGGCTTCTGGTCGAAACGAACGATCGCAATATCCGATTGCGTCGAATTCGTTCTCGACAAATGCGGGCTCAACCTCATCACCATTAAACAGGGTCGTTATTGGCGATCAAGTCGATTTTTATTGAAAAACATCAAGGAAATCGACACACTCGGCAAACGAGCGTTTCACTCGAATTTAACAGTTACGACTTCCGAGTCGTTTTCTATCGAATACAAATTTGTTTAAATGGCTTGATGGAAATTAGTAGAAAATTAATTATCTTTTAAAATTACTCTGCTTATTCGTGAATATTCATTTATTAATTTTATCTTTTGCACTCTTATTGTTAAGGGCAAATACCAGTAAACATAATTTTAAGAAAAGTTAGTCGTAAGATCTATTTCCTCGAAAACTACCTAAAAATTTCGAGCCAAACACATTTTCAACCCTTAATTTTTGCTCCTACCACTTACAATATCACGTTTATAATCTACTATCAAAAATCAAACAAACTTCATTGAAATCTTCAAAAATACGATTTTGCATAAGTTCAAAAATTAAAAATTAAATTAATTATTTACGTATTGAACTTCCAAAACTGCCTATAAAAGGAAAAAAAAATAAAATTTTCATTCAGGGAGGATCAAGGAAATGATTAAGTCAGTAAAAAATTAAATTTTTTTGTACTTAGCTTTACTTTTTTTCTTTTTAAATTTATCACAGTGTTGACAATTAGGTATACTATATTTAAAGACTGAAGACATTGGTACAGTAAGGCGATAAGCCAAAATTTTACCAAAATTGAAAAGAATGGAAAAATTTAGGCAATAAATAACGAAGTCAAGTTTACTTTTGACTTAGATATTCCATAATTCATTTTTAATGCAGAATCTCCAGCGTTAATGAATCACGATAGTACCGAATTATTATTGCTGCAATTCTGAGGCCTGTTTTTCCTTATATCTTTGCAAATAGAACACATAGAAAAGTCGAATATTCTCTCAATGATTTGTAAGCTTTTAATGTACGGTTCAACACAAAAAAAAATTCAGATTAAATTTTCTTGATATCTCGTGTAACAGTCAAAAAAAAATTTTAACGTAAAAACTTTACAATATCAGAATTTAAAAATAAATATTAAGTACTTTTTATAATGCACTACAAAGAACAAAGTAACTTTTCTGAGCTAGAAAAGACGATTTAAGTATCCCGGCAGTTTTCAGTTATTTCAAGAAAATGACATCACGAACGGAGAAAAGTGGAGTCTTTTCAAAATTTGAGAGCTTCATTCGCGGCTACTTCGGTGCAGATATAATAGACTTATACCCACCTAAAGTGTCAATCTATTATTGATAGAAACCATTTTTAAAAAAGCCGCACTTTTCTTCGTTCAAGGTGTCATTTTCTTGGAATAATTAAAAACTGCCGGGATACTTAAATCCAGTGGCGTGCGGTGAAATTTGCGAGAAGGGAAGCTATTTTTTACTATTGTAAATTTTACAATAAAAATCCCTGGTAAATTTTTATACAAAGAAGCCATTTTTTACTATCGTTTTTACTATGAAAATGTCAAATAAATTTTTTTGTAGCGCTAGGTATACTTAACGTTATAGGTTTTAGTCGTCTGCTTTTAAAAACTATTTCTTTTTCTTTAAACGATGAGGAACCAAAAATTTTATGAAAAAATTTTCAGCTATGCAATTTTAACTAAAGCCACGGCGATATAAAGACTAAATATTTAAAATTAACAATATTGCTTTTAACAATGCGGCTGCCAGATATAGATACGCTCGTTCCACTCGTTATCTGTCTAATATTTGGTTCACTATGTTCTATTGAATAGAGCTATGGAATTTTCTATGCGGTATTTCAGTGTGTAGCATCCAAGCAAGCGAACTGTTTTAGCAAGTTGGGCCATTAGACACTACATACGCATGCGCGATCATGTTGAATCGCTGTATGTTAAGTGGATTCTACAACTCAAGCAGCTTCCACAGGATATTTACATAAGTCTGTCTCATTTCATCATATCATTATGGTGTATAGTGGCCACGCTTTTCAAGCCACGGATTTCAAATATGTTGTCGGGTCTTATATTTGATTGTTAGTAAGTTGAACGTTTAAAAATTTTAGATTTGTTTGAAAATTCTACTAACATTTGAATCTTAATTGGAATATTTAACCAAAATTCTAATAAATATTGGATATAAATATACGCAAATTTGATATATTTTTGAAAAAAAAAATATTTACTCATATATATTTGAAAGAAATTAGGGAAGCGTCGCTTTCTCAACTTACACGGACTGCACGCCACTGCTTAAATCGTCTTTTCTGACCCAGAAAAGTTATTTTGTCTTTTTCAGTGCGTTATTATTATTAAAATATTCACTTTTCATTTCAATGTTCTAATCTTGACTGAACTTAGTTGAACTCTTTAATAGCATTTTGTTTTAGCTACGTTTTAGTAGTACTAAGCTCTTTCTAACCCTAACCACAGTAAAAAATAATAAAATTTACTGGATTTATTGTCCTTTGCTAGTTAGAAACTTTTAAATAACCATTTCAACATTTTTATTTTGTCTTACGAAACTCATTGTCAATACAATAATACAAGCATCTATTAAAAATGAAATTTAAGTGAAACTATTACTATATTTAGCAATGAAATTAAACATATCCGGAAATTTAAACCGACATTAATAATTAATAAACTCAAAAACGCTGAATTTAACAACGGAACCCTTCAAAGGTTAAGATTTGACGTATATTTAATCATTTTTTATTTTTCGTCTTGGTTGTAGTTCTATTAATATTTATTCTCCGTTTCAATGACATTATGAAAAGAGAAACCATAAAAAAGTAAATAAAAAAATATATAACATAATCTAACCTTGTATTTATAATTTTGCATCAAAAAATTTTCGCCAATCATCACATATGCTAACACAAATAATTTATTGTTTTATTATTCAAATTTTCCAACGTCAATTTATTATGCTTAAGTATGGCTTTTTTCATCCAATTTTTTTCCGATCGCCTCAATCTATATCTAATGATGTATCTAAATAAATGAAAGCCATTTTGGCCGAAAATATAGTTTTGATTTCGATTTTTCATCGGCAATTTTTTTTTTTTCTCTTAATGCCACAAGATGCTAAGCAAACGAGTCAAGGTGAAAATTTTATTAACACAGTATAATTATTCATCAATTGCGGTTGGTTCGAGTGTCTTTAATTGATTTTTACTTTCTTACGTAATCGCTGATTGCGATTATCTTTCTTGTTTGAAGATTGCTAGACTTAATTAAAACTGCAAAGAGATGAGAAAGAGATTTAAGAAAAGTTAGAGTTTTTTTTTAACGGACCATAAATCAAATTCCTTACATTGTTTTCAAAATACAATAATTTGACCTATAGGTTAAAGGCTTATTTATTTGATTGGAGTTATTTTTTGTTAAAAATTCAGCCCTAAGGGTATTTAAAAAACAACGACATAATAAGGTATGTTTAACGCGTAAATCACTATTGGTCAAGTTGAAACTTTAAGCTATTTATCATAAGAATAAAAAAAACTTAAGCCTTGAGGAAAACGTTAAGGAATGTTTCTGGAAAGGTTTTTTTTCTGTCAACTTTTGATCGGTTTCAATCTTTTACCTTTTTACATTAATGTTTTTAATGTCCATCTAATTGATTTGTATTAATGATTAATTAGCAAGTTCGTTATTTATGTAACAGATGGGAGGAAACTTTCTCGTGTACATCCGCAGCCGCTGGTCAAAAAAAAAAAAAAACTTGTCGATCAAAAAGAAAATGCTTGTTGGGTCACATGTCGATTTTTGCGTTCCACGACCGTTTGCCCGTTTATTTTTAACGTCGTGCTCGTCTCCATTTCATAATTTATAAATTAATAATTTCCTCTTGTACGCCTCTTGCTGATCTTTTTGCAGTGGATCGCTTGATTTTCATTAGAGGCCTCCACTCAGTCACTCACATCGCTCGTATGACAGTGGAAATTCCAGTTTACCACGTTCAATTAGTTCTTTTTTCAAAAATTGAACAGGGAAAAAATAAATACCTAATATCCATCATTTTCCGTGATATTTATAGATTGGTTGGCAATTAATCTTCAATAACCGGCAACACTTGGAGCATTTATAATATGGTTTCTGGAGGAAAAAATACCACGAGGCTTTTTTCAATGCAAAAAGTCGTTGGTTAAGATTGAAAATGTATGTTGTGTCTTCATGAAAAAAATGCACCTTATTTACTTCTTTGAGCTTATAGTCTTTCGTGCATCGATTATTTGAAACTTTGATTTTTGCAACTTGTTTTAATAATGTTAAAATTTTTTGGCAAATGATATTTTATGGCCCTTATTAAGGCGTCTTTTAAGTTATTTTTTTATCTTTAAAACCCAATTTTATTTGAGGACTAGCTGATACCCGCTCGCTTTGCTGAGAGTACCAAAATTTAATTGATTGATTAATAGATTCCCTACTTTCATAGCGAAATATAAAAATTAATCTATAATATTTTGACAGAAAAAGATGATAGATACTTTCAGACTTTAGATCTTAAGTAAGTTCATCAAAATCCTTAAAACTAATTTTCTAGGAACAAATATTAGCTATCATATAGGTTCTATAAGATTTTAAGTATAAAAAGTTCATTTAAGAAAATTTGAAAATTTTTCCTACCAAATGTCAGTTAAAACAGGTCAGTTATTTTATTATAGAAGAAAAGATTAGGAGCTATCCAACAGGAACTGTCCTTTTTTTTAAATAAATGTTATTCAATAATATGTTAAGATCTGAGGTATCTTTAACAAAACTTCATTAAAATTCGTTCCGTTCAGTAATTGTTAATTATTTAAAAATTTAGTGTTTAAAAGATAAATTAGTTATTAATTTAGGTATTATTTTAATTTCGTTTATCTATTTGTAGTTAATTTCTTCGACAATGAACAATACAGAAATTCAAATATTAAAAAAAAAATCTTTATTAATTTTATCGGGTGTTAAATTGAAATTCTTATTTATTTTTCAGTATAATTTTGTAATTATTTAATTTAAACTTTGTAGATAATTTCTTTCGCTACTGCGTAAAATTGCTTAGGCCTACTTGAGGAAAATGCGTTAAAATGCTATTTCACGAACCTTAAGGAAACTTCTTTTAAATACACGATTCCCGTAGGATACAATTGTTATACTTAGTTGTGATACTTAGTTTAAAATGTAAACATTTGTTTTTAAGTTTGCCATCTCCGCGTACAAAAACAAATCTACGGGGTTTTTTATATAAATATATCGAAACAGGACGTTTTGGCGCCACTGAACAACTAAAATTTTAAATGGGAAGCCGTTATCTGATACAAAAAAATCCAATCCTGCATAGACTTAGGACTTCGGTAAAATGGAGTGAAACCCTCCGCGGGAAATTTTCCTGCAACAAAACGGCGGCGCCAAAACAGTAGCGCCAAAATGTCACGTACCATAAATATATACTATATTAGTTCATAGAACATTGGGTACTATAGGATGCAACAGATATTTGCTCAATGGATTTCGATGATACTTATCTTAAAGGGACCTAAAATCATGAAGTTTTACCCAAGATATTTATCATTCTAGAAAATTTCACAGTTCCTGTGAAATACTTATACCTAAATGATAACGTTTTTTAGGGTTTGTGTTTTCCATAACGGAAGAATAATGCTACCTTACAATTACAATTTTCTATAAGAATTTTTAAACTTTTAAAGGATTGAATAGAAATTATATTGCCGTTTAAATTGCCTTTTAACGTTTAAATAGCTGAAAGAAATTTGTTAGAAACGATGAAATTTTATTTGAGTGTAATGGAATCAAATTAATGTAGTAAATACACTCAGTAAAGGGGGCCAGAATTAGTAATAATTAATAAATAATAAATCAATCTTAAGGATTTTTTATTTCAATTGTACTTGGAAGATTCAATTTTTTTTAAATATAACTACCAGTATATTTAGGTCGTTAACAGTTCAGCACATGTGACCGAAGAATCGTTAATATGACCGCGTTTTTATGCCATCTGGCTCCCAAAAAAATCTCTCTCATTGTCTTAAAAACAACAAAAAACATTGCATCTAATACCATTAGAATTTTTGAGGTTCAAAGACAGGTAAATATGACATTACAATTGAAGTTGATGAATTTTTTCTTAAAGTTTTTCCACACCGAAATTTCAATTCAATTGAATTAAAATGAATTTCATTATTTGTTAGAGTATTTCAATTCCCTGTTTAATCGCATTGAATTAGATGGAATTATGACGAAGAAGAAGAATTGTTAATACTTTCTCTACTTAACTGTGATAATAATTATCTCGAAATTAAAATTATGAGTATGAAAAATCAGTTTAAGTGACTTGAAGCAGACGAGAGAAAGAAATTGAATCAAATTTTAGATTTGAGATTAAAAATCCATTAACAGACTGAAAAATTCAATGCAACCGAGCAATGTGATATAGGCATACTTATTCCCGTTTGAAAATTTTTAAAAAATTTTTCCTTGGTGATTGTGAAATAATTTTTTTTCAGTTCGTACATGAAATAAATTAGATTTATGGACGTGTCGTTAAGTCGTTCGTAACGCATTTACCGCTAATTTACTTTCTAATTTTGATTTGCTTACGATTGTCTCATATTGTACCATTTTTAGTGGCGTGGTCAGTCAAAAACTTGGCGTTTTTGATGGCAAAAAACCATCGTTTTGAAACCTGAGTCCAAATACTGAATTTTTTTTACGTTGAAATTCGATAAATACTGAATTAAAAGTCAAAATTTTATTGGTAATAAACTAAGGGAATAAACTGTTATACAATAACGTATAGCACTTCTTTTCAGTTCATCTCAAATTGTTGATTTGATCGCTTTTGTTGTCAGAAAATTTTACTGTTGGTTCTGCTGTTAAAAGATTGAATTCTCGAGTTTTTTCTTGGTTAGTTTTTTGCGTTTAACACCGATTTTAGCTAGCAAAGTAGTCAAAAAACCGTTTTATTTTTTTATCACCACTTCCTCACCAACCGTAACATCTATTTGAAATGAAGAAAATTCGATTTTTTTCTTTTAGCTTAATGCGATTATCACGGGAATTAAACCAATTGGGTCAGTAAGGTTTTTTATTGAAAACTAAGATTTTCATTTAAAAGTCTTACAACTTCTTTCTCCACTAATGTCTCATCTAAATCAAGAAGAATATGATTACGAGACTATTTTTCAGACTTTTCTTGATTTCATCACGTAATATTTTGTCTTCTGTAATATTTTTCCCTCTTATCTAATTCGTTTAGAAAGATGTTTTAATGAGAAATTTCCTAATGTCTTTCGCTTAATTTTTCTTTCATTTTTATGGTCCTTTTATTTTCATCATAGCGTCTTCCGGTCTTGTTTTAATTACACTTACACAAACGTTAATTTATAGTAGAAATTATGAATATTTTTTTAATTGCATTCAAATTAATATTTATTTGAAAAATAACCGCCAAATTTAATTAATAAATTATCTTAAATTAATTAATTTAAATTAATCATGCCCTTGGTTAGTGCGTTTTCACTGTGAATTTGATGAAATTTTGGTTCAATTCACACAATTTCCGTTGGAAAATAAATGGCTCGAGCGCGTATAATTGATGAGTTTCGACAGCTACTTCAATTTCTAATAGAAATGTTGCGTTTGGATAGTGATTGAGCCATTTTTTTGAAATTGGGAGAAGGTGAAGTGTTTGGAATATGCTTTTGGTAATTATATCGTGTCAAAATTGACCGCAGTGCACGATGAAAGCTAAAGATTAAAATATAATTTGAGTGAAGAGAGGAAAGCATAAATATTTTATATCAATGATTACTTGTTGATTTTTTGTATAACATTTCTGAACCAGTTTTTGAGTGATAGTTCGTTTTACAACAGTTTTGAATTAGTTCAGAACTGCTTACGTATACGCCAAAAACGCTAAAATATATCTATGTCAAAGAAATGAACCGAATATACGAAAAATTGAAGTAAAAAAGCCTCCATATTCCACTGCATATTAGAGTAATAACATTTTTTTTCTCATGTTGTCCTAAACTTAATAAAACACAAATTAAAACTCAAATTATAGCGCCAAAATGAGATTTTAATATTAATATGAAGGCTTGGTTCAATCAATTTTTTTATATTTAAAATAACAGGAAATTATTATTTTTTCTTCTGAATTTTTATAATTTTAGAAAACTTTATCGTAACACTACTAAAATATAACACTAGAAAAAAATTTTTAAAACAAAATTGAAAAATATTAAAAATATTAAAAATATGTAATTAATGTCATTAGTGTTATTTTTGAACTCTGGTATCTATAGAACATGTGATCTGAGGAACTTTGTTTTGGGGACTTTTTTATAAAGCGTGAAATTTTCATTAAAGCTATTTTTTCAGATTGTTTTTACAATGAACTGTTTCAGAGTTATGATAATTCAAAAATTAAAAAAAATATATTAATAGGATATTAAAAAAATGGTTGAGCAAACTTAATATTGATATGAAGAGCTCATTTTTGTTTTTTTTTTTTTAATATATATTATTAATTTTTGGACACCATAACCTTTTTGAAGTTATACTTCTTTAGGCGATTTATGAAAAAATGTTGAGAGTGAAATTTTAAGATGCGCGCGCATCAGGGTGACAAAACACAGAGAGAAGACTGAGAGAGCCAGATCGCATGAATACACTTGCTGCCATCTACTCCGAGTAGAGGTGTTTGGAACTATTCCTTAGTCAGTTTGTGTTCCTTTCTCCACCGGTCTACACTCGGAAGGTCTAAAGCCATAAAGATGGTTCTCTCTGCCAAAACATACTTGGAACGCTTTTCTTCTCTCTCATGAGCATAGATAAGTCGTAAGCTATAGCAAAATAAGTAGAGCTATAATTCTCAACTGAAATAGCGATAGCTTACGACTTATCTATGCTCATGAGAGAGAAGAAAAGCGTTCCGAGTATGTTTTGACAGAGAGAACCTTCTCTATGGCAGACGTTCCGAGTGTAGAACGGTGGAGAAAGGAACACAAACTGACTAAGGAATAGTTTCAAACACCTCTACTCGGAGTAGATGGCAGCAAGTGTATTCATGCGATCTGGCTCTCTCAGTCTTCTCTCTGCAAAACATTAACAGGATTTAGTTGGCCGCAAAACCACTCGGTTTTTTTAACAAGGCGCGCGTAATTTGAATTTTTATTTTATTTATTACTTTATTTACTTATTTATTTATTTTTATATTTTAATTAAAAACAATTAATTCTTTATATATGTTTTTAATATTTTATTTAGAAAATATTTATATTTACAAATGACACATACCATAGTTTTTCACAGTATTACAGCCATTAAATAGTCATAAAAATTCAAATTTACTGCGCAAACGGTGACTCGGGAATAACGTGTTAAACGTCAGATCACTTTTTGGTTATTAGTTCGGCGCGTTGTTCTTAGAGGCGTAAGTATCGGTCTATTTCATCATCACAACGCAAATCCGTAATGTTTAAATGCATTTTAGACATTGCTCTGTCGTCTCTGTTATAAAAAATAAAACTAAAATTAAAAAAAACCGTACCTCTCGTTAAAGTGTCCACTCCACGAATAAATTATATTCAGTAGTGATTTAAATTGAATATTTTGATTAATACTATTTACTATTCGTAAGTATCTGTGATAAAAATTGTGCTTATATACTTTTCAAGTACTACAATATAATTGAGGGTAGCTATCCGTTTGTATTATTTATTGCTATATTTTAATAAAAAATTAAATATTGCTGACTTTGGACTTAATTTTTATATTTCACAAATACCACTCACTAAAATTCACAACACAAGTTATAAATTAAAGTTAAATAAATATAAAAATCACAAAACGAAAAATCCAAATAGTTAATTTTGTATCTCCAGATACGTATTTCAAACGCCAAGTTCGTCATCAGTGGTTCAAATTGAAGGGTCTCCGAGGATAAATTCGTGCTGCTTCACCTTTTTTTTTAAATTTTATTTTAATTAATTATTTGTATGCAATTAATAAAAACAAATTTGTAATGATGCCAAAGTAGTATAAATGTTCACGCGTGTAATGTACAGTGTCAATTAGGGGCTTTTATCTCCAACTTTTTATATATTTGGTTCATTTCTTGTGATAATAAGTAGCGTTAGTACTTAAAAGTACTTATAATATTTAAAGGATGTAAAGCAAAATTAAATCAATTGCCTAGTTCTAAATATTTAAATTTTTGTTCTTTTTATGAGAAATTTTTCATTTTTGTCAAGTGACTTCAATGCGTCAAGTAGCAAGAAACCGTACCATTTACACTACGTCTATTTGAAATAATTTTTTGCTCATGTCATATTCTTGATTAGTAAAATCTAATCAAAATATGTAAATTGGCAAGGCTTGGTCTCGATCGATTTAAATATTGACGAAAAAATCGGTTGTACAAAGAAAAGCGTATGCAAATTGACTTTGTAGGCGAACTGGTCCTCTCATTCTGAGCTCACATAATTTATTTTAAAATCCGGTAAATCATAAAATCCAATTTTTTTCCTCGTCTTCGTCCACGGCTTTTAATGTGTATTAATAATTCTTTTCATGGATCAAATCAAGGCTATTTATAATCTATAGACACATAACCTATTAAATACATGCATAAATGAGTCGATCATTCACGGAGGCCTAACGGGAAAAACTCGTGTACAATGCAAGAATTAATATTCCTCTAATAACTCAATTTCATTCTTCCTCATTTACAGCTCACAATGAAGATCGAATAAAAAGAGTTGGAAACTTGGAAAAAATCTCATTGTTGATATGATGTGATGGCTTCTGAACGTGTGTGTATGTAGTTTGCGTAGATGATCTTCGAAGTCTTGGCCACATTTTTCATAGTTCTATATTCCAACGAACAATTAACGCAAACCATCAACTGTGACTCGATCTGCTCGTTTCGCTATGGGAAATTTTGATTTATCTCAAATATCAATCTTGTGTCGTCCAAGTCCTTCATTTGCATCGTATAAATGACGATTGCCACATATTGTGACAGCATATTGTTGTCGTGAGATTCGCTAAAGAGATTTTGATTGTTGATAAGAAAAATTGAGGGTGTATGGAGGAAGATAGATTGTGTTGCGCGGATGACGAATGGTCAGTTTTGGTCAGTTAACGCGTCCGGAAATACGGCTCCGTGAGCATGAACTAATTATATTTATTTAAAGTCGACGATTTGATTAAATCACCATTACCAAGAAAAGAAATTGGAGTGAATAGTTAAGGCTAGTAAACGTCCAAGTACAGTGATTTCATTACAAAGAAAAAAGAACATTGAAGAACAGAGAGTAAATTCCTCTATACTATTGTCTTTCGTATTGTAACGTTTTTATGGATTCGAGGATTTTTGTTTAATGACAACAAATTTATTTTTAACAATTTTTTATTGAATTATCTTACACTTTATACACTTATAAACTACAAATTAACAATGAGTTTGTTGACTCTATAAATAATCAGTTTTTACAGTCACTTATTCACTAATTGTCACTCACTATTGCACTGTTACACTTTATTTAACGATGTTCACAATTTATTTAACACTGTTCACTTGTATTATTTATTTCAAGACTCGTTGAAGATTTATTTCACACTGATCACTTTTACGAAAAACTGTTGACATTCACAATTTATTTTAAGACTGTTCACGTTCACTATTTATTTAAAGACTATCTCGCTTATGTTTGTCCGGGGCTTATAAAGGATTTCGGAATCTTTCTAGAATATTCGGTTCTATTATCCTTAGACGTTCTATTTTTCTTGGAATATTTCGTTGTTGAAACTTTCTATGGTTCCTAGAAAAATAGATTGTTCTCGAAGTTTCACCCCTTCCTAATTCACCGAGTAATCCTTTTCGTCAAACCCTCTCGGTAGGTTGCCTCAAAGACTCGCATTCTTGAGAAAGGATGTCCGATGATGCTCCGCTCGTCCACCCCCATCTCACAACCACGCCGCTTCCACATTGGCTGGCTGATGGGGTAGGTGATACCCCCAGACTCTGAAAATGGCGACGCTCCCCCACCTTTAGATTGTGACAGTATTAACGATTAGCTCAACTTAACTATAAAAAGAATTCATTTCATAGGGATTAAACTGTCAAAGAATAGGATAAGATAGTTACACTGCTTGGTTCAAAAGTCCCTTACCGGTAATAATTTTTATTTTTCTATGAAAATAAATGGTGCAACCAAGAAATGTATCTTGCAAATATTTAACTAATTGTCTTCTTCCCCACAAATTATGTCATCAAGGTTTTCCATTCTCATATCTATCGCCACTTTCCGTTTGAGTCGCCAGTAATTCCGTTTTAGATCTGTCGAAATCATAAATTAATTACCACTACACATTTCATATTTTCGTAATTTTATTTAAATTTCCTCGTTCAAGAAGAAAACAATAAAACAATTAAGCCATTAGCGATTTTGACATCAAAACTCTTCATATCTTCGTGTCTTCGTCCCTCGACATCAAAATTGTCAAGTTGTATCTCTCGCTATTCTGCACATTAATTTTTTTTTCTTGATAATTTTTTATCACTGTGCAAGACATTAATTTATTTCTTATGTAATTTTTTGAAATTTACCTGAAAACAATGGTGCAATGGTTAAAATGAGAGAACAATTCAAATCTTGTTCATGTGTACACATTAATAAGCCTTCCTCTTCGCCCGCTGCACGGCTCACGTTAGATCAATTCGCGTCAAGAACTTTTTCTCGTCTTATCGTTACCTCTTACGTTTCGTATACGCTTATATAGGTACATTTCAAATTGAACAATGATCATTAATATTTTATAATATTTATTTATTATTGTCTTGTAATTACGAAATGCTAATGGATTTCTCGATGGAATTATTGCGAGCTAGAAAAAGAGAGGTCGTGCTTTTCCAATTTGCCTGCGTCTATTGTTGCTTTTAGTGTGGCGAGTGATCTGAGGAATTTATGTGTCTTGAACTCGATTTAATTAATGGAAATAAGTGTGGAATTTATGGAAAATGGTGCGATGTTGTAATCGGTTTATGTCGAGGTGAATATATGGGGGTTTGACGGACGTTACAATTGTTGCAATACACGCGTTGAACTGCTCGAACACCTTGGTAATCTTTGAAAATTCACCTGAGGCTGAAGGAAAGCTGATGTCGATTTGATTCACTTTTTGAGTCTTAATTTTGAAATACTAAACATACCAAAATCAAAGCTTTGAATGGAAAAAGTTTTATTTTACGATTTAATTTTACATTAAATTTATCTGTTTTACGTCATAATGCTGAGAGATTTATTTTGTACGTGCTAATATATGAGATAAAAAAGTAGGAGCTAATAGCGGTCACCAACTCATGAATAAGTTCTAAGATAGTTTTAGAGTGCCGTCAACTTCTGGAAGACCTGTCAAAGCACAATCGAGTTAAGTCTGATTAGGTGCCAAACAATCAGGGAATTTCAGGCAATGAAAAAACGTATGCTAGGACTTGTTCAATAACTCCTTTTAGAGATTTTAGAACCGAAAGTAAATATCACCAAGTCTGTTGTAAGTAATACAATTAAAAATTGGTTAGAACGATAGCAGGACAAATTCTGGTGAGAAATCCCCGATCAGAGACTCAGCAAAAGAATTATGGTAAAAATGTCTCTCTTGCTCAATGTGAAGATGCTGAACCAAGAAAGGGACTAATTCAGAACGTTGATAAAATCTTGCTTTTTCAGTTTTACGGGTCTCAGGATATTCCTTTCCTGTAGCATCGCGACCAAGGAGATTAATTATGATGTGACCCTCTGTGTTTATTATTGGAGATTCTGGCTTTTAAAGAAAGTCAGCACCTGCCTAGGGGCTGCCGTTGCCATCTCGCCAGGCGTCATGTCCGTCTTTCCGAGATGCTGCAGTCTTCTTTTGAAAACTACCTCTCATGGGCACAAAATGTGTTCTGCCGTTTCTGCCGCTTTCCAGCAGAGACGGCATCTGTTGGTGTCAGCTTTATTGATCTTGTGAAGATAGTAATTACAGTGGCCCACAGGGTATAGAGGCTTGTTAGGAGCCTTATGTCCTTTCTGCCGAGTGACAATATGTCATAAGTTCTCTTCTTGGAGTACTTTATGAATTTCTTAGCTTGTCTATGCCCCGGAGTATTCCTCCAGTGCGAGGCCTTGGTTTTGGTCTCGCAAGCCAGAAAAGCATTTTTGGTTTTATTTGTTGTGATTCTAGAAAACTTGCTTTGAAAAAGATCTGTCAAGCAATTAAATATTCTGATATTTGGAAATGAGGATGAAACTTCATAATTGATTGTGGAGCCCTCACAAAATGACAACATCTGTATGGAATTCCTAATCGGAATATTAAGGCTTCCATTAAGAAGAGTCTAATGGCATTATCCTAATTGCATCAAAAACTTGTACTTACTACTGAAAATACTTCAGTTAGGTTAAATGTTAGATTTGTAACACATAATCGAGTTCTTATTCAAATACAAGAATGTAGGAGCACACCAGAAGCACAGTATACATGAAACTAGAGGGTGTTGAGATAAACCACAATATCTGCCTTTCTATTGTCCAAAGTACACAACAACTAATTGTTTATTCTTGATGATTCTAAGAAGTCTTTAAGTATTTAAACTGACTATTTTTTGCAGATTTCAAAAAATTGGAATTTTGGAATTCTTTAACTATTCACTTTCTTTGTGGGTAGCAAAAAGTAGGTATACAAGCGCACAAACATTGTTACGTACTATACCTGGGTGAAACCTCGGGGTATAACCAGTTTTTTTTTTTTATAGAAAAAAGAAAAAAAATTGAAATTTGAAACAATGCCATGATTAACCCCAAAGTCTTTTTTACCTACCCATAAACCTACTTCTTAGAATTTCTAAGTGTTACATTTATCTTTTTCAAAGCTTTCGTGTTCAAAGCAATTACCAATAATTTCTAGATCTCATTTAATTCCATTGAAACAGAAGCTTGTGACACTTTTATTTGCAGTTTCGATCCTTCTAGGTCATTTTTAATGAAGCCATTGTAGCCGAAACAACAATTAAAAAAACGTTAACACTTGTTGAAATCGTCGTCATTTCCAAGACAAATAAACCATCTTCAACCAACAACCAACCGGAAAAATTATGTCAATTTTCTGTCTCTTTACTCTAATACTTCCTCCACTCCAACATTTTCTCTAACCTTTGCGAGAGCGATTCAACAAACTGAAATTATTTTAAATAATAACGTTGATACAGAAACCTAGATTTAACAGAAATAGAAAAAAAAAATAATTTTTTTATTGTTGTGTAAAATTTGTTTAACGTCTCATAAATGGAAGAAAGTGTGAGGCTTAATAGAGACGCTAATTGTGCAATTAGCTCGGAATTTCTTGAATGAATTGAGCGTTGAAGATTTGAAAATGGAAACGAAAACGAGGCTCAGGCCGAAGATGGTACAAATAAAATCATTAGCATGTCAGAAGAATGGACGTAATGATAATAATAACAATAATAGTAATAAAAGAAATTGGTATTAGGTCAGTTTTTTTTTTTTGCACAACAGACAGTGGAGGTTTTATTAAAATTTTCGTGAGAAATATGAAACGTACTGAGTCATCTTTTGATCGAGGCAAATTTCAGATTGTTTGCATTGGAAGAAGCAGCTGGAGATGATATTTGATCGAGTTGATTTTTAGATTCTATCTGATTATAGATCTTCGTCGATAACGAGCAGGTTGCGATGGTAATTTTATGCAGAAAAATGTTAATGGCTTAATCTTCCACTTGTTCGGTAAAATTGTGAGTTATATAAAAGAATCTTGATTTGTATTTCTCCCAATGAAGATATTTTAAAAATAAGTAAATTGAAATGTTGGACTTGGAATTTTATTAAGTTTTTTGATCCATTATAACGATAGGGGTGGGGGTTAAAGTTATAGTTTTTTTATTTTTTATTTATTTAAGGTCGCATCAACTACTATAGTCATTAGCGACCGTCGAATCCGAAAGCGCCGAAAAAAAATATTGGATTTTTATTGGGATTCGAACCCAGGACCACTGGCGTATAGGGCAACTATCTAGTCAACCATGTCACTAAGTGACCTAAGTTATAGTTAATTTAAGAAATGACAATTTTCATAGGGTGAATAAAAGCTTTAGCGCAAAATAAAAGAAAAGAAAAAAATTAATTAAAATTTGGTGTGATTTTCAAAAATCTGTAACTTGAGGCTAGGGTTTGCAAACCGGTTAAACCCGGTTTTTTTTAGAAAAATTCAAAAACCGAAAATCCGGTTATTCAATAAAAATAATCGGGATTTTTTAACTGTTTTTAATATTATTTAAAAGAAATTTTACAAGAGAACTTTGGCGAAGTATTTGAAAGACCCAAAGTATGCAAAAATCAAATTAATTATATTATTCAACCGGGCGTTGCTCTGCCATATTCGTCAAAATCAGTTGTGTTAAATTTTCGCAGGCGATTATTAGAAAGAATGATTCAAATTGAATCAGAACCAGAAAATTTAAATTTCACATTATAAAGGTGAATGAAGTGGAAATATCGCTTAATGATGAACGTTTAGAAAATAATGTCAGTTATTTAAAACAACCGGGAAAAGAACGAGCAACTAAGAATTACTTTTAAATGCCTTAATCACAGTTAAACTAACTTCAACGGATTCAGAAAGAACATTTTCTGTATCAGGAAATTTTGATAACAAAATTAGAAGTAAATTAGAGTAAAATTACTCTTTAAACATGTTTTTATCGGTTTTATTAAATTTTGAAATTCGCAAATGAACTTTTATAACTGAAGTTGAATAAAAAATATAAAAAAATCATTAATTAATGGTGTTTTATTTGTAAAAAATACAATAAGGGTGAGGTGATTTTATTATAGATTTAATTTTCTTAAAACCCCGGTTTTAACCGGTTAACTGGGTTTAAGATAGGGAAAAACCAAAAAACCGGTTTTAACAAAAATACGGTTTTTCGCAAGCTCTACTTGAGGCTTAGAGTAATGAAATGGTACTTCAAAAAGACCACATTGAAAGCGATTAAATATTCTTAAAGAATTTTAAAATGAACTGAATAAAAAAAAATTGTTAACGTTTAAAATTTTTGAAGAAAGAAGAAAAATTATATTTTGTTAACCTCTTTGTGTTTGCTAGAAAATCTCTAACGATAGTAAATTTTTATCTCCAGATCCAAAAGTTCAAAACTTAAAGCTACTTCCTGTTTTATTTCTTCTACCTTTTTCCTTCAATTAAACATTCTTAAATTACCACACAAAATATAGGATCTTACAATCGAATATATTTTATCAAGCTTTTCTGTCTCCACAAAAGCATGAAGGAATTTTGAAAAATCCATAAAATTATTCCTTAACCAGGCCAATTTCTAACCAACTCCAATTTGTCTGCTTCATCTAATGCATTTTGTGGTTTCACTCTGATTTTTCGATTGAATAATTCCAATTAATTCCACCACAAAATCGATCTCTAACGATCGATAGTACTAATCGATTTTTTCAATTGATTTTATATCTTAATTCAATTAAAGGAAATGTAGAGTAAATTAGATCTCAAACCTTTAACCTATTCTGAAAAAAAAAATCCGGAAGTTGAAGACCGTAAAAATCTAATTAGAAATTAATTGGGAATTACAACAACGAAAATACGTGTTATATAAAACTAATTGAAAAATTCGAAATAAGAAAATCGCTTTACTTTCTATGCAAATTTGCTGATACGGAAATTTAATTAAATTAAGAAAAAATTATTTATTACAATCGTGAGCTATATGGAATTTTTCCGCATAAATTTCCCGACGAATGTAATTTGAAATTGTTGATCATTTTTTTTTCATTCATCTAATTAGAAATCGATTCGTATTCGAGAAAATTGATTTGATTTTCCTCATGTTTTTTCTCTTTCGTTTCGTCAACTTAATCGTCATCTTTTTTCCACGAGACGGAAACCGAGCCAATGGACTCACGCACCAAATAACTGTATCATAGATATCTGTCAAGCGACCACACAAAGTCCAAATTGCCGACCGATCTAAAGACAAAATCAACGGAATATTTTTGAAAAAATTAATTTTAAATTCCACGCTAATCGGCAACGTCCGCATTATAAATCAACAAACGTTTTCATTGGAGGCTTTTTTCGATCAAATGAAATGAAAATGCATTTAAATCACGAAAAAAATATGACGAAAACCGTATTTTCTATCTTAAGACCAAAAATGACGATAAATTAATCCATAACGGGAATTTATTTAGCTACTGGGGCCAAATGAGGCCGTAACTCACCAAGATTTTATGGCGATTTAAAATCTTTAACGGAGATTAATTTTTTTTTGGTCCCAAACGATGAAAGATTCAGTCCAAAAACACGACTTCCTGCCTTTCAATTAACCAAACAAATGTCGTCGTAATTCTGTCCAAAAATGAGATAACATTTTAAAAATATTACGGACCATCCGAATAATTTTTTTGAAAAAAATTAGTTGAATATAATTGCGGAGGTTCTTATAAGCGTTGTCTAGATCTAATTTTTTTGTCTTTAATTATTATTTTTCCACATTTCCCCGTTCACTTTTCTCTCTAATTAAATATAACAATTGTCAGTCAAATTTCAGTCTTCATTTTAATTTCATCAAATAAAACTTCTCGTATGAAATTTATGAATAAAAAACCATCAGCTGTAGATGTGAAGGTTCATGAAGAAATTAACGAACAACGACGAAAGAATTTAATAGTTCATAATTGGTGACAATGAATGATTAACTGAAAAAACATGGCTTAGAATGAGTTAATAGCGCAGGAAAGTTTGAGCGCCTCGTCCATAAAATTACAATATAAAGAACACGAGGAATTAACAAAATACAGAATCATCAAGGTGGCTCGATTTCATGATTTCGATCTTAACAATTCCATTGTTAGTGAGATTTCAATGGGCAACAATCATTAAAATTATGCACTTGCGTCTAACACTTGCTTGTACTTGGTGCGGTTAACAAAAAAATTCCTCGTACGGCATTTCGATTTAACATTTAATATATAATAGGCAAGACCAGGCAAATGATGAATATGATAAGTTTTTATTTTGAGCTGAACAATGGACAAAGTGGTAATAAAATCATTATGAATGAGTTAAAGAATATTTTTAAATGTTTTTTCTTGATAAATTCAATTATAATTAAATAAAAAATTATTTCGTCTTTTATGGCCCGTTAAATCATAGTTTTACTTTCGAAAAATTTTGTTTTCTATTACTTTGGTGGCTTTGGGTTGATATTTTTGATTTCTTTTTTTCGTGAATGAACATTATTTAATTAAATATATGAAATTTTAAGAAAAATAATAAACATATAAATTTTTTATAAGTTTCTATTACCATAAAATTTCGTTAAGCGTAAACTAGAACTGTACATTAGAAAAATAGCTTTTGGAAATTAATAGTCTTCAAACTTTTTTCTCTGCAGACCAAAAGACAAAACTAGAAAGGCTTTAGGGATATCAGTATGGTGAATTTGCCCCCGAAAGATATTGAAACAATGTTCTAAGACCATTGAAATAAATATTTTAAATAAATTCAAAGTACATATGTGAATAAGCAATAAAAATTAAATAAAAACTTTAAACACATAAATAAATGAAGCCAATATTTAGGTTTACAGTGGTTTTTTTTAACTACGGCGTACCCTTTTTTAAAATTTAAAAATCTTATTTTCTTAAAGAAAACTGGATGAGGATTTCAAATAAAAATAGTTTCATAGTTGTGCCAAAAATTGTACCATGGTTAAAAATGAAGTTCCTAATTTTTTCCCCAAGAGCTACTATCGGCCTCTAAAAAAAAATTAGATCAATCTATTTATACCAGCAGTCGGGGAACCGGGGTAAATTACCCCAAATAGAGTAAAAATCAAATTTTTGGGAATAATAAGAAAACATTTTGCCATGGCTATATTATTAACATGATAGTATGACCGAAAATTGTATTCAAATTGTTCTTACAGCAAAAAGCCCCAATTTTAAAGTTATTATATCAAACATGAAGCAAGATCATTTATCCAAAATCTGAGAGGGGAGTTTTCAATTAATTTTTTGTCTGTCCAAATATGAGAATTTTATTTTGTTTGTTTATTACATACTTACTACTCTCATACAAGTTTTTTTTTCGGGTCAATTAATTCAATAAATAATTTATAATTTAAATGTACATTGATTGTCTCCTTTTCAAAATAAGGGGGTAATATCGACTTAAGCAAAAATATTTTGGGGTAATGGCAAAAAAAGTTCCCCGATTACGCATTCCTATAAGAAAATTTTTTTTTCTGGTTTTTACAAATTTTGCTTTTTTTTCAAAAACCAATATTGCGTTAGGGACCTGCAACTTTCAGGACCCTATTATTTTATTAATACCTGAAAATTCTGCAAGTATCGCCTAAATATCTTCCGTGGGCAAATTTTCTATACTTGTACACCTAGAGCCTTTATTATGAAAATATTCGTAGTTATATTAAAAATTCCTTTAGAAAAGCAAAAATTTAGATAGCACAAAATCTCAAATTTTTCTATAGAAAAACTTCTTTAAACTTTTGCTCACTTTTTTTTACAAAATGATACTTATGCCTTCTTTCGATAGACGTTTTCCTGTACACATGTCTTGAATACAAAAATTTCCAAACGTTTTTAAAGAAGCTTTAACAATCTGGACCGTTTAAATGTGCCAAAAAGTAACAAATGTAAAGAAAATTTTCCTGAATTTGATCTCAGCGCTACCTACCGGAAAAAAAAGAAAAAAAAAATAAAAAGCACCTAGGTAATTGTCAATCAAAACCATTATTGTAAAACATTTTTAAAAATGATCTAATTGTAAATCTAAGCTATTCTCAAATCCACTTGAACACGCAAAAAATGTTATCAAAATCGGTCCAGCCGTTTAGGAGGAGCTTAATTACAAACACAAGCACAGAAGATTTATATATATTATAAAGATTACAGTAGATTATAAGTAAGTTTAAAGCTTTAGGTAGTGTTTGCTATATTTAGAGAAAAGTTCTTAAGTATTGCGTTGTAGATGTATGATTATGTAAAACTTAAAATTTCACGCAGATATTCTTATTAGGAAATAAAAATTGGAGATTGAATTTTTGAAATGAAATTTTTTTATTTATTTCATTTCGTGGGAAAATAAAAGAAAAATCAAATTGGATTTGTTTTGCATTTTAACCATTGGAGATTTTGGCCTATCGAAATCAGGAATTCTAACTTTTAGGATTTCAAACTTTCTGAATTTTGGTATTCAAGATTTTAAGCTTACGATATAAATAGGCAGAAATAAAAAAAAATAGTCCGGTCAGCAGACCCCCATCAGGGACTAAGATTTTTGCGCAGTTTTTTTTTCTTGCTAGGTGTTCGCTGCTTAGTTATTTTTTTAGTCCTGGGATTGACCCTTCTTTGGATAAGGGCGATTTTGTAACTCTTTTTGGATGGATAATTTTTTCTCTAAGTTATTGACAAAACAGGCTTCAAAAAATCTGAATATATACTGAATATATACTTAAATACTTCTTATTAATAAACTTTTATACTTAAGTAGTTCAATTTATTTCTTCACCAATTTCAATTTTGGCGAAAACTTCTTGGAAGTTTCACATTTAATTTTTAATTTCCTCTTACAAGGTTCAATTAAGAAGATAATCGTTCCATTTAAATTCATAATTTTGATTTAATCTTAGCTAGACGATCAATTAAAAATACTTTAACTGCCGTTAAACCCAAACAAAACTTTAATCTTCTTGTAAATAAGGTTAATAATATCATTCATGTCTCAAACAAATTTCAAAGTTAACATCTAAATTTGACGTTCCACCTGTAATTTTTTCGACTCATAAAGTCGTTATTTTATTACAAAAATTTTCTTTCTTTCATTCAAAAACCGTGATGGCTCATAAAATAAACAGAAATAAATTTGCTCTCCTATAGATCGAGAGAGGGAAATTTTTTTTTTTTTTTGAAAGTCAACATAAAAAATTTTAATTTGAGAAAAATCCCGTTTTTTTAATGTTTAACTAATCGTAGTTATTTTCCGTCTTAAAGGGCGTTTATTAGCGTTTGTACTTTTCTCCATTTGTGTTTATGTAAATGTTGTCTTGTGCCATTGTTCTTCGACGGAACGAAAATGATGGAAAAATTAACGATACGACGGAGACGAAACAACAATACTTGTAGTAATATTTGTAATTACTGCTGTCATATTTACATTATTTTTTTTTTGTTCCTCCTATTTCCATCGTAAATTTTACGTTTTTACATTGTTAATTTCGATCCCACGTGTGTATGTAAAAAGACGCGCATTATTAAAGGGATTATGTAAAAAATGGAGAAAAAAAAATAATCACTGTTTATATTTCATCGTAAATGCAATGAATAAACGAAGGGGATTATTCATATTTTAAATGCACATTCATAGATTGAAGAGATGCATATGCATAAGGCAAAGATAAGAAAATTGCGTTTTCAACTTGATTTTCTTAGGCTTCACGAGAGAAATTTTTTTATAATATCATCTTGAAAAACGGTTGAATAACCAAATTTTCAAAAAAATATAAAATGTTGTTTGATAAAGAAGTTGATTTTAGGTATTTAGGTATTTGATTAGAAATTCTGGCGGTCTACGAAAAAATTTTTCTTAATTAAATATTGAATTATTGCAAAAGATTAAAAATTTGTTTCATGTCCCATTATCGTATTAATCACCACTTAAAGAATCCATCGTTTTCAATTAACATTTTCTAATTAAATTCCGGGTTTACAATCGAAAATGACATGAAATTTAGTGATAATTACTTATACATTTTTTTAAACTTTCTCAACAAAATTATTTTGTAAGGGTAGAGATATGATATAACAAAATAAACTTTCCTTTTCGATTAATGCAAAACAGGATAATTTCAGTTTCACATGTAATTTTTTAATGTTAAACCAAGCATATCTTGTTCTTCTAAGATCTGATTTTGCTGAAATTATTTTTTTTTGGATCTCAACTTTAGCGTTATTTTTACTTATAAAAGCACATCACCTTTAAGGGTTTGAAAAATAGGAAATAAAATATTACCTTTCGATGGGTTGACTAAACTTTGATGATTTCTCTGCTATTGAGGAGAATTTATCTTTAAATGTATTTCATTTAAATTGAAGAAAAAGCGTTTTCCATTGAGAATTGAAAATATTGAAGATTAAATAGTCAACATTACATGAATTATTTGGCTTTGGTCATTTTTTTTTTCTAGCAACAACAATATATTGGTAAACAAATAAGGGAGAATTCTAGTCTAGAAATTTGAAAAAATCGATTTTTCTTTTTTGTCATATTTTTAAAACTTAAACCTTTATGTATATGTCCTTAAGAGGATTTTTTAAAATATTTATATTAGGAATAGGAATGGCCGATTGAAAAATGTAAAGATTAATTACCTTTTATGGCACTGTACGTAACTATGTACCCGAAAGTTTAAACGCGTTTTTCTCGAAACATTTTTTTCGAGACGGTTCCCGAGTCGAAAAATTCAGTATTATTTCAAACTGCTCAAACTGAATTGAACATGAACCAAAACTGCCTTCGCTGAACTATACCTTATTTAAAACTTACTACCCTGAATTTAACTTGAACCATTCACCATATTTAAACCTCATATATAAATATCATAACATTTTCAGCCTGAATAGAACTTGAACAGCCTTAAACCTGATATATAACAAAATTTTCAGTTTGAATTGTCGTGATATCGCAAGTTCTACTGAAACACTACTTGAAATTTAGTGTGAGCCTTCTCTAATCATTACTCTATCACATTAATTAAAACTATAGACAAAATTTCAACTATAACTGTTTTCATAAAATTTGGAAAAGTCAAAAAAAAACTGATAAACTGTTTTAAAGTTATGAAAATTATAAAAAAAAATATTCGTGTAAATGAATTGAAGAAAGCCTTGATTTTGATATTTAGATCTCGTTTTTGCACCAAAATTTTTATTTTAATATGAACTATCAATTTTTGGACACCATGAGAAAAAAATTTTTTTTTTAAACACCCTTATTCATTAGTGTTATAGTTATGTATCGAGTTGTTCATTTAGCATCGACTCAAAAATGGTTAAACTCGATCAATTAGATCAATTAACTACTTAATTCAGATTTTAAACGTTAATTTCTCTTACCACATTTAAGTTTTCCTAAGCTTTGTGTCAGTTAAATTTTTTTTTATAAAAAAAGTTTTTAATTCCCAAGTATTTTTGTTGTTTTTATGCCAAGTCCCGTTTTCGTTCGTTCGCCTCGTCAATTCCCAGTGCAACAAGGAAGCACATTTTGTTCGGATCGATTCATCACGCTGATTAATTTTTAATATGGTAATTAAACGTGCATTATAATATGTTGATGTTGAAAAAAAGGTAAAGGTATATCTATAATGGTTATAGATAGATACCTCGCGGGCGCTCAATGGCCGTTTGAACGAAAAAATTTTAACTGTAACGTCTTGGCGCGAGTTTTACGATTGTTTGATAATATCTTCGCTTTCATTTTTATTCATGAAATTTCCAATTAGAATATATGCGAATATTTATGTGATAGTCGCCAAATTAATAGGAATCTTATTAATGAGACAATTAATTAAATGATTTCTGTTTCGGCTGGTGCTACAGGTATTTGTCTTACTTTTTTTTTGGCGAGCAAAAAATGAAAGTTTCATTCGAGAAAATGTTACGGATGTCAAATAATTGAAATTTAATTTGATTTTCGTTGGAAATGTTCTCTTTGGATTTTCATTTTCGAATAAATCTGCTTCTTTCTGTGCATAGTAATTAGAATGGAAACGAAATAAAAAAAAATGTTGTTATCTTTTTTTTTCCATTGATCTACCTTCACAATTATAGGCTTTACATTTAAATTACCTTCGACAACTTTTCAAATCTTATATACAAAACGATTTTTTCTTTTCAAAGCTATGATTGGTTATAATGTTGGTTCTTACAAAGATTTAATCAAATATATCTTTAGGATAAAATATTGTAGCAAATTTATGAATGACACCCTAATATATGCCGGAAATTATACAAAATAGCTACTTCTGAAAAAAAATTTAACAAGGTGTTGCTCCTCGTAGAATATTAATTCTTAGAGGTCAGAAAGAAGAACAAAATGATTTTCCACTTCCTCGGTTTGTAAATAATTTTCTATTTATTTTATTCTTATTTTCAACTAAGTAACAAAATTGTTAGAGGTTACCGTTTTAGAAGGGGGGGGGGAATAAACAATTAAGGGATGTTTTTATGAATGATTCTTATTTCTAATCCCATCATTTCAATTGACTTAGTTGGTAGATGCTTAAAATTAACTTTGCATCATTTTATAACATAATTAAAGAACTGAAAAATGGCCAATTAATAGGAGTATCATTTTAGTCCACTTAGTAAAGCAGTGATTAGATCATTTTGATGTCCGCTCCATACATCAGTGCTGTTGGGTTGGATTTCCGTTGAATCTTAGATATTTTTAGACTAGGTAAACACCCATAAAAATTTTCTGAACATTAAAGCGACTTAAAATACCAAAAATAAAATCATAAAATACAGATCAAAACAGTGTTCTTATTTTTGAATATTATTAACCTTTAAACTTAATATAAACTTTTTTTAAATATATCTATGAATAAATATTTCAAATGACTCATGTATCCTCATCACGCATTGAAGTCTCTAAAAATGCATTTTCAGTTTTTAGTAATATTACCACTAAAAATTAGCTGATTTTCATATCGTTATTGATATTTTTAGAGTAGAATTAGAGTATTGACATTTTTAGCTACATGTACCTAGGTATTAAAAAAATTTAAATAAAAAATAACATTCTCCCATCCGTTTAATATTAAGTTATTGAACGCAAATTAATGAGCCAATAAACGTTAGAAATTGGCATTATATCACAAGTCGAAGATCAAAATCTTTTTGGCTGAGACATTTTGAGAGACTTAATTAGCCATGACGTGGCGATCGTTGATATTTGAAAAACGTAAAAATATTGACACGGCCTCCATCAGTCCACAGATCTAAAAGAAATCTTTAATACAATAACCTGTAAAATTTGAAAAACTATCCATCGATTTTTCAATCACGTGAATCTTTTTCAAAAAATCAATCAAATGACATCAGAATAAAGGTTTTCGTTTTCCAAGCGTGTCTGCAGCCAATTTTTTATTCATATGGTTCATTTTTGGAAATCTTACGTCACGTCATCGACGTTATGCAAGCCGATTATTTTCATTGTTTAAAATATCATTTAGGGACAAAAGATTTTTGATATTTATAACCGTTCGGACAAGTTTTGGTTTCGTAACTTGGATTTCTTCACGAGATTTGATCGATTTTTTGCAATTAGTTTGAGGCATATTATATTTATATATTATGTACTTACCTATACGATGATGCGATTTGAATTCAGCTGGACTACGCTCTTTGTTTCATCGAAATCATTTTCAAAGTCGTGCCCATATGATGCATTTTCGCGGCGTTTTTTATTAACTGAATTTAATGAACAAATTTAATCACGTCTTCTTCAGGCCACGTTCTTGATAATTGTTCTTTTCTTCAAAACTGAAAATATTAATTATAATGGATTCCACTAAGTGACGTGCTTTAACTTCACAATCATTTATTATTTGGAGTTTGAAATTATGAATTTTTTTTTGCATTAAAAAATACGTCCAGATGTCTTCCGTACCTTGTCTGGTGTCCAGTCTTAGGTTAATATTCATCAAAAACTTTTTCAAGTTTAGTATGCAATATCGGATTAACCGAAATAGTTGTAATATTTATTTTTCCGATGTTTTTATACCTTACACATTACACGTTTAAATATTAGTATGAGAACTATAATAAATCTAAGGGCTACTCGTGACAATACGTTCACGTAAAATTTGATCATAAAAGGAAACACAATTCTGTTAAAAAAAAAACTAATACTATACAAAAATAATTTAACATAATTGGTACGGTTAATACGTAAAAATAAAATTTTTTTATTTTTATTCCTTCTCCCCAATATTACAACTTTTAATAGAGTGTTTCAAAGAATACGTTGCAATGAGTAAAAGAGTCAGTTTTTGTAAATATTATCTAATAAATGAGTCAATGTGGTCATTTCTTTGGCGATTTTTTGAAGTTTTCAAAATTGTTTTCTCAAATTTATAATTGGAAGAATAAAGTTCTCGAAAATTTATGTTTTAAAAGGAAGTAAAGAAAGAAGGAGAGAGAGAGAGAGAGAGAGAATGTCATCCTCCTTTTTGAACGAATAAGGGATGAAATTTAGAAAAATCCATTCTTACTACCACAGTCCACTCAGGAATAACTCTTCAAAAAGATTTAGCTTTAACTGTGCCAATCAGCTTACACTTTTATATGTTTAGAATAATAGAATCATAATACAAGTATAGTAGTATAACTGATTGTGAGAAAATTTTTTTGTTTTTTTGGGATTTTTAAGTCGCTTTAACAGCTAAGGTCATATCACGACTGTCTAAACACAAAAAATTTCTGTTGATCAATTTTAATCTTAGGTCTATGATCTTAAGTCTAGGATTCAACGGGAATCGAACCCGTACCACTTGACGCATGAAGTGGAGAGAACTACTGCTCTAGCCACTGCGCCAAAAGGTGGCCGTGAGGAAATTGTTTAAAGTATTCTTGCGATGTTGGTAACGTTTTTATGTAATGACAGTTCTAACCGTAAAAATTACAAAGGTGACAGATTTTTTTTTAGTAACACATACCAAACAAAGAAATAAAAAGAAAGGTACAAAATAAAAAATTTAATTCTATGTTCAGCGATGGTTTATCTTAAGCTTTCGCCTAGAAAGTTACTACTAAACTTGATGTTTACGCTACTTGACTTGCTTTTCAAATTATCTAATTTAAGATTGTTTTAAAATTAATTCAGTCAAGTCACATGACAGTATTTAAATATCAGGCTAAGTCAAGCATTGAATTTTCAAGTTATTTCATTTCAAAGTTAAAATATGTAGTTCAACTCATTGCACTAAGTGTCGTATTAACACGTTTTATGATTACTTTCATTTTCGTCGTGTGAAGCGTTCTTGCGATGTTGGTGACGTTTATATGTAATGACGGTTGCCACAGTAAAAAAAACACAAAGGATACAGATTTTTCTTTAATAAACATATATCAACCGATCCTCGTACCAAATAAAGTATCTGCTGCGAGGCGTCACAGTACTTTCTTTTACTTTCATTTATGAAACTCGCTGTTGGTTAAAAGAAATATAAGCACTTTATAACTATACTATACATATACACAGAACTATATGCATACAAACTATATGTAATATGTATATACAAATTCCTGACCTTTACCCCAAAACCGTCTTTATTCGAATTTTTAAAGGAAAAAGTTTTAAATAAAAGTTGTAGCCATTTATGAGTCTAAGAACTATAGAAAATTAAAAAAAAATCGTTGGAGCCGTTTTTGAAAAAATTTGAAATAGCTCAAAACTCGACCTTTCGGTTAACCAATTTCAACCAAAAGCTTCGCGGCATAATTAGACATAATATGAAGGCAAATTTCCAAGTTTGGTGATTTTCGGATAAAGCTTTCGATACGATATGGCTGTCACACACAGACACACACAAATACAAACACTTTTCTAAAAACTACTTTTTTGGACTCAGGAGACCTCAAAACATGTATTTCCAGTGAAAGCTCAAATCCGAAAATTCGACCCGACTACAATAGTTTCTTTACTATATAGTATAGTAAAAGAAAGTAAAAATAAAATTTTATTTAGCGATAGATTATTTTGAACTTACGCTTAGAAATCAATTACTGAACTTTTTTAAGGCACTTACAACACTTTCAAGCTACTTGACGTAAAATTGTCTTGAAACCAACTCAAAGTTAATATTTAATTATCAAATCGAGCTTTTACTGAATTTGGAAATTATTTTCATTTCCAAGTTGATATTTCAAGCTCTATTCATTGTACAAAATTTTCAAATACTAGACTTGATGAATTTCTACTTTCGCTTTATATAAATTTTTGTTTTGAGTACTTTTTCTTTCATCAGAATGTGTTCTATTTTGCATTTTGTACAAAATTTAATTTTCGACTATCTTAGACCAAATTGTAGGTTTATTTTTGTCAAGATTCTCGAAAACCTTATCTTAATTTATTTTATTTAACAACTACCATTAGTAATTGTACTTTGATCCTATTTTGCATACAATACAAAATTTTAATCTTACAAAATTGTCTCTTCTAAGCCATGGACTACTAAGTATCTTTGTTTTTTTACAAAATTATAACATAGCTCTTAAACAATTAAGGTTCTATAAGCTATATAGGATCTTTGTTTTTTTTTCAGGGAGCAAAGGCAGTGCTTTTAATTTTACAGATAACTTTGACCTTATCTTTTGTCTTTCAAGTCCATAATTCCATATTAAGTCTAGCAAGAACGCAATAAGAACATAACATAAGAATTGCAAAAAAATCTAGATGCATAATATGAATATCATTGGCCGTTAAATTAAGTTCAATGCTCACTTGATACTCTTCACGATGACTCGCATGCTTAGACGATGCATTTTCTATAGCATTGTATTCAAATTTGACTTGGACTGGTGGACCGAACAATAAAAACAACACGAAGAAAAAATTCTTTGTAGCTCTTTATCCACGTGAACTATAAATCAAAAATTCGTGTCTGGATCTTTAACCCTTAAATCGTGGTTGAGGTTTGGTTGGTTGGTTGGGCGTTGAGACTTGAAATCTCATCTACCTGGCGAGGATTGAAAAAATAAGCGTCATTTTGGCCCAATTATTCATTTCGAAAAATTACATGGAATGAACCCCGTAATTATTTCGATTTCGAGGCCGAAATTTATAGAGAGGAAATAATTGATTCGCGCCAGACGTGTTCAATTTGATGATGGCAGCTAAAAAGTCAAAAGGCGGCGAAGATTTTTGCTGAAGCTAAAGCCTCTCACTGAAAAATTTCCAATTTCTTTTTTTTTCTTTTTTATAATTAGATTTTGTGTTTGATTCTCTTAATGTTTCCTTCCACTTGCCTCCTTTCTCTTGGCGAGCCAGAAAATCGACGAGCAAAAAATTTTCCTCTTACCTAAAAAAATTTTTCTTTCTCTTCGATTTATCGGTGCCGTAATTAGCGGGTGTTACCTTACGGTAGGCCAGGCAAAGCAATTTAATACCTAAATTATAGGTGGTCTAACATATCGAAGATCTAAACCTAAATAATTGGCTGAGGAAGAAGTTAAAAAGATAAAAACTTTATTTTTATTTAATAAGGTTATCAATTTCTTGACTTAAAAAATCATAAATCGTTTGAAATTTACTTCGATCTTGAGGTGTTAAAATGTTAAATAATCTTAGTCTAACTCGCCTCGTAGCTCATTCTAATCGTGATCTTCACACGCCCAATTATCTCGATTATTCAACGCTCAAATGATCAAAAATCGAAAGTTTATAAAGAGATTTCATCCATCAACCAATTAAATTATTGCCGAAACTCAAAACGTTACTTTCCTCAAAAACGCAAAAAAAATTATTGTAAATATCAATCGTTAAATATCGAGTGGGTCGCCCTATAAAAATCAATATTCCATAATGAGAGCAGATCGTTATCGGAAAAAAAATAATTTAAAACTGAATCATTTTGACGTGGAGGCGAAGCCGTTAAAGATCTAATGTGGGTGAAAATTTTAATAAATTGGTTGAAAACACGAAGAAATCAATTACGAAAATTTTCGTTCGATTGAGCCATATTATGACGTGTTATGAGGTTGGAAATCTGGGTGAATTTTGCGGGATAAATTATCCGGAAAATTGCTCAAGAGGTTGATTTTATGTTTGTCAGGTCATCGTTGATGATTGATGGCATGCGATTGAATTACTTGAGTCTTGCGGCCGATTTTATTCCGTTATGAAAATCGGTTCGTTTGAAAAACAGAACGTTAACTATTGCATAAGTGAACAAATTAAATCAAAGATCGATTCTATAAGAAACTCAAAAAAAAATGAAGTCGTTAATCAGATTAACTTTGTCTTTGAAGTAAATTTTTCAGAAAACATTTCTAGCATTGGAGTGTTAATGAAAGATCGTCCGTTTCATCATGTCGTCTAACCGTTAGAATGAACTATTCGACTCGAAACCACTGAGTTTGAATTCATTTTAATTAAAAAACCAAACTCAAATTCCGATTAATTAATATCATCTTCTCTCACCACATTTCCTTTAATTAAAATCTTGACATCAGGTAATAACTTTCCGTTTTTTTTTTGTATGTTACAGTGATTTGTACAGCTTTGAACCGCGCAAAAAGATGCCTCCGAATTCGGAGAGTGCGACCCGGAAGATGATCGTCGTCAACGGCAATGCACCCGAAAAGGATTGGTTGCTTGAGGAGGACTATGCAAAAGTAAGTGAAATATTTTCCAAATTTTTTTTTAAAGTCGAATAATGAATAAAAGTTAAAAATCTGTTAAAATTCGTTTAATACGAAAAAACATTGTTTCCCCCCAAATTGGTTATAACTATATTGGGTTGACAAGAAAATAACTTCATAATTTTTGTATTTTCAAATTTATTTTATGTTTTGAACAAAGAAAAGTTTTAATTAATAATACAATTTTCACTTTGTTGTATGACCTTTTACCGCATTTATGGCAACTTTTTATACTCTCAAACTTTCAAAAAAGACCATCTACAAAGAAAGTAGGGTTGTTTTCATTTAAAAACTGATCCATGACATTTTATCTCATTGTCATTGGTAATATATTTACCATTCATGGAGGTCTGTAAACTCCATTCGATATCCAAATATCGACTTCCATACCAATCTTGGACTTTTTCTCCTAGAAAAAAAAACCATATGCATTTTAAAGTTAAATAAATTTTCCAGTGATTTCAATAAGAATATGTCACAAATTTAATCCTATATAAACTACAATGATTCAAATTAACATTTTCTTCCATTTTTTTTTAATTTTTTATTTTTCTGGAAACTTATTTTTACATTAAACTTTTTTTTTATTGGCTATCAGGACAATGATCCTTTTATGCAATCTGGTATTTCAATCGGACTTGATAGAGAATACTCGGAGTATTTCGTTATACCATAACCAGATAACGGGGTACCTTCCTCTTTAATCGCCTACTATTTTGAGGCTCCAGAGCTAGTAACATTAGTGGATTCGGGTATTGGTGGAGCTTTTCGTATTAATTGACGGCACGAGTCTCAATCTTACTGGCTACTGATATAATTCATTTCACCATAATTGGTCATGTACCATAGAGCGTCTGCCAGCTCTCTGAGCATTTTTTATAGAGCTCTTTCTAATATCTTAATGTTGGGCTTGCTGGTAGAGTCCCATAGCTCAATCCCGTACTTCCAGTATGAGATTATCATTGTTTTGTTTAAAAATGTTTTTTCTCAAGGGAAATTTTGGAGTGTTTTCCAAAATTGGTTAGGCCTTCTTGAGGAAAATGCGTTAAAATGCTATTTCACGAACTTTAACAAAACTTGACGAAAATACTACGAAATGCTACAAAAATACACGGTTCCTGTAGGATTCAATTGTTATGCTATCCTATGTAGGGTGACCAACCGTACTCTTTTAAAAGTATATGTACCTTACATCAGTGGTGGATTTACACTAGGGGCAGTTGGGGCTAGTGCCCAGGGCAGCAAATTTTCTATGGCGGCAAAATTTGGAAGGTGAAAAAGAAAATTTTATTGTTAGTGTTAGTGTCAAAACTTTTTAATAGGAATTTTTTATTCTTTTAATTAATCATTTATTATTTAAGAGATAATTCAAGAAGTTCAACTTATACATTATTTGTCAAATCAAAATTTGGTAAATTATAATTTTGGCACCTTAAGTAAAAATTAATCTTCGAAATAATTTAAATAATTCATTTTCTTGAAGATTTTAAATGGTAATATTTGATTTTTTTAATTTTCTGGAATCAAAAAATTTGGTTTTATTTTGGAAAAATATAATTATGAGTCAAGCTTAGTGCAAAATTTGAGTTCTAAGAATAAAAATAAATGTTTTTTAATATTATATTGAAGTATATAATATATGTAATTTTAATTCTCGGGCATCTTAGATGCCCATGAATAGAAAGGGGCATCTCAGATGCCTATGGATGGAAATAATAAAAATTGTTTTTATTAGAAGATTTTACAATATTAGAATTACAAGACTTTTGAATCGATTTCTTTATTTTTAAGGTAATTTTATATTTTAATTTATTTAAAAATAATTCTATATCAATATTTAACTAAATAGAAACTTTATTTTTAAGTAACTCGACAAAAATCAATAAGAAAATTAATTTAACTACATTAAATATATATAATAAATTATTTGCAATACATTAAATATTTCAATTAAAAAAAAAAAACGATCAAATCTATATAACTTTGGGTGAAATTTTAGTGATGGGGCGGCATTTTTTCCAGTGCCCAAGGGCGGCAGAAATTTAAATCCGGCTCTGCCTTTCATACCTATTGGTGTAGAAGTTTTTGAGTTTTTGTCCCAAATAAGGACCAACATAACATGTTTATATTTATAAGAAAAAAATAGCAATAAAACAACCACTACTTACCAGATCCAGTCGCTCTGCCAACACTTTTTAAATCTGTGATATCTTCTAAGATATTCATTTTTATGGTGTCCTGTAAAAGGCAATTTTGATTTACATGAAATGCACAACGTATCTAATGTATTTAATTTGATAAGGAATAATACTGTATTCTTTTAAATAGCTTGGTAAATCACCAATAATTTTTTTGTAATATGTAAAAGATAAAAAATGGTTCCTGTGGGTTATCCTTAGGAGATAGACATATACCGTCGTGGACAATTTTATCAATCTTTTTAAGATACACAATTTCGCCGCATATTAGTTTAATCTATCTCGTAAGGTTTAGCCAGCGTTTGCAATGTAAGTGCACAAAAATATGCTTGTTATGACCTCACATTATAAATCTTTGAGTTTTCCAACTTTTCTCTTCCAACCTTCTTCTTAAATCACTCTATCAATTGCTCAAAACCGCATTAAAATCCGTCGTGTAGTTTAAAAGATCTAAGGGAACAGACAGCGCGAGAAACTTTGTTGTATACTATCTAAAGATATCAACGCATGATGTGCTGACTCGTGCTTTAAATGTTTGATCTTGCAGGTATGATTGTAAAAGCCACTCAAAATGATCATTAAATTTTTTACTAGAACACACTAAAACGAGTCATAACCGGAAAACTACTGTATTGATTAAGTTTTTCCTCTAATATTGATCTTACCTCAAACCTTTTTTCGTTTAGAAATTAGAATTAATTAAAAAACACGAATTATACAAATTTTCACTATACTTCCAAATATCTACCAGCTTTCCAACTATAAACTATCTTTTATTTAAATTTACGTTAAATACTAATAAAAAATGTTGTCTACTTTTACTTTTTCGTAAATGGTATATTTTTATAATATATTTATCGTGAAGACTTTTAATTTAAGTACGAAAATTTAATTTCCGTAACTAAGATAATCGAATGAGCGTGATTTGTTGATTTATGCATTTCCCGTCGTTTTCCAATCGCTCGAGACTTAATAACTTCATTATTATCTTGCATGATTTCAATTAACATCGCCATCGATTGATTTGATGTTGAAGGAAATAAGACAAGTTGAGAATGAAAAAAAAAAAAAAAAAACTAAAATAATTTATTTTTCTATTAATTCACTTTAGATTCGCTAATTTTATTTCAATGCATTAAACGAAATGAGATATTTTACAATGTTGACAAGGCATTTCATGTTGAACTTGTTATCGTTCAACACAAATCGTTGCAATGTTTGCTTTGCCAATCTAAAGTTATCATTTATAAAATCGCCAAGAAACTCTTCCTGTTTAATTAAATAAATGCGATTTTACTTTCGACGCGCCTTTTCCTTGATAAAACGCGTAGTTTCAAGTTCAATTAATGCCATCACGTCAATGTCGAGGTCATAAATACTTCGCGCAAAGAGGCTACATTATGCAATAAGTACGTATGTATAGGTATAAATATTTCAAATGATTAACTTCTTCATTTAGAATTAAGATAATTAATGGGAAATGCAGTTGCAACATTTGCAAATCTAAACACGTTTAATCTTCCATGATTAGTGAGACTCGGTCGGTCAATTTCCTGCGACTGGATTTACAGCATCTGCAAGCTTTCGCAACAAGTAAAAAAATTGCACTTTTCGCTTTAACACACCTTGGTTAATCCTATTTGTCTATGACGTTTTTTTCCATCGGACATAAATCTTAGTCGACAAATTTATGAACTGTAAGATAATGTAAATCAAAAACTGCGAAAATGTCAAATGTTAGCGAGAGAACCATAAGACTTATTATATGTTGATTATAAATCTTTGAGTATATATTTACATGTTCCTCTCTTTGTGTGTCGTGTGATTTATGCACTCCTGGCAAGGAATTTTAAGTGCAACTTTCGACATCTAATATTAATCTTTTCCTAGGTCTTCTGGTTGGTTATTTGGCAAAAAATTTAATTAAAAATCTCATTAGTTCGACAAAATGGAAGGAATGAGGAAATAATTGATTTTTTTCACTCTTGGTATGAATGTGAGATATTTAAATCACACTCGACGTGCGAGTTATTCCACAAATCGTGATATTGATTTAACACTCTAAATGGCCTTTCTCTCGCAAAAAACAACATTAATTATGACTACGAAATTCAATTAATCATTTTTATTAATTAATCGATTTCTTTTCTTCGTCACTCTCGAGCAAACTCTTTCAATTGGCTCACGAATAGAAATACCTTATTATTAGCCGATACACCACTGTTTCGTAGTTGACAAATGTGTCTTGCGTTCAATATTATTTTCATAATAATTATGAGATATTCTGGAATAACAAAGGGTACCTACTTTTAGATACAATAGGTGCATTGCATGCAAACCTCGATTCAAACCCAAAACGAGTTAAAATATATCAATTCAAATTTAATCAACATTTTCTCAGTACCTATATAATGTTGGTCAAACAAAATCAGTAAATAACTCGTTTAGTTGTTTGTAAGTTCCACCATCTTAAAGGAAGTAAACTCTAAAATTATTGAATGCTTTCAATTTGGTGTAGGTAGGGATTCACCATGACTTAATTTTGGCTTGAAATCAAGACAAATTTGAAGCAAATATTAATATTCAAATGAAGAGATGAGTGCATGAAGTTTTACGAAATCACGATGCAAGTGAAACTTTTTTTCGGATTTTAGGCACTTAAATAATGGAAAATTTTGAAAATTATTCGATTTAGGAGATGAAAATAGAATAGAAAGAAAGGGCTGTGGCACAAATTCACTGTCTGACGTAACGCGCACCGTTGCAACTATTTTTGAATTTCCATTATTGATGTTAATACTCGAATGTTATTTCCATTATTGAATTTGTTGATTATTGTTAACTTAGATCATCTGCCTGTTGTTATCTATTGTAACATCACCGTCGGTTATTTTCGCACTATTCCCACTAGCTGTATCTTTGTCTATCATGATCAAGTGAACAACAACATTTATATCAATACACTGATCAAAAACACAAATACCAATACAAATATGATTGACAATTAATGACAACTTATTACATACTAAAACGTTGTCATGGAGATGAAAATAGCTCATTACATTCAGTAATAGTTTGCGCAACAGGCCTGGGAAAACAAAATGGTATATAGCTAACAATGTGTATACGAGCTCTGCCGAACACTTGCCGATTTCCTGCCGAGAATGTGTTACATTTCGCGACATCCCAAAGACAAGCCAAAAAATTTGAGACGATGTATAAAAAATTTCACTTTAAAAATTAAGTTTTTGGTGGGAATGAAGGTGTTATGTGTTAGATCAGGAGTCGGCAACCTATGATCCGTTTGATAATTATAAGTGACCAACTTTAGATCCGAAATTAATAAAAAAAATAAATAAAAGAATAAAAAAAATGTTTAAAAGCGTATTGTAATTATTTTCTTGTTATAAATCATAATGTATCTTTTATTCACTAAACGACTTTTTTAAAAATAAAAATACCACCGACCCAAACGTCTATTTAATACTCACACATTAATTGATTTTGACCCGCAGTCAAAAAAGGTTGCCATCTCCTGTGTTAGATTGTTTTTGACGCTGACTCCTGCTTTCTTAAGGCTTTATTGATGGTGATACTGGGGTCAAGAAGATGGTTTGTGTTCACAAAAGGATCCAGGCCTTCGGTAAACTTTAAGTCCAATTATTTCAATACTAACTTTTTGTCACATAACCCCTTTATGAACTCATCTCTTTAAATATCAAATTAAGATTGATTTTGTAATTTATTCTACTTAATACAAGTAAAAATATTATTAGAATAAAATTCATATAAAAATGTCCAATATTGAACCTGACGAATCCCTAGGTATTGGGAACATTTGTTTTATTGTTTTCTATTTTTGTTTTCTAGTTTTGTTTTGTTTGGTCTTTTATGTTAAAGAAATCCACCATTTAAAAATAGTCTTTAAAGTTTATGTAATGTCAAAATTAAGGGCATCTTTAACACAAAATTTCAGTTTGTGAATTCCACGTTCTTAGATTCAAGATATGGTAGCTCTTCTGTAATTCTGTACTTTCTCAACTCATAACAAAACTCCAAATAATATGTCGATTTGTAATTTTCAATAAATATATTTTGGTATCAGGCGTTTTGATCCCCGGACAAAATATCGAAGTCGAATTTTTCTTATTGGAAATGATTTTGATAAATCTGTCAATTAAGACGTAACTATGGGAACTGTCATGTGTTTTAAGTTAAGTCATGTAAATACCTCCAACAATTAATGCCAAATGAGTCCAGGGGGTCTCACTGGTGGGGTTTGGGGCGGAGCCCCCAACAAAAGAAATCATAGTTATTGTTCGTTTACCCCATTTTAATTCATTGACTGAATGTGCACTTCTTGACACCGCGAAGTTTTACACACAACTAAATGTTGTAACATCAAAATTAAGCTGCAAATACGATTTGCAGTTATTCCTATGAAATCTATTAGTTTTCAGTGTTCGTTGAAAATCTTTATGATAACAGGTACTGCATTTTTAGATCATTTTAAATTGAAAAAATATTTTAATATCTAGTGATCTTTAAAACACGTGGTATCAAAGGATTGTTATTTTGTCAATTATTTTCTATATTACTTGAGTTTAAACTCGAATCGCTTTAGGTAGAATGTCATTATTTTTACGGTGATTTCTATATTTTATTCCTGATTTTTTTTTATTTTGAGCAAATAATTATCAGGTACTTGCAATTTTTTGTTTAAGGATATTTTGTCTGAGGACTTTTTGTCTGAAGATATTTTGTCTAAGGATATTTTGTCATGGGGATATTTTGTCCGGGGATCAAAACTCATGGAACCTATATTTTCCCTTAGGAACTATATTTTGTGCAATGAATTGAGTTTAATATTTGATTTTGTAAATGGAACAATATTAACATGTATTTGATTGAAAACACAATTCAACTCAAGTAGTTTGAAATCAAGCCAAGGAACTTGAAAACCAAGTCAAGTAGCTTAAAGACCTAGCTAAGCCAACCAATAGAACGAAGCACGTCAATTATTTACGTTATTCCTAAGTGAAAAGCAGTGAGTACGTTAGTCTTTTTATCTTACAAGAACCATATATAATTTCCAGTTTAAACATTTCGCAAGTTTCTTAATAAATAAGTTACCGTCGTATGATGTATTGTTGAGATTTATTTAGGGGTTATCCATTAATTATGTCACACGTTAGGAGAAGGGGAGGAGATCTATAAAGTGTGACAAGGGGTAAGAGGGGTAATAATCTTATTCCCGTTGCATGTCAAAATCCAAAATATTAAAACACGAAACTTGTATGTAAACGAAAGACTTAAAAATTATCAGCAGCTCTATCTATATAAACTACAAAGTATAAAATCTGTGGCATCTTACCAGAGAGATGAAATTCCCACAAATGTGACCATCTATAGCGGTAACGGGAAGGAAGAGACAAAAAATATTAAGGTTCACTTTAACTATTGCTGAAAGAATTTTTAGTTTGATGGGTGGTTTTCAGAGATTAGAGATTGAGAGATTTCAATGAGTGTGTAGAGCGGTAGATTATTGATAAATGATAACTGTGGCCAAATTGATATTATATAAAATAAATATTGTTATTATAAGTCATTATCATTTATAGAACCAGGTTTATTTAAGAAAAAAGTTAATATAACATTAACAGTAGGTATGTTACTAATTAAGATGCTCACATTTGGTATCCTTTGGATGAAATTTCAAGAAGTGCCTACATGCGTAAACTTACTTACTATAATATTACAATAGTTACAAATTTAAAAATAAAATTTCATCAAGCAAAACTTTATTTATAATTCCACATTGAAAATTTCTTAAAAATTATCCACAAATTTGATGCTTAAACTTACAGATGAAACAAACTCGGTGAACTTCTCACAGCTCGAACATGCGGAAAAAATGTACTTTACAAAACCGTTATCCATTTATTGTTCTGATGGAGTAAATCAAAATGATCTTTAACCCGAAACTAACAGAATATACCTCCAGATGTTTTAAGTGACATCAAAAACATTTCTCTTAACCGAACAAAAAATTCGATTCTTTTCAAAACAAATCGATTGAGTGCCACAAATAAAAGAATCAACATTGATTAATCATTCTTCCATACGATTTTCTTACTTTTCAAAAGGGAAAATATTGGAATGAAAAATCGAAATTTTTGTCGATGGGAAAATACGTCTATGACCTAGAATTTATATGAAATATCCGAATGAAAAGGGATATTGGTTTCGTTTCGAATGCAGGTAATTAGTGAAGGTGATTTTTGCGTGGCGGCGGTCGCAGAAATGCGAGAAGAACGATGTGGAGACTATCTGTGACAATAATTGCCGCTTTCCGCCGGATCTGGAATGACAATGACAAAATTGGACGTGGAAATTATTGCTAATAATAATAATAAATAAATAGACTTAATAACGATCATGATAAGGGGTTATTATTGACATTTGCCTCGAAGACTTTGGATGTTTCCTTGAAAAAATTATGAAGATTTTCTCAGCAAAGGCTATTTTTAAAATCCAACAAACAATCATTAAACAAATGATTTTGGGCTTGTTTTAAAAATAGTGATTCTATTATACTTTTGTATTTAATAGTCATTTTTTTTGAAGTTATACTTCTCTAGGCGCGTTATGAAAAAATTATGAGAGTGAAATTTTAAGATGCGCGCGCCTCATCGAGACACAAAATTAACAGGATGAAGTTGACCGCAAAACCGCTTGGTTTTTTTTAACTAGACGTAATTTGAATTTTTGTTTTATTTATTTACTTACTTATTTATTTTTATATTTAAATTAAAAATAATTAATTCTTTAAATATATTTTTAATATTATATTAAGATAATATTTATATATACAAATAACACATATTATTAATAAATAAGTTATTACTTTTCTCGAATTTTGCAGCAGCTGTTATAATACTATTTCGAATTAAGTGATGAAAATGACGTCTGCATACTATGCATATTATTGGTTATCACAAAATTTGGGAATCTGAAATGATCCAACCATCTTAAAATAATAATTTAGTAAAACAAGGCATGAATAAGAATAAGACATTTACTTTGAAAAGTAGCTACTTACTTTATTTTGCAATTTCTACGGAGCTTTGTTTTCATGGCATGCATGAACTGTTAACCAGAAAAATTACCCTGACAAATTTTATAAATGTCTTGCAGCTTTTTTTGGATTTTATTTTCATTGTAATCCTTAGTTTTTCACAGTATTTCAGCTATTAAATAGTCATAAAAATACAAAACTGCACAAACGGCGACTCGAAAAAAACGTGTTCAACGTCATTTTACTTTTAGGCTATTAGTACGGCGCATTGTTGTAAGAGGCGATAGTATCGGTCTATTTTATCATCACAGCGCAAGTCCGGAATGCTTAAATGCATTTTGGATATTGCCTCGTCATCTCTGTTCATCGTGCCGTACTAAATTTCAAAAGTTCCGCACCACTAGTAAAAGTGTCCGCTCCACGAATAAATTATATTCAGTAATAATTTAAATTGAATATTTAGATTAATATTATTTACTATTCTTAAGTATTAGAGAAAAAAATTGTGCTTATATACTTTTCAAGTGCTCCAATATAATTGAGGTTAACTATCCGTATGTATTATTTATTGATACAAATTAAAATATTATTAACTAATCTATAAACTAATATTTAATGATGCCAAAGAAGTATAACTTCTCACGCGCGTACATAAGTACACGCACCCACTTTTGTGGGGAGGTTTTAAGTCGCCTTACTAAGATCATTTCACAACTGTCTTAACACAGAAAATTTCTGTTGGTCAATTTTATCTTAGATCTAGGATCTTAAGGGGGATCGAACCTAGTTCAACTGGACGTATTTAGCGGGGAGAGCAACTGCTCTAACCATTGCGCCAATAGGTGGTTCAATTTTTTTATAAATTAAAAATTAGTGGATGACGAATTAATAAAATGCTCTGGCAATATCAATCTAAGACGTTTCGCTTTATTTTTAAGCTTCTTCAGGCTTTTTAATAAAAACCTAGCACTTTTTATCCATAAGGACATATAAAATAGATAATTAAAATACAGTAAAAAAAAAATTTTAAGTGGGTGTTTATGACATGCACCAGTCTTTTTTTTCGCTATATTTTTCCTCATAGAAATCGATATTGAACTCGTTTAATACTTATCCATCCAAATTTATGTTTCCTAGAGAAACTTGAGCCACATATTTTATCTTCATCTCACACTAATCACTGAAATTACCGAAATTATCAGTCTTGATCTGTCATACAGTTGAAAATCCACGTTCATGAACCTCACCATCATTTTTTCCAAAAGAGATAAATTCAAATTATAAAATTACACACGCTCTCGACTCGTTCTCTCATCTCCATGCAGCATAACAAATTTTCAACTCAACGAATTTGATAAATGAATAGGTCCATGTAATCCACACATATGCTTGATTTTTCGAAAAGATCAAACGATTGATGTTACTCAAGCGAGAGATGAGACGGATGAAAACGGATCGAAAACGATCGTTACGTTCAATTACAAACATGTACTTAGCTTTAAAATCGTGAAATTTCACTCAAATAATTATTAGCTCTATCTATTATCGTGTACAATTATTTATTACTTCCATTTCACGAAGTGTTTACCGACCAACCGACTCGTCAATCGTTTAAACGATAATGACCTTAACAACTTATAATAATTTTCTAATACTCGATAATAATATTATTGGAGACTTAACACGAGCCTCGCATCATGAAATTGCATACCAATTTTCCAAATTTACGAATATTTTCACTGAAAAAATTTTCTTTTCAAATGCCTGGTAAAAATCAAAAAGGTTAAGGGGAAATCAATCATAACATTAACTCGCAGATTTCTCGCGTGAGGAAAATCATTTTTGCACCAATGATTGGAGAAAATCTTCAGCACGCGCACAATTTCTTGACAAACTCATAATTATTTTTTTTTTAAGTAAAAACCACTCTGGTATATCGCCTAGAAAAAACCAAATCAGCCAAAAAATCTATTAAAAAACTCCACTCGGAAACGGTACATTAAATGTTTCATCGTACAATACCAAATCTAGCTCTTTTATTGCCATTAACTCGGTAATAATAGTTCATTTTGTTATGCTCCATAAAACGATTAAACCACACAGCCTCGTAATAAAACTCTACAAATCGAAATAAGGCAAATAATCTAACGGATTTTCAACTATAATTTCCTTTTTTTTTCTTTCAGGAAAAGCAACGACCTCCTATTTACAATCCGGAGGACTACGTTCTTGCTTTGAGGAAATGGGGTCGAAAATCTGGAGCTCCAACAATTCCTCCTGGTACAAATACGAATCCACCAGCGGGTCTTTATGAGTTAAATGGAAACTCTCCAAATGGAACGGCAGATAATCGAACGAATACTCTTCCGGCGACCTCTCCTGGATCGGCATCGGGAACACCATCGCTTTCGTCAATGTCGTCCGTGTCAACTTCATCATCGTCATCTTCAATATCAACATTAAATGAGCTCAAAAAGACGTTAAACAATCCCAGTCCAAAAGTGAAAGACTATCGCAATCCGATGTTGACGACGTCCGATGAAGGAGAAATGAGTCTCCGACAATTCAGCAGTGTTTCGGAGTTATTAACAAAACTACGCGCTGATCTACGATATTCATTTCCCAGGTAAGTTTCTTTATTATTGGTTGATTATTTTCATATGTTTTAAGAACTGTAAAATCCAATTTTATAAAAAAAAAATGCGTCGGACCATCCGATATTTGATGTTTGATGATTTTACACAGTAACCGTGTTTGTTAGTAAATATTTAATTAATCCTAACCCCTATGAGGATAAAATATCGATCCTTAATTTTCAGGGTAATCAAATTCTTCGAATGGAATTTATGATATTATTTATATTTGTAATTATATTTCTGTATGGTTGTAACATCATCTTATACATTAGGCCATTAGGGTGTTTAAAAAAAAATTTTTTCTTGTGGTGTTAAAAATCGATAGTACCTACATACTAAAACCAACATTTTAGTGCTAAAAAAAGCTCTTAATTTCAATATAAAGATTTGCATAAATTGATTTTTTCATTTTCCATTTATATAACACAGGACAACATTTTTTTAATTTTTATAACTTTGGAACAGTTCATCGTATCAACAATCTGACAGAAGATATTTAAAGAAAATTCCATGCTCTACTAGCACTATATAACTAAAGACCTCATGTCTGAATCAAACTGGATGTCCACGACGCTGACGCTTCAAAATGCCAAAAAAAAGTTAAACATATAGAATTCCATAGGAATGGTTAAACTCGACGGCGACGCGACGGAAGTACGCTCACGACGCGTCAAAGTAGAATGCATTGCAACTTTTGACGCTGTCAAATGTGTATCTGTCATTTTAAAAATGTGTACTACACAAACTTATAACTGAAAAAATTTGATAATTTAAAATGGATTGTGAAGAAAAATTAATTGAATTGGTGAAGTTTAATAAAATATTATAAGATAAAACTTCAAGAGTATATAAAAATATAAGGCAAATATAAAATTAAAAGCAGTAAAATGAAAGAATATTGCGGAAATTTTAAATGAAGCTGTTTAGTTAGTATAATTTTTAAATTTTACCCTATAGTTGTTATTAATTCATAAAAATTTCAAAATGTCAGAAGCCAACGACATTTTGTGATTGCCTACCCAGTAAATTTTTAAAGCATTCTGAGCCTTTACTATCCCCTATCCATAGCCATAATTAAAACAGCGCCAATAGTGTCCAGGTACAGAACTCAAATCGTAAATGGAAAATCAAAGGTAAAGTTAAGATCTGACCATTAGCGCAGATACAAAAGATAAAAGAAGTTAACACGTAATTCATAAAGAGCTAGCTACGATACTGTCCCTATCTAAAACTCCCGAAAGAAATTTTGAGAGTGGATCCTTAAAGCAAATATTAATTGTTTTATTATTTTCTCACATCGAGTTACAATTGCTCGTGTGTACGGTACCTATTTAAGGGATTATATGCAGTCAGGAGGTCCAAAAAGAAAAAATAAATTTACATAAATTTTTTCTGAGAAGAATTTTCAATGTATTAATATAAAAATTTGTAGACATATTATGGTAATTTTAAACTATGTTTTAACATTTTTTTTTATTTGTAAAATAGTAATTTTGAAAGCTGCTTTAATTGATCTCCAATAACTATTTTCAAAACAGGCATCTTGTGGTGGACGAAAATATCTCCGAACTGTATCATTTAAAATTAAAAAACTAAACTAATTTCCTTAAGATAATGTATAATCGTGTGCCTAATTAATCAAAGTAATAAGAAAAATATTATTTTTTTTTGGCTAACTGGCGGTTTTTCAAAAAAATATATATTTTTGATTAAAGTTTAAATCTTAAATTGTTAATGAAAACAACGTTTTTAAAACTCTCTCTATTTCTGTAAACTTCAAAGGTTAGAATTTTCTCTATAAAGGGAGGGGGAAAGAAGCGATTTTTTTAAAAAAGTTAATAGTACATTTCCCCGATTTGAAATTTTATTAGAATGAATTGGCACCAACAACAAATCTACCTGCTAAATTTCAGCTCGATTTGATCATAGAAAATGGGTTAATTGGCCGTCGCCAGATTTGCGGGGTACATACATACATACATACAACAGCCAAGTTAAAATAGAAAGATAATAAAAAGAAAAATAATTATCGGGAAAAAAAAACTTTAATTATTAACTAAAAAATATACTTAAAAAGCTTGTGTTAAAATTTGAGACTGATTGGTTTAGTCATTTCTCCGAAAACTTGGTCACTGACTTTAAAAGCTCAGTTTTGAGAAAAACGCGTTTAAAGTTTCAAAATTACTTTACACAGTGTAAAAACTGTCTGTACAAATTTGCGTGTAATTGTTTGAAGGTAGTCCCCGGATTGACTTGAAATTTTACTTAAATACATATATGCTTATTATAATAATGATATTTTTGAAAAGTCTATCTGTTTATAACCCCTTAAAAATAAAAATTACAACTGGGCCATAATTTTTGCTTAAAAAGGAATTTAAAAAAATACTGAATCTATATTGTATAAAATTTACAATGTTTTTTCAATTAGGTCAGTGCACGCGAGTCGAGTTTTCTTTGCTATTACTGCGTCGATTCAAATTCGAACCTAATGGTAATGACTTGCAGATTGCCGTTGAGTTTTTGAGATTGCCACAAATCCCGTTGTAATCGGTTCTTTATTTTTCAATTTGGAATTTATGGCTTGTTCGTATAGATATATATACGCTCGAACAGATGTGGTTTTCAGTCGTAAGACTTATGGAATTAGAATCGAAAAAATTTGTGGAGTGCGAGAAGAATGCGATGCAATGGCAGGCTCTTTTTAACAAGAAAAAATTTATTGGCCTTCCAATATTCTTCTGTTACTTACATAATATAATCATTTGAAATATCTCTAATATAAATACCAGTAAAGTGTTTTCTTTGACTTGTTAGTCTTTGATATCGACATTTTTTTCATTACAAGATTTGTTTTTTCAATTACATTATAACGGATAGAAACTAATTTTCTTTTATCAAAATCGAAATATCAAAAGAAAAAGCGTTGTGGTGAGAAAATTTTTATAGATTGCTGTAAATACATATCAAATATTGTTGATTACTGATTCTCATTAATGAAGATTAATCCTTCTGAATTTAAATTTAATACCTCCCCCATTTACAATTTTCATATGTTTTACTTCATGTGCCAATTCATTGGCGGCAGTCGATTCTGAAAATCTAACAAAAAATTCTGGACATATACTGGAATTTGAATTTAGAACCTCAAGCCTACCAACCACTAATTATTTGGCATTGTGACTAAGTATCATAAAAGAAATTTAAAATTTTTAAAAGTTTTTTTTTTTTAAATTTAGTTGTTTTTATACTTTTTGTTAATAATGAACAATATTCATCTTCTTCTTCTTGTGTCTACTCCTATTGGGTTGACAACCAGTAGGGCAATCTGTACTACCATATGAAAAAGATGGAAAAAGTCCTTCCAAACTGGACCTGAAGGTTTTTTAACCAGGAGACTCTCGTTTAGGTCCTCTGCTGCTATTAAATTGGATGAATTCATATTTACCTTTTATTACATATTAGGTACTCTAATTTTTTTATGAGTGTATAAAAGTATCGAAAAGTCAAACTTTTACAACACTTATTTTTTTTATATTCTAATGTTTTGGAGATGCCTAATATATTGAGGCACTCTTTCATTGTTTTTGGGAATTTGATTACGTTTCGTGTTGTGTCGTTGTACGCTGAACATTAGAGAAATAAGTGCTTGGCTAATCGATCGTGGTTGCAGTTATGATACCCTTCCTTCTGCTGTCTTGTAGGTAACCCCAAATGTGTGTAATTTGTGTACCTAATACGCTTTTTTTTTATTGGTTTTTTCACCCGTGACTGTTGGCGGTTTTTTCTGAACAGAGCTTCTACAATTATGGAGTTGGGTTTGTTGTGCTTTTCCAAATTTGTGCCAAATTTTTTTAAGATTTCTTTAGTTGTTTTGAGTTCAGGGTCTACTATTTTATCTGTGATGGTTGCCTTTGCTCTTTGTCTTCCAGCTCGTTGCCTTTTATTCCTTGGTGACTTAGCATTTAGACGTATGTTACGGTAATGCCTTTATCATTTAATTGTCTTGACATTTGACGTATGCTTATAATTACCTAATTGGTTGGAATTGCTGGGATTTTGTAGGGCCTTGAGACATTATATAGAATCTGTAAATATAATTGAGTTATGTATTGAATCTTCTGTCTGGATGGTGTTTAGGGTGTAAGGTGGAAGTGGTTACCCACATTTATTTACATATATATATATATTTATAATTACAGTGGCCAGCACTGGCCCCGACCAAATTTAATTGCTTAAGGTATATAACGTCGTTTCGTCAGGGCAGTTGCGAAAGGTATCACTGCATGTTCGAATTCCATTTCTAGTCGCCACAAGGGCTTTTAAAATAACTATAGCTTCACATATAAAATGGAATAATAGTCGGGTAGTTTGAAACGATGGACTGTATTTTCTGTTACAATTACACATCCTGCTTTGGAATCTATTATTATTAATTCATTTGTGTAAAAGTCCTTCTGTTTATTTGTTTTTAATTTCTAGAAAGAGGCTTTTGTATAATTCTGATGGCGTATTTTTTTCTTGGTGTTCGGCTAGCTTCAAGTTAATTATTAAGGTGAATTGTTCCCATGGTGGGTAGGGGTTTATAATTTTTTTTTATAATTGTGACGTCGTTTAGTTTAAGTTTGTTAATATAAATAGTCACTCGTAATTTTAGTGTTTTTTTTGAGTCAGCGGCATAGTGATACTTCGGAAACTAGTTTTCATCCTCCTGCTGCTTAATGGGATATCTTCGGCTTCAGCTAGGATACTAGATATCTAGATATTGTAGATACTCAATATTTTAAATTCTTTGTTTAGTAATGAATTACATTCATCTTCTTCTTTTAGTGCTTATTCCTATTTTCGAAGGTAAGCAATCAGTAGGACAATTTGTACTTTTAAAACTGCCGTAAGAAAGAAATTGGCAGATGTACGCCCGAACTAGACCTAAAGGTTTTTCAATCAGGAATTTCTCCTTTGGATAAGCCCTCTCCTTTCATTAATTTTTCTCTGAATTAAACGTTAGAACAATTCATACGGGTTATTATGTTTTACGTGACATAGGTGTTCTAATTCTCTCTTCTTAATGATATATAAAATTCTGCTTCTGCTATGTTTATCTGCAAACAAAAAATATTTGATACTTAGTTTTCTTGACAGTTGCGAGGATACTTATTATAATTCCCCAAAAAAATAAGTTCCAATGATAGAGTTTTTTTTAAAAATAACTAATGAAAACTTTATAAAATGCAGGGTGTCCCAGCTAGACCAGCCATTAAAAGTTTCCGGAGAACCTGAAATAATAGAAATCTAAAAATTGGAGTTATTAACTGGATTTGAGACACCTTTCTAAAATATTTTCAGTTTACTGACACTTCCGATTATACCGGAAGTCGACACTTAAATCGTTATTTCAAATGACATGCCCTATTTAGGTAGTGCTCTTTGAAAAAGTTGATATTCTCCACAATTTAGCACGTGTTATTTTACGATGCACTTTTAGATACATAGTAACAAAACTTGATTGTTTTTGATAATCGCGAGTCTAACAGTATCTTTCAGATCTCGAACGAGCCTATTTCGAGCTTTCTACACAGTTTAATGTGAGAGTTACGGACCGTTTACAAGACGTCCGTTTACTGCAAAATTTACAATAAAAGTATTTTTTCTCGAAAACCTTAAGGATTAAATGAGGTCTTGTTATTATGAAAGATGCTCAGAATTATCAATTCAATCGAGATTTCTAACAAATAGGAATGCCATTTGAAATAACAATTTTATTGTCGACTTCCGGTATAATCGGAAGTGTCCGAAAACTGAAAAAATTTTAGGACGGTAGCTAAAATTCAGTTAGGCTATAATCCCAATTTTTAGATTTCTATTATTTTATGTTTCTCCCGAAACTTTTAATGGCCGGTCTAGCTGAGACACCCTGTACATATTATTATAACGTTACTATCTTAGTAGAAGATAAAACATTTGATCAAAATAATTTTTTTACTATAATAAATAGAAAATGTATTTAATCTTTGGCACTCTTTTACCCCTTGGAAACTTTCCAATAATTTCTCAGAAAAAAATGTTCATGGCTTAAAAACGCTTATAATCTAAAACTTTACAACAAAACGTACACTTTCAATGTTTAATATAATCAGACATGAAATATAAGACCTAACATGAAAACTTAATCCGCTTGGCTAAGCCTCAAAAATTGATTACAAGTCGAAAGAAAAACGTTCGTTCTTTTAATGTTTGTTTTAAGTTGTCGGATAAATCAAGAGCCGAAAAAACGAGTCGAATTTCTTGCGGCTATTTATTATAATCTCAAACTCACTCTTAATTTTCGACTTAATAATAATTAACTTATCCATATAATTTACGTGGCATTAAAATTATGCATTCGGTTGCGTCATCAGCGTCAGATTTAAATAATGCTGCCCCGGTGCAGTGTAATGAAGTGCGTTCAGCGTTATTATTATTATTCGAACGTAGGTAATGTTGATCGTTGCTTAATTTACTTTTTATCATATTCGATTATATTGGAATTTAGTTAAAATGTAAGAATCGTTTTATCGATGTCTTCTATGTATGTGTATAGTTGGACATCTTCGCCGGTTGTTGAGTCGGCGACTCGATTGAGCCAGTTGATGACTTGTTGATTTTTTGCGTCCGGGAAAAATGCATGCGATTAGATGCAAATTGCATTACTTATGCATCGTTTTTTTCCTCCCCGTTTCTCTATTTGTTCGCTATTAAAAGATTTAATTTTGATTTTGATTCAATTCCGCGCGCTCCACGGCTCTCATGAGAAATGAAACTTATGTAATGACATACCTACTATACCTATACACTGTCGTCATGGGATTGTGATTTTCCCTTTTCTCATATGAACGAATGAGGCTCTGCCTCAAAGCCACAAACTATGCATGTACAGATATATATGCATATGCTGGCCGTTTTTGCTGGAACTACGGGAAAAAAATCGCGTGGAATGCAACAGGGTTTTTTATTCCCTTGGCTCGTCCACAAAGAAAAGATTATGATTAGATGAAGAAGACATAAAAAATTGGATGTGAGTAAAAGAAATTCAAAACCACACGCTATAAATTACATTTATTTACATTAACTGATTCTATATGCATTTTTTCCAAGCGAGACAAAGCGACGTGTCGATCGTGAGTCAGGAAGAAGATGAAAATTAATTTGAAATGAACTTAAGGCTAATGTCCCTCGAGACAAAACGAATTAATAATAACATGAAATTATGGCTCGCATTAAATTATAGATATGTTAATTTGGACCAATAATGAGGCTTGAAATCAAGGGTGGCATTTTTTGTTTCTAGCCGTTCCGCCGGCCATCGAGACTTTTAATCGTTTCAGCGTTCATTTTCCGCTATGGAAATTCAACTCGTTTGAAAGCCCACGTTGAAATTTCAAGCGGTTCCGAAGGAGGATTTTTTTTTTATTACAGGCGAGCTTCTCGTTTCTTTTGACTTTCACTTTAGACGGATTTCGTGTAAATTATGAGACTTATGCGGTCGTTAATCATTGCATTGAACCAACATAGATCATTCGGGGTTATGTATGTGTATATCGTAGGTACATCTTAGTATTTTAACTTAAAAGATGAGCCGCGACACGTAAAAATTTGTAAGACAAATGAAACGATTACCATCCAAAAGTGGTTTTGAATGATCTGGAAACAATTTGTTAAAATGTCGCGATACAAGCAATTTCTTAAAAAGTGTAGGTAACCTTTAACATTAATATTTACTTATTTATTATTGTCGAGTAATGACAAGTAATATCAAGGAGATTATCTAGACTTAACTTAGGATAATTTTTTTTTTTATTTTACATGGGTGCTAAACCCTTCAGTGTAAATTTTGATTGAAAAACTTTACCATTTAGATATTTCTACCGTTTTTCGGCTGTAACTCACCCTGTTTATATGCATCTTAGAAAAAAAAAGGCTCCGTTTTTATCAGAGATAAATTTCCAACAGTTTTAATGAAATTTTATTATTTTCAATTTCAAATCTACCATATGCTACAGTTCATCAACAACCAGTAAATTTCTAATTTTTTGGAAAAGTTATGTTATTAATGTTTATTGCTTTAGATAACCATATGACAGTAAAGATAACTAGAGATTCATTTAAACTAGTAAGTAGTTGGAAAATTTTTGAAATGAACCGTACCTACTTGAAAGTTTGGCTTGTAAGTGAAAGGACTTATGAAATTTTGGTTTTTTTAATAGTACGAGAGCTAGCGACGTTGAAAAAAAAAGAATTTTGGGTCGGCCAGTTTTTATATATGTTATCTCTCGCACTATCCCGGAAATCATACGGGCTGTCGGGAGGGGTTGCGTTTATTAGAGCGCATCGCACCTGTGCAAGTAAAATATTGAAACTTTTAGAAAAAAGAAAAAGTTTCAGATAAAATTTGTAGAAAATAACATTTTACATAAAAAATATCCAGTGACTAATTTTCGTAAAGTTGCGAGTTTGCCCGCTACAAGCTTGTAAATTTAAATTAATGCTCATTTAGCAACTTGTTTATCCGATAAAAATGTGTGATGGGAAACTGCCCAGTGGCTGTTCCCATATAAAATAAGACGCACAGCTACATCAGGTCAGCTGGCTTTATTTTCTTGAGCCGACGAGGAGGCTCAGGCTCAGGCTCATTAAGCATCTTCTGGATCTCAAGGTTTGAGTGTACTCGAAGACACTGCTGGTGTTTTCTTGCATATTTTCTAATTTCTTCTTCAATCGTGTTGACATTTAAATCCCTCTGTACGTCAGAGTCCCTAACGTACCAGGGTGCATTGACAATGCCTCTTTATTGAGCACTTTATTTTGGAATGTCTGGATAACTTTCTTGTTCGTGGGATTTGCACAGCCCCAAAGTTGGATGCCGTATGTCCAAATGGGTTTTAAAATTTGTCTATAAAGTAGGACTTTATTGTGTGTGAATAGTCCTGCATATCTTCCAAGCAGCCAGTGCATCCTTCTGTACTTCATGAATTTAATGTTTGACTTTATTTTACATTTAAATATTTATATTAGACTTGATTTCAAATGAAATTTAGATCAAATAATAATCGAGTTCAGTAATTGTTAACTAAAGAGCATTATTGAAAAGTTATATTTTAACTTCTCAAGAGAAGTTAAATTCAAATCTTCAAAAGTTTTCTTCAGTTTTTATATTTTTTTTTAGCCACTTTACATTCAATTTGTTTCGATAGCGAGAAACAGTATGAGTATGAATGGTTGGTCCTTGTAAAACTATTAGACTTATATTTCCAAGAAATTTTTTGTAGAAAATATTATTTTAATTTTCCAAAAATACAAGTTTCTATCATACAAAAATATCTTATTTCTGACATATAGCTTAAAGATAGGTATAGATATATTCCTGCTTCCTGTATTGCTCAGGACTATAAGCTTGATGCTGATTGTTTAGTTCAAAGGACATAGGTTCAAGTTTGACTTTTGGTTAGTTTTTTTTTTTTTTTTTTTAATGTTATTTTGTCACTTAGTGGCGTGGTGGACTAGATAGTTGCCTTATACTCCAGTGGTCCTGGGTTCGAATCCCAATGAAAGCCCAAGATTTTTTTCTGGGTTTTCAGATTTGACGGTCGCTAACAATCATAGTACCTAGTTGATGCGACCTTAAATAAAAACACCAAAAAAAAAATGTTATTTTAATAACCAATCAAAGGTCTTAGAAAGACAAACACCCCAGTGACGTTAGCAGTGAACACTGTAAAAATTTATACTAGGCAGCGTCTGAAAAGAGTAGCTGAAAAGCTATGTAAAGGACCTTAAAAACGGGAACTTTAACAGCAGAAAATTCCATCAAAGATTGAAAAATTCTACTGAGACTTTCTTTTATATACATACAAAATTTAAATAAATCAATTTTTTTCTATAAATAAATGACCTTTTTCTGAATTATATTTTATACCTATATTATTCAGTTATTTATGTATACCTTATGTTTGTGAAGTGCATAAGTCTATGGAAATTGTATTAGAATAATGTAAAATTTGACTAGTCGCTAATGACCACGTCGTTAAAGCGACTTTAAATAAATATGTAAATAAAAAAATGACCTTGGACGTTCCATGCGACTATAAATAACCAAAAAAAAAAAAAAAAATTCCATTATTAGTCTATATGGAATATTCCTTGTTGTCGATAAACCATACAGCTCAGGTAGTAATTGTTATATTTCTGCAGCAGTCCTGAATTAATTCAGAAATTAAATTTGTTTTTGAATATAGAAATATTAGGCATTCTAGCAGCCAAATTTAGAACTAAGAAAAAGATAGTTAAAAGGAATACAACATTTTGCATGATTTTCAAGGAACTAGAACTTTGAGGTAAATAGCAGTAGAGAGGAAAACAAATAAAGATACCGGAAGGATATCGTATACCTATCTGAAAATTTAGACTTTAGATCCAGTATTGAGGAATTGGGAAACAGCTAAGGCGCTTTGTAACTTAATTCAGGCTTTTTTTGGAACATCTAGATGTTAACTTCAATTTATCTATTATTTGCAAAGCTATAAAAAATGAAATAATTTAATAAATTTATTATTTATTTATACTAAGTAGGATTTTTCAATCTTTGATGGAATTTTCTGCTGTTAAAGTTCCCGTTTTTTAGGTATTCAAAGTTTCTTAGCGACTATAAACACCCAAAAAAAAAAAAAAAAAAATTCTTAATTTTGCATTTTTAACAACTTTTAAATCTGTTTTTGAAGTTGAAATAAATTGTCTTTTTAAAAATAAATACTTTCATATTGTTGAAAATATAATGTAATTGTCAGAACTCAGTTCACATTTTTTGTAAGACCATAATTTCTTAAAGAACTGGTTACTAACGCTAAAAATATCTTTTTTTTGCTTTGATTGGCAATAACTAGAAGACAAATGATTGTACTTATAGTACACACAAAAATCTTTAATCAATCAAATTAAATAAGATTAAATAATTAAAAATAAATAACTAATTAAAAAATAATAATTGATATCTCAAAAAATTTGTTACCAAAATTCGTCTTCTTGCTATTACATAATTAAGAATCACTGGTGCTAAAGAATTTTAAACTTTCTACCCAAAAACTTAAGCTACAGTTGCTATTTTAATTTTTCTCAAAACTATCATTTCCCTACAAGTTACAGCTCTTTGAAAATTGCAAAAAAAAATGAATTTGCTTCCGTCTTGTCCTTGCCACAGATAGTCAATGCGATTAACATTGATGAGGTTCCCTCCTCTCTGGTGTGACGTCTCATATTTTGTAACTTACATATCCTGAGCTTAGATGTCTTTAGATTTCAACAAAGCTTATGACTCCTTTTTGCCCCTTGTCACATAATGTCACACTGACATTGACCTCATCCGTCTAAGCATGTTACAAAATTTATTTCCAAATATCCCTTAAAAGTTTGTGCTTCGTGTAAATTAATTGTTAGACCAATTCTTTATTGTTAATTTGTAAGAAAATTTCTACGATTTTCATATCGAAAATTATAAGTTCTTTATTAAAAAATTTACATGAGCTGCGTGCATTATGCAAATTTAAAACCGAATCAAAAAGCTGAATCAAGATTTTCTCAGCCGCTTACTTTCGATCAATATCTGACAATTACGGTAATTCCACTCTTATTTTCCCGACTTTTTGGAACACCCATAATTTCGTTTGTCTAATTAACAAAGTTCATTATCATTTTATGAGTTCAAACACCTACAACAGAAACTGAAACAAGAGTAAAACACTAACTGGATATCGAAACCGTGCAAGAGAGACGCAATAGCGAGAACAAGAAGCCGGTTTTATAAGACAAATAATGGACATCCGACGCCCCAACCATTGCCATTACTCGTTCCACCCATTGTTTCGGTTATGCAAGCGACTTTGATTTGTGATCTGTGCCCGGAATAACAGCGAGTTTAATCGACTTCCCGACACTTAACAGATATAAATGTGCGAAAAAAAGAAGGAAGTGATCTTTACTTGGAAGATTTCCTATTCAAATTGATATTAGACTCTAATCAAATCAACCTCCGTTATATTCAACTAATTGTTATTCCACGATCATTTCACCTTCCTTTTGAGGCGAGACTTCACTCTTAAAATCTAGATTATTTTCATTTTTCCATTTTTGGATTCATAAAACATCTAATGAATATTTTTCTTTTCATTAATAACTGTAATCTTAGAGCTGGATGATTGGGATACCAACGACTTAAATCAAAATAGATTTAAATCGCTCGAAACCAGAAACGTTTGCAATGATCTTGATTTTACTGTAAAATAATTAAAATGTCCTCTTTGTGCGATAAATGCGGCTCTCTATCTAATCTGGTCATACTGGTTTTCCTGGTGGAGGCGCTCAATAAACGCGCCGTGTACGGAAACCGGATATCTATCTGCGTTTATCTGCAACGAAACGTCCATAGTGACATTAACAGCAGATAGTTGATACAGTTGCACTCTATGTGCCCTCTTATTTATTGCAATTGCATCAAGAAGTTCTAACTCGCAAAAAAAAACAACATGTAACTTGTATGGAATTTGTATTTGTGTCGAGTCGTAACGACTGGCATTTGATAAATTTCAGGCGGGAACTGTAAAATTTGGAATTTGAATCTAACAGGAAAGAAGAGAAGTCTTTAATTGTAGAATAACGGGAATTTGTTTTTCTGTTGTAGTTTCGTGCAGGAGTTCGTTGGAGAACCTTGGGATGGAATTACGCTGTTGTTGGAGCTACTGCGAGGAGTTCAGCTGAGTCAAGCGGGTGGAACAATGCAACGGGTTCCTCCTGCGGTGCAACGACGTGCCCTTTTGGATGAATTGGCATGTCTGCAATGTTTGATCAGTTGTTGTGCCCGATACAACGATTCAGTGATCCGTTTAGCGGCGTCACCCGCTGGTCTTTTTACTCTTGCAGTCGCCATCATGAGTAATGTGAACCGTTCGCGTGTCCTAGCCCTACAGGTATGCATTTCCCATGTTAAAACCCAAAAAAATTAATTTTTTTTTCTTTAATTAGTTATTGACACTGGCATGCGAGCCTCCCGGAAATGGCCACGCTCCCGTCTCGGAATCACTGTCGACTCTGCGTCTGCGATTTGGAGAACCGGTTCGCTTCCGGTTCTTGGTCGGTGTGTTGACTTCGGCTGGAAGTCACGCTGAGCTCTTGGCCTCTGGTTTGCGATTTATAAATGCATTTATGATGAGTGCAGGATCATCACAAAAACGACTTTATGTACAAGCTGAGTTGGAACAAGCTGGATTTGATCCTTCAGTCTTTCGAAAGGTTTATATCAAATGATTTTTTTTTTCTGTGGGTGTATCATGAAAATGTTTTCATTTTCAGATTGTTCCCGTAAATACTCCATTTTCAGACAAAGCTTTCGTTGAATTGGACAAATGGAAGAACAATATTTTTAATATCGAAACTTTAGCCAGTCACGCGGAAGAAATCGAACGCCAAAATGAATCGCTCAAGGAAAAAATGAAGCTTCTAGAACGTCGAGTTCAGGTAACTAACCAAGAAATACCGCAATATTACAATTTTTTTCTTCAACTATAACCTTTCTCATATTAAAAGTAAACTTTTCCATCATTTCAACTTATAGTTCATTATTTTTATTTTAAACTTAAAATTAATAAAAAATTGCTTTTGACATGAAAAAAGTTTATTTTGATATAAAAATGGTATTTGAAGTTAAATTACTTTTTACCTTATTTTCAAAAATTTTAAAAAAGATCAAGAAAATTGGAAACACCTATAGCATTATTAAGGTTCAACTTATTACGAATTCATTTCTTAGAAAAAGAAATTTTTGAAGTTGGAATTTTGATTTTTTAAAAATTAAATACTACAAAGTATTATTCAATAATATTCTAAGATTAATTTCTTCAAAATTCCATCTTCAAGGAAATAAAAATAAAACTTGTCGCTAAAGTTTAGTTAATGCTTATCTAAACTTTTTTTTCTTAACTTAAGAAAATTCTCACTTAATTTTTTATATTAGAGTTCATAGAATTTCAAGGAACTTTTAATTTTTCAAGTTTTTTAAGTACTTTGAGCTTTCTTATTATGAATATTGTAACGTTTTAATGGGTTCTTAGGTTTGTGTTTGAATGACGACAGATTTATTTATTTTTTTTATTTATTTATGGTCGCATCAACTGCTATAGTCATTTCCGACCGTCAAATCCGAAAACCCAGAAAAAAAATCTGGGCTTTCATTGGGATTCGAACCCAGGAAAAAGGAACAAAAATTAGCACAAAAAGCCTAAAAATAAAATTTATTTTTAACACATGTTTATTTATTTCTACTATTTACACTTTAACAATGATTAAGTTCACTGTTGCAATAGTCACAGTCACTAATTGTAACTTACTGTGTATATTTCACTACATGCACAGCACTGTTCACAATTTATTTAACACTCACGATTGACGATTTATTTATCACTCATGTTGACGTGTTATGTTTAACTCCGTTGACGATTTATGTAGAACTCGGTTGACGATTTATTTGTGACTGGCCCTACATTCAAACAAACCTCTTTTTATGTTATTTTGGTCATTTTCGAGAATATTCTTTCTATTATTCGTTTTCTTCTTGGAACAATTTGTTTTATTGTTTCTATTTTGTCTCTTTTCACTCGTAAGGAACTTAGTTCTAGAATGTTCCGCAAGATCTTTACCATCCTACAACCACGTTGCTCCTTATGGAATGAGGTACAAAGACAACGGGCTGAAACAGTTTAAAGAGCAGGCACCGCCCCCAAACTCACAAAATGGTGACACTCCCCATCCTTAAAATCTTGTCCTTGCTCCTTAGACTGTGACAATACTATTGCTTGACTTGATGAATCTATAGTGAAAAATATTTTATAGGAACATGCTTAAGACCAAATTCGATTACCACTAAATAATAAAAAACAATACTTACAAATACTGATCTCTTCGAAAATCGCATTTTATTTAACCCACAATTAGTATAACACGAAAAAAAAATTCAGTCCGGTAACCTTCATATTATTCGTCATTTTTATAGACATTTTGATAGGAAATTATTCTAAAGCAATGATACCCTGCTGCTTAGTATTCTTAGGGGGTAACCTTTTAAGTCCTTTTTTCTTCCAAACCTTTTGTATAGCTCAAACAAAATTGATACTAGTATGGATTATTACATTTTAGATATTGCAAGAAGAAAAAGGAATTCTTCTTTCGTTAGAACAATGTTTGAAAGATCGATGTAACGAGTTACAAGACGAAGTTTCGAAATCCAGACAAATCAAAGTCAGCAAGAAAATAACACGAAGAACATCTTCGAGTAAACAAGGTAACATAATCTGAACAATTTTGTTGTATTTCGATAAAAAACTGTTGGCTTATAGATGATTCAACGCCGGCAGAGGACGAAGGAATCTCGTCTTCAGAAAGATCAATTTCTCCAGACGACGATATCCAGCGTGAACCCATGGTATACGAGGTGATTAACGTGCAGAACGACACAATTATGATAAACGGAAAGAAAAAACTTGAGACGGCCACAAGTGCGATCAAAAACAATGATCACACGAACGATAATGACGAAGACGAAACCACAATTGATGAAGTAATCGAAGAGCTCCGCAACATAATCAACGATGCTGAAACCGAGGCGTTCGAAAAAGAAAAACGTGACCAAAACAAACACAAAAATCAGAACATGCAAATCCAGATGAAAGTCGATCTGATCGAAGATCAACTTCAAGCGTCCGAGGCGGAAATTGTCCCCTCGAATCTCCATCCACAACCACCGCGAAAAACCAAAAGTCTGATACATTTGTTTTATCAGAACGAGCCGCAAGATTATGAATGTCGCGAGCAAGAAATTTTCTTCGAGGACGACACACAGTTATATACATCGGATGAAGATTCTGATTCGCTTTTGAGTGCCTCGAAATGTCAAAATATTCCGCGAATTGATCGGCAGGAAATCATTAACAATTCAAACGACAATCGGGCATTGTTGAATAGTATAATGGATGCACGAGAACGCGCTGAACAATACGAGCAAAGACGCCGCCAAAAAGCCGCCAAGAAATATAATGAACGAAACCAAAGTCGAGATTATAATCGTAAAGATTTGATCAAAGTCAAAGACGCAAACATTGTCAAATCTGTAAAACATAATAGCTCTGATGGTCTTTATATTGTTGATGCAATCCCTGCTACAGTCACACAAAACGGGAATAAAAGTCGAGAAGCGACCAAAAAAGATCTGGTTGTGTTAGATAAGATCAAGTCAAAAAGTCTGGATCGAATTGATGAAGGCCTCGATTCAATGGTCGATATTGTTGTCACATCCGATTATCACAGGCTTAACAATCCGATTGGATGTCACAGAAAACGATCGATTAAAGACAATAAAAATGCAATTGTCGTCGTTGCTCGCGACTCACATCTATCCGGAAATGGAACTTTTAAACTCACTCAATATTCATCACCGGATACAATTTCTACGACGACTTATTACGATGACAAACATCGAGTTTTTTTGCCTCAAACTAGCATCGTGGCCAGTGATTCGGACGGCCTCTTAAACCATCGTTTGATTCTTCCCAGTGAAAACACTATCAATACGGCGAATAGTTGCAGCACTTTTTCAATTAAAAGAGGTCACACCAACGCTGGACTTTATAGTGGAGTTCAACAGTCGAAAAAATTGATTTCTAGCATTCCATCGAGCGATTATCGATCCATGTCGATGACTTCGAAAAATCTTTCAATCGGAAGCAAAGTCACGGATTTGCCTTCAGGACTTTATTAAAATAAAAAAATCTATCTACCTAAGGGACTATCCATAAATTACGTTACATGAATTTTATGATTTCTGACCCCCTCCCCGTCCTTGTCGCAGCAGGTCACATTTGTGAGACCCACCCACCCTTAGTGTGACGTCACATATTTTACAATTTTACATCTACAAATAATAATTATTGAATTAAAACAGCAGTTCCAAAATTGGTTTTATTTCAGTTTAAATGATTTTTTAATAAAATTAACATCAAATCAAACATTTCAAGAAATAAAAAAAAAACGATTAATTAAAGAGCAAACTTGGTCATCTTGAAAGTCAATTGTTCAAACGAAATAAAAACAATATCACCGCTAGGCACGGTGCAGCATTTAGCGGCATTGGCGGCATGTATCAAAGGGCAATAGTGCAGGACAATAAATATTAAATATTTGATTGGCAATGGGCTATCCAATCATTTTGTTGGTGTAAATGAAATTTGGTTGTCAGAAGAGAATTTTTTACTCAGTGTAGTAGAGCGAGTGGCCGACAAAACAATTTTAAAGTATATAAAGTACGTTCGAAAAAATGCAATTTTCAATAATTTGTTTCTCCGAATTGGCCGTTCTGATGAAATACTTTAGGGGGTGAATACTCTAAAGGGGTACTATGATTAGACAAAGTTTTATTCCAAAGTCCGTTTCCCATGTCGTACCCTCCCTTTGTTAGATTAAAATAGATTTTGAAATGTGACGTCACGAAATTTAGGACCCCTTCCACCCCCGTGCCACACTACGTCACACTTCATCGACCCCCTCCCTCCCCCTTAACATGTGACGTAATTTATGGATGGCCCCTAAGTAATATTAAGATCTCACTGTAATTAATATTTATCTTTTGAAGTACCTAAATTCACTTTAAGAAAATCAATTTATGTGCAATATCGTATATCCAAATGTATAAATTCTTAATTGCCTAAGTTAAATGTAAATGTTAAATAATATAATGTTAAAGAAATTTCAGCAAACATATCATAATTTCAAGTCGAAATTCATAAGTGGATTTATGATTTTCAATTTTGATATTTTTGCTGTTCGGTCGTAAGGATTTTTATTTAGTTGTGTATACTATCTATTATGTTAAGATGGTAGAGGGGAAGCTTTTAAGTTATTGTTTGGGGACGGTGGCTTTTCCAAGAGATGAATTGCCTCGTTATTTAGCTTTTATTACGATAGTTTCTTGTGTAATTTCTTGTATATTATATATAAAAATTTTAAATAAATCATTATATTGCTTATTTTATTATAATTGAAAAACAAAAATAGCACTGTTAAGGTGATGTGTAAATAAATTTTATTTAAATACTTTGAACGTTTTAAGAGAAGCAATTTTCCAACATTTGAAAGCATTCAAATTCCCGAATTCCCAGTATTTTTATTAAAATTATAAATAACAGATTTGCAGCTTTTTGGGAACTAGTTTTGAAGGAGTTAGAGGATGTTTTTGTATTATGATATTAAAGTTAAATAAATAAAATTATTAACTATATTTAAGGTGTCATGATTTAAATAATTTTCCTTTAACTTTCTTTCCTAAATTTATTCAAATTAGAACATTTTTCTCTAGTCATTACCCTTTTTGGGGATATAAATTTACCAAGATTTTGGAAAACACGAAAAATTGTAAAAACCGGGTTTTAACTTTTCCGAATTTACTCTCGACTATCTTAAGGTACCTACCTGTACAAAGTGTCATTGAATTTTCAATCGTAAAGTTTCGACAGTCCTGACTACATTTTTTTCTGTGACAAGTTTGATATATGGATATGTATGGATATAAAACAATACTTTATATAGAAGTTTCAACGATCTGTCGATAAGTCTCTTTAAGTGTTAGAGACGTCGGCAGCCAAGAAGTAGACCCCGGGTTCGATTCCAGCACACCATTCGGGTTTTTTTCTAATGTTAATCTATGTGTATTATCTATATGTATTCCAGCATAAATTCCCATAAATTTATGATCATTTGAATTTTCCAGTTGTCCTTCGATTAAATTCAAGCCTTCAATCGTTCAAGTACTTCGTTATTTGAACGATCGATGGATTGAAGAAATGGTTTTCTTTTTCACCACTATAGGAATTGATTTTAATCATGAATATATTTATATTCAATTGAGGATATTTAATTGATTTCCATTTAAAAAAAAAAATTTGTTTGAAAAATTTGGTGATTAATTTTCCAATTTTTACTTTTGGGAAAGCGAGGTTTAAATCGTGCTTCAATTTCCAGCAGATTCGCAAATTTTGATTTGGTATTTTTAATTTTTTTGACGCGGCACCGCATCAAAAGCGTACCAAAATCTGAGAAATTCTTGAAAAAGTGGCAAATTTGGCACTTATTTTAACTTTAACGTCGATTATCTCGTTAACTATCGATCATACGATAACGGTCATGACATCATTGGAATCAACATGAACCACTCCATCGATTGACCCGAAGAAAATCCTAAAAAAAGTTAACGGGGTCTTTTTAATTTCCTGATTTTTAAGATTTTTTGAATCGACTACCAGATGCTCGTTGATTTAGATGCGGCCAATTGAGAAAAAAGTTGCGACTTTTTGGCATTTTTCTTGATGTTACTCAGAGTATAAATAGAAAATGGTAAGATCGGAAAAGTTGGCTTTGTTGTTTTTTATAACTTTTTGTTCTTTTCGAAATATTCGTAATTTTCCAACCACGTAAAATTCATTTAATGATTAAGTTAGGCAACATCTACATACGTCCTTGTTGTTTTGGTTGCATACACACCACAAACAATTTTATTAAAAATTTGTAAATTCGAAAATTACGAGTATCTCGGAAAGGATGAAAAAAATAAAAACCCGGCTGCGACAACTTTTCCGATCTTTCAGTCGGCTACCTTAATTCTGAGTTTTATTTTTATTTGCAATCGTAAAGTCTCGAGCAATCATTTTCTTGTGACAAGTTTGATCGCATATTAACACATTGAAATTATATGGAGGAATAAAACAATACTTTAAATATAAGTTTCCACAAACTTTTCTTAGTTCTCTTACAGTCTAGGTGATAGAGACGTCGGCAGCCAAGCAGCAGACCTCGGTTCGATTCCAGCACATGACCCGGATTTTCTTCTAAAGTTAATATATTTCTATATGTATTTCAGCAGGCAATTTTATAAAATAATGTTCATTTGAATTTTCCAGTTATTCTTCCATTTAATTCGGTCCTTCGATCGTTCAAGTCCTTCGTGATGAACGGTTAGGCTTTTTCTTTTATCACACTATGGGAATTGCTCTTAATCATAGATATATTTTTATTAATTGCTGAAAAATTTGATCGGAAAATGTTGTGGTCAATTTTCCAATTTCCACTTTTAGGATAGCGAGGTTTCAATTTCCAGCCGATCTCAAAATTTTTATTTGGCGTTTTTCATTTTTTTGATGCGGCGCCGCATCAAAACCGCATCAATCTGAGAAATTTCTGAAAAGTGGCAAAATTGGCACTTTTTGCAACTTTAACGTCGATTATTTCGTTAACTATCACTTGTACGTTAACGTTCTTAGCATCGTTGGAATCAGCGTAAATTACTCTATCGACTGACACCAAGAAAGTCCCGGAAAATCTTAATACAAAATTTTCATTATTTCAATTTTTTAGATTTTTTGAATCGACAGCCAGAGATGCCTTTAAAAAATTTATAATTTCATGGACTAATTTTTCGATGAAATTTACATTAAAGATAGAGAACGTTGAAATTGGAGAAGTTGTTTTATCAAAATTCCAAATACTCTTATCGTTTTCGAGATAATCGTTATTTTCGATTTTACAAATTCCCCGGTGTTTGCCGCGTTGTCTATTCAAAATACGCTGATTTAAAAATGCAAATTTTAAAATAGTTCAGGTTAAGTACTTTACCTAAAAAAACAAAACAAAAAAAATGTTGACTATAGTTAACGGAGAATTTGTAAAATCGAACATGACGATTATCTCGAAAACGATAAAAGTATTTGGAATTTTGATAAGACAACTTGTCCGATTTCAACGTTCTCTATCTTTAATGTAAATTTCATCGAAAAATTAGTCCATGAAATTATAAAATTTTTTAAGGCATCTCTGGCTGTCGAATCAAAAAATCTGAAAAATTGAAAAAATAAAATCTTCTCATTAAGATTTTCCGGGACTTTCTTAGTGTCAGTCGATAGAGTAAATCACGCTGATTCCAACGATGTTAAGAACGGTAACGTACAAGTGATAGTTAACGAAATAATCGACGTTAAAGTTGCAAAAAGTGCCAATTTTGCCACTTTTTCAGAAATTTCTCAGATTTTGATGCGGTTTTGATGCGGCGCCGCATCAAAAATATGAAAAACGCCAAATAAAAATTTTGAGATTGGCTGGAAATTGAAACACGATCGAAACCTCGCTATCCTAAAAGTGAAAATTGGAAAATTGACCACAACATTTTCCGATCAAATTTTTCCGCAATTAATAAAAATATATCCATGATTAAGAGCAATTCCCATAGTGTGAAAAAAGAAAAAGCCTAACCGTTCATCACGAAAGACTTGAACGATCGAAGGACCGAATTAAATCGAAGAATAACTGGAAAACTCAAATGAACATTATTTTAAAAAATTGCATGCTGAAATACATATGGAAATATATTACCATTAGAAGAAAATCCGGGTCATGTGCTGGAATCGAACCGAGGTCTGCTGCTTGGCTGCCGACGTCTCTATCACCTAGACTGTAAGAGAACTAAGAAAAGTTCGTGAAAACTTATATTTAAAGTATTGTTTTATTCCTCCATATACTTACAATGTGTTAATATGCGATCAAACTTGTCACAAGAAAATGATTGCTCGAGACTTTACGATTGCAAAATCGAATAAAACTCAGAATTTAGGTAGCCGAGTGAGAGATCGGAAAAGTTGTCGCAGCCGGGTTTTTATTTTTTTCATCCTTTCCGAGATACTCGTAATTTTCGAATTTACAAATTTTTAATAAAATTGTTTGTGGTGTGTATGCAACCAAAACAACAAGGACGTATGTAGATGTTGCCTAACTTAATCATTAAATGAATTTTACGTGGTTGGAAAATTACGAATATTTCGAAAAGAACAAAAAGTTATAAAAAACAACAAAGCCAACTTTTCCGATCTTACCATTTTCTATTTATATTCTGAGTTACATCAAGAAAAGTGCCAAAAAGTCGCAACTTTTTTCTCTATTGGCCGCATTAAAATCGACGAGCATTTGGTAGTCGATTCAAAAAATCTTAAAAATCAGAAAATTAAAAAGTCCCCGTTAAGCTTTTCCAGGGTTTTCTTGGGGTCAATTAATGGAATGGTTCATGCTGATTCCAATGATGTCACGATCGTTATCGTATGATCGATAGTTAACGAGATAATCGACGTTAAAGTTAAAATAAGTGCCATAATTCCCACTTTTTCAAAATTTCTCAGATTTTGGTGAGGTTTTGATGCGGTAAAAATACCAAATCAAAATTTGCGGATCTGCTGGAAACTGAAACACGATTTAAACCCCGCTTTCCCAAAAGTGAAAATTGAAAAATTAATCACCAAATTTTCCGAACAAATCATTTTCAATAATGATAAAAAAGAAAGACGTCACTTCACAATCAATCGATCGTTCAAATCACGAAGACTTTGAACATTCGATAAATTGAATGTAATCGAAAGATAATCAGAAAGTTCAAATAGACATGAATATTTGAAAATTTGTACTGTAACACATTTGCATTAGCATTAGAATATTAGAAATAAAATTGGGGGCTGGATGGGGAATCGAACCGGAGGTCCACTGCTTCGTTGGCAACGTCTCTATCACATGGGCTATGGGAGAATATATTTGTGCTACATTAAAACTTGTATATTACGTTTTATTTTTTACCAATGATAAATAAGAACTTTCAATGTAATAACAACTTAAAAAATCGCTTCTTTAAAAAAAATACAAACATCATCGTAATAATATTAGGAACTTAATTATGACTCCTGAAATTTTTAAAAAGGAAGCATTTATAGAAGTTTGTAATTCCAATCAAATGAAACACAACTTGAATATTTTAATCAAATTTTATTTAAAACAAAATATTTACAATTTCAAAATAAAATTAAAAAAATCGGTGTTTCGTTATTTTTTCTCTTTAACCTACTATATTAATATATATACAATTAAATTCAAATTAACGTTGAAATGCGCATCCCTTCTTATGGCTCTTACTTTAAACATTTCCATATCAATAAACCAACATCTTTATTTTGTCTAAGTTTCAATATGAACGCGAGAGGATACACTTCCAACATTTTACAATATAATATATATTCATTTGAAATACATTTTTAAATTTAATTTTCCGAATAGTTCTCTTTCAATATATACACAATTAAATTGCATAGCTTTTTATGTTACAATTCAATTTTTAAATTCTAAATTGAGATATATATATATACTTTTTTTTTTTATTCCAAATTGTGCTTGAATTTTTTTTTAAATAAAAAGATTTTGAGATCAAAAGAGTTTTTTTAACGTTTTTGTGTTCTATTGTAAAATTATTGAGTCTTAGAGTTTAATAAGAAAAATTAAGACTATGAACTTAAGGATGTCAGATTATATGAATAAGTTTTTTTTTTTATTTAAAATATAATACACACAATTGTTGTGAGTATTTTATCGTAAAATATATATTTTATGTAAATATATATTTATATATAGAATTTGTTAAGTACATTAATTTTAATTTGAATTATCGAAAACGATTTATACAATAATAGTAAGATACGTAAAAATCGTTTGTGTCACATTTTAGCATTAATTGCTCTGTGCGTAAATTTGCAATTAAAAATTTGGCAAGCAAAAATTAAAAAAAAAAATATTAGAATATTAAACATGCTTGAAAAAAATCAAGAAATTTTATGCTAATTTTAATATTTTTTTCCTTGTAAAATGAAACACAAACAATAACTAAAATTAAGTAAAAATTAAAAAAATGGCATCGCTAATTTGATGAAACGACAACAAATAGCTCAAATTTTTTTCAGTTTTCGAATGAAAAAAAATTATCATTTTTAATAATAAGATACACGCAATTCACAATTATTGCAAACATTGATCACATTGCATTGCTAAACACACTTAACACTTATAATATCTAACAAGTAAATAACCTTTTCCATTTAATTTACATACATCTAAAATATTAATATTGAATACAGAAAATACAAACCTTGATTTCATCATCACATTGGTACTGCTTTCAAATGAAAAAAAAAAAACATTTCAAGACATAAAATGTTAACGATTACGACTCTAACATAGTTTCATAGAGACGCTTAAATAAACGACAAAAATTACATCAACTTTCTGATTGGCACAATTAAAACAAACAAGGACAATACATTGATTTTATCATCTTGAAAAAAAGGCTTGAAAACCATCGAAATAAAAATATTACAACGTTAAGGTTTCTAATTTTCCAAGATCAATATTAGTATATATATTTATATTTATCGAAATAAGCAGTCTTTTCATGAAATAATTATCAAATCCTCATTTTACTTAATGAATACTTCGTTCGTTTGGAGTCTAAAATTTTACTGTAGAAAATACAATATGAATGTAAATAGGGATAGCTAACAACGACTATCGCTTTATGAAACGTTTACGTGTTCAACTTTTGTGTTAAAAAAAATATTCAACATGTAAATCAATAAAATAGGGCTTCTAAAAAAATAATATTAAAACCTAGACAAGTAACAGTAAAAACGAGCAATTAACTTATTTTAATTAGACAAGAAAATCGATTTGATATTACTAAGATTAAAAATGTTCTTAGTAATAAAAATAATGTACACAAGTCACAAAATTTAAGGTATTTATAGATGATTTTAATAAAGCTATATTTTGTAGGAAAAGCGTCTTCAAAAGATAAAAAATTCCAGTAAAATATTACTTTGAGAATCGAATTTTTAAATCTTAAACTGAAAAGTTTTAGTACAATCAATTGAATATTTGTAAGAAAACCAATGAAAAATATATTTTTTTAATTTTGTTTGTTTCTAAAGTCGATAGAAGACTGCAGCATCTCGGAAAGACGGACATGGCGCCTGGTGAGGTAGCAACGGCAGCCCCTAGGCAGGTGCTGGGTTTCTTTAAAAGCCTGGAGCTCCCCTAATAAACACAGAGGGTCATATCACAATAGACCTCCTTGGTCGCAGTGGTAAAAGGAAGGAATATCCTGGGACCCGAAAAACGGAAAAAAAAGTAGATCTACGAGCTTCCAAATTATTTTTGAAGTGAAACTTCTTTAGATGTAATATTTTTTTTTTTGGTTTATTTAAGGTTGCATCAATTACTATGGTCATTAGCGACTGTCGAATCCGAAAACCCATGAAAAATATTTTGGGCTTTGATTGGGATTCGAACCCAGGACCACGTGCCTATACTATCTAGTCAACCACGCCACTAAGTGACCTAGATGTAAAACAAACAGAACTTTCTACAGCATAAACTTTGAAAGTACAAAGTTATTTATACAATTATAATTTTTTAAGTGGAACTTCTATAGATTACAACCATTTCTTGAAGTGAAATTTCTTTAGGTGCAACAAATACACTTCACTACAATATAAATTTTTAAACTGCTTTACGTTATGAGCTACGTGTAACCACTGCATTGAAAGGTATAAAACCTAGTGCTCAAAAGTAAAATTTTAATTATTTTTTATAATAGAAATTAACTAATTTTGGTTTAAATTTTTTAAAGAACAAAACCAAAAACAATTTTTTGTTAAAATTTCTATTACTTATATTGTACAAAACAAAATTTTAAAGTATCATGTTACGAGTAATATCCATTGTTTTGGAAAATCCAATGTTCGAAAGCAACACTTAATGTTAATGATTTAAAAAATAATAAACTAATTTTGGTTTGAATATCTGAAGATATAAAATCTAAATCTATTTATCGTTTGAATATCCTGTAAAATTATTCTGTTTGTAAATAATCCCTTGAAATGATTTTATGCAAAAAATTGTTTTCTCCTCTCATTGAACCGAAAGAAGTTTCACTTCATACATGTTAACATGTCTACTATTTAGCAACTTTTTTTAAATTGAAAAAACCAGTTCATTGCTTTTCTTACAATAACTCAAACTGCACACTTGATATTATTTGAGATTCAGATCTAAAACTTTTTGTCTAGATTTTGTTCTCTTTATGACCATTTCCTAAGACGATACAACTTTTAGAAAATCACATAAAAATTTTTATTTTCCTAATAAACCTTAATTCTTGTGACAAATTGATTATAATTGAATCAATGTTAACTATGTCTTCATTTAGTAGAACTAAAAAAAAAAATTCTTCCAATCAAGGAAATTTTTTTTTAAATAGAAATTAAAATTCCAAAACTTTTTCGATAAACTTTAAAACTAATCAGGGACTAATCATTAAAGAGTTTTTTTTTTTAATGAAATTGTAATTTCTATTTTTAAGTGCTTCTTATTAAAATAACATGTGATGTATTTAAGGCATAGTTAACATTAAGTGCATCTGAATCAAAAGAAAATCACAGCTTTACAAAGATTCGATTTTCAAACGAAACAGAATGAAAATTGCTTAACCTCCTATCAACACTTAAAAGGGAATGTCTTACATAATAATTTCTTTTTTAAAAAAATGGCTGAATTACTTAAATCATTCTTACAATAAAATTAAAATATAATATCTCATTATGAGTAAAATATTAAGATTTTGCACAAAGTCAAAATAATTTAAACGTGCAATATTCAAGTACTAGGGGATTTCATTTGTTGATTCAATAGATTTTTCTTTTTTTTATGTTATAAATAAAAGCATTTGCACATAACGATTCGTTCGGCTCATTCATTCGATCACAGCCAAAACGATAGATTCACTCACATATTTGTTCAATAGACTAATTTTAAAGGGCGTAGAGAATTAAAAATGAAACATTTTAAACAATAATTTCACGGATCACCCGCCTTGTGCGCGAGTTGGGCGTGGAATAGCCGCTCTCCAGACTTTCTTCATAACTAAGGGACATGTGTTGGGGCGGCTTTTCGTCTTCCAATTGCTCTAAATATGGATCGGGCAATCCACTTACGTCATGATATGGAGATTCTGAAATCAAAAACAAAACAATTACTCACTCCATCTAGACAAAGTTCGCAAACAAATTGAGCCATTTTAAACATGCTGCAGCAAAATGAATGGACGATAAAATAAAAATAAAACAAACTAAGCTGAAAAAATGCGTCCACTATTTCATACCTGATTCTCTGATCCGAAACGTTTTTTCATTGGGGGGTAATTTGAAAAATTTCAAAATAATTTTATTGAATATATCACGAAATGTCACATGTACACTTAATATAGATAACAAATAGTTACTTTTGATCATCGGGTTTAGTACTCGATGATGAATTGGTGCTTACCTAGATGCTGTTCTACGCGCTTTTTGGGCTTATGGACGGCCGCGTAAGGATCACTACAATAATCTTGTCGAGATGGATTGTTACTACTTCGCATGTAATCGTCTCCATGGGTACTCTGTGGATTCATATGTGGGTATGGGGCGTAGTCATCAACGGCTCCGTAGCCTCCCTGTGTGATCGGGTCGTATCCATAGGAATTTTGACGATCGACATTCATATGATGCTGATTCACTGAGTTGTTAGCCGCCGCTGCCATTTTCATCTGCCACAGAGAGTCTTGCGAGTTGACGCTTCCACCGTTGTTTGAATTCGAGTAGCTATTCTCCATATAAGCCATGTTGACCCCTACAATTAAATCAAGTTAAATCCAAGCCTTAAAACAATAATTAAACCTATTGTTTAAGACAAATGGCACGATAATTGTCATTTAAAGAAAGGGTAGGGTTTTCAGCGAAAATAATCACTATTTTTGTAAATTTTTTTTTGAAAGTATGGATTGAGCAAATTTTTGAAACTTTTTGTACATTATTAAGGGGGTATTCTAGACTAGGAATTTGAAAAAATCAAAAAAATTTTTTTTTCATAATCCGATAGTTTATATATTCAAAAATATCTCTCTTAAAGGATTTTTTAAAATTCAAATTATAAGTTATAGCCGTTTTAGTGTCGTGGCAACTCGACCGGTTGAGACTTAACGTAAAACTTTAAACGCGTTTTTCTCGAAACTATTTTTTTCGATGTAATAGTCACAATATCTCAAGTTCTAATCAGCCGATTTACTTGAAATTTGGCATGAATATTCTTTGAATATCTCTCTATTACATGAACCAACAAAAAATGAAAATTTGAAATTTTTAATATTTTTAAAAAATTCGACAAACTTAAAAAATGAGTGAAAAATCGACCTTTATTTTTGAGTAGCCGCCATTTTATGAAAAAAATTTTTTTTTTTAGTTTTGGAGGTTCATGTAATAGCGACATTCGTACTTAGCAAGAATTTATCATTGTTTTATTTTTCAAAGGACCACAAGGGTAGAAATCATGGCGACGAGGACACGGCCTTTTTTCACCCCTCTACTTCAAAGACGCATAACTCAATAAAAAAAATTTTTTTTAGAAATTATTAAATTAATAATTTTAATCAAATAAAATTAAAATTTTAATTTAATATAAATTATAAATTATTTATTATTAAATTAGAAAAAATATTAAATGCTTCTTCTTTATCAATTGGCAAAAAACGCCCGAAATTCGGGCCTCTAAACTAGAATACCCCCTTAAGCATACTTTTAATAATCTTCTGTAATTTTTTCACCCAGAAATATTGCAAAACAAGTCGGTGACAGTGCTTTCCCCAGAAAATCTTAAAAAAAAAATTTGCTATGTTCACTATATCTCGGTCGGTATATATTTTAAATCAAAATCATTTAAATTTAGTCAAAGATTTTTACGATTTTTTTTTTCATTTAAAAACTTTTGGTGGCAATCTAAAGTGTAAACTTTAGAATTGTATTAAACTTGTATTACACGAAAAATTCTGCCATTTTGTGGGTGAGAAACCCCCTTAATGTAAAAAAAAAATTAACTAAACGTTATGGGGAGGTATTTTATTATGTTGAAAATGTGTACCAAGTTTTAAATCAATCGGTCAAGTAGTTTGTAAATGGCAGTGGTGAATAAAATCTTTAACAAGGTAAGACAAAAAAAAATTGATATTTCAAAAGTGTGCCGCCCCCCCCCCCCCAACAACAAAGCTTATGAAATTTTCGTTTCAAATAACAATGCCCGTTTTACAAAATATTACGAAATTCTCAAAACCAAACATCGTCTCGTACACGACTTTTGTCGTGAAGTGACAGTTTACAGAATACAAATTTGAGTTGTCGTCTCACTTAACAAGTGATACTTCTGACGGAATTAGAATGACTACCAAAAACATTACCACCGCTGCTACCTCTAGGAAGAAGTAAATAAATTACATACCCACAAATAAATAAATTTCAATAAAAGTCTAAAACAATAATCTTTGATCGTAACTAATAACCCGGGGTTATAGTGACCCATGAAATTTTTAATCGAATTTTTTTTCTTTAGAATACCAAAATATAACATCCGTATAATAAGGGGGTATTCTAGTCTAGAAATTTGAAAAAAATCGATTTTTCTTTTCTTTCATATTCTCAAAGTTTAAATCTTTCAGAATAGGCCCCTAAAAGGATTTTTAAAAATTTTCAATATTTTTGAACCAGGAATCGCTGATTAAAAAAATGTAAGTATTAACTACCATTGTATGGCCACTGGATGTAACTTTACCCGAAACTTAAACGCGTTTTTCTCGAAACCGTCTTTTTCAAAACGATACCCACGATTTCTCAGGTTCTACTAGACCGATTTACCTGAAATTTTTAGAGAGTTTTCTTTATAGACTTGTCTATACCTGAAACTATCCCCATTCCCAAATTTCAATTTTTAGTATTTTTTAAAAATTCGAATGTCAAAAAAGTGGTACAAAAATTGTTTTTTTTCAAGCAGTCGCCATTTTGTGAAAAAGTTTTTTTCCAACTTTTCCGTAGTTCCAGACATTTCGATATTATTCTAGATTAATATTCTTTTTTTTTAGGTTTTACATTGCTAGGAGGATTGAGATCATCGGTATCGTCACGAGCTAATTTTTTGAGACCCCCCACTTTATCAGCTGCTGATTTTTGAAATTTTTAACTTTTTTTTGTTTTTTGATTTTTTTTTCTGTATTCTTGTAAAGTTAATAAATAACAAGTAAAAAAATGGATACTAAAAATATTAATTGCCTTTTTTATGACACTTCAAAAATGACCTGAAATTCGTGCCTCTAGACTAGAATACTGCATTAATATACCACAAAGCTATAATTACGTTTCTCTAGGGAGATACTACCAAAGGAGATTACTTACATTCTCCATTGATGTTCTGATGAGAAGGATGCGTTGGGATGCTAGTATTAGTCACATGGTACCCATAGCCATTTTGAGTTGCATACACTGCATTTTTGGGGTCTTCCATAGCCAACGCAAGATCCATAGAATGCTCCAGTGCCTTATTTTCCATTCCGCTAGAAGGATAATATGGGGGTGGAGCTTGTGACTGCTGTGTGATGATCGTAGGACGGACGGAATCCATTTCATAATCCTTGGCTTGTTTTGATTTTTTGGTCTGATTTCTCTTACAACGACAGAACATCAACACCAATCCGATGAATAAGATACAAATTACACAGCATACTATAATCACGATCAATGTCGGAGTAGCCAAAGCTGAAGCTTCTTTAATATATGACGGACCAACTAAGAAAAATAAAAATTAATCATTGTTAAAAGGGTAAATTTAGGGTTATCTTACTTTCAGCCTCGACGTATTCACTGCAAATTTCTTGAGATTGTCTCAGACAGAGCTTCACTCGCATTCGACTGTTCATTTCATCGTTGACTCCGATCGGATCGTCTTCAGATAGGGAACGGCCGGCGTTTTTGTAGGCTCGAGATGTGAGCATATGGTCCAGGATGGTGTCTTTGTATGTGGGGCCCACACCCGAAACATCTAACGGGATCGCTTCGATTACTTGCCATGTCGGAATTGGAAGATCGTCGTAGGATTCGACGACTCCAATCAATGGAAGACAAGTGGCTTCCACACTAATCGATAAACTTCTAGTACTGGGATCGAATGTAACATGTTGTGGAAGAGGAATTAAATCAACTTTAGTTGTCACGGTGATCTCGTCGGACGTATCACTGTCGCCTTTCGTGTTCAAAGCCTTGACCTACAAAATGAACAGTAAATAAATAAGAACATAAACCTTAGTAATCCTTTTAAAGTACCTTGAAGACATAGTTTTGATGTTGATCCAAAGCGGATACATTGCAAGGAATGTTTTGCATACAATCGATTTCTTGCCATTCGGCAGCTCGAACGACCATGCCACAGCCTTCGACAGCAAACTCGTCGTTATTGGCAACTTTACGATACGAAACAAAGTATTTTGTTGTGGAAATGCCTCCGTTAAAACCGGGTTCCCAAGCCAATGTGACAAAGTCGTGGCCGATTTTAATAGCTGAGAGACTGCGAGGTTTTTCTGGTGGTCCTTTTGCTTGGAGTTTGATCTTCGTTTCGATTTGGCCCAGATTGTTCACAACGGCGCAAATATAATCACCGTAGTCTTGTTGTTTGATGTTTGAAACCTTTAATACGCTAGTGTAAATGTCGTTGTTGTCGGTGGTTGTGTTAATTTCGTAGTGGCCATCCGAAGACATTTGTAATGGCGAGAGACTTGGACTGAAGAACCATTTGAATTCGGGTTTGGGGTATGCCTGTATTTTACACAAAACCTCGGCGGATTCGTTGATATCATATGCCACTTTGTTATACTGATGTAAAACAATTGGTTCATCTAAAAAAAAAAAATCGTAAATAACTTTTCTCCAAATTATTTTTTACACGGGTACGATTCAAATCTTGGATGTCCTAAATTTTGAATTTAAAAATTCTGAATTTCAGTGGCGTAACTATAGGTTTGTTCGCGTTAGTGATTCGGAACTGGTAAAGAATCATTCCAAGTGGATAGGATAATCGCCAAACGCATACACGCTTATGAATAAACTGATTAAGGGTTATTTTCCCGTGAACGAGTTTGAAAATGTTCAGAAGTAAGACGAGGATTAACGAGAACCCACGAAAATTGTTAATTGAATTGAACGTTGACAGACGTTAATGCCTCGTTCACACAAGTCAACTTTAGTTAACCGATTTTAGTTAATTGATCAAAAGTGGAATGAAAAACCTAGTGTGATGACTCGTTCAAAATTTTTTTTGATCCACTAAAAAGTTGATTACGGTTCTCACACGAGGTTTTTCATTCAAATTTTTTTGATCAACTAAAAACGGGCTACTAAAGTTGACTCGTGTGAACGCAGCATGACCGCGAAACTGGATTTTGAATTAGCCACAATTTGGCAAACTGCGCATGAGTAAGAGAATCGAATTTTTCATCCTAACAAAAATCTGAGGATCGCTAGAATCAATTATGAGTCGGTAACGAACGCATTTCGTGTGAACCGCGAATATCGGACCGTAACTCGGCTCATAAACTTGCATGCGCTTGGCGATGATCCTAAATCGGTCTTGAACTGATTCGTTATCAATTCATTATCACATCCGCGAACGAACCTTATACCATCTGAGGCCCGTGGCAATTTCATTGAATACCCCCCCCCCCCCTCCCGTAATTAGTCATTATATTAACCCCCCGTTTTAAATGTTATGTTTTTATACGCATTTGTTCGTGGTCATTAGTTATGTTAAACTTTAATTGATTTTAAGTGCTTATATAAAATTTTTAATTTTTACTAAATTTTGTTAAGATATTAGGTTACTTTTGGAGTAGCGGCCTCTCGGACCGGGGCCCTAACCCTCGTGGGGCCCGTGGCATTTTGCCAGCCCTGCCACCCTATAGTTACGCCACTGCTGAATTCTATAAATCCCAAAAGTTTAAGGGGTTATTCTAGTCTAAGAATTTGAAAAAATGGAAAAAAAAGTTTTTTCATAATTCGATAGTTTATATATTCAAAAATATCTTCCTAAAAGGATTTTTCAAAATTCAAATTATTCCAGAAGTTATAGCCGTTTTAGTGCCAACTGGACCGGTTGAGACTTAACGTAAAACTTCAAACGCATTTTTCTCGAAACTACTTTTTTCGATGCGGTAGTATCGTAAGTAGCGGTAGAAGGTAATCAGCCGATTTATTTTAAATTTGGCATGAATATTCTTTAAATATCTTTCTATCGCATGAATCAACAAAAAATGAAAATTTTAAAATTGTAATAATTTCTAAAATTCGACAAAGTTAAAAAATGAGTGAAAAAATTGACCATTATTTTTGAGTAGCCGCCATTTTGTAAAAAAAATTTTTTCTTTCAGTTTTGGAGGTTCATGTAATAGCGACATTCGTACTTAGCAAGAATTTATCATTGTTTTATTTTTCAAAGGACCACAAGGGTAGAAATCATGGCGACGAGGACACGGCCATTTTTTCCCCCCTCTACTTCAAAGACGCATAACTCAATGATAAAATAAATTTTTTTTTTAAATAATTTTGTGTACTCTCTGAATATAAATAAACAAATGATAAAAAATGTATAGTAAAAATATCAAATGCTTTTTTTTATCAATTGCCAAAAAACGCTCAAAATTCGGGCCTCTAGACTAGAATACCCCCTTAACGCCCAATATCTAAAAATGTTCTAAAAAGTCTAAATTCCAATTTTGGATATCTGCATACAATATTTAATATCAAAAATTAGCAAAAATACAAATACGATTTTTTTACTTCTTCCTTTTGAATATTCCAGGGTTTGGAACTTTTGGTTGTTTTCATATTTGGGACGTAAAAATTCAGGATTTTGGTATTAAGAATTCTATGAGAGATACTTTTAGACTTACGTTCAATTTTCAACTGCATTCCAGACTCGGCTCGTTTTACTTCATTCTCAAAAATACACGAATATCCACCACGATCCCCTGGTAAAAGTTGATTGCTATCAGGACGCGCTTTTCCTTTAAACTGCAACGTGCTCTGCACCGTAAAAACTCCATTTCGACCTTCCGACTTATCAGTATGAACTTCGTACATGTTCAAGTCGGGTGTGATTTCAGATCCGTCTTTTAACCAACGAATATTTGGACGAGGTTTTCCAAGTGCACTACAGACGACTGAAAACTCCGAGTCGCCAACTCGACGAGTCGTATGAGGTGGAAGTTTAGCGATGAAACGTGGAGGTTGGCGAACTTCTAACGTGATAGAAGCTCGTTCGCCTAAACCTAGTTCATTGGTCGCTTGACAATGATACACTCCTTCGCTACTGAGAGTCACTCGTGGAATCGTATATTTAGTTCCGGTAGCTAAAACTGTTTGGGTTTGTCCTTGCGAACCTTCATCTCGGAACCATCGGAATTGAGGTGCAGGCCAGCCTGGAGGATTCGCAGTACAAGTTAAAGTAACTCCAGCACCTTCGTTCGCAACCGGTTTATCTGGACTGATTTGGGCTCGACCTGGTTTATGTCGAATCAATACAGCGATTGAAGAATTGCCAACTTTTTCGATGGTCTTAATCGGAAGGGAGCTTGGAGTAATTAAATTGGTCGCTCGACATATGTAGGTTCCTGAATTTTCAGCAGTGACATGAGGTAGACGAAGAATGTTTCCTTTTTGTCGAAATTCTGGTTTGCCTTCTTTGACCCATTCGACCAAATTTGGTGTGGGATTCGATGTAACATTACACTTGATCTCGACATTTTCACCTTCTTCTGCTTCGCGAGTTTTATCCGAAAGTGTGACAACCGGACCGTAGAGCACATCCAACGTGATTTCCTTTTCGCCGATTTTTCCCAAACCATTATCGGCGGCACACGTATATTTTCCAGCATCTTGAACACTGACTCGATGTATCGTATGAGTCATGGATGAGCTCAAAAAACGGTTATTTCGCGTCCATCGCACGTTATTCACTTTGGGTTTTGCGTCGACGGAACATTGGAGATTTGCGGTCGAGTCACGTTCAACTCTTAAGGGATTCTCGGGGCCGACATCCACGCGAGGAAAGTCTGGAAATAAATAATTGAATTTTAGTGATTAAAATCAAATTTCAACATTTTTTCTTGTTAACACTCAATTCTCAACTGAGAGAAATTAATTTAACATTTCGAGTTTACAGTAATTTGATATCGCTGAGATTCTTCGCGAATAATAAATTCACAATGAAATCGAACACCTTTAACGCGAAACGAATAAATCGATACGTAAATTACGCCCTCCGAAAAGTTACCAAAACACAAATAAACGGTATTACGTCTATCGTCTTCGGAAATCCGTCGTTTTATAAGTTTTCGTTAAGTTATAACTAGGTGTACATATCATAACAGAAAGTTTGCAATCAGAGAGTCGGTAATGTGAGCTTTACATTTGATCCCTCTTTCAGGGAACTCTTTCAAGTTAAACGAACTTGAAATTTGTGGCTAAACTAATTTTAGCGATGTTAATAAAACGGTATTGATGACCCCAGGTTTTTCTAATGCTTCTTATTACCAACTCATTTTTACAGTTGAATACTTCGAGAAATTTGATCAGAACAGTTTCATAGCGAAGAAAAAAAATCAATTTATTATCAAAGTGTTTTTAATGAAAGGTTTAAAAAAAAGGTTTTCAAGGGATCGTGTAAAGGCTGGAAAGTTAATTTAAAAAAAATTTTTAACAAACTCATTGAGATAACAATCGAATTACAAAGGATTTAAAGTAACACAATATTGAATTTTCACGACTTTTTCAAAAAAATCTTGATACTTAAAAATTAAAAGTTTCGAATTATCGCAGATAAAAAAAAAATCTAATAATTCTAACAAAATTAATTTTAGCTATTTTAATAAAACGGCTTTAATGACCTCAGGTTTTTCTTGTGCTTCAGAAATGATCAAAAAATATTTGTAAAAATTAATTTATAAGTTAAATTTTTTGATAGAAGATGAAAAATATTTATTGAAATCTCGTGGAGAGAGTAATTATGACGGATTTAAGGTGAGATAATATCGAATTAGGTCACTTAGTGGCGTTGACTAGATCAGTGCTTCTTAAACTTTTTGGGGTCGCGGCCCCCTGGAACCCAAGGCGATAGCTGACGGCCCCTCAATTTTTTGTTCAATTCAGATTAGTTAGAAAAACTATTTTTGCTTTTATTATGATATATATGTTACAGTTAAAGCGTGGATTCCGTAAATGCATTCACTTACTAGTCAATGCATGCATTTACCAATGTTAACAGTAAAAGCATGAAAAAAATAGAATAATTATGCTTTGAAAATTACGTTAATTGTCCACAAATCAAATAACATAACCTCAATATTTTTAATTTAACCTTTTTTTGACAAAATATTAGGTTAGGTTAGGTATAAATAAGATCGGGTTAGTTTATTTTCTTAGATCTTTCAACCAAGTTTTAGGTTAGATTTTCTAAAAGTGAGGTTAGTTTTTTGCAAAGTCATACTGGAAATTTATGGAAAATAAATTAACCAAACCCTATTTAATATGATAATAATATAATTTTTTTTTTTAATATGAATAGGTTACAAAAACTTGAAAAATGTAACAAACAATTAAATTGGCGCCAACGCAACGGACAACGTTGAAAATACTTGATTTAAAAATAATGAACGCATGAAATCGATAGGCTGTGTTATAAGCAGTTGCAAAAATATAATCATTTCAACATTTCAATCCATTATCGAAATTTCATAATTATAATCCAAGCATTTGGATATTTAAACAGTTAAACTTATTTAACGATAATAATTTATTTGGTACATTTGCGACTCTTCGCGGCCCCCCAGCGGGTAGGCCACAGCCCCCTACTTTAAGAAGCACTGGACTAGATAGATGCCTTATAGGCCAGTGGACCTGGGTTCGAATCCCAATGAAAAACTTAGATTTTTTTTCATGGGTTTTTGGATTCGACGGTCGCTAATGACCATAGTAGTTGGAATGACCTTTTAAAAAAAAAATTGAATTTTCAAGAACTCTTCCAGATGTTGATATTCCAAGAAGTATGTGATAAGAAAAATTTTGAATAGTCGCACGTGAAATAGATAGAATAGGAAACTGTTATTAAAATTGTGTACATGATTAAAATAAGGTTTAATTAATTATTGGAAAATGTAGACAACAATTGGGAATAGATTTAATCAATTCTACACAGTTGCAACTCCATAAGCGACTCAAACATTGTTCTACCAATTCTATTTGTACAATAAAGTTATTGACTTGAGCTAATTTAATGAAGCTCCCAAAGTTCAAATTCTTAGTTGTTCCAAACAAAGAAATTCGGTGACAAAATGAATAGAATGAATGAATGTGAAAAATGTCTGTACTTTAGTCTCAAACAATAAATAAACAATTTTTACCAATAATCATTTCTTTTTCATTTTAATATGAGCTTGATAAAAAAGCTCTCAATTTAAAATTACAACTTCAAAGGTTTTTAAAATCAATAGCAGATATTTAAATTTAGAATCATTACAACTAAAGAAAAACTATTAGTACAAATAAATCGGATAATTTAAGACATCAATTTTCTATTTATTCGATTTAAGACTTTTCGATTTATAGAAGACGATTTTAATTGGCAAACATTAAAGAGTGATTTTTTGAAAAAAAAAAATTATTTTTATAACTTTTACAAAGCACAGAGACGCTTTTTTCATTTGAAAAAAAAAAAAAACTGTTAGAAAAAATAACGAAATAGATCGAACAAACGTAGTATCTGCTATATAAATTACATAAGAATTTATTATAGAAATATTCAATCAAGTGTACATTCAGAAAAATTTTCTTTTGAATACACAAAGCGACCAATAACATTACTTTCAAATAGATACAAAATATAGAGCTTCCGCTTTTGTTATTACCTCCATTGTGTTCATGCCAAAGTATATTTTATCATTTTTTATTGTCCCATCAATTTTTTTTTTTTGTTACCTCCCGTTATATATCCTTAAAGAAAATATGATAATAAATATGTCAATTTTAAACGTATGGGGAAAAGTCTGTGCGCTCCTCGTCGTCGCATTGATGGAACTATAAATCAGAGTTTCAAAGAGTTTCGATTTGGAATTAATTAGGCATTAATTCGAAATGCAAATGGGAACATTGAATTGGGAGAAGAAGAAATCGGCTGCCAGGCGACATATGGTTCGATTTGCGGCTGCTTGGAAAGTTCGCTTTAAAATGTGTGTTCGGAATTTTGATATTATTACACCATATTATCGTCAAATGTTATAATTCTATTAGTTAATACAGTGAACAGACTCAACATATGGCCGGTTTCGAAATTGTGATACTGTTTATTATAAAGGGGAATATTTATTGCTTCAGTTATGCATTGAGATTCCAGATGAAGTCGCGCACTTTGAAGATGCCACGTCTGGCAATTCGGGAGATGGGAACTCGCTGACCTCCCATTACGTTTTTGACTATCAAATATATATTTAGAACTTACCAAAACAAACAATAAAAATCTAATTAACTTTATTGATCATATAACTAGCATAAATATTTTCATTTCAATTTCAAAACGTTTCAATTTAAAAACTCAAATCATATTTTCGACGTAAAAATAAGAGACGAAAATCTCCACCAAATATCTGTATATAACATGAAATTTTTAACGTTTTTACGTGGCACATAATCAATTCTAATGAAAACAAAACGGTTTACGCAAATCTTTTAATTAACTTCTAATATAGTGAACGCGCGTACACACATTAATTTAAGATCAACGAATTGACCTTTTGTAAAGTTCACGGAAAACAATGAACGTACCATGCCAGGAAAAAATGTTAAAATTTAAGAGATGAGGATTAAGTTTCGTTGAACTTTTCGTATAGATTTTTGCAAAATTTATTCTATATTCTTTCAAATTAAGGGAATGCATTTTATGGGAACGATTTGAAATCTTCGTATATTCAATACTAGCAAGAGATGCGAGAGTATGATCTCTTCTTCTAATCAATTCCTAGATGTTCTCATCTAAATTTAAAATTTTGAATCTGCGGTAAAATGGTCCAGGTATATTCTAAGGAAACCAACGAGAACTGAAGTTGTTCGATCTTTCAATTTTAAAGACTAAAGATGACAAATAATGAAAAGAAAGTTTATGCTTTCATTATTTCATAATGATTCGAATGGACTTAAAATCAAAAAGTACAGACAATTTCATTTTAGTTCTGTAATTTCTGCAATTTTTATTTCGTTTTTCACCAATTTTTTCTAAAATTTTTAGAAAAAATTGGTTGTCTATAAAGTCGGTTTACGGACGATAGTTTTACGTGATAATGTCATAAAGAAATATTCATGAAAAGTTGTATACTTTTATGAATTGAACTGAATTATTATCATTGAATTATCATTATTTTGTATAATACAAAGAAGGAGTAAATTGAAAATTAACAATTTTTTCAAAATGAAATCAGGCTGAAAATTATGAAGGAAATCAAAATTAAATCTTTTTAACTAAATTGTAGAAAAAAAAACACAAAACATGTTGTCTAGGATTCAACAATTGCCTTTCTATCGCTTGTATCGCGGTATCGCTTGTACGCACAGGCTCAAATGGAACGTGACATTTTTCAGACTGGCTGCCGTAGTTCATCAATTTATAAGACGTTATCACGTCAAAAAAAAAATACGTTGTCTAGGATTCAACAATTATTGAATACGAGGCATAGCTTATTGTAGAAGTTCTCGAATAAGCTCGCGTGGCGGCGTTCCAGTAACAGAAGAAAAATTTTGAAAAATTGTCATTTTATGATTCAAGTATCGAAAATCTTTAAAATTTTTCTTTAGATTTGATCACAACATAACCCAAATTTTATCGACAGTCAGAAAAATTTGATTATAAATGATTACTGTTATTGTAAAATTATTAGACTGAGGAAAATTTTCATAAGAAAATATTGTCGAAAATATCATTAAACGATTTTCTTAAAAATTTTAAATCTCTCCAACTTCCCAAAATTTCAAATAATAGTTTTGAATTTTTTTTCACATCACCTCAAACAATGTTTTATTACTATTTATTAACACATAATATTTATTGTTGCAATTGCAAAACATTAAACAAACACAAAAGCAAATGTTTTAACATATTAAACAAATAAATATTCACTAATTAAAGCAACCTACTCATTAAAATGCGTTATAATTATTAATATATGGGTAGTTAATTGAAAACATTAATTACAACTAAACTAATACTTTCATACAAATTTTCATTCTATATATACAAATTAACAAAAACAAACGTAAATTTTTTTTATGTTTCATTGCCGTTGTCTTGTCTGAACAGTTATTTGTCGAGGTTCCCAGAAATTATATTCGAGTAAAAAAAATTTAGAAATTTATGAGACCAAAAAACCAATTGTACAAACAAATAACGGAAATTGAACGGGTTGATAAAATCGTTGGGGAGATCATAAATTATACAATAATAATTTGTAATATATTGATTCGACCATCTGGTAAACTTAACAGACATAACACCTACTGAATTTCAAAAAAAAAAAAAATTATCTAAGAATAAAAAGCGTTGAGTTTACCCATGATATTATATTAATGTTGAACTTAGTTTCTCTGTATTATTAAATATGTTTAAAACAGCAATAGATTTCTTCCGCGCCATATAAAGGATTAATGTTTATTAAAATTTATTTGTTTTCCAGTTTAACGCCTCGAAACCGCACGTTTAGTTGTTGCATATTATAGGAATTTTGTGCTTGTGTTGGATATATTTGAATAAACGCAAATAGATAAAACGCGTTAAGCCGTTGACAACAATTGATATGCAAGTATTATTCGGGCTTATCTATTACATGCTCACCGACACACCTTAAAACCGCAGCTTTTTTCACCTAAGAACCTTAAGCTCAACAATTCACACGTACATGTTTCATTCTTACCCAAAAATCGATTACTTTTTCAAACACCCATTTGTCTTTTTGCTCTTCATTACATACGCACGCTATTTTACCAACAAGATTTTCTTCAAAAAAAAAAAAAAATTTCTTATTCTTATCACCATTATTTGCGATTTCTTTATGTGCCAGCATAAACATGAAATATAGAATGCGAGGCGAGAATTCTCATATATATATTATTTGGTTCTGATTCTATTGACATAACGTTACATTCATACTTATATATAAAAAGTGTTTATATAATATATATATACATAATAGTGAGAGGGATATAAAAAAGATTTCTCATTTGAAATGATAAAATATGCTGTGTCACATCAAGTCCATTATTGTATTTACTGAATAATGCTAGCAATATATTTTATGGAACTATCAAAATATCATTATAATGAAGACATTCTTGCATTGGAAATGGTTTGGAGGTTTTACGGTCTCGAATCAATATTGAGGCTAGTTATAAATCTGCTTGAAAATGTAAATTTAAAGCTTTTAGATTGAAAAAATTAGATACGAAAAAAATGTTAGGCGATGAGTCAATTTAATAATTTCATCTTGTTTTATAAGAAACCAGGGATGATACGCAATACAGGGGAGAGACTAGAGATGTACAGGGTAGGATACTTTGTGAAAAGGCGAGAAATTTTAATGTTACTTTATAAAAGAAATATTTATTGGTTTAATTACGTGACAAGTGTTAATTTTTTAACCATAAAAAAATTATGATCTGAAATTTATAAATCTCTCCCCTGGATTTGAACATCTTTCCCCTGGCAGCTTACAAGACAGGGGACATACTTTTCGGTTACTATAACAGAAATAATGACGAAAGTATTTATTGTACGTATTAATTTAAAAGAATCTCCACACAAATAGAAGTAAATATTAACGTATACATTAAAATATTTAGGTGAATATTTTCAAAATAAAACCAACCAGGGGAATGATTCCATTTACTCGTTCTCGACTGTATCCAACGTGTTGCAGTACCTAAGGGGCCATCCATAAATTCCATCACACAAAATTCATGATTTTTGACCCCCTCCACCGTCCTTGTCAAAGCTGGTCACATTTGTGAGACCCACCCCTCCTTAGTGTGACGTCACATGTTTTATAATTTTACATCTACAAATAATTACTGAATTAAAACAGCAGTTCCAAAATTTGTTTTATTTCAATTTAAATAATTTTTTAATAAAATTAAAATAAATCAAACATTTCAAGAAATAAACCAAAAAAAACTACTAATTATATTAATTAATGATCAAACTTAATCATCTTGAAAGTCAATTGTCAAATGAAATAAAAACAATATCACCGCTAGGCACGGTGCAGCATTTAGCGGCATTAATCAAAGGGCAATAGTATCAGCGCGTAACACTACACCGAGAAAAAAAAATTCTCTTCGGACAATTAAATCTAAATATTAGATATTTGATTGGCAATGGGCTTTCAAAGCATTTTATTTGCATAAATGAAATTCAATTGTCAAAAAAAAAAAAATGTTTCTCAGTGTAGTAGAGCGAGTGCCCGACAAAACAATTTGAACCTTATGTTTCTACAGATAATGTTGCAAATGTTTTAAAGTTTTTCGTTAATAGTTCAAAGTTCGTATTTTACTTAACCCTTAGATTAAAATCGATTTTCGAATGTGACGTCAAGAAATTTAGGACCCCTCCCATCCCCTTGTTACACTTAGTCGACCCCCTCCCTCCCCCTTAACGTGTGGCGTAATTTATGGATGGCCCCTAAAGAAATAAGTGACAAAATAACAGCGTACCTAGTAATTATTAAAAAAAGAACGATTTTAAAGGAAAAAAATAAAGCCAGGGAACGAGACGAAAACCTGGGAGATCTTGCGTTTTACGTAGTGGGTCCAGTAAAGAGAGTGAGCATGTTAATAGTGTTGACCAACCGAAACGGCCATTGTATAGTTTCCAGTTGGTATCAATGAAAATCTCGAACATATCATGGCAGAACAGTGCTATGATGCTGCCGAAGAAAATTCGAAAATAAAATAATCGATTACGGACCCTGGCGACCCGTCGCTATTCTTTGAGTCAGGAAAAAGGTTGCTACATGGCGATTGCTTATTTATTATTTTTTTTTTTTGTTTTGTTGAAATTAATGATTCTAATATTTTACCAAGTTTCTAAGTACTCAAAATTACCAATACATGAATAGAATCGGCTCGAAACAGACCAGGGGAAAGATGTTTTCCAACTTTAAGGTACTATTGTGACTAAATTATTTAAATTTTAGTACTGAATTTCAGTGACCACTCAGAAGAGCATAGGTTTTAAGAGATAATGATGTTATTTCGAGAAAAATTTCTAAGAAACGTTGATTTTTTTTTTGTCGTGAGCGTCGAATTTACCTCTTAACTGAGAATGACTCATATAAGAGACCCACTGAGCAAAATTTCGGCTTTAACAAAATATACATTGTCTGCTGGTCACTGGCTCTTATTCTGAAATATGTATAAATTGTAATAAAAAAAAAATCGTTTTACCTACGAATTAGAGTCGCATTTTTTGGAATTTGTCCTTAAAAAAGCTGCTACCAAACATCAAAGATTTTTTAGTTTAAATATAAAGAATATTCAAAATAAAATAAGTAGGTAAAATAAATTATCTAAAATTATCATTAATTACCAGTATTTCATTTTTGTATGATGAAAAATAAACATGACATTTGAATTTCTTTGAAACATTAACGCTATCTTTAAACTACCATAAAGACTAGATTTTAAAACCCCCCAAAAATATAATAACTCTATTTGAATTTTATAAATAGATGCGTCATCCCAAACCCATTATGGTCCTTTTTAAACCGTGGCCGCATCCAATAAAAAAATCTACCTGTTTAATACAACTCTAGCTCTCCGTTCCGTATCAAACAAAACTTGGCTTTTATTTATCAAAAGATACATCGTGGTAATTTTGTAAGACGTAATCGCCCCTATCTTGAACTATTTATTTACTTTGAGCATCTTGAAATATAACTAAAAGCATAAATAAAACGGATGGCAGCAGGTCTGACTTGTTAGCACACTGTTGTCAAGATAAACAAATGGATGGAAAAACGTACAAAAATAAACTCAATCATTAACTTTGTCCCCAGTTCAATGCATTTCTATAAAGCACAAGACAGACAAAACGTTCCAACTACACATCACATTGATGAACAACAGTTTTTTGGTAATACTTGAACTTCGAAGTTAACTCGTTCAATAATTCAGTGTTAGAATTTAAATTTTAAACGTAAAGAATTTTTTTTTTCTAGTAGAATTTTTTCAAGTTTTACAAGCAGGAGCGAAGCGTATCGGGAGCAAAGAGAGCCAAAAACCACGGCAACACAAATTGTGTAGGGATTCATCAAGTCAAGTATCTAAATATTTTTAGCATTGAATTGAGCTTATTATTAAGACAATGCTTGACTTGATCTGATATTTAGTACACTGAAAAGTCGATGTATTTGGAAAAAATCAATATAATGTAAGTAGAAGTCTTTTAAAACGAAAAAAAAAATGGTTGTCTGTAAAGTTGGTTTATGGACGATAGTTTTACGTGATAACACCATAAAGAAACATTTATGAAAAATTGCATACTTTTATGAATTTAATTATTATCACTGAATTATCATTATTTTGTATAATACAAAGAAGGAGTTAATTGAAAATTAACATTTTTTTCAAAATAAAATCAGACTGGAAATTATGAAGTAAATCAATGAAATCTTTTTAAGTAAATTGTAGAAAAAACAGAAAATACGTTGTCTACGATTCAACAATTGCCTCTCTATCACTTGTATCGCGTTCTCGCTTGCACACACAGGCTCAAACGGAACGTGACACTTTTTCAGACAGGCTACCCAGTGTTCATCAATTTACAAGACGTTACCATGTCAAAAAATAGTAAGTGTGCTGCGAAAAAGAAGTTTGACGACCTCTAATCGACACGAATGTATATTAAAAAGTTTGAGTTGCAAAAATAGTTATTTTGGAATTTTATTTGAAACAGCAGCAGAGAAGTCCAGATGTAACTGTCAAAATTGTTTAACAATTTCATCGCCCCTCGACTGGCTACGCCACTGCTTACAAGCTATATTTAAGTTAAATTAGAGGCTTCTGAATATAAATAGTTGCCCTTCTCCAAATCCTTTTATTTTCAAGAGATAAAAACCCACCACACATATTTCATTCAGATGGTTATCCTTTAAGATATTCAAAATTTATATATTCAAGCCGTCAAACGTTCAAACATATAATATCTGACCTACAAAAGGATATAAATTAAGGCAAATAAAATCATTATCATTTCAAACAGGATTAGCTTTTATTTGTATTGTTTCGGGTTAAAATTTAAAGGAAATGGCGTGACTACTTCTAATACAACGCAAAGGTAATTTATCAATGTTAATTGAAAATTTATTAATGTCTAAAAGCTGTTTATAAATAAAATTAATTATTCAATGTTTGTTAATTATTCTACCTAATAAGGCACATCGAAACGAGACTCCGATGCTAAAACAGAAAAGTTTTAAATTATTGAAAAGCCCCGTGTTTCATAGAAAACAATTCAATTGGATCGAAATTAAAACTCAATTATATGGGGCAAAGGGAAACTTGAAAGAAATACGGGAGCAAAAAAAAAAAAATTAAATAAATAAAAGTATATTCTCGAGGGCTTTTTACAAGTTGATTCGCTAGTAAGCGATCACTCGTGAAATTCTCTCGTATGAAGAAGATCAAAGCTTCGTTCGCTATCAATCGAAAAAGCGACTTATTTAACGGATCTATTCAATCAATACGATGGAAACGTATTGAAGAATATGGAGATAAAAGGTACTGCTTTCACTAATTAAGAAAAGTATTTGTTCTATTTTTAACTATTTATTCATTAGTTAGATCAAAGCATATCGCTTCGAAAGACAATCAAATCAAAAGTTCCACGTCGTAAAAATCATATTATTGATGAAGCCATTTAACACTTAAATGGTCATTGTCTCGACAAGAAATATATCGTTGCATTTCCAAATGCATTATGCAATTAAACCCTTTTAACATTTACCAATATTCAATGGGTGGGTGGGTTGACAATGTTTTTCATCGTATCGCATATTTCCTCCGAACGTGGAGGGAACGCGGATGAATAATGCGCTATTGTATTAATAGTCACTGTTCCCCTTTGGTTTGTAACGTAGCAAGGATTATCAATTTGTTCTGGAATGAGGGGGTAAGTTAATAGAAACACGGTCCTGTTACAAATGACATATTAGGATATATGAAACGTTCATGCATGAATGTGCTAAAAACGGCTATTATAGAGTTTGAACTTCCTCTCCCGGTGTGTATGTATGTATGTATGTATGTTTTAAAGGGGGTGACATAATAGGTATAGCAGGAAAAAAAATTTAAAAAGCTATAACTCATTGCGATTTTTATTCCTCCCATATTGAGTCGAGCTATTTAATCAAAATAAAAAGTTCAGATGAACATTTTTGACAAAGGCCTTTCAACGATTTTTCAAGCTCAAAAAATACAATCTAAAAATTATTTCCCAAAACAATGCTCAAGTCTCCATATTTTGTACTACTTTTTTAACCTTAAAAGTTATATTTTTCTCAAATTAAAATAAAATTAAGTAACAAATGATCAATAATATCAAACAGAAAAACTAGAAAAATTTAATTAGTCAGTAAAAATGTAATATTTCATCCCCTACAATCAATCATTTGTGATGGGACTTTTTTAAAAATGAAGCTAACTTTTAGATTTATATTCTGTTATCTGTTAAACAAAATACAAAATTCTTAAAACCGATGAGTTCTAAATAAATTTCCTATTTGTTCCCTTCATTTTTAACCCCTAAGGGATGGAATTATTTTGTCCAATTAAAATGAGTCTTATTAGTCTTGAATACTTATCCTATGATACGGAAACTTCCGTTTCTGATTGACCATAGTTTATAATTGACTTAGTTTTAATCAAGTTAAATGTTGTTTGGTCACTATGAAAAATCAAGAGTTTCCATTGGTTCAAAATGACGACATAGTGAAATTAACAAGGGTTACTATAATGCTTTATTAAGAGTTGGTCTTCCATTAAACTACTAATTTCTACACTCAATGATTTGATTTGCTATTCAAAGTCCGATATTTCCAAATGTATCAAAATCGGATCATCTAAACTCTTGTTTCATCCCTTAATTTCTTACCCTTAAAGGTGAGATTTTTGCTCCAAATTATTATACATAGCGTTAACAATAGGATATGATAAGACTATCAAAATCGGATCATTCCGTAAAAAATTAATATTTCATCCCTTATTTGCAACCCTTAATATATATTGTTATTTATTATTAAATTAAAATAGCACCAATTTTAATGCTTACTCTATTCAATAGAAAAAACTTTACATAATTGGGTCAGCTAATATTTCATCCCCTGTTTTTCAATCGTTTACAGGTGGGGTATTTTCTCCGAAAATGGGACTAAATTTAAAAGTTTCTTTTGGTTAAAAATATAGTAAAAAAATTGTAATACGAAAATGGTTCAGACAAAATTCGGGTAATACGAAATAATATTGCGGTGCCAGTTATATTATAGTAATGTGATATTATTGATTTTTTTTTTCTTTTAGACCAACAAACCCCTCTTAGATATAAAATACAAAATAAACTGTTTTCTCAAAGTAAAATAATAGTCGGTGTATGTAGTAAGTTAGATTATCGCTCATTCGTGAACTTTTTCTAACAGTCCCTGGTCTAAATAAAATAGATTAAAAGATCGTAATACAACGAAATTTTTTTTAAGAAGAACAATAAGGGTGAGTGAAGTGATATTTTGTGTAAATATAAATCAAATTGAATGTGTATTGAATTAATATCAATTATGTAAATTTTCATAAGAACTTAATTGAATAAACACGAAAAAATGTTCAAAATTGAAATTCGTTTAATACGAAAATTATTTCAGCTTCGTCTAAACCGTTTTTTTTTCTTGCAATATATTTTCCCGAGTTTAGAAGAACATAATTTTCTTGGAAATGAAATTATGAGTATTTTTTTCATTATAAATTCAAAGGATATGCAAATTTTTAACTTGAATCTTCCTCGACTTCACTACAACATGTTTTATCTGTTGAAACTTTGGTCGACTTATAATATCTTGTTTTACTTGGATTTATGCTCTCATGGTACAGTGAACTGTTTGTCTTGAAAATCTTCTTAAAAAGTATTCAAGAAACACAATTAGTTTTCTTAAATAATTTTAAAGATTAACCGTACAGCTTCATCATTTAATCCACTGCTGCTTTTAAATCGAAATCCTTAAGTACTGATGGATCTTATTTATTTTCTTACCAAATTTTTATTGATACCAACCATAAATACTAAAATCCACCAACTTGTAATCAATAAAAGGTAAAAAAAATAATCTAATTCCAGCCTTCAATTTATACATAGAGAGATACATCCCCGAAAAGTTGGCTTTTTGCTGACTGACTTTAAAAATCTCCTTTTTTCTCGTCCAAATTTTATTAAACTCCACCAACGTGATATATCGCAGACATATATTTCAATATTTTTTCTACCTATTCGTAAAGGTATCGTTAGTGATTGATGTATCCCATTTTTCTTTTGTCAAAGTATTCACTGACAAGAGACGAAAAGGGTTCTCACACAAAAACGATCGCACATTTAGGACCCTCTTTGCAAATTAAAGCAACTTATAATATTGACAAGAATGTTTAATATAAATTCAATTAAAAAAAAAAGTCAAATGCATTCAATGAAATTGACAAGTAATATTGTTGGACATAAAATGCAATTGCATCTCATTTGAAATGGCAAAAGGTAGGTATGGAATTCAATAAAAATTAAAGTAAATGAATGACGTTTAATTTATTGTTTTGAATTGAATGGATTTGGTTGGTAGCTTGTCGTTTTATATATTCCCATTTTCCAGAGAGCATCTCTTTAACTATGAAATTTATATCTGTTGACATTTCAGCTATATGTGATTATTAAATGCAAATTCTATGAATAGTATAGAAAATGATACAGCTGCTTTTGTTCGTACGTATTTCGAATCCTAATAATGTTTTTCTAATGTATTTTCGCTCAAACTCCAACTTTTTTTCACCCACACCCTCAACATTTCTACACGATATGATGCAAATGAAATATTTTTCTAGATTTTCCTCGCTTGTAAACAGATGCAGAATTTTATATAAAAATATTTTCAGAACACAAATAATTTAGTTAGACGTTTCCTTTTCTTTTTACCCACCCAATAATTAATTCATAACAGTGAACATATTTTCTTTTGTATTTTTTATACAAAAAAAAAAATATTAAAACACACACACACACAATAATAATTTGACTAATTTCAACATGAAAATGTATGAAAATTTATTCTAAATTAAAATTTTCAAGATTTCATTATATGTGTACAATTTTTTTAAATTCAATATTTATACTTTGATTTTTTTGTACTTGACAATATTTCAGAGGATAAACATTTTTCTCGTTTCGCCCTTTTGGCATATTTTTGTATCAAATAAAATATTTATTTTCACTTTGAGAAATAAGGCAATTTGTCATTTAAATATTTTTTTAAATTAATTAAAAATAAACGTAATTAAAGGAAATTAAAATTTTTTTAGGGTTGTCAAAACAGAATCCTTTTAGTATGTTCCTGGGTCACAATCCATTTATTCGAAGTCTAATTATATAGCTACACTATTAACTAAAAATGAAAGACTAACTCTGAATGTCAGATATTAAAATCTGTAATACAACAAAAATTTATTTTTATCTTCCCTCAATGATCCGGAGTAGATTTAAGAAAATGGAAAAGTGCATTTTTTTTTAAATTTCGGAAAAAAACGGACACAATAAATATCTGGAAGATCTCCCTAAAACCAGAGCAGAAGAAATAAAATCTGCCGACTGAGAGACCTACTAGAAAGAACCTCTAATGTATAAGACATGTAATGTCCGAAAAACAGTAGACCACAACCTGGTCCAATGTACCCAATACGATGATCAACGAAGAGTAATATTTGGGCAGAACAGATGTCTCTAAGAGAAATGCTGGCAATTCCTAGCTAGCTTATTGAAACAAATTGGATTGTGGGTAAAAATATAACTAACAACGATAATTAGTAAAAATTGACCAAAGAACCATTGTGATTCAGAAAGTAAAAGTGAGCTAATAATAAGTGAAAGACAACTAAGACTGCAGTATAACTAGGACAACAAACACAAATAACAGTGCAGTTGAGGGTCTTTAAATAAAATTAAAAAAAACTTGTTTTTTAGGTTACTTGACTTGATTATCAAGCTTCTTAACTTAAATAAAAATTAAGTCAGTATATAGATATTAAATCAAGACAAAAAATGAACTTATATAAATTATTTCATTTTCATTGCTCAAAGTGTCCAGTTATTAAGCTTGATGGGTCCTTAAAAATGTATTTTGAGAGTTTTTTTTGCCCACTTGAGTTTAATAACTTCGGTTCTTCTATTATAAATAGAGAAGCTATTTTTGGTTAACATGTGGTTTCAACAAGATAGTGCAACATACCACAAGACACGTGAAACTATAAATTGAGCCTTTTTATCTAGTACTACAAATACATAGATTTCTTAAAAATTGAAGATACAGAGCGCTTAAAAACCACTTGCAACTTTTATTGATTAAAGCAGAACTTTTTTTCAAAATAAAAAAGCATTTTTCATCTTTTTAATTTCTTAAGTCTTTAAAACTTCCATAAAGGAAATCATTCATCTCAATGTTAATGCTATTGCCATTGCAAGAGCGCTTGAAAAATATCAGCTTTGTTTCCTTGTAGAAAGGTGAAAGCTTAATAAAAACTTTTTAAAAGTTCGACTTGTTGATCGTTTTTGTGTTGATTTCCCATATAATATAAAAGCTTCGACTGCAATAATCATTACACGCATACTATCCAACTTTTAATGGCGGGTGGTCGTGGTATGTTTAAAAAATCTATATACCTTCATTATTATTATTATTATTATAGAAGGATAGAAATATATATGTGTGTGAGAGGTATCGAGATAGAGGTTGCTATACGAGTTTTATTTTTCTCTAAAACTCATAAAAATACCCTCGTATTGTGTGCCATGGCAAACTCTTTTACAAAGAGTAAAAAAACCGAGTGCACAAAGTTGTAAGATTCCGTCGCCGCTAAGGTAGTTACAAGCAACTAACCCATAAAGTTTTAAGTTACCGTCTCTTACACGACAGGCGACGAGATACAAGAGAGCAACCACCCCGCGCATAACCACCCCCACGTACAACCACCCTTATTCCAAACTAGTCGCCCCAAACGTGGCACCCAAACCAAACGAATTCTTCTACGTGTTATACAGGCGAGTAACTTTTACAATGACATCATTGAATGTATACCACTCGGAAATGTAAACCTCTTGTCTTTCCTTGGACTTTAAATGGTGTAATAATTTCAATTGTAAAATGTTTTACTTTGTTCTAGTGGTCTGAATAGGTTTTCATATATATATATATATATATATATATATATATATATATATATATATATATATATATATATATATATATATGTATATCTACAGTGTGTAACATGAACCTATTTAGAAAAACAAAGTAAACTGCATACAACTCGTTCGTTTCTTCGTTCGTTCATTCGCTCGTTCGATCGTAATATTTAACTCAAATAAACTACCTACAGTTTACTTTAGCTTTTCTAAACGAACGATTCGAAAGTTATATACGAAATGAATATTTCTTTAATGGGGTAGACGAGAGAGAGAAATTGTATCATCACCATTTTACTTATCTTTCCGATAAAGATCTTCCCTTATCTTTCGATGTTAAAAACGTTAAAATTACACTCGAAACCAATCCAATATTACCTCCGGTTGTTCCAGAACTCCCACAACTGTGTTTTCAAATTATAACTGCTATTATTATTTTCATAATAAGCGACAATACAGACAATATAGTAACTAAAAAACAAGTTCTGACCGCAAGTTGTTGACTTCTTAATACATATAATAGTACATAATTTAATAATACAATAAAACATTTAATATAAAAGAAATTATTACTATAAATTGAAGAAAAAATTCAATCTATGCAATAACTAGTGGCTTTCCGTGACTTCACTAACACAAAATTTAATAACATAAGTTAGCATAACCCAGGGAAAAAATAACCTCTGTCTATGAAAACAAAACCGACCAAAACATCTTACTGCAACTTGCAAGCAGTTGGACAGTTTTCAAAAAAGTCTATACAAAAATTAAACATAAAAGTTAGCCGTAAGAATTAAGCCAATTAAAGATAGATAAATAATTTTTCTCAACCCTTAAATGAATCACAAAAACAGAGATTTTAATATTTGCGTGGAGACGATTACAAAATAAAATTTTGAAACAGTTAAAAATTTTAGAGTGGAACTTAAAAAATGTTATACTTGTAAATTTCAAGCCTCTTTTTAAGCTACTTAGAGGGGGGGAGGGTTAAAAAAGACTTCCTTAATGAAAATCACACCCTTCTGAGGAATCACACTTTCAAAAGTAATGTTTTTATTTTAAGTGGTTTAGCCTTCTTAATCTCTCTCTCTCTCTCTCTCTCTCTCTCTCTCTCTCTCTCTCTCAACGGTGCTGTTTCTTTCATAAAGATTTCTGATTATAAGTAATTAGGCATAGACGAATAAAGTAATAAACTTTAATGTTTTTTTATGTAAAAATGCTTAGGCGGCTTGATAACCAATAAGTAAACGAAAATAAGAAGGCTTCATTCCGTTACACGAGAGAGAAGACTAGAGAGAACGGCAAACGCTTAGACGTGAAACAAAACAGTGATGTATAGTAACAGTGACAATGAAAATATTAAACTAACAAAACATTTATGTTATACAAATTTTGTGTTGTTCCTCCTTTCTCTCTCCCAAACTAAATCTCTCAGGTTCTTTATTTTCAATTTTCTTACATGTGCTTTTCATTTTCTTACTTGCTGCCACCATTTTTTTCAGTTATTATAACAAAAGAAGAGCAAAAACTCAGCCGTTATCTATGTATTTTCTCGATAAAGTTTCATTGTTAAAAACATTGGAATTACTCTCGAAACAAATCCAATATCATCCCGTTTGTTCCAGAGTTTCCACAACTGTGTTTTTAAACTATTATATAACAACAAATTTTATTATTACAACAAAAAGGAAAATAGTTTGAAAAGCTCAGCTTTATTCTATTACGATAAAATTATTTAAATCTACGAGCATAGTTCACCGGAAGTTCGAGGCTATAAAAATAATTTAATGCCATTAAAAATTGTATTAGGAACTAGACGCAAACATCCAGATTTTCTATCATAAAACGGACCGTGTTAAACGGTTATGGCACTCGCACATAAACTATTCCCGTTCTTTTTCCGTTTCGTTTGAAAACGTCGCTAGTTGCCAGCACGACATACAGGAGGATAACCGAAGCGCCATTCTTTGTTTTTCCCCATTGAATCTAAATAATTTATTAATGCAAAGAGCAAATATTTAAGTATCTATTACGCGCAACGAGCAGCAACTCGTACATTTCACATATTTTACTAGAGTGAATTTAAATCAAACTGAAAACCTTAAGTGAAAACGATTTTAACACGAAAATATTCTTTAAACTTTACGAGTTACGATCGCATTCGACAATATGTTTCCCTCACAAACTGGATGTGCTCTTAATATTAGGATGATAGATATTTTCACATTGGATGGAAGAGGCATATTTAAGGGTTGAAATTAAGTTGGTCGTTTAATGGTGGAGAGATGAGTGTATATTTGCAGTTGATGTTTTACAAAATCAGTCACATGGAAAATGGTTTTACTAAAGAATGCAATTTAGTACATGAAAAATGCGTTCACTTGTCGACTATTGAAGGGATGAAATGGGCCAGAGTTATAAGGGCAAAAACTACATTTTTTTTCGTACAGATAAATAAAATACTACATAAATGCGCTGTTATTAAAGCCTTTTTATAAAAAAAAAAAAATACTTTTAGAGCAAACAATTTTTATAAATCACCCTCTTTTTTCACTTTCCTTAAGTGTTCAGATTATTATGGTCTATTTGTAAATTCTAACTCAACATTTTTCAATGCCTCTTAATGTTTTCTAATGGTAATAATAAAAATTCTTCCATAGTATGAGAATTCTCAATTTTAAAACTAAGAAGTTTTTTGGTTTAAAGTATCAGCTGGAAATATCCTTTCTTTTATAAGAAAATAGTAATAGTTGAGTAAATATTACTTCACAGGATATTTAAGAAAATTTTTGATAAGACAAAAGTAGAAAGAGTAAGTTTAATGATTGAATGCTGTTGTGGAAAAATAAGGTGAGTCATAGACAGCTAATTTTGATAGTACGAGAGCTAGCGACGTCGAAAAAAAAAGAATTTTAGGTCGGCCAGTTTTTATATATGTTATCTCTCGCACTATCCCGGACATCATACTGCTGTACAAAAATTTACTTCGGTCTCATAGTTTTGAAATGAAAGATTGAGATAGTGCGATGTTGAATTTTAACATTGAATGTCTATTTCACTAAATGGTCTTGCTAGACTCGTTTAACTCTTGGTTAGACATAAAGATTAATCCACAACTTAAAAGTTTTGACCTAAAAATTCTTATCTAAAGCTTATGAAACTTACATAAAGATCATTAACTTTAAAGTCGCTATCATCTCATAGTTTAAGAGCTAGCAACGTTTGGAGAGAGACTTTTAGGTCGGCCAGTTTTTATATATGTTATCTGTCGCACTATCCCGGACATCATATGGGCTGTCTGGCTGTTGGGAGGGGTTGCGTTTATTGGTGTGCATCGCACCTATGACAGATAAAATGTTGAAATTTTCAGAAAAAATAAAAAGTTTCAGATGAAATTTATAGAAAATAACATTTTACATAAAAAATGTGCAGTGATTAATTTTCGTAAAGTTGCTAGTTTGCCCGCTACAAGCTTGTAAAGCTCATTGTATACATGTCGGCACAAAGGCTGTTTCTCTGAACGGTCGGCCACTCAAATGACGTCACGTCGAGCCAGCCTTTCCAAGCTTGTAGCGGGCAAACTAGCCACTTTACGAAAATTAGTCACTCAACATTTTTTATGTAAAATGTTATTTTCTACAAATTTCATCTAAAAGTTTTTCTTTTTTCTGAAAGTTTCAATATTTTACCTGTACAGGTGCGATGCGCACTAATAAACGCAACCCCTCCCGACAGCCAGACAGCCCATATGATGTCCGGGATAGTGCGACAGATAACATATATAAAAACTGGCCGACCTAAAAGTCTCTCTCCAAACGTTGCTAGCTTTTAAACTATGAGATGATAGCGACTTTAAAGTTAATGATCTTTATGTAAGTTTCATAAGCCTTAGATAGGAATTTTTAGGTCAAAACTTTTAAGTTGTGGATTAATCTTTATGTCTAACCAAGAGTTAAACGAGTCTAGCAAGACCATTTAGTGAAATAGACATTCAATGTTAAAATTCAACATCGCACTATCTCAATCTTTCATGTCAAAACTATGAGACGAAAGTAAACTTTTGTGTTGCACATATCACAAAAAAATCTTCTGATGTTTCACTCATTCCTGCCAAGTACATACATTTTGAGTCCACTGACTTAATTATTGTAGTATGGGTAAACATTATAAATGAGTCTGACTTATACTCTCTCTTACAACGCTACTTATATTTCCGCGTTAAACGAAACCTAACATCTGAAACTGTTTTTGAATAACTTGAGAAGTCCAACTGAAATTCAAGGTTTTCAGACAATTTCCAATTTGGTAGTTCGGAAATAATATATCATAAAACTCGCCATTTAAAACGACCGGGTGAAATAAATCATTGTTCTTTCCAACTTTCCTAGTTTCCGTTAGTTCATTGCATAAATGTTAACAATATAATTTAGGCCTGACGCTTATATATAAATGTAGGTATACAGTATAATATACTTTATAGTCATTATAACTTTTAATTAACAGATATTATCGTTGTAAGATGATGTTATCAATCAAAATATAAATCACAAGCTTGTTCTTTAGCTACAACTGCAATAATTCAACGGACAATATCGTGTATGTCCCAATAGGCTTTATTCCCATATAGTGTATATTACACCTTCAGTCCTTCAGTTAATATGATATGCACAGAAAATACCTCATCACTCACCCAACATCTGCCTCTCATTCCCGATTTCAATCCGGGATTCTTGGTTATAATGAGCAAAATGGGTGAATTGTAGACGCTTCCTCATGTACACATTTATATACCGGTTACCGGTTAGAATCATCGATTATGTTTTTGTGAACGTTTTCTCTCACTCATAAAGATACTGAATTAGCAAATGAATTTAACTTTTCCTGAACCTCAATCAATCTTGCATTTCTGAATTGGTTTTAATTAATTTTCATATTATATTTATTCCTTAATATTATATTAACCGGGAATAATTAACCAAGCTTTACATAAACTATTAAATATAACAAATTTCAAGTATTTAATTTCATGTGAAATTTGAGACTGGAAAATTAGTCTTCTTAAATTTAAGGGAAAATAATGCAACGAATAATTTATCATAAAATGAACTCGGTTTAAATTATCTAATTTTTTTTAAAACAATTTTCGTTGATGTATGTTATTAATATTAGAGCTTTTGCCTAAAGCGTTGTTTTATTATTGAAAGCACATGCCAATTAATTAGAAATATTTGCATTTGTCTGCAATGAAACATCACAATTCCATCAGATCGAGCGATGCTTATTTGAAATGCAATAAATGTGCCTGTATCATTTGATACATGATGATACCAGTTTTCACCGGGAAATGATAAATATAAAGCGAACGAGTAACTTTTCTTCGATCTCAAGTCGATCAAGTGGATATTATTTTAAAAGTTGACACTAATTCAATATTGTACGGTGCATTTAATATAATTCCGGCTGTATGCACTTATAATAATAATTCATAAAATTTTTATTGTTCGTTCGCTGAATCAATTTGTGTTGGGAGAGTATTTCGTGTGAAATTCGATTTCGTAGACGTTGAAATTTCAAGACTTGTATGACATGTGTTACGAGGGATGATTTATTGAACCATTTACAGCTTTATTTAATCTGACAGATGCACATGTGTGTCGATTGTAATGAATCAAAAATTGCATTGCAAGAATTTTTCATTTTCCTGTAACACTTTTTGGCTCGAAACTTTCCAAGACCAAGAAAATTCTGAAATCGGCAGAAAAATTATCTGCGACTCGTAAAGATTATTTGCGTCTTATTTATCTCTTCTCTCAGTTTATTACACATTTCCGTTTCATAAATCGTTAGAGATATACTCTATTCTATAATAGTCATTATTTCCCTGCTTTTTATACGTTAATTCAAAACTATTTGGGCGTTTTATATATACGATATTTTTTCTTTGTCTTTAATAAATTACCTCAATTATCCTTTATATTTATATTTTTTTTTTCTTTTTATATAATATAAATAATTTATACCGCCATTTATGAGAGATATTTCACATGCATTAATTCCCAACAAACATTTTTTTTTTAAAAATTGGCCCACATTAACATAATAATTACACACAATTATAACAATAAAATTATTTTTAATTGGACGATTTCAAGTTAAAGATTGTCTTAAATCCACTGAATGATTCGCATTGAAAAATAATCTTTTTTTAAACCATTCAATTTGATTTGGTAATTCTTTGTTTGGGAAAATCTGGTCGTTTGTATGGGGAATGTGTGTGACGTAATTACGTCAAGAGAGAAAAAAAAAAAAAGGAAAAATTATCGTATCGTTACGTTACAGTTATATAATTCTATTGTAATTAAGAGAGCTTTATTTATACACGTTTTATTATTTCAAGTTGAGACTTTTTAATTAATGCAACTTGTTACCAAACAGAGACGGTTAAAGTGTTGAACTTCCTGATTTTTCTACGTCGTTATTATGAAATAGTTGAACTGTAAAGTTTTCGTTTTCATATAAGTTGGTTGTAAAGTTGAGGGAATTGATAAAAAAATTGTATATAAGCTATTTGTATAGGTTGTTTGAGTTTTTTTTTTCCAAAATTGCCTACGTATTAAAATGTTCTATTTATTTATTTAATGTTTCCACTGTCGTTAATTAATATGATTATAATTCGATCATCGGCATTTGATAATTCTTTCATTTACCATATACGCCATATCTATATGTCTTTCTTCTCTCTCGTGTAACGAAATATGCTTACATTTGTCTTTGAAGTTTTACTCCAAATTTTCGTTCGCTTATCGATTATTATCAAACCTCCGTCAAAGAAGTTTCACTTTGAAAAACTTTAAAATGTGATGTTGTTTGGATTACGAACTTAAGTGGGGAAATAGGTGTAAGATGGCGTAGTTAAGGTAATTTCTATTAATCTTTTTGACATATAAGGAATATTTTGTTGAGGCTATTTTATGCATATATTGAAGAACATTTAATGAAATTTTCAAACACTTTTCTTGAACAATCTAGACATCCAGATAATGAATAATCCAGATATCATCTGTTAAACTTTGTAAGTCGCCAACCGGATGGACAGTTTGTGTACATCCTAGAGGTCACAATGTTTATTTGAATGCAATTTTTCAAAAAAAAAAAAAAATGACTTGCTCTATTAGTGTCTCTTTTATTTGAACTAAAAAAAAATCCAAAGTATCGGAATGTTTTTTACATGGGAAAATTAAGTAGGACTATTAACTCTGCGAGCTAGAGTGTACAATTAGTGTATATAAAAAAAAAGTAATTTCAAGAAAACGCATTTAAAAAAAGGACCCGCTCCTTATTACCTGTCATGTGCTCCAACCCTTTACCGAGGAGGGATGCTCATTTAAGGGCTTATAACTTGAGAAAGAATTAAAATTTTGTTTTGAAATTTCCAGATAAAATTCTTGAAAAGTTTTACATAAGATTTGTGAAAGAAAAAAATAAATAAATTGTTTGAAGCCTCTACACCTATTTCCCCCTTAAAGTGATAATTTTAATGCATTGTATTATTTAGTATAATCCAAATTTCGTGTTAAACATTTCCAGCTGTTTTTTAGCAACAGAACTGCAGCGAAAAAGAAAAAAATTACTACCTACCAATGTGAAAAATTTTTTGAGAAATAGCACATTTTGCAAGCCCCCTCTAGGTGTTAATTATAACAACCCCGCTAATTCTTATAAAAATTTTTCCATATTAAATGTCTTTTTGGTTGTTTTCTTACGTTTTATTTCAGAATATTTTCTGGTGACGCGACGTCAAAACCACTGTATACTCTTTAGGAATCATTGACAGTATAGTTTTGCGGGGACGATGTTTCTAAGTGACATTGAATACAAATCTAAATATTTTTCACAATTTTCAAGGAATAACAACTATTGGGGCGTGAAAATCCACAAACATTAATAGAGCATATCGCATACTTTAAGGTTCTATATTCTAAAATTTTGCTAGTAAAGAGGTTGCAGGTTGTTAAGAATCTTTGAGCTTAACGTTTTACTTGTAGTTTTTAGTAAACATAAATGTTAATACAGTAAGCACTGTAGTGAGGCTAATCGTAGCATTTTACCCTATATCTCAACTAAAATTCTTCAATTTTAAATTATCATGTTTAAAGTAAAAGAGAGTAAATAAATAAAAAATAATAAAAATTTCTATCTTCATGAATATTGAACTCCCGTTCGACAATCGATCATTGCGTGTTGACGATAGATTACCAATCCGGAGATTGACAATTACATGTTCTACGCGAAGGATTATTATTTATTTACAAATATTATTAATTAATGCACTGAGGATATGCTTGCCACTTAAACAACCAAGAAAAATCCATTCGCCTCAAATATATTTCCTGTATATATACATATATACGTTCGCATGTTCGTGCATCTCTCCACGTTAACTGTAATTAAATTGGATGTGCTTTTTAAATTTTTCATTGTATACCAAAGAAAAAGAAACCTTTTAAAAATAACAGTTTGAAAAAAAAACGCAAAAGTAGACGATGAAGAAGATCGCGTTAATATTTTATAATTTCAATTCTTCTCTTTCACATCTGGAAACTGAAACACTGAAAACTATCTCCGTAAAACAGAGAACATCCTCTGTCTCATTGTCTCGAGCAAATGGATAACAAATTGCATTGTTCTCAACGAATGAAATGATCTAGTCGCTCATAAATCTAATATTACTTAGCGTATTTTATGTGTTGCTGCTCTTGATTATTCACTCGATGTGTAATTTAGTAGAAAATCATTTTTGAACCCAAATCTCTCGCACACAATGGCACATATCTATTTTAATATTTATCACGCGTGTTTATCGCACGAAAACAATTGTCAAGCTTAATCAAATTTTATAAGGTTTGAAGATGGACTTATGCTTTGGTCGGAATTAAATTTAAAATGGGAAAATCGTTATTTTTGAAATATGATACACACATTTGAGTGTATTTACACACCTAGATTCCCTGTCAATTTATTCGTGCGGTTATCACGTCGTCTCGATTCCCTTTTCAATTATCATTAGTTTTGATAAATATATAATATTGTAAATGTGTGTTTGTACGAGTTGATATTATAGATGTACCCCTATTGGAAAATACAATGGAGCCAAATATAATTAAATTTACATTGAAGATTGTGTGTATGTGTATGTGTCGGTCTTAAAGCCACACATTTCGCCAGGATAATATGTAAATGGAGGTTACACATTCGTCAAGAACTAAGGCCAAACCCAATTAACTTGGACAACGTCCTTTAGTCAACAAAATTCTATTAAGTTTTAATCGTAATACCTACAGATACAGATTATACAAAACTCGAGTTGCTACACGTTGTTCAATTACGATCCTAAATTATGAATTTCGACTGTAATAAGGCGGATTATTTATAGACGTTTAGGCTCAAGCCTACATACATACAACATAATATGTGCTTGTCAAATTTATACCGTTGCTTATATTAAGAGCGTTACTTGTACAAACGACTTAAAGTGCCTCGGAGCCATATTCTTATACCTAGCGCTTTTTTCGGTTCATTATACAAGAAACCCTTAAAATGCATTTGTTAAAGAATTTTCGTTCATGAGACATTTTGTTTAGACTTTTTGTCTAAAAAATTGGTTGTCTGTAAAGTCGATTTACGTGATAACATCATAAAGAACCATTGATGATAAATTGCATACTTTTATGAATTGCATTACTTACACTGAATTGTCAAAATTTTTGTATAATTATTGCATATTATGATGCATTGATGAACTACGGCAGCCAGTTTGAAAAAATGCCACGTTCCATTTGAGCCTGTGCGTGTAAGCGAGAACGCGATACAAGCGATAGAGAGGCAATTGTTGAATCCTATACAACCTGTTTTGTGTTTTTTTCTACAATTTTCTTAATAAGATTTAAAATTGATTTCCTTCAAATTTTTTGTCTGATTTCATTTTGAAAAAATTGTTTATTTTCAATTAACTCCTTCTTATACAAAGAAGGAGTTAATTGAAAATAACTCCTTCTTTAAATCAGACTGAAAACTTGAAGGAAATCAATTTTAAATCTTATTAAGGGGGTATTCTAGTCTAGAATTTTGAAAAAATCGAATTTTTTTTTTCTTCATAATCCGATAGTTTATATATTCAAAAATGTCTCCCTAAAAAGATTTTTCAAAATTCAAATTATTTCCGAAGTTATAGCCGTTTTAGTGTCGTGCCAACTGGACCGGTTGAGGCTTAACGTAAAACTTTAAATGCGTTTTTCTCGAAACTACTTTTTTCGATGCGGTCGCCATAATATCTCAAGTTCTAGTCAGCCGATTTACTTGAAATTTGTCATGAATATTCTTTAAATATCTCTCTATTGCATGAACCAACAAAAAATGAAAATTTTAAATTTGTAATATTTTTAAAAAATTCGACAAAGTTAAAAAATGAGTGAAAAAATCGACCTTTATTTTGAGTAGCCGCCATTTTATGAAAAAAAAATTTTTTTTAGTTTTGGAGGTTCATGCGATAGCGACATTTGTACTCATCAAGAATCCATCATTGTTTAATTTTTCAAATGACCACTAGGGTAGAAATCATGGCGACGAGGACACGGTCTTTTTTTTCCCCTTCTACTTCAAAGACGCATAGTCTTTTTTTTCTCCTCTACTTCAAAGACGCATATGACTCAATGAAATTTTTTTTTGTTTTGAAATTAATTTTGTGTACTCCATGAATATGAATAGGCAAATGATAAAAAAATGTATATTAAAAATATCAAATGCTTTTTTTTATCATTTTTTTATCAAAACCGCTCAAAATTCGGGTCTCTAGACTAGAATACCCCCTTAAGTAAGTTGTAGAAAAAAAACACAAAACACGTTGTATAGGATTCAACAATTGCCTCTCTATCGCTTGTATCGCGTTCTCGCTTGCATGCACAGGCTCAAATGGAACGTGACATTTTTTTCAGACTGGCTGCCGTGGTTCATCAATTTATAAGACGTTATCACGTCAATAATGCATTTTAAAATCATCGCCGTCTATATCTAAATAATCAATGGATTGGCTTACTTGAAGTTTTACACAATAAATTTTTTTTTGGTTTGAAATTGCAATGGAAGCTGAGCTATTAAAAAGAAATGAATCGACATGGAACAATAAATGAGTATAATAAACATCAAATCGCAATCTATTGTGTCAGATAGATGAATGACTTTCGATCGCAATGAAAGAGAACTTACGATTTTCATTGGAAATTTTGTCAATTTCCCGAATGAAAAAAAAAATCGTTGCTCGAACAAATTGTAACTGTAAGAAATCACATCGAAATTCCTATCAATTTTACACATTCGATTTGACATATTTTATGAGCACATGTAGACAGTCAATAAATAATTCAATTATCAAAAAAAAATGTGTCATCAAATCGAAACCTATTTATTTCCGTGTATTGATTCAACCCGTTCCATTAATTTCATTTAAAACAAAGCATTGAACCGCGAAGAAGACGAATATTAATGACATAAGCTCTCTGTGCTCACTGATATTTCATTTACTTATGTTTTTCTAGGCCAAATATTCGCGTGATTCGACGAATCGAGATTATCATCAACAATGTGGGAAAACAACTGACAAGTTTTTCATTCTCGTCGAATCGAAATGGGTTTTAGATTCGTGTAAATAGCGCGACTTTTATGAATTATTTATTTGTGCCTTCTCTCGGGCTTTCGGGAACGGTTGTGGTACGTTGCCAAGAGCACGACCACGCTAAGGCAAAGGCCTCATGCTATAGAAACGTTAAAAATGTTACGAGCATGTTGGGCCGGGGCATAAAATTAATTTATTCGTGTTGACAACATTGATTGTGAGTTAACAAGAAAACATAATATACAAAAAGGCTATTATTTCATTCGGGAACCAATCGAAGATTTGTGAGGGATAAATCCTAAAAAAATTCAGGAAACAAAAAATGCCTTTGGCGGGGTTTCAATCGTTGGGTGTGTTGCTTGAATACGACTCGAGGTTCGAATAATATTTAGGCTGTCGGAAGTTGTTTGGGCGTTATTGAAATCTGATGGTTTTATGACCACTTTTCTATATAGCCTATAGAATAAATACTCGAATCAATATTGATGTCACAAATAACGGAAATGTGTAAAATTTGAAAAATCAAAAGTTGTACTTAGAGAAATACCTAGAGGCATTGAGTTGAAATAAACTTTTCGAAGAGACTATCAAAAATAAGTATATAATATCACAAAAATTTGATTCTGAAATTTGTAATAACTGACGTCAATATGACCCAAGATATTTAAAAATAAAATGTCGCTCTAAGGGCTATCATCTGTAGTTTATATTTACCCCCGCCCCAACTTAATAAAATTAAATAAGAGCAGCATTGAGTAAATGTTTTTAAGCTCATAATTAAAAGAATTTATAAGAAATTACAAAAATATAAGAATGTATCCAAATAGCTGCACCCACGACTTCGTTCACATGAACTTCAAAACATGACTTAGAAAAATGTTCGACATAAAATGTTTGAAAACCCGCTAAAAACAAGAACAAAACGGTTACAATGAAAGCTATACGCTACTTTTTACTACTTAAATATAAATATTCTATGCTACAAAATAAACATTTTTGAAACTAAATTACCATCAGTTACCAACATATTAAATATTTGTTCGAATCAGTTTTTTCTATTTTCCCGTGAAAATGAGATATGTTCCCTTAGTAAAAGGTATCCCAGATAATGACTCAAATAACCAGTTATCATGATACCAAATTTCACCAAAATCGGTCAAGTGGTTTTTATGTGATGCGGTAACAGACAGACAAAAATTTTAAAAATGGTGGATTTGATACAAAATTTTTTTTTATAATACATAGAAGTAACACGTTAAAAAGTCTTAATTACCTCGTCACTTACGACCAATCTAGTTACTCGGATATTATGATATTAAAATTAAAATGAGAATATTGTCACAAGTCTAAGAATGTGCCGCCATGTGTCAAAGAGAGTGCCACCATTTGATGACTCTGGGGGTGGTGTCACCTGCTCTCACCCGTGGGTGGGCTGAACCAATCACCAACCAAAGGAGGACCACCGTTATCACAGAATGGGGAGGAACCTTATGAAATTCCAGGAATTCGAGAATATTCTTTCTCTAAGAACTTCGTCTTCGAGACCACCTAGCACGAAAAATTAAAAAAAAGAATGGAAATTTCTAGCAAACGAATAATAGGAGAGAACATTCTCGAAACTGAACAAACTAATATAAAAAGAGGTTCGTTTGAACAAAGAAGTCAGTCTTGATATAAATAGTGAACGTGAACAGTGTTAAATAAATTGTGAACATTGTTAAATAAAATAAACAGTGCAATAGTGAGTGACAATTAGTGAATAAGTGACTGTGAAAACTGACTAGTTAAACAGTGAACTAACTCATTGTTAACGTGTCTATATAAGTGTCTATAGTGTAAGATAAATCAATAAACAATTGTTAAAAATAAATCTGTTGTCATTAAACACAAACCTAAGAACCCGTAAAAACGTTACAATATCATTCTGGCTATTGTAATATTGCTATTGCATTGCAGAGCTATTGTAAGGTACTACCTTAAGTACAAAGAATATTATTTCATTTTCCAATAAACTGAAGCGAAACCCACTTGAAAATATTTGGAAATATCGAATTCAAAGTTCGATCGAAAAAATTTAGAACCGAGACTCGAAGTGTTTAAAACTTAATTAATCAATATGAAATAGTTTTCAACAGTTTCAACTTTCTACCACTAATTAAAATGTATTTAGAAACTATAGAAATCCTTTAAAATTAAAATGAACGTCTACAATACAACCAATTGGAAAACATTCCCCCTATATCATATCACAGCAGTACAAACCGTGACTAATTCATTTTAAAAGTTTCACAAAAAATAAAAAGTATAAATTTAAAAAAAAAAAATGAGTTGATGAAATTTTTTTCTTTTCGTTCGAAAAAAAGCACAAATGTAGTTTGTTCAATGTTTGAGTTAGTGGTTGGCCATAAATAAATACAATATTAAATATTCAAAAGGCAAATATTGAAAAATAAAACCACTTTACAAAAGTCACGTTTTCGTCTCAAGTAACGACGAACTTATATATATATATACTATATATTTACGGCTCGCTTTAATTTGTTAACAAAATAAAAATCACTTTTAATTTTTATATGGCGTTCCATTAAACCAGGCAAATGATTTGTTATTTTTGAAATTAACTTCAACATTTCTCTCTGTGTTTCAAGAGATTTCAACAAGAACTTTTTTTTTTTTTAATTTCGAACTATACAATAAAGTACCGGTTTTATGCTCGTGTTTCGAATATATGTCGCTGGAAATCTAATAAAATTTTATTTTAAAAAAGTGCCATTAGAACTAAATAATCAGGTCGGAGATGAAACAATAATAATTGCGTTATTGCGACGACTTTTTTATAGGGGATTGTAATAAATTATATCTTTTATAGACTAAAATTACAATTCTCGAATGAATATGTAAGTGTTTCGAGTTTTTTTTAATTCGCCCGGTCTTTTATATTATTACCTATTACTTGTAGAAGCTGTGCTACTTAAAAATACATAGTAGTCGGATTAAAACTGAGTGACACTTGTAAAGTATTATTTTATTCCGTTTCAACTGGATTATGGAAGAGATCATTAAAAACTAAGCGTAATTAAAACGAACGAGGAAAAAATGCTGTGTACATTTTAATTTGCTAGGACAATAAGGTGTTCGATTCAAATATTCAAATTCAATTCTTTTGAATTTCTAATGTGATAAATAAACAGTTGGTGGAGTCGGGAAAATTGGCTTGTTTTACATGAATACATGAATATTCCCTTGTCTGACCGTCGTTGAACTCATTATAATTTTAAAACAAAAGGATAATGGAGATATTTTCACTTACAGTTAACGGATAGTGTGACGGTGGCTTCTAGATTTTTCCCATCTGGCATAGCACGGTTCCACACCACACATCGGAACTGGGCTCCGTCATCCTCGCGGCCTGGGGCTAGGGATAATGTCGAGGTGGTCGCCTGATCTCTTGATCCTCCCGACTTAACAGCGGCTTCCAAAGGATATGATGTTCCTAAAAATAACAAGAAAAAAAAAATGTTAATGGCTGATTTGTAAATGTAAGCCTACAGCAAGGAACTAGAATGGCGAAATTTCATGTAGACTTAAGTAATTATACAACATGTTATACGATTTTTAAATTGAGAAATCAAAAATACCTTCTTTCAATACTAATTAGATTGAAAAGGCTAATTTCAATTCTAATTTGGACCAATTTTTTCTTTCTCGTTTTGAATCAAAAATAATAAGAAAACAAATTTTTTAAGACTACAATTGGGAGGTAATTAACAAAGTTTAATTATGTAAGAAAATAACGGGTTTCGTACATGAAAAGAATTCTTTGTAATATCGACATTTTTTTTTATTTGTCATTAAAAAGTGGTCCCTAAAATGGATTTGTTAAGAGGCGTCATAAAATAAAAAGTATTCATCAACAAATCAAAAATCTGAGTTCATTCTTTAACATAATTTTTTTCGTAATGGTTCTGTATTTCTCTCTTTATGTGGTAACGAGGGCCTTAAATTTAAGAATAACTTCTTTACTAATCCACTCTTAATCCTTAAAGCGAAGGAAAAATTCTCATCAAGTTAAATAATGTTTCAATATGACAGCCACTTGAAAAATTATACAACCATTTTGCTTTTTCTTTCTTTAATCAGGTTAAATGACAGTTAATACAAACACAAGTGTTGCATGGATTTATGCCATTCGGGACGAACGATTAATTTGTCCCCCCTTATTTTCGTAACTAAATAAAATATACTAAATAACCTGGAATATTCTACACAGAGTATTTGTGCCTTATATTTGATACTTGATGAAAATAACTACCAAGATCAATGCTTGACTTGATGTAGATATTGCTAGGTAACTCGAGTTTGTCTCTATTTCAAGTTAAATTTTAAACAATTAACTTGAAAATTAAGTCAAGTAGGGAATATTTCTAATTCTGCCACTGTTCCAAATAAATACCCAAAATAAAAATCCTTTTAAAAAATACAATTTTATCTTTTAACATACCTATTGCTTGCTTAAAATTGCTTTTAGAACTATTGGAATTTTTATTCAAATTTTATTAGTTACCTTATCTAATAAGAAAAAAATATTTTCGTGTAATTAATCGACATTTTTACTTCCCATTACGTAAAAGGTTTGTTCCAATCGTCCAGCTATGGCGATGCACAGACAAAGAGCTAGACAACATTGACCAAAAGACAAGAGTGAGTGAAGAACTGTTTCAGCCTAGGCCGAGGGTCGACAAAGCAGTGCATAAGCATGCCGACAGTGTCGATATAAGCGCTCGTCACGAAAATGACTGATGACTGGGGCGGATGTTTGCAATAAACGAACCTGCTGGAACAGTTTTACTCACTCTTGTCTCTTGGTCAATGTTGTCTTGCTCTTTGTATGTTTTCGTGTCTGTGCATCGCCATAGCTCGGAGTTTGGAACAAACCTAAAATGTACCTCTCCGTCTGGGAGATTCAAATGATATTCTTAATTTTTACGCAAGTTTGGAGTGTTTGCTTTGTCTAGAAATTTTTCTCATTTTTAATTATCATCACCTACTTCTGCTGACAGAGTTAGTACACTTAACCGTTTTTGTCACCTCCACATATGTGCCACAAGGTCTTTTTTGCCCTTTACATGATCAGCTACTGGTCTTGTCTAGTTTATTTAAGTCAATGCAGAGTGGATTTATGAAAATAAGTTAACTATAGGTTTGTTCCAGACGTTGAAGCAAAACACGTCCACGTAAGACAAAAAGCAAGGCACACTGGCCAAGAAACAAGAGTGAGTGAAGAAACGCCCCAGCTCTCGGCCGTTTGGCCGCACCAGGCCGAGAGCCGATCTATGAACGTACATTTTTATGACTATAGCTCGCCCAGACACTGATTTGGAGGTGTTTAAACACCGCAAAACCAGTTTTAAATTAGGGTGAAGCTCTTGCTTCATGATTTTCACTCACTCTTGTCTCTTGGTTAATGTGTCTTACTCTCTGTCATTCGATGGACGAGTTTCAACATCATCAAATGGACAAGTGGAACAAATCTTATATGAACAGTAAAAAAACAATACAAATACTTTTTCTAAATGTTATCAATACTAAAACAAGTATTGTAAAATTAAGACAGCTAAGTGGAAGATTTCATCTTAATATCAATAGTCCAATTGTTTAATCAAGACTTCGCCTACAAAGCCACACAATTTTAAGAAAGCATCTTTCAATCGCACTTTGTCTGAAATCAGGCACGTAATTCGGCTGACTTTAACTGAAATTTACGTCCAAGAAATACTAAGTTGATTTCAAGAAAAATGTTTATCGTTTATCTCGCATTTATGTTGAGTGTTGTTTCTCGGGATAAGGCTAACAATTAAAAGACATTTTTTAAATCATCAGGATGCCCGAGAAATGTACGAATATTTTAAATCAATAAAAAGTGTAGTTTATTTTATTTTTCGTTTATTTTCTCTTAAATTTGTCATGCTTTTAAACTTTTTTTCCATTACTCTATGTTAAATAAACTCAATGGAATGTTTAAACAAGTGTGAATTAATATGCTGCAAACTAACAAGCAAACTGAAATGCGCATCGAAAATCACTATTGCAAATCGCACACACACACACACACACGTTTCTCTTATGCAATAATATAATATATAAATTTTGGAGTAATCACGAAGAGTATTTACCAGCAGGCAGATATATCTATTTATCTATCTGTATGTATCCAACCACCTAGCAAGTATTGATCAGAAACGGTTAAACTAGCATTATTATTCATAGTGATTTTTCACTTGGTTAAACTAGCAAATTAGTTATAGCGATTTTTCAAAGTTGTAGCCAGATTAAATTTTCTGGTGATTGTATAGTAGATTTCAACTAAATATATTTCCGATTGAAACAATTGTGTTTAGAACGTTTTGTGTTCATTCGTCTATGCTCGATAAGCCTTTTAACTAGCGATCACTAAAAAGCATTCGTTGTTTTACACATTTGGAGGATTTGAAAACTTGTATAAACATACCATGTATAGTACAGATGGAATGAAACATCTCTCAAACTCAACTCGACTCGAGTCGTGTCGGCATGAAATTATGTATATTATTATATGTTTTAATAGAAATCATCTCGTTTCAACTTTTAATCGAGTTATCCTTGCTCGTAGTCGTATCAGGCTTTCATCTGGATTTCTCCATGTGCGGTGGCAGCGCGGCTTTTATTTATTTAACGTTTTACTGTCGTAAACCACAACATAAATTGCCACTGATATTATAAATAATTAACTATTATGTTTTAATGTTAATATTACAAATAAATTTACATCATATTTATGATGTGGAGTTTGCCACGATAAAAGGTGATATGTTGCAACATGCAAATTTAACGCATGACAAACAACTAAATTATTTATATACAATGCCCAGGCATTTTTAACAACGTTTTGTGATTTCGGTTTGATTAATTAATAACAATGCAGATTTCGATTTATCTGCATCCAAAATGATATTTTTAATTTGAATTTCACACATACACAATCATTATCTAAAGGTTAACTTTGATTTTTTTAATTACTCTGATGGTAATACGTAATAACATTCAATGCTTATTTACTGAGGTAAATATTAAAAAATTAAAAAAAAGGAAATAAAAATTAAAAATGCCAGCTGAAATAAATTACATTTCAATGTACTATTTTAAATAAATTTGTATGTATTAATAATAAAAATATGACGTTTCACCATCAATGAAAAAAATCGTTGGCTAAAAACGAATTTTCAATAATCGCGAGTGCATATCACGAAAAATTAATATACAAATCCCAAATGGGCGACTAGAGTTAAAATCTCTATTGTTCAATTTCCAATTAAGATAAATAAAATTGATATTAAAAGCATACCCATGTATATGGTACTGTAAATGCACAACATTAAATAGAAAATAATGACATTCTAATCAAAATATTCAGGTTATAATTTAAGGCCACATTTGAATGGAAATTAATTTCCTATCTTTACCGGAACGACATTTTTGATTAATTACAGTCCAACAAATCATCCGTTAAAGTAAATTTCACACGAAAATGTGCAGATTAGATAAAGACAAATATTATCACATTTGATGTCGTGGCGACTAATAAAAATTTATTAGAGCCACGAAAAGCTTTTAGTCGACCATTTTATTTAAATAATAAAAAAATAAAAAACTTTACGAATTTCTTTTCTGGTTCAACTACTATTAATTATATGAAAGTTATTACTCGAAACAAATAATATTGGTTTTGAAAAAAAAAAGGAAAACGTTTTTACTTTCATAGAAAGTTTAGTTGATCAAAGCGACGAAAATACGACGTTGCTTTCATCAAATGAAAAAAATTTTAATATTTTTCTCTTTTGGCAGATGACGATGTTTGCTTTTTATTCCCAATATACTTTTCATCTTCCGGAAGATTGCTTTGATCAGGTAAATCTAAGAAAATTGCTATGTTATTGAATGGTTTTAATCATATTTTTCATAAAAGAAAAACCATCAAATCAGCCGTTTGCTCCTTTAATAGAATGGAATCAAAGTATTTTTTAAACGAAGTTTATTCAATAGGTTTAATTATGATGTATCGACGTAACTAAACTGTATCTGAAAGGAGATTGTAATTTTAACGCGCGTAATAATACTGACTGAAACCCGCCCGCTTTGCTAAGCGTTCACAATTAAACTGCGTTATAATTACAAACACGTTTGTACGTTTCAATGAGCTCCTTTAATATTATAAATAATATGATAAAAAAATTTAAGACATTAAAATCTTACTACAAAATTGCACTCTTAAAATACACAATTAGAAAATATTCTACAGATATCTTTTGCTGATTTCAATACAACGCATTCATAGGTTCAAAAGCCGCGAGTACTTAGTAAAAACTACACGGAAAAAATGTGTTGTAGTTTTAACAACATTCCTTGTTAATTTTACTACATTAACTAGTATTATATAGGATGACACCACGTGTGGTAACGTTTACCAGTCAAGTGTAATTAAAAAACTGTAGTATTATTTACAACACGAACTAGTAAAAATGTAGTTTAATTTTTGGCACTTGCATTTATTTGTCAAAATTATTGGTTATGTTGTACGCGCCGCATGCGCAAACGCCAAAATTTGTTAATTGTACAACACTCAGCAGTTGTAACAGCTACATATATTTTCTACACTATGGTAGTTAAGAGTACTATACGTTAGAGCTGAATACAACACAGCGTGTTATCTAATGTTACATTTGTGGTTATAGTGAACACAAAGTGCAATAAAAATATTACTAGTTTAGTGTTGTAAATGTTACACCACTATTTTTTTCCGTGTAAGATTACCATTTTAAGAAATAGTTTTGTCTTAATTCTTTTGACTTATGATACTTTATTACAAGCTTTCAAACCAGAATAAACTAACTTCAAATGTAATCCTGAACAAAATAAAAATATCTATACTCCAATTAAACTAAAAAAACTTTTCCAATTGAAAAACTAAACGTATTTTCGTTAAATATAAAAACACACAAACTAATAGCAACCAAACCACTTACTTTACCATGGATTTCTCTAAAAGCCGAGAAAACACAATCAATTAATTAACAACAATGAAACGCGTTCAATGTTTTACTTAATTGAAATAATTTACTTCCCAATTGAAAATGCAAATGTTATTTATTCAATCAATTTTCCCAACTATTTTCAAACAAAAAAATCGATAAGTTCAATACTTATATATATCTATACTTGTATCAGTTTTAAATAATATGATGGAATTCACGAGAGTTCAAAACCAGTTCCAGTTTGGAAATTAAGAGGACGAAAAACGGGTCGCAATGAAAAAATTTATTACAGTGACAACGTAACTGTAAGTTGGCAATGAGAGACCGCCTAAATTTGGATTTATATTATCGACTACAGCCAAAATTGGAAATTTAAGAGGTCCGTTATGAATGATTTGGCTTACATTTCAGTCGCCAGCAGCACAGCGAGATGCATCTTATGCCAACATCATAAAAATATTTTTCGACTCAATCAATCGTTGCTTGCTTAATTAATATGGTGATTTCGAGTCAACTAACTTATTCATAGATTGGATATCAATAATCAATCGCTATCAATAATTAAGTAAAAAGGTTAATTTAGTTTCATGTAATATTAAATAAGCGATTTCAATCGAACAATGCTCCATCATTACGATTTAATGCCTCTATTAGCTTTAGTATTAAAATGTTCGTTAAATAATAAGATTGATTTATATATGTCGGTGATTCCGGTCGAAGTCAAGTAACTTCGAATTACATGAAAATATACATTATTAATAAATTTTCCAACACGCACGAAATTTTCAAACGCTGGAAAAATAGCTTAATTACATACGTTTTATTTTTAACAAATTAATAATATCCGCTCATATTTTCAAGCATACAAAATTAAAATGCAAAAACTTGGTATGGCGTTCCATGTAGGTAATTAACAGGTTGATTTTTTCTAAATGCAAAAACGATGTATCATCGATGCGATCGTGCGTTTATAAAAGAAATTAAATAATTTACTTCCGACAAACTTTTCATTTTTCTGACATAAATATCCACGGTCTCAATGCACAGTGAATAATACTTTTTTGTATTGCAAGCTAAGAGAGAGAAAAATATTAATATAAAGCTCTTTTACATGAGAAGAGATTGTATTAAATTCGAATTTAATTACATTTTGACTGTATTATGATGACTATAAATACAAAGCGACTTTTCATATTTTATAAGAAATGGATGCGAAATTCGAGCGCGGGTGTTTATTGTTGGAAAATTTGACTTTTTAATTTACTCACTTTCATACAACATTTGAGAAATGTCATTTTATAAGGACTTATTTTCTATTTGACTCGAATTGAATTTTTCAAAGCCATAATTTATATAAATGCAATGTTTTTAATGAAATGCACCTCAAAAATTGTTTTATGGCTATATTAAAAGGTGATCAAAAAGGCCTGTTCTACTTCAAACTGACTTATTTGTAGTAAAAATGTGTCCCAAGGAACAATAAAGAACAATATTATAAAGAACGACTACTGTCTGATAATAGTATAGGTGTAACTTGATAGCCTTCCGAAAGCTCACAACAAAAAGTTGTATTTTCTAAAATGAAAAATGTAAGTTTAACAATTAGTGCTCTATACAGTTAAAACATCCTGATTTTAGAGAAATTTGTTTCGAAAAGAATTTTTACAATTATATTGATTGCCTTCATAGTGCAAACACTATTAAAACGTAATGAAAGGATACTAATGAACTAGATGTAGCTAAAAATTGCAATAATATTCTAGTGGCAAATAAAGCAATTATGAATTACCCAAACAGAAGCAGTTAGCATGGCAACTTTTGCAGGCGACTCTGTAATGATCAGTGGGGGGCACTGTATAGAAGTCAACGGGTATTTTGTGGAGAGCTTTAAACAAGGTAGACCCTGGGCTAAAAAATGGAGGGTTAAACTGAACGAAACCAAGTCACTAATAGAAGGTGCCAACATATTCTCGTCTAGGTACTTGAACATGCAACGTGTTCCTAAAAGTAACACTGCCAAATACTTAGAACTAACGTTTGACACTAAATTACGTAAAGAAGAAACATTTGAAGGTCAAGAAGAGGGAACTTGAAATGAAGTACAGATGGATGCACTGGCGTGCTCTAAGCAGGAAAGCACACACAATAAAGTCCTACTTTATAAACAAATTTTAAAACCCATCTGGACATACGGCATTCAGCTTTGCCTGTGCAAAGCCCACGAACAAGAAAATTATCCAGATACTCCAAAATAAAGTGCTCAGAGGCATTGTCAATGCACCCTGATACGTTAGGAACTCTGATGTACACTGAGATTTAAATATCAAAATGATTGAAGAAAAAATAAAGAAAAATAAGCACCAGTAGCGTCTTCGAGTACACCCGAACCTTGAGTTCCAGAAGATACTGAATGAGCCTGACCCTCCTCGACGGCTCTAGAGAATAAGCCCAGCTGTTCTGATGTAGCTGTGCATCGTATTTTATATAAAAACAACCACTGGGCTCTTTCACATTACAAATTTTTATCAGAAAGACAAGTTGCTGAATGAGCCAAAGCTCAGGTGCACAAAATTGATTAAGAAAAAGGGTAGTGGACGAGTTTCTGAACTCGAATCTCGATGGAACTCCAAAATGTTTATTAGGCTTTCAGATTTAATGGTCGCTTACAACGAAAGTAGCTGATGCAACCTTAAATAACCAATAAAAAAGGACTCAGCATTGAATTACATGAAACATCGTGGTCGTGAAAATATAAATAAACATAAATGTAATTATTTTGACTTGTTATTGCAAAATGCATATTTCATATTGGTAAGGATAATAACAATAAGAAAATGACAAATCTTTTCCTCTTGCAGTTTTCATTAAACATTAGAAATAAAATAATAAAAGATACAAAATAAATCTACGTAAAGATACTTTTAAAAATAACTTAACTCTAAAAGTGCATTGCAAGAAATGTTTATTTCTAAAATACCAATGAAAATACTATTTTATTATGTCAACATGTGGTTGGAGTAGTAAAACAATAATGCTTTAAAGCTTCTTCCGACTTGTATAAGTCCAATTTTAGAATTGTAAAAATACTACTCCTACTATTTATACTTAACAGTTTTATTGGAGGAAATATGGTGAGACACAATGGGTTATTGGAGAAAATCTCATTATATTGCTTAGTGCTAGAATATTGAAAAATGGACTGGAAAATATCCTGGATGTGATTGTGAATACAGTGGTAGCTAAAGACCATAGCAGTCGAATTGACTTTAAATAGATAATATTGTTGAGTTTTATAGAAATTTTCAAACCAAAAATTGTAGTTGAAATACCTAAGTCCTTTTGAAAAGAAACTTATCATTTAATTAAATTTGTTTATTCGCAAGGGGGGGGGGAATTTTCGCGATTAGTTGGTTTGGCTAAGGGTTGAGCTAAATTTCGTTTTAAAAGAGAAAACAGTAGAAACATTTCATGAATGTTGTTTGTTGGTGGATGAATGGAATAGGAAAATTCGACTATTTTGAATATTCAAACGTTGTAATTGTATCGTTTGTTGCAAGAGCGCATTTTTCGACGTGTTTCCACTAAATAACGGGCGCTGTAAAACACTCGCATATTTGTTTAACTAATAGATTAACCGATGCGATGTGGCAATTGTATGTGTGTTTCTGAGAAACATGCAAAGGTGTAACTTATTTGCCTAATACAAACGGCATGTCCTTCTCGTCCTACAACACACACACACATACACACACTATTACAAATCTAGACACAACGAACGACTACATTTTCGAAGACGAACTTAGCGCACAAAGTAATGTTGTTAAAGCTCTCGAGGGATTTTAATATTCCAGAGACCGGATTCTGAACTGAACCTAATCCAGACATTTTCAAGTCAAATACACCTTAACTAACACAATTTACATACGTGGCCGTGGTCGTGGTGTGTACAAGTGTTACATGGGTGGCGAATACGTGTGTCTATGTACTTACACTTATCATTCAAACCTAGACTTCCTATATTTCGTTTTTCAGTCGAACAGAAGAACGAGAGAAATTCCATCCCATTTAAATCGTTTTTTTTTTATTTTTAGACAAGTAGATAATCGCTCTATTATTTCAAATAAAGCTCGCGAGCAAACCCCTTCATAAAACGACTTTAATGGGAGCAGTTATACACCTTTTTATAACCCTCAATTCATATAACATATCAAATCAAAAGGTCAAACAAATCAAGTTCACTTTTTAAATAGATAACAGAAATAAAGAAGCTTTTACAGCACATTTTCATACAGCTTGTTTATCTAAGGAAATTTAAAAAACTTATATCTCTAGTTAATAATATTTAAAGCTCTTATCGACGCACTTAACGATATACTATAATCAATAGTAATTTTAAATTGGAATCTTTTAAGTAGCTTATAAAATATAATGAGGCGTTTTTATTGATATTAGATGAGAGCGAGAGGCACTAAAACATGATTGCAGATTATCTAAGATACAAATTTTATTTATTTTTTTTATTAGATTATATTATACGTCTCTTTGCCTTGTATCTCGTTTTTACTTTCGACTTTATCCGAATAAATAACATTTTCTTTTTTACTACTCTTATTATTTAACAGTATTGTCTAAGGCTTCACGACTGTCAAAGCTCCTTACAGGACAGACGATTTTTTATAGCCGATGACTAAATTTATTTTAAAGTTTCTAGTAAAGAATTTAATATAAAGTGCATGCATTAGGTTAAAAACGTTTCTCAGAAAAATTCTCTTACAGACCATTAAATTCAGGTATCTATATAAATAAAATGATAGCTGTTTTCCCATGTTCGTTTTTAACTCAAAAACTACTGGATAGATTTCGATAAATTTTTTTTTGTTTTACTTCATATATACTTGGTCCTTATATAAAAAAAAGAATTACCACGATAGCATCATTAAATATAAAGTAATTAAAGTTTTAAAAAATGCGATTTTTACAAGCCAAACGCGTTAAGCGGGCATTTTTCATCGCTTTGATAGAGTGGGGCAAACAGTTTAATGCGCATGGGCTGCAGAGACAGTGTTTCTCCTTCCACTGTCTACTGATTATTTCATATTTCAGCCGCTCAGTGTTCACATCGATTAACTCCGTAATGCAAAAAGTTGAGTAAATTGATAAAATAGACTTCTGAAATACATCGTCTCTTATGGAAAAGATAAAAAGCAAATTGTCATTTAGAGCTGTTTTTAGAAAAGCTGTTACTTTATTATTAGAAAAATTTATTTCGGATATATAAAGTTAGGAGTCAACCAAGTGTTTTGACATGCACATTTGTAAAAGTTGAAAAAGTTGATTAAAAGTTGATTTAATAGTTAATGCAGTTCAGCAAGTTATTAGATAAACATAGTTTTTTTTAAATTCTCTTTTAGCATTTTTTATATTTTACTGTCAATACAAACTCAAAATACATTTTTAAGTTACAACCGTTACAATAACCAAATTACGTTTCATCACTCCCTTTTATAATTGCATATATTTTTAACCAGAAAGAGTTAAATTAGTGAGATTAAAGTTTTTTTTTTTAACAATTGCTCCTTAAATGCTCTTTCCGGATCCGCAATTGCTCCAGGTGTATAGTTAATAGTTAATTAATAATTAAATTATTAAAAACTTTCCAATATCAAGAATTACAATCGCTAAAAAACCCAAAATAATTTTTAATTAAAATTTTTGTTATTTTAAGCTCTCCCTATCTACCCTTTTCATTACGCAAATAACTGATCAAATGTATGCAATGTTATTATTAATTAATTATTTATTTTTTACTATTCATACATGTATTGTTGTGTTATGACGTCATCAACTGCCGTTGGATCTTACAAACATGAATAGTTTAAAAATTGAATTACTAATTAACTAAACACCTGGAGCAATTGCGGATCCGAAAAGAGCACTTAAGGAATAATTTTTGGAAAAAAAGTGATAATTGTGGATTATATAGCAGTTTTTATTTTTTAATTTAATAATTTTTGAAAAAATAAGTATTAATTAACTGATAACTATACACTTGGAGCATTAGCGGATTCTGAAGTAGCAATTTTGGAGACATTTTTTGGCATATAGTTAAAAATGTTCTAATTTCTTTCCGGTTATTTTTAATAAATTTTTGCTTTCAATTTTTAAATGTTCTTCCTCTGTAAATTAAATATGTTCTTAACATAATAACCTACGCAGACGACGTCGTGGGTATCAGCTAGTATCAAATAAATACAGCTAGACAAATTCCTCGTAATGGATTTAATTAAGAACATATGGCCTTTTTTTGTGAAAATTCAAAAGAGATTCGAATTCAATTGAAAAGTATTGCATTTTAGTTGCAATGACAAAAATAAATTGAGTTCGTTCCATCATTAACGTTAACTGGAACTTGGTATATATGTATAACGTATATAATACATTCTTTCGTAATTAGAATCGAAACTAACTCGTTTTGTTTATCGTTTTATATGGATTTTTTACTTTTTATTTCACTCAACGAGACGAGAACTCAATAATTACGATAATCGAGATGAAACAGCATTGATGCGATGTGATGCGATGCAATGCAATGCAATGCCTGCAAGACATTCCTGTTATTACAATGCTTTTTCCCGACAAATTCGCATTGATAATTTCGAAGTTGAACCATACACGCCTTTAATCCTTTCAACTTCCATCAATGCTCATTGATTTTAATCTAGTTCTAAGTAAATAATTTTTGAAAATACATTTCCCAAAGACAAATCAAATTAACTTGATAAAATTTCTCCAATCAGGTGTTGCCAAGCTTAGTTCTGCGGGTTTATTTGTTTAGACCTCGAACGAGATGTCGACAACTTACTGCCAACATCGAACTATGTTTATTTATAAATACGATTTAATTACGCGATTTACACATAGGAAATTAGATTCCCAAATAAACACTGTAAGTTCTCAGCGAATCAATATACACGTTGAAATTTTTATTTTTTGCCCCGACTTGAAAGTGATGTGTTATAATATAAGTACAAACATACAGAAATACGTGAAAAATACAAACGGAAAATTATCTGGCCTAAACACATGTTTGATTCGAAAATCAAATATTTGAATCTCATAACACGCGAACCTATTAAATATAAATATCCATTTTTAACTCGAATTTTATGTTTAATATTTGAATTGAATCGTTAGAGTTGCTGGCTTTTAGATTTGTGTTACGATGCGAACTTTTGAATTAATTATGCCACGGCTACACGTGAGACGTTAACTCTATTTTGAAAAGCGCGCTAATGTAAAAGTCAAATTTATTTCTCTCAAATTTTTTTTTGTTACATCTAACTAAATAATGCATTACAAATCAAAATAATTACATTTAAATTTTAGTTAATTAAATCGTATAATTACTATAAAAAAGCTTTGAAAAAAGTGTTAGTTCATCATATTTCTCCGATAGCGAAAGCATTTAACTGAATTTCTCCAACTAAAGCTTGAGTTGGTTTATTTATGCAGAAAGTAATTTGTAAATTGGTTTGTTGAAAACTAGGCCCTGGACGAGCATCAATTTTAGTCCAGTCGGTGTCGAGATGCCAAGAGTTTGGATTGTATGTATATAGGTTATTTCGTAGCATTGCGGTATGATCCTTGTTTCTGTTACAACAGTATCAAAACTGTAAACATTTCTCTACCCATTACAATGAGATTAGTAGTATGTATCGTCCTATTACCTAAATGCAAGAGAGCTTGGTGAAGTATACTATATGTCCGACAATTGCTCTCGAACTCTTGCAACTCGACGAAAGCTGCTCGAACCAAGCTCGCAAGGAATATGAATGCAAATTGTTACTCGGATGCTAGATTATTGCCATGGGAATTCATTAAGTTATTAAGTTGTAACTTTCATTTTTGAATAGTTTTATAAGTGGAAGAAATTTACTTAGATTTTAATTTTTTAAGAGATATTTTATGATGTTGATTTAAAAGAAACTCCTTTCTGCTTCCGCGATTCATTTCGTTAAAATATTAAAGGAGATCCCTCTATTTTATTTTTCTACATCCTCCTATTTCTTATAAAAATCAGGGATTCCCCAGTGATATTCTAGAGGCTAAAGAAAGAGTGAAAAATTGAAATAACATACCTTCTCGATACCAGGTGATGATTGGATCAGGTGATCCTCCAATACTTGAACATGTGAGGTCCTGGCGTTTTCCTTCAGTCGCAGTAACATAAGATCCTGGAGCAAGCCGCGGCGGTTGTGGTGGCGTCAACACCGTCAAAGAATAGCTCTGTGCATGAATATTATGCCCAGAACCACCTTCTTTGATACGGCATTCGAATTTTCCGTTATCACGTTCGTAGCTTGCATTTGAAATATGAAGATCGTATCGTCCAATATCCGGTCGATTGTCCAATCTGCAATAAACGTTACAAATTTAAGATTCAATGCTTTTTAGTAAGTACAAAAATTTCAATTAAGCGATAGCAACGCTTGAAGAATTTTCAATTTAACCTATTTTTTTTTCTCGAAAAATATGCGGGAGATAAAAATATATAACATGTTAAAACATAAAAAAAATGATATAAACATGAGACTATTATCGATACAAGTCCTCGATTTTTCCATTAAAGAAATCTGAACCATTTTCAAACAACGTTAATTATTAAAATTCTCATATTTCGATTTTGCGAGAAAATAGAAAGCTAAAAAAAAACGCAAGGAAGACTTATTAAATTATCCTCTCTGTTAATCTCAACAAAAGCTTCAATTTCAATTTAAATCTGATAACAAAGATTTATTTTAAAATAATAAGTACCTCATTAATTGATAAGTTACAAACTTCATTTTCAACGAGGTGGAGGAGCTAAACGTGAGCGATATACTTTAGCAACAAAATATACACAAACTGTATATGTAATCGACAAAATATTGCCCCATAAAAATTTTAGTTCTTTAAAGACAGAAAACACTTTTCGACTTTATTACATTCGCCTAAGAATCACCATAAAATCGCTTCATAAAGATTAGTCTCGAAAACTATTACCGTAAAGAGAAACATGAAAACATTATTTTTTTACTGGCATATTAATGTTTGACGAAGGATTTTCCGGCTTTTTTCTCAATGATAAAATGTTGTATGTGTGTGTGTGTGTCTATGTATCACACAGTTCCACTTTGCCTACTCAAGAACTACCCAATATTATGGAGCTGATATTGATTTACTTATAGTTTTACTCGCGTTTTACGATAGTAAATGCTTACACAAGATTTACTTCTCGGTTTGATGGAACGTCGATTTTTTTACGGCTCACCAAATAGATTGGTTGATTTATATTTGACGTTATTAAATTGGAAAGTTGTGTAAACGCAATTTGTGTAGACAGGAAAAAATTTTCCTGACCCAATTATAAAGCTTTTTGAATTAATTTCATATAATAAATCCATAAGAAATGTTTTTCTCTTAAAAATGAAAAAAACGATGCAAATTTTACATACATCTAAGTTTATTATTTTTCAATTCAGTAGATTCAATGACAAATTATCACATAGGTCCTTTTTTCCCTACTATTCAGTGTACAATGATAAAGTTTTATTTTTAATATTTAAAATTGCTTTATTATATTAATTTCTTTGGTATGATGGCGCTGATAGTTGACAGCATCCTTAAGAGGGTATTCAAGTTTAGAATTTGAAAAAATCGATTTTTTTTCTTTCATATTTTCAAAGCTTAAACTTGCAAGAGTATGCCTTCAAGAGGATTTTTCAAAATCTTAATTATTTTTGGCTTAGGAATCGTCGATTAAAAAAAATATAAGTATTAACTATTATTGTATGGCCACTGCATATAGCTTTACCCGAAACTTTAAACGAGTTTTTCTCGAAATTTCTGTTTTCGAGACGATTGTCATGATATCTCAAGTTTTACTAAACTAATTTACTGGAAATTTGGTGTGTAACCCCTTAACAATAGGTATGATTCCATGAGAAAAGATAGAAAAGTACCTTTTCAAATATAAGGGAATGTTTAACTTCTATTTTAAGTTTTGCTTTTCAATCATATGCGTGCTAAATTATCTAAGAATTGTTCGCGGAGGTGATTCTGTACTGATAACGAATCAATCCAAGTGGATAGGATAATCACCAAACGCATACACGCTTATGAACTGATTAAGGGTAATTTTCCCGCGAACGAGTTTGAAAATGTTCGGAAGTAAGACGAGGATTAACGAGAACCCACGAAAATTGTTAATTGAATTGAACATTGACAGACGTTGATGCCTCATTCACACGAGTCAACTTTTGTTGACCGATTTTAGTTAATCGATCAAAAGTGGAATGAAAAACCTAGTGTGATGACTTGTTCAAACTTTTTTTGATCCACTAAAAAGTTGATTACGGTTCTCACACGAGGTTTTTCATTCAACTTTTTTTGATCAACTAAAAACGGGCTAGCATGGCAGCAAAACTGGATTTTGAATTAGCCACAATTTAGCAAACTGCGTATGAGTAAGAGAATCGAATTTTTCATTCTAACAAGAATCTGAGGATCGCTAGAAGCAAATATGAATCGGTAACGATCGCATTTCGTGTGAACCGCGAATATCGGACCGTAACTCGGCTCATAAACTTGCATGCGCTTGACGATGATCTTAAATCCGTCTTGAACTGATTCATTATCGATTCAGTATCACATCCGCGAACGAACCTATAATGTAACTCGTTTGTGAATCAACTATCATTTTTTCTTTAACAATCCGAATTAAAATTGTTGGATATGTAATACCATTTTTCAAGGAGAAAGATAAAAAAATTTCCTCGGCCTAAACGTGGGTCATAAGGTTACAACAGTTCATTATTACAAAAATAATAAGCCCAAAATTAACTCATTTGAAATAAATAAAAATTTTCCTGATAGTGTCCTGAAAAATGAATGTGATAAAAAACTATGATTCACAGCGTTCGATTTTCTTTGTACCTCTATGTGTTTAACAAAAAAAAAAAATCGCTTTGTAAATTATTAGCGTATGTTATTATCTTAATTACAGTACAAGAAAATATTTCTTTCGTCATTAATTAAGAAAATTATCTTCTTCAATGAAAATAAATTATGGAAGAAACGAACAATTACCAATTACTCGATTGCATATTACATTTTCATCGAATATTAATTACCCGGCACAAAGCATTTGGTTAACAGTAAAATGATGAAAATGAAGAGAAAAAAATTCGCATTGAAATAAATTAGTATTACAACAAGGCCTCAACAATTCCACCAATGTGTTTAACATACATTATAATATAGGATGTAGCAACATTGAAATGGTCGTTAGTTTTGCAATTATTTCAACTTAATTAATATAAAATGAATTATATTAGAATGGCAAGAGCGGGCTTAAGCGGTTTTAAGCGGCAATAAAAGCCTTATCAAGACAAAAGCGCCAACTCCCCGATCTTCATATATATATAGTGATGTAGGCTTTAATCCGACATTTGAATGAAGTGGATCACGTAATTCGTAACAAAATGACATACTTTTATTTTAATGGAAAAGAACACCTACGACGGGACCATCTTTCTGTTTTATTCGCGTTATCTCGCAAGCTTTTATCATGTTATCAACAATCGTCGTAATAAACTTTAACGACAACTTTGTTGAATGATAAAATTATTCGGCCGACTTAAAACGCGATCGAAATTTACTTTATTATATAAATACCTCTCGCATTGCTCGGCTCAAAATTAATTTACTGTCGCGTTTGATTTGAATTGGATCTGTTGATGTTTAAATAAGCCAACCTCTCGCTCTTCCTTCGGTATTTTATTAGCTCGTTCATTTCGACAACTATTTGCGTGACGATTTGAAATTTATTGAAAATTGAATAAATATGTCTTTATTTATGATGAAAATCAAACTTCATTGATTTGTATTGCTTGGTTTCATTTTGGCAATGATCGGTTAAAATATCAAGATATATTGATAATTGGGAGCTGGGCTCAGTCAAGCAGATTATGTTATGGTTTTGAGATATCTCCGAAAGACGTCGGAGAAATGTTGTGGGTCTGTGAGGAAAATATTGGCACATAACAATACCAATTTAGCTGAGGTTTACAAGTTGACTTAAATCAATAATCTTATCAGTGTAATAGAGGCCCATTCAAAGCAAATTAAATGGCTTTAAATCGTCCAAATATTCTTCTGCCGAGGCATTTTATAATAACAATATATGCTAAATTGGTTTTTCAACTGATAACATAAAGCAATTTGCTAGAAATGGGAACATTATTTTTCCTAAAAATTTCATATTTGTTACTTTTAAAGCAACACTGTAGTGAATTAATTTGAAAAATAGAAGTAAAGCAAGTCGAGACAATGAAGAATATCTTATGAGCTCAAGATAGGGTATAACGTCATTGTAAAACGGTATTCCATTTTTCAAATATTTTCAAATCAAAAACAAAACTGGAAAAAGGTTGAAGATAATTGTTTAAAAAATCTTAGAATCCAACAACTTCTCTCGTTTTTTGGTTCTCACACAAAAAAAAAGATACAAATCAATGCAATTTTCGATCGGAATGAATTTTTAAAGTGAAGAAGAACTTATTTAAATAATATATTCAAAAATAGAAATATGTATTTACTCGGCCTATTTGGGAAGGGGGGATTAGCATAACTAAGATTTAAGAAACCCTGGATTTATTTAATTTCGGATTATTGTATGGTTCCTGTAGTATAGCTATAAAAAGTATAATAAAATGTGTTTGATAATTCTCAATTAGAAAATGGGTATCATAAAGACTTTTTAAAATGGATGATCCAAAAAGCACTTTTTTATCCTGGAAAAATGCATAATTAGACCAGGGTAGATAATCTTTGAACAGAAAAAAAAATTATAGTAGGATGAAACCCATTGGAAAAGGAAGAGAATATAACAAAAATGAAAGGAAAAATAAATAACGGTCAATCTTAGGTGGGGAAGTGGAAGGGGGGCGGGGTAAGAGTAGAAACGGTTTATCTCAATTTCCGATAAAACTACAAGTCCTATGGAAAAGAGTTAGAAGGCAAAATTGTAGATAATAAGTAGATCTACAACTTTTTTGCTAACACTTTTTTCACATAACCTCAAAATTTGTGTGAAATATTCCAATAACCAAGTTTTTAGTTTTTATTTTTATGTTTTACAAAATAATTTTTTTTTATGAAATTTTGTAAAATTTACCTTTTTATGTCTCAAACATACTGTTTTTTTTTTTTTATTTAAAGTACATATTAATTTTTTCACCTTATAATAACTTAATATCAAAAAAGCACCCTAATTTTCAATCAAAAATTCTCATGTCAAAACATCTGATTTTCTTAAAAAGTCGGTGAGCTTTTGTTTCGTTGAAACCTCTACTTCTGATGATGCAAAAAATATATGCATTACAATGTTAAATGTTCTCAGAAAATGCAATACAATTAAAGTGTACATTTTAATAAATTGCTCAAAATTGCATTTGTACAATTGTATTATTTTGTATTGAGTTTCTTCCTACTATAATTTTGTTCCACTTTTTGACATTTTCAAAGGCTTTAGCTCTGGACAAAGTTCCTGTGGAACAATTATTATTAATGAAAAAAAAATCTTTTTTAATATGATATATAATTTATGGCTTCTACGAAATGCTAACTTATTCTAAGCTACTTAATTATTTTTACATTTTGTACAACTGTATAAGAAAGGATATTCTATGTTGCCTACCCCCTACAAAATAGAAGGTGGGTCAGATGTTTGAAGTGAAACTTCTTAGGCGGCAGTTTGATGATTGGTAAGTGAGAGTGAACTTTAAAGACGCTAAATTTCATGATTTCGTTACACGAGAGAAAAGATAAATACGATATAGAGCGAAAAAGAAAGAGAACGATATATGCCAATGGGCGCAAGTGTTCATGTTCTTATTATATTAAAAATTTCATTTCTAGCACGTGTACGGTGTTGTACACGCCATTTTTTTTTTCACTCATTGATCTTTTTGGAAAAAAATTCCAAAGAACTTGTCGGAATATTCACTTTGGTATAAGAATAATTTAAATCTCTCATTGCCAAAAAACATAAAGCTAAAAATACCAAAGAATATTGGGCAATATTTCTAATTAAAGAAAAACGATTTTAAACTTTAATTATTATCGGTAGCAAATATTCTAATTAAAATCAGTTCATTTCACAAAGCGGCAAATAATTCTGTTATTCTCCCGTCGAAACAAAACGACATTCACCGCCAAACAAAACTCAATTTAAATTCTCCGAAAAGAAAGAAGAAAAAAGAAGCCTTTAAAAACTTTGTAATAAAACTCTAAATTACTCAATATATTTCTTTAGATTACATAAAAATTAATGATCTCGCAAATTTTCCTCGATGCATTTCACGTGTTTTCAATGAGCGACGCTTTGCGTAATTATATTTTAATTGAACCCGATTAAAAAAGCGTAATTAAACTTCGATTTTTTTAACGGTGCCGACAATAAAACACCAAAAATCGCTACGTAAATGCCCCCTTATCTGTTACCATATTGTAATTAGATAAAATAAATTATTTAAATTGAAACGAAACCGGCTACTAGCAAGAATATTAAAAGATGAGCTACTAAGATAACATTAAACGTACAGATAATCGTTTAGTTGCCAATGGGAGTTTTAGATCAATTAAAAATATTGTCAAATTATTATATAAGATTTCGAAAAAATAATTATCTCAGAGTATTGGGATTTTTTTTTTGAACTGGAAACCTTTATAAATAATTATATAGAACAAAATTAAAACTGACATAGCCGGAAAGAAGTTATTGAAAGTTTACAAGTCGAAAATCATTAATCTGATAATTATACGTTGTTGAAAATTGAATTGTGAAGAAGTCGAAGACTGAAAATTCGACGCTTGACATATCGATATCAATTATTTGCGATTTAAAAGCAAAATCTCTTCAATTTATCTATAATTCAGGTGGATGGTTAGAAAGCACATACCTATAGTTGGTGTCCAGGGGGATTTTCCCGATAGCGACATTGTCATGATTTTGCTTGTTACTTCGCGACCAATAGAAGGTTAGTTCTTCATCTCGCGAGACTTCCAGAGGAGAGAAGCGACACTCCAACGTAACATCTTCGCCTTCTCGGGTGTCTTTGACCTCATCTGCGGCAAATGTCGCGCCAACCACCAGCAGAACTACAAGAAAAAAAAATTAAATTAAATATTGTATAAGGAAAACTAAACATAAAATTATCACTTGGAACATTGAAAAATAATCCTGGGGATTTCAAAGCTATGACTTTTAATTGACGCCATCTATGTATAGTGTATATAAATAAAACTGGCCAAGTGCTTGGTACAACCCATACATTAAGAGTTCCGTTGTCGGGATAAAATTTCATAACTAAAATATATTTTGAGTCAAGATAAGTTTTAAAAAATCATGGCTCATGATGGACAATGGTTTAAAATTAAAATTTAAGATAACATCAAAAAATTCAAAATTTTCAAATTTTAGTTGGAGTCTCTTATACACAAATCCATTATATATAGTCCATATAAACACTTAGCTCCCAAATTTCAAATTATTGAAATCAATATTTTTTTTTAATGGCTGACATAAATGGACGGAATATTAAATTTAAAATAGCTCTGTTTTATGAAAGAAAAATGAATACCAAAGACAAGCAGCGAAACTATAAAAGGAAAATGTTAAGGAAATTTGATACAAGCTGTTATCGTCTATGTTCAACTATAACGTTTATAATTAAATATTTAACATTTTCGCTCTGAAGTCTCATCCCATTTTCGTCGTCTTGGATTATCTCAAAGGCACTAAAGACTCGTTTAAATCCAGTGCATTGAGTGGCGATCGGATTTTCTTGACCTACGGAGCTAAACAAGACGTTGTGTCCCAGTTTAGCAGCAAGTTCAATCCTTTGGTGGAGCTTTAAATTAATTTGGAAAATGGAGCACGCTGTCACATGTTTGGGATATTTAATCGCCGAGCTTTGTTTAAGCCCGTTGAGAACGACATGTTTGGTCATTTTCAAACAAGTCAGTTCTTAAAAATTTATTTTTAAAATTAGCCAAATCGAAATTTCCACTATAACTTGTCTAATTATTTTTAATTTCATTTCAAAGTTTGCGTTTCAACGTTAAAACGTTTTCACGACACATAAATTAGAGAGACCGAAAAGAAAAGTAATTCATTTAGCTCGCAAAGTAGGTAAACTAGGAAACCTTGAATGTTCCATCCAAGTAAACGGAAGATAATTTGAACACTCGTTAAGAAACACGACTTGAAAAGCAAATCCCAAGAATGTAACAAGTAAGTTACAATTTAAACTAGATTTTACTTTTATCCAATTAAGATGATTAAAAAGAAAATCATCTCAAAATTAAACACATTACAACTATTAACAAAAAAAAAATAGAAACACATTTCTTTGGTTAACAGTGAAAGTTTTTGGTTTTGAATAAAAAATAATTTTTATGATTTAAATAATTTGATTTTATATAAAATTATATAATGATAATTGGAAAAGCAAGAAATGTCTCGACTCTAGGAAGCTTTCTCTAAATGGATTAAATATAATCACAAGTTGAGTTTCATCGAGCCAAGTATAGTAGGTATATTATTTGAAATTATTAACAACTCTCTAATGTATTCAAACAGAGTTTCTCTAACAAATATACAAAGAAATTACCAATCATCTAGTGAAGCATTACAATTATTTTACGTATTCACCTTTATATTACAGGCATTAAGTAGTACATAAAGATTTAATCTGTTTACATGCTAAATGTATTGGTCACTTTAATTTTCCCCAATAAATGAATAAATTGAACTCGAAATTAAAAAGTTACCAACTTTTAAGAGACTTGGAGGCTAAGTTTACAATGCTTTACATGTTATTGTGTATAAATACTTATAAAATAATTTTCCATTTTAGAATTTCAAATTGTTGACAAATTTACAATACAAGCAGATACCAATGAAATTACCAATTTTAATTGAAATCGCCCCTGAAATCTAAAACTTAATTTTTTCAGCATAATCTCTCTTGGTCTTTTGCATTTCATATGGAGACTACCATTAAGAATGATGAAAATGGAACATATGTTTCTTATACAAAATCAGATCTGATTGCTTAAGAGATTCACTCATGCAATTTATGATTCAAACATGATTTGACTCTTTTCGCCAGATAAAAATTAGTTAATACTAATTTATGATGACCTTAATTCACATTTTGGGTTGTATTGAACTAGTGAATGTTTTCAAAGTTTTAATAATCGCAGGTTTCCGACTTCATACCTGCATTTACTATGGCTGCATTGGACAATTTCCAAGCATTCGGCTAATGTAAAATAAATCCTTATAAAATTATAAATCTTCCAGAGCTCAAATGACAAAAAAACTGGTAATCAAATATAGCCGCTATCATGGCATAGCAAAGTTCCATCATTTTTAATGGTAACTCTATATGCAACAAATGTTTATGAAACAATTATCCTCAGAGTAATGAACGCAGCAAAATTAAGCAATTGTAAGTGACGTTAGGGTACCCAAAAAAATGAAAGTGTATTTTTATAATAAAATGCTATGAATTTTAAACTACAGGAATTCGTAAAAACTTGTACAGCTTGATACATTATATTATAATGATTTTATAATGATTATAATATGAATTTATATACTGCCATATTTCAAGAGTACACTTTCTTGATAAACCTAATGAATTGAGTTAAGTTATGTTGTAAGACAGTGGTTACCAACCTGTAGGGCGCGTCCAAAATAGTCCAGTAATTAATTTTGACAAAAAACTAGTTTTTAATTCTACATTTAAAAACTACCCCAATAAAAGAAAAAATGAATTTTACAATATTGTATTAATTATACATATATGTATTTTTTTTTGTATTTTCGTAAGATTTGTTTTTATTACATTTAAAATGATTATTTCTTATAATAAGTATTTTTTATGTATATTTTTACATAATATTGTATATTATTTTGTAGCCCATTAAATAAATTATAATAGGTATCAGTTGAGTATTTATGAAATTAGATTATTAGAAAAATTAAGGGGGCCCTAAATTTTTTTAAAGGAGCGCAGGTACAAAAAGGTTGGAAACCACTGTTGTAAGAGGTTAACACAGGAAAAAAAAGTTGAATTAATTTCAAAGTAATTTTGAAAATAATACGATTTTTTTATAATATAGGTAATCAGAAAACTAGCTGGATTTTTCATCAAGTCAAGTAATCGAATATTTTTTTAAATGAATTGATATTGTGACTTGTAAATGAAATCATTTGGGAAGTTATTGCTTGACTTGATTTAACATTTTAATACTTATATATTACTCGAGTTTAAATCATATTTAGGTCAAGTAGCTTTAAAATCAAGTCAAATGGTGAACCTTTATGTCTAGCGTTACCATAATGTACTCATCACATTTACCGATCTATTGTTCCTTAATTTAGTACCCTACCGCGATGGTTGATTAAACAAACATTTGCTAAGAACTAACTTGTAAAAATTTGATTCTATAAGTTTGGAGCCTCAAAACACCAATTAAATCCAAGGAAACGAGATATTTACAAAAGCTCAATTATGGTAAGCTTTGTGCTTAAATATTTTGGTTAACACAGGCGAAATCCTATGGAACTTTTTAAATCGATATAAAACACTTAAACAAAGATATTTACTAATTTGACTTTATTTATTACGTATCTTTCACTTCGAGTATAAGTTCTTAATTAATTGGTCTTTCAGAGCATTTACTTATGCTGTTACTGTGGAAAACTTTATGACGTCAGTACGAGATCCTATAATCATTTAGTCACAAAATTGTATTTATGAATACTTGAACCTTAATAAAATAAATAAAAGGTACGTGTTTCAAATTTTGCAAAAAAATTTTCTTTTTGTCTTGGGAGACTTTAATGAGTGTATGTGTCAATAATACCTAAATGACGAAAGTGATGAAAGTTGGGTTAGATAACTAAAAATTGTTCTTGAAAAAGGCATTTAAAAGAAAGATCAAAATTTGATAACACAAGGCTACATTTATAGAAAAAAAAAAAAACTAAATTCTAGTAAAATTAAAAAATTTAGGACCATCTTTGTAAATATTCTGCTTGTACGTGAACCTTATAGGTCCATATATCGTTATTGTACTTATGTTCAAAAGCTTGCTAAAACGACTTTTTTTTGTAATTTCAATCAAAAGTACTTTATATTAAGGAAATATAGCTTAAATTGTTCAAAAAAAATTAATTTTTACCTCACAAACGAATAAATTATTTGCTCGATCATTCCTGATGACGTCACATATCTTATGACTTTCTTTGCGAAATTGTTTGCAAAGTTTTATTGTAATAATTGGCCAAGACCATAAAAAATACATTCTATTTTCTTTAACAATTAGATATTTTTTAAAATCTTTAAATATAATCCTTCCAAGAAAAAATAAAGTGCAAAAATTTGATAAGCCAAACGTCAAACGTAGACATCTGAATCTGCAATGTTTCCTCCCACACAAGAATCTTTCAACATTTCCGAAAAATATAATTCCTTCTTTATCGACAAATTTGACATAAATTCAAAAAAATAAATAATCAATAATTTATTAAATTATTTATCGCCTTTCATCTAAATGATTAAATATAAATTATATCAAATCAAATTTTGATTGGAAATTGAAAATTGGATTAGACATAGAAAATGTTATTTCACAAAATTTGCAGCTATTTACTTATATGAAATAATTTTATGCATTAAAGGGTTGATTTAAATAAATTGTTCACCATGGTTTCAAACAATTAAAATAATTTTCCTGCGATCAATTGTTGACTTGGAATAAATTTTATCTGAAGAGAAAAGTTCTATCTCTGAACTTTCCATAATGGCCTCAACTGCATATTTTCCAGTTACCAAGCCATAAAAATAAAGAAATGCAAATGCTATGTCGTCAATAAGCTCGCACACAATCACGTTAATGCGTTTATATCTATATTTATAGTTGACAATGTATTGTCCATTGGAAATGAAATGAACCACTTATTGCATTTCTATTAAATGAGGTTGTGATTTAAATGAAGCACATTTCTAATATCATATATAGATATAGCTCATCTACTTTTTTGCATTTAAACACTCACATAAACATTTTTCAAATTGTTTTTATTGACTGGAAATTGAAAATTCATTTTGCAAATAGATTTAAAACGTTTTACGAATGAGTTTCAATGGGTATAACATACATCTTTGCATTGGAACAATAATGATTTTTGGTTAATTTTCATGAATGACTTATTTTATCTTTCGAAGTTATCGAGTTGTAAATCGAGGCAAAATGACGATCCGATGCATATAATAAAGAGGATTTGAAAAAAAAACCTTGTTCTATGTGAAACAAAGCGTTATATGAATATCATTTTTGTGTTTGAAATTTGAAATTGATTTTCTGTGCATGTTTGGTTGGACGCTGAGCGCGATTTAAATACAACTTTAATTTGGATGAAGTGCAATTAAACTTTGTAGTTGGTAGATAATTTTGATTGCTTGCAACTGAAGCTTTGATTATTTTATCTGCATGTGATTATAATTAAAATGTAATTGCGTTTTTCATTAATTTCCTTTTGAAACTAATCAAGGTGTTCTCTGTTTTTTGAAGAAAAAAAATTTTATATAAAGAAAAATGACAAAGACTGCCTCTTTTTCATTTAATTTAATAAATAGAGTAAGTTGAGGAAGACGCTGTGAGTTATTGAAATTTAACTTGAAGCTGTTATGCATATAAGAAAAGTTGAAGCAACATTCACAGAATATCTAATTTAAAATTTCCCATTGTATTCGCCAATGCAATGCAAACAATCGCGAGCTTTTATTTAACGTATTTATCACTCAAACTTCGTTATGAAGAGAATCAATCGTACTTTCATAATAAATCTAAAATATAAACAAATTGTATTTTAAATTGGGTCACGAAAAGCTCATCTATTCACCAATGTGAGTGTGAGTTTGAATTCAACTATTGTCGAGTTCCGTTTTTATTGATCATTTTCGTCAATCCGGTTAAAACTATTTTCCAGAACATATCTATATCGGTATTTTTCATCAAGTTTTTCATATCGAAAAAATGAAATAGACTAGAAATAATATAGACGAAAAACGACGACGTCTGCTATCATCATGGAAAATATTTTCATCGTATAATGAACATTTTATGCGCGTATTGTTTCAAAAGGGAAAAGTTAGTGACTTTTTAATTAAAACACTTGTTATCTTATTGCGTCCTCGTTACATTTACCTGAAGTGAATATTTAATTTAAGTAATTTATTTTTGTCATTTTAGGTAGGGAATTTGTTAAATATCTGTTTGTTCTAGCGTCGAAGAAAAAAAGCGACAGTAACGACAATAAAACTACGATTAAACTAAAAGTGTGCACTGGAAGATTGAATGTATGAATTACATTTTACTTGGAAAATGTAAATATTTATCCAACACTTTATCGCGCTAGTTTTCTAAGTATTTAATTAAACCGAACCGTGTTGTTTCGTTTAGAGTAAAATTTAATTCTGCCAACTATTTTACCGGAAAAAAAGACGAGGAAACCGTGGCCACCGGCACATATCGGATTTTTATTTTGTCGAGAGCAACCTTGTTGAGTATTTAAATGTATTCACACCTTCTATTGTGTTGTTGAAAGCAATTTTCTATGCCTTTAAGCGACTTTTTCAAAACGGTTATTCGCAAAAGCTCGTCGAGACGCCCTTTTTCCGTGCTCCGACCGATACGACACGGTTGCTGTCGCTGCTGGAAAAACAAAAAATTCAAAATGCAAATATTGCATTTTGTCGGGTGGATTGAGTTGTATGTTGTAAGCACTGAATGTACCTTATACGAGTCTATATGCATATACCGATACGCGATTATATTGTTGAGGAAAATGGTTATTTTAATGCATTTACGGGTTGGAATTTGAAGATATTCGTGTTTTAGTTTTCTTTGGTTCACGTGGTTGTAATTCCAGAATGTATGGCTGTATGTATTTCGCTTGTACTTACTGCAATTTCAACCCCTTTGGGATATCATTATAATGAGATTTGTAAGACGGTGAACTCGTTTCTCTTTCGCGTTTGGAAGTTTCCAAAAAAAAAAGTTTTTGATCAAATACAACTCGATACGATAACATTTCCCTCATTCTATGTGGTATTTTTCACATATAGAAAAAAAAAGATTGAATCACGTCAATAACATAAAGAAATAAATTTTCTAACAATAAAGGAAATTTCATTTGAAGCTTTTTGAATTTCTACAGATTTTACTCTTCCTTTTTTTCAAAGATAAAATATTTATCATTTAAAAAAAAATATTATAATTGTGGTTAAAACGGTGTTTTTAATCATAGTGAATCTTTTATACCTCACCTTTTCACCGATTTCAAAAAAATGAAGTGTATAAAGTTGAATGTAGAGAGTCATCAAGTCAAGTAATGATCATTTTGTGAAATGAATTGAGCCTGACATTTTGACTTGAAAATGAAATAAGTTACGGAGTCATTGTTTGACTTAACTTAATATTAAAGTGTTTATATTTAACTTAAGATGATTTATTTGATTTAAGTCAAGTTTAGATCAAGTAGCTTTAAAATCAAGTCAAATATTTTGAAAATCAAAGTTAGCCATGAATCCCTAATTAAGTGTTAAAATCATTTATGTATCTTAACCAACTTCTCTTTTTTTTTCTTAGTTTTCTGGGTGTCTTGATTTTGTATTCTAAAAGTCAAAAATTTTCTTGATATTTAAAAGTTGTTTGATATTGATTATTTATAAAGTACTAAACTTTTTGACGTGATAACGTCTTATGAATTGATGAACAACGGCAGCCAGTCTGAAAAAATGTCACGTTCCATTTGAGCCTGTGTTTGCAAGCGAAAACACGATATAAGCGATAAAGAGGCAATTGTTGAATCCTAGACAACGTATTTGGTGTTTTTGCTACAATTTACTTAATAAGATTTAAAATTGATTCCTTTCATAATTTTCAGTCTGATTTCATTTTGAAAAAGTTGTAAATTTTCAATTAACTCCTTCTTTGTATTATACAAAATAATGATAATTCAATTCATAAAAGTATGCAATTTTTTATCAATGTTTCTTTATGAGGTTATCACGTAAAACTATCGTCCGTAAACCGACTTTACAGACAACCAATTTTTATGAATGTCTTCAGTGATCTACCACAAAAAGTAGATTTTTATTAGTAAGCTAGTGGTTACCCACGACTTCGTTCACGTAAAATTTAACAAAATAATTAAGTATGGGTTCTGGTTAAAATAAATCCTGCCTATCAAGAAAAGAAGTTACTATAAAAATTGACTAATGACGAACTTTTTTCCAGCAGAACAATTTAAGAGAATGCCTTTTCAAATATTAAACACATTAGTAATACATAAAAAGTAACTGAGTCAAAGTGGATTTTTTGCTAATTTTTTCAACTCATTAATTGGAAAATAACAAGAGTAGTGGTTTTTATACTAAGATATAATTCTAAATTTTAAAACGTTGATAATTTAGGAGTAGAACCCGAAAAAAGAAAAATTTTCAACCTATTCTTTGAATCACTAAGGAGTGAAATTTAAAAAAAAATGTGGCAGTAATTCCATACTTCTTTCAGGTATAATTTTTTCAAATTTCAAGTTTTATCTTCAATGATTTTAGTACCCAACGTGTCTGTCAGTCAATCACAGTATACTGTTTTATATATAGAGAAGATTTTAGAAAAAAAATGCATTTGCTCTACGATCGTAAGTGTCAATATGACACATACTCATAAATCTATGGTATTTATTGGTACAGGTATTTATTGCGTACAGAAACATTTTTAAAAAATGGGGAAAATTTCATAAGATCTGAATTTTATTTTGTAAATTTTTTTTTTGGCAAAATTAATAAGGTTATCAAAATCGAACACACCGAATCTAAAGTCAAAATACTTAATACATGTTTATCTGATAATAATCAATATTATGCACTCATTTAATCAAAATCGATCAAATATTTACTGAGATAGGGTCGTTATAGCTTTCTTAAGCATACAACTTTGTTTTTGCTTAACAAATCAAGACGTATAATTAACACCTAATTCGATTGTAAAACTAACAGTAAATATAAAATTAAATTTAAAATATGGAATTATTTGTTTAAAAATTGAACATAGCGACGAGATAATTAGAGTAATGCTTATTTCATATCGTCTACAGAATTGTTACACTCGACGCCACGCAAACATATTGCATAAAATTTCCATTATATAGAGAAATTACAAAAGGCGAAAACAGTTGTTATAATAAAGTGTTTGCACTTGGAATTTTTTTGCGAGGCAAAGAGCCGTAATGCACATAATATATTACATGAAATACACTTATACTATATGTTAAATTAAAATAGAGAATATGAATAAACTCTCATTTCTGTCTCGGTCGCTCTCTCGAGACTCGTGGATTAAGAAGTATCGTTTTACTTTCGTTACTAGCTACTGCAAAGAATAAATAATGTATGTGGACAATAACACGAAAAAGTATTCCAATTATATTTCCTTTTATTTATTCTGAAAGTAAATTAGATTTGAAATGAGTTTCTTACATATATTTTTTTTTGTAAGTGGTTAGACTCGTTAACGGGACATTTTCATGATTTCAACGTTTTTTTTTCAATGTCTTAGTTCAATTAGATATGATTAAACTCGTGTAATAGAATATGACTGTGTCATTTGGTAAATTTCAGTTGCAAAACTTCCGTGGTGATTGCAGTAAAAGTGATATTGATTCGATACGATGCAATTTCTTGATTAATCTGACTTTCGAATTTGTTCACTTTTACGAAATAAGATCTCTTTTCATAATTTGACGAGAAGTAATACAGAATCACTTTATATGAAAGCCTGATGAAATATTCAAAAAAATACATCAGGTACATTTTCAAGAGCGCAGACAATAATGGCCAAATGTCGTCGGGTTGTTTCAATATTAAATCATCTATTTTGTTTTCTCTATTTAAAAAATTGTAGAATGAAAGTTTAAGAACTTTAAAAATGGAACGGCATGCATTTATACTTCAGTGAGTTGGTGTTTGTTAATATTTTATGTGTCTTGAGGATAGTTTTACGACAATTTTTCACTCGCACTGGGATATTAAGTTTGTGACAGATGTTAAATTTAAAAATAGGAGTACTTTTAATGTACCATGTACTATTGAACTTTGTAAGGTAAACTTTTTGAATAATTGTTGCTCTTGACTTGATAAAAAATTTACAACTTAAAACCAAATACAAAAATTATATTCTCAAAAGCCGTCACTCGAACTAAATTGATAGCAAAGAAAAATTTCTACGAGTAAAAACTTCTATTTGAACTTGTCAGCATTTTATATTTTATGCACTCGATGCAATAAAACAAATTGGTACAATTTTTAGAATTTACTACCGTTCAAATAGAAAAATAAATGGAATATTTTTACTTTGAAAAATGCCTATATGACAAGTTTTAATTAGAGTTTACAAAACAATGAGGCAATAATATTATGAACAACCTAGAATTATTTCTGAAGGAAAGCAAGCATAAATCAAAACGCCAGCAGTTAAAGATTTGGTTACATTTCTTAAATTTATATTGTGCCTTGTGATAATTTCAAAGAGTTGTAATTAAAATTGTTGTCGCTTGAAGCTGGAAGTAAATTAAGCATGAAATCGTTAAGAAATATTGATTTCATTTTTTCAACCACATATAGTAGACGTCTTCAATGACATGGTTATATTCTCAACTGTAGAATTAAGTAACATTTGGCGTGATTATATGCAGTAGATAAGTACTTCAAATGTAAAATAGTTAAATAAAACAATTTCAAGTTTAGGTTACTTGATTTGTTTACAAAAGTATGTTAAAAATGTCAAGAATTGAGCTTTTACTAAAAGCTCGTTATTATGTTCTTAAAGACTTAATTTTGTTTACATACTAAAATTTAATTTTTGTAAATAAAAGGAGGATTTCAATTAGCAATCAATGTCTAAGATATTAAAATATGTAGTTGATAGTAAATAATGGAAAAGTGTGTGACACACCGCGTGGCCACGCTTTTCAATGTTGAGAAATTTGAAGAAATGTTATCATTTATGTACTGACCAATGTAAGAATCTACAACGGGACCAGCCTTGGCCTAGCTCAACTATGTACAACACTGATCCAGGCTTCGCTAAAGCTTGAAATGATATCTTCCTGCAACTCCTGGTTAACTGGTTGTCAGGGCTTTATCTACTCAGGATCTAGCTTGACTAACCATGGACTGGTCGAGGCTTGGCGATCCAAGGGTTAAACTTGGCTAACCACAGACTGGCCAAAGATTGAGCCAGGTTTGTCTCAACAGTAGTGCACCAAAGTTAGGGTCGCTAAGAGTGGACCAAGCTTGTGTTCGTTATCAAAACCTAGGGCTTCCTATCTAGGGATAAGCTAAGAGCAGATATTTTATTTAAAGGCAATATTTGCGATAACCCATCACTTGGCGTTCAGTCAAATTAAAAATAAGAAGTACGGACAAAGTTCTTTAAGAACCGAGCTATCCAATTTTATATTGATAAAAGGTTTGTTTGCGGATCTGATACTGAACCGATTACAAATCAATCTAAGTGGATTTAGAATAATCGCCAAACGCATACACGCTTATGAACTGATTAAGGGTTATTTTCCCGTGAACGAGTTTGAAAATGTTCGGAAATAAGACGAGGATTAACGAGAACCCACGAAAATTGTTAATTAAGTCGTCTTAACTTCTAAAAACTTTAATTTCTACTTCTGTTATATCATAAAAGTAAACGCATAAGATTATTTTGATTAACTGAAAATTTGGTAGTTTCTATGAACCCTTGTAGTTTTGCATTTAATTTGCAGATTTAATTGTCATCTCGTTATTTAAGATCCAAATTATATTTGCCATGAAAAAGTTTAATTATAATATATCAAAAGTGATTATTTTACGCTTAGTGAAGCGGGTAGGAAATAGCTGGTTTATGTAAATGATGCTAACAGTTATTATTGTAGCTTGTGTAAAATAAAAATTAACTAATTAAGTGATGGATGTTAAATTGTTTTATCATGTTGAGTGCGTTTTGTATCATGTGGTCATTGATATTTATATTTAAAAAAAAATTGTACGTGACTGTTGTGAGATGATTTAAACAGATATCCTAATAATAAGCACTTGGCATTTTTTGCTCTCTCATTTGAATTAGGAGGGATATCGAGTCGTATTGTGTAATGATCGTAACAAGCTTTCGACCACGTATTTGCTCGTGTTTTGTGGTTCACTAGTTGCGCTTAATGCACACACACCATCAGGCGTGATATAACAATATAATCACAAGCACGTGACGAACCTCATCCCCGATTTATGCGAGCATCAATTTCCAATATTTACACCAATAATTGTAAAGCTCGACTTCCGTTCGCCTTTTTTACTCCGATTAAATCCACAAAAATTTCACGGCTGAACGACGGAAAAGTTGAGTTGTAAATTCGGGTTATAATATTTCAAATCCATTTGGGTAATTAAGGTCAGATGCGAGTCGAATTTTCTTTATGGAAATTGTACCTTTAATTAGATGTAATAAGAGGGAACGCCACGTTGTCCCTCGAAAATGTCAAGTTTGAACCATCGCGTTTTTACTTTTGAAAACATTAAGGCTATAATTAAACTTAACGTAGCTCTTTTTGTAATTGTGAATAAAAAAAAACGGAACGCATCAACGAAAAAAGGGAACCACTTCTTCCAGTTGAATAAGACGTTAACGCTTCTTTATCTTAAATTTAAGATAGTCTCTTGAAAAGTTGTCCGGTCACCTCATTATCCGTTGGGTTTTAGAAAAGATAATCACTGAATAGAACCCAATTATTCTTCCTATGCTTTGATTTATTGTTAACGACCGTGTGTCTTTTCAACTTAAAAAAGTTATTTATTGTTCCTGAATATAAAAAACGATGAAATTTTTTTTTTCATCGGCCAATATATTTTATTGGGCTTTTTCGAATTAAAACATATATTTTTCATTAGAATATATTGCGTTTTTTCCGAAGTGTTGAATCATATAAAAATATTGGATATGTGTACACGAAAATTTATAGATTTTTCATGCGGGCTGTACAACAGACAATAAAGCGGCGAACGGAGAAGAATCAAAAATTCGACAGATGTTTTTTTTATTTATTTTATTTTATACAATACAATAACGAAGCTGATATAAAATTTATGAATAGAGAAATGAATATTTGATATCAACACGTCGATGTTAGTTAGTTAAGCGTTGTGGTGTTTGGATTCAGTTTTCAGTTTTGGTTCACTTGTGTTCACTGAAAGAACCACACGATGTCGATCGAAACCGAACACTGCCCTTCTGATGAATATATAGCATATCTATGTATGTATTCACATAATGTTTTTCTCAAGAGAAACATATAAATCTAAATAGATTTCAGTGAAAAACGGAATTTAAAAAATCCACCCCCGACTAAATAAATCACTGACGATTCATTTTGAGCTTGATGTATGTTGTACAGTTTGTATTTGGTGGATGAGTAATTATTTACATCTGGATAAACAGAGTTTATTACGCTCGTTTAACAAGAATTATTATTATTAAAGGAAAGAGTAATTTTCAAAGAAAAATATTAAAATTTTTCACACACTTTTACATGAAATCAAATGAACAGTTTTGCCTCTGGTTTTTAAACGCAAATAATACAAATAATTTGATTTAAATCGTCTAAATTTAAGACTCCAATTCAATGAACACAATTTATTTGTAACAATAAAAAATTAGGGTTTATATCACAAACGACATATTTAACGTGGAAATTTCTATCTGACGCATGAGGAATTATTCGAGAAATTCTCAGACTATACACGACAAAACCACATAGTTGTGGCCCATGTGGCAAGTAATTCACCTAATTTGGTTTCTAATTCAAATCTTTTGGTTTACACATTATGAAATAAACTAAAAAAAACCCACCCATAACTACACAGTAATTAAATTTTTTGTGAACGATTTTGAATGAAATTTAATCAGGTAAACGATTCTTCAAAAAAATGTATTTAACTAAAAAAATGTTTGTGATACTTCTTACTATTTGAAACCTTCTTTTTTGAGGAAAAATTTTTTAGGGGATGTTGAAAACTTTGCCTTATGTTTAGTTAATAATTTACATTAAAAATTTTGAAGTTATATATTTTGTTATGCAAATGGGATTTTTTTATGATACCCTCCTTATAGAAGGGATGTGAAAGGGTTGTATAGCATAAAAGGTTTAAAAAATTTAAATGTAGGGTTTTAAAAAATTAGGTTGATGCAGATTTAAAAATGAAGTTGATAAATTGCCAGCTTCATCCAAAATGATTTGAATCAAAATTAATGTATTTTGTGCATAAGTGTAGAACCAAGTAAGAAGTGAAATTTCTTTTAGTCATAAATCATTTTTGTATCTTTGGCGTTTTGAGGAAAATTAAAGAAAGATAAGGAAAATTAGTTCATTTAATATCTTTATGTTAAATAGAGGCTTAAGGAGCACCCCCAAAACAATACCATTAAAATATATGAATGTATTACAGCCCCTTTTGAGACATACCAATTTCACAAAACATGATATAAACACATTTGCAGTATGTATAAATGTTGGTATTTATTGTTCCTATAAGAAGGCAATAAAATGCAAGTTATAATGGATCTAACGTAACATTTTACACTAGACTACATTTTACCTAAAGAAGTTTCACTTCAAAAAGAAACTGTACATAAGAAGTCGTATACAAAACAAATAAAAAATAAAAATTCCCTTTTCTTATTCGAACAAGTTCGAAGAGCTGCTGAGAGAATCACTAATTAATTTTCAACTAGATAAAAACATTTTCTTATTTTAAAAATATAAATTAAATCGATATAAATAATTAAAACAACGTTTGAGTTTCTCATAGAAAGTCTCAAACCTAGAAAATTTCCTTATTAATTTTTTATCTCCATTTTTCCACTAAAAACCTGTAATCTCTTATAAATACCCCACTTTCAATTGGTTCGTAACCAATATCAATATTTTTTGCTTTGACTGGGAAATTTTTAAAAACACCAGCAATTTTTAAGGTTTTATTATTTATATTTTTAAGTCTTCACTTTTGAGCCTTATTTCTAAGATTAAATTTCTACCGATTTTTTAGTCTTCTCGGTATTTTATTGTATCAAGCCATCTTCAACGTATTAAGTTTCTGCGAATATTCGCGCTTTATTGATTTGGTTTCACGAAACAGAGACTGATGGGAAAAATTGTCACAAATGGCCTTATAAACGCTTTATGAAACTTGAATAACATGCCAAGTCTAGTCGTTAATCTACGTAATTTCAAGAGTTAAGGAGGAAAAAAAACTGTCACTGTTGGTAATATGAATATAATAACATTTTAAGCTAGAAGAAATCCATGTAATAATAGCCGGCCACATATACTCATGCTCATATAATGACCTTAATGAGACCGCACCAGTAAATAAACCGAAAGATATAAAATTGAGGCAATTCGTATGTCTGCACCACACACATACACACACACAGTACAGGTAAAGTGCTGTTATTATAAGTGACGCCATTAAAAATATCAGAATGTCCGCGTTATGAGAGCCAGAGGAAAATGAAAGAGAAGTCGAAGTAATAATGTCATCATCATTGTCGTTCCCAGAACTTGATGGCAGAGCGAAGAAATGGTTAATAATAACATCTAATCGTCGCCGTAACGGGCGATCGTCGATGGGAAAAGGTCTCTCGCTGGTGATAGTGTTACATTTCGTACGTATTTGCGGGAAGACCGGGAAAGGTTGTCGCTATTGTTTAACTACTTTGGCTATAAATGCAATCCTCATTTTATTCCACTCGTGCGATAATTATGTTTTTACACAATGGACTTGAACCAAATCATCTTCAGCTACGACAATTAACTAACAATGCTCTAGCCGCATTATTTTAATTACTCTCCTCAGGTTGCTTCCAAACAAAACGATTATATATACAATTCTTTTATTTTTTTTTGAAATTCTCTTGAAAAACATTTTATTTGTGTAATGGAATAATTTATAAGGGTTTGTGACTCCAAAAGGTATAACACACAACCCAAAAAATAAAGACTGGACAAGTGCGAGAATGATTCGCGCCCTGTGGGTTCTATACAACCTTTATTGAATATATAAATAAAAGTTCATCTTCTACTTCTTATTTTCATTTTCTTTCAAAATTCTAATTTTCAGGTCTTAATAGTTTAATATTTTAAATAATTATCAGGTGAAAAGACCATTGTTTTTTATTTTAACAATTTATTTTCTTTTTTCACAACGTTTCGTCGGTGTTATTTCGACCTCATCAGGTACGTTGAAAAGTCAAAGAAAATTGTTATTATTATTCCCTATTTTATTACGAACCAGTTTTTTATTATACACTAATTTCATAAGTATATCTAAATTAAAGTTAAACTTTTTTATAAATATACCTAATAAAAATATAATTTGAATATAAATTTAATAATAAAAAAATTCAGGTTAGGGTATAACAATTTTAACAGACTTTTCAAGATACCTGATGAAGTCGGAATAACACCGACGAAACGTTGTGCAAAAAGAAAAAAAATTGTTAAAATAAAAAACAGTGGTCGTTTCACCAGATAATTGCTTAAAATATTTTCTTTCGAACTTTTATATATTTACATTATAATTTCCAACTTGTTGACCCCTTATTTTAACCTTCATCATCAACGTATAGCGTAATAAAATACTAAATGATGATATAAGCAGAAACCACAGTAAATTTGAATATTTTGTTGATTCTTATTGCTGGATACTGCATGGATTAATTTTCAAACTAATTAACTTCAATTATCAATGAAACCAAATTAAATTTAAATCAAATATTTGTTTTTAAAAATTATCAATATCAAGCTCAATTCAATTTCTAACATAATCAGTTACTTGACTTGATATATCTCCATTCATTGCAAGTTAATACCCTTTTATTCATAGTCAATACAACTTCTTCCACAAAAAAAAAAAAAAAAAAAAATGGTTGTCTGTAAAATCGGTTTACGGACGATAGTTTTACGTGATAACGTCATAAAGAAACATTGATGAAAAATTGCATACGTAATGAATTGAATCGATTTATTATCACTGAATTGTCATTTTTTTGTATAATACAAAGAAGGAGTTAATTGAAAATTAACAGTTTTTTCAAAATGAAATCAGACTGAAAGTTATGAAGGAAATCAATTTTAAATTTTATTAAGTAAATTGTAGAAAAACAACAAATGCCTCTCTATTGCTTTTATCGCGTTCTCGCTTGCACGCAGAGGCTCAAACGGAACGTGACACTTTTTCATACAGGCTGTCGGTGTTCATCAACTTATAAGACGTTATCACGTCAAAAAGTACACGAAATTATGGATTAACCAATTCAAGTATAACTAGATATTTTGTACGAATTCGTATTAATTTGCATGAATTCAGCTTAAAATTTAAATATTGAAATGAAACAACTTATAAATTTTGACTTCAATGCTTGACTTCACTTGATAGTAAAAACTGCATTATGACTTGATTTTGATTTTAAGCCAAATGTCTTGACTAACAGTTAAAAAATCAAGTCAAATAGCTTAAAAATTAACTAAAAATAAAATCCCTAATATAAACTTAAAACCTCTAACTCCTTATACGTTACTCAATAAGAGAAAACCGAAAGGTCAACAAGGTGATCTAATAAGGGTTCCATTTTTCCTTTTGGAGGTACGGAACCCTAAGAATGAAATACACTTAGCTTCAACGTTAAATAAAAGCCATAGACAACGAACGACTAATTACTCACGTACGAAACAGATTGGCCCGGTCGACTTACCTGAAACAATAAACAAACAAATTAGAATTACAAGTCGATATTATCGAAATCCATCATAAATAAATCAAAAATCATTTTTCTAATTAGTCAGTTTATTTATGTATGAAACGAACAACGTTCAAGGTAAGTCGAACTAATGGTAATTAGGGTCTCTAATTGCTACTAGTTATTCATGTCTCGAACACTGCATGAATTCTTTATAATACCCCCGAAATCGTACGTAACAATATAAAACATACATATTGGGATAAGCCACATATAATTTAATGAATTAAACTCGGAGTGTGGATACAATTCGGTTTATTTAACCCGAAATTTAAATGATAGGTTTTATACATTTAAATTAATATTTAGGGAATTCGATGATCTTCGCTTTCGTTTTAATATACATATACGAGAAAGCTTCCTGTGGATGATCGATTTTTTGGAGGGCAACATTAAATTTTATTTCTCTCATATCAATTAACTCGACAAAGTAACTCGTATACTTTCTAATGGTCATTACTTATGGTCTGTCATTACAACTACCATTTTTTCTGTTTCCTTTCTATCAATTTGTATGTAAAACAACTAATTTTAAATATTTATTTTAAAAATAATCAGAAACAATATTTTAAAAATATTTTCATCAACAGGTGGTTGAGTTCATTGTAATACTTATGAAGTACAAACGATTTATAAGAAAATTTGTCAAAAAAAGTTATTGAAAGAAGCGAAGCTAAGAAATAGTTTTCAGAATTTAAAAAAAAAGTTTCTCCTTGAAAAAATTAAATGATTACCTACGTTATTGTAACTTCAACCAATTAATTCAATTTATCACTTAAAAAAAATCAAATCTGCTTCCATTTGAGAAACAAAAATTGAAAAAAAAAACCTTGCCGTTTTGAATCAATGATCAATTATCTTCCGAAACGAAAATATCAATTAGTCATTTAAATTTACATTTTCAACTTCCTACAGAGCGACAAAAAATCGTGTCAATGATTCATAAGCGGCTAATAGACAATGTCACGGTTAATACCGACAAAAAAGAGATAATTGCGAGAAATCATGTAAATTTCTTTCTTAAAATAGTAAAACATTAACTGCATGTGGTTTCAATGCAAGCCTCTTTAACACATGGTTAGTAAAGTTCAATATAAATTGAAAACTGAAACCATCATAATTCCAATTAGCCTCGATACGACCTTTCACTCTATAATCGGCTTATTATTAAATTTAATATTTCCACAACGTGCTTCATAGAACAACTCATCGTGCATTTACTATAAATACCCAAAACGAAAGAAAAGCCCATTTTCTTCGAGTTTCAGTTAACTAAGTACTTCCATGAAGATACTTTATACTGGACTGAACGAAATATTTTCCAATAATATTGGTTGCATTTAAAATCTAATAAATTACACGTTGAAATGAGGCAAAAGGGAAACATTGGTTTTTCGAAAATTAATTTAAATTCCATCAAAGTAGATTTATTTCAATGCCACATTAAAACGAGTTAAATGTCTAATTAATTGAAACACACTTTTTAACGGTGTCTTCATTAATTAAAAGTTACAATTTTGATTTTCAAATGTTATTTCTATGGGATAACTTTGAAAAAATGTTATTATTAAAAAAAATTTAAAGCTCCCTTTAGTCTCATAAATCCAATTTTTCTCCCAATCGACTAACAAAGGCCTCATTAATTTCATTTTTTTTTTTAAATTTGTCATATTTTAACTAATGAACGACCAGTCGTCACTCATTTTACCATGAAACAACCTTCGACCAACAATGAATAATATCGGAGACAATTAGCGGTCGTTTAAAAACGAAAAAATCTTCACAAATTATCGGCGAGCAATTAGCCACTTGGCTCGCTTCTCTGAAATCACATTAGTAATCACTTACAAGAAAATCGTCGAGGTATAGGTATAGGAGAACAATTTGCCCAGGAGATTTCAATCGTGATATAGATTTTTGTTGCTTTATCGGCATAAGATCGATCATGACGTCACAAATTGTCCAATTACCGACCGAGTCGAGGCCTTGAGTTTGAACACATAAAATACGCCCACATATGCTCTGATCTAAAGAGTGGAAATTATATGGTTTGGGAGCCTCGAGAAAATCGTTTTGCCAATTGCAGCTATTCAAACTGATCCACACTACAATAACTTTGTATTATATCAACTGACCTCAACCAAGTGAAAGAGGGAAATCGTTGCATTTGAAAAACGTTTCGTTTTTGCTACACGCATGAATAAATTGACTAGCTGACCCCCGCTTAATGGTGCATGCACAAAATTAATTTTGACTTTAAAATCAAACACCGCATATTATCCAGGGTAGAAATGATGCAAATTTTTAAAGTTTTTGCAATCCAATTGGATAAGGCGATTTTTTTCGATTCATTGGTCAAATGGTTTTGTAAAATACTTAATGGAGCGAAGAATTTAATTACAGATCTCTTTAATTAAAACATTTTTTTCTGTTGCATATTGTTTTATATGCTTTTTATTCTATTGTTGTTTTACAAAGCTCTTTGTAATTTGGAACTGGAAAAAATTGCTCTCTGGACTTTTTCTCTAAACTTTCTTGGAATTTAAATTCATTTTAGAACAGTTTAAAATAAAAATACGCTTAATGAAAGAAATAAAACCGCTTAACCTAATTTAGTAAGCTTTGATGATAATTCATCAAGTCAAGTGGTTGGATATTTTCTGAAACTAATTGTGCTTGATATTTTGACTAGTAAATAAAATAACTTGGAAAGTCAATAACTTGATTGGACATTTACATTTTAATCTTTAACTCGAGTTTGATTTGATCTAATGTCAAATTAGAGTCAAAGAGCTTAAAAATCAAGGCAAATAGTCAATCTTTTATCGTAAATACCTTGTATATGATAAAAAAAGGGATAACATGTTTGATGGTAATTGATTTCAAAAAGTATTTAGAGGGTTTTAATGACTTTTATTAAATATTCCTTATGATTTTTCTTTTGTATTAGCTTTGATACAAAAAATCATTCTTTTAAAACATATTAGGTTTGTTCCACTTGTCCATTTGATGATGTTCAAACACGTCCACTGAATGACAAAGAGCAAGACACATTGACCAAGAGACAAAAGTGAGTAAACATCATAAAGCAAGAACTTCCCCCTAATTTTAAACCAGTTTTGCGGTGTTTAAACACCTCCAAATCCGTGTCAAAACAAGCTATTGTCACGAAAACGTACGTTCATAGCTCGACTCTCGGCCTGATACGGCCAAACGGCTGAGGGCTGAAACATTTCTTCACTCACTCTTGTCTCTTGGTCAGTGTTCCTTGCTCTTTGTCTTACGTGGACGTGTTTGGCTTCAACGTCTGGAACAAACCTATTATTTACGTTATGGCGTTGAGTCGTGGTTCTTCTTTTCCACCGAAATCTAAAAGCCAGATAAATACGAAAAGAGTTTGGATTAAAGAGACAGTAAAATTAAATTGGGGATAGATTTCAATAGTACTATCAAGAAACAGTACCCCATTATTGGTAATCAGCCGAAACTTAAGAAATCCAGGTTTATTATGGTTTAGATTGAGAATAATATTGTGTAGTTCTATATGTAATTAATAACTTCTTATAGGTCCATGGTAAACAATTGAACTATTAGTCTTAAAGAAAATAGCATTCATTTATAAGACTTTTTACATTAATTTTTGTTTTGGTTTTACAGCCATTTAATGGGATCTAACACCAAGTTTTGGTTCCAATTAAAAAATCGTAAATGTAATTCCTAACAACAGTGTTAGTATCTGTTTCAATCCAGACAACGCCATGTATTTTAGCTAGTATCATATAAAGGAAAAAACTTGAATTTTTTTGCCTTCTTACTGTTTGTTTGATTTGGCTTAAAAGCTCGACTGATTAAACCAAGAAAACTTCATTTATCACTCGATAATTAATGAGTGATGATGCACCTTTCTTTGAATGTCTGTGTCAACAAGGCACAAATAAAAACAGCTTGAGATTTTCTCAAGACAATGACTTTCGAAATGGTTTTGTCACTCTGAAATTTCAATTTGAAGGAATCAAAAGTTTAACATAAGATTTACATAAGATTTGATAGAGAATAAATATGAAGCCCGAATTAGTTTCCTGATAGTTATTTGTGGAAGAAAAAAAAGTGATTTGTAGAATAATTTGTGGTTGGGTTCGACAATATTTGAACCGGAGATGGATGGAATGCTCTCTGAAGCACATCATCCTTTTGTGATTGGATCGAGTCAACGTCTCACTCATTAAGATATGGTCGCTTTTCATCGAGAAAAAGTCAATTAAGTGGACAAAAGTAACTACGACAACCATAAGAAAATACATTTAAATGTAAACGTCGCGTAGATTTTAGTTTTAAACGGTGGATTAGTTTTTTATCCACAGCTTGATTTCATAGTTGACTGACGATAACTAACGAGAGTTGTGCGCTGTCGAGCGACGAGAGAAGGACGAGGAACGGAAAGAACGTCAGAGATCGGTTTCGTTACAGTTTTTTAACGCTTCGAAGATCTCATTACCATTTGCATATAGCCAACGTCGTTGTCTCGAAAATCTCGACTTCTCAACTAGAGAGTATTTCGAGAAACAAAAAAAACTGCAACATCCAAGCAAACACTACCTGGCAAATCGATCAAATATTGGCTCATCGCAAAGCAATTCCACGTTATTTATCTTCATCTCATTTAAATTGAAACTCGACTCATTTATACACAACCCACGTTTTTATTAATTAGAAAATTTAATATCAAAAGCTCTCTTTTACACTTTAATAAACGAGATTTTTTTCCAATATATATTTTTTTACACAGGAATATCGTAATTTTTTTCCAAAATATACTTGTATTGTTTTGAAGCAATCGTGAGAAAAAAAAATCTTCGTTTATACTCGCTTTGAAGATGAATTTCCTTTGATATGAATAATTAAATGTTGGCATGAGTTGCCTGTTACTGGAATATTAATAAGGTAATTAATATATGCAGCAATATTTTAATTAAAATTATTTAAAAAGACGGCTTGTTTTAATTCCTGGATGTCCTATGTGAAGAGTCATCGTATTGTGGTTGCTAACTAGACGATATTATCTGATTTATGGATTGTCTCTGTTTTTATGACTATGAGAAAATTTGCTCGAAAATAAGTTAAAGAAGCAAAATGTAAATTAAAATCTTGCTTTGAGTTAGAAAAAATTTTTATTTTATTTTTTTTTTATGGAAACAAGACCTAATTTAACTTTGCCTCGATAAATAAAAACTTAATAATCACTTGAAGCAACGCAAGATCTAGTTATGTCAATATTATTTTTCAAATAAACGTGAGTTTCACTATTCAATCAATCAGAGATCGAAACTAGAAACTTAATTCTATTACCCACATCCGTAAGACATATCGACCGGAAATGATCTACTTAAATTTTTTTCTTAGCACTTCATAACTTTCCTCGTCAATCCAAAAATTAACTAAGTAAATCAGACTTTTAGAATAATTATCTCTAAGTAATTATTTGGTAGGCAAATATCGCTGAAAGCGATAATTTTTCTCGGTGAAATGAGGTCTCAATTCCCTCCTCAAACAAACTACTAGTTGTAACAATCGATATCGTTTAAGTGTAATAATTTCAACATTACCAATGTAACGGATTTGGAAAATTATTTACCGATAATCGTCAAACAATTTAGCGTCTAATATCAAACAATCTGTTTTAAATTGTATCAATTTTAGAAAAATTAAGATTGATTGATTACTCTGTGAGGAGGTTTATTTATTTTTAATAGCATATTCCCGTTAGGTTCGATTACGAGAAGAAAAAAAAAACGCTACGCCTTGAAACGTTACCAAGATTCGAAGGTTGAAAATCTCAAATATCAAATTGATTTTTGTTATATTTGTTTTTGGAACAAAAAGAGTTGGTGGTAACATTTTAAAATTAGTTTAAAGTAGATAATATTTGTCAGGAAGTGCTTGGAATATCTTGGATTTTTCCTTAAACAACTAGTAATTTTAACAGCCATCAAATGGAGTTATTTTAAGACTGTACATTATGTTTACATCAACATTAACATTAGAGTCCCGAGACAAAAGGAGAATCTTTATTTTTGGTTTTCAAACTTATAAAAATACAAATTGTAAATAAAATTTTGTAGCCAAAATATAAAAAGAAAGTGTCAAAGTTATCTTAGGTCAAAATATAAGAAAGTGTTCTAATAATTCGAACACATTCTAAATAAATAAGGATTTAACCTCGAAATTTAAGATACAAAACTACTACATTGTGAAGATCGTTACTTCCATATTTTACCAGGCTTAAAAATTCATTAAGATTTCGTCTTGTTACGATATTAACACCCAAAGCTCATTAAAATCGAGCTTTAATCAATATCTCGTTTCCTAGGCTTTTATTGAGTTTCGATACTCTTAAAGTTTTTGAACTTAAAATTTTATTTTCTAACAAATGTTTGTACAATTTCAAAGTAGAAATCACTCAAAATAATGCAGTTATGGACAAATGCACAGTTAGAAACAAATGGAAAACGTTACTTATTACCTTGTGTTTCTATAACGGAAAAAAGCGCTACCTTCCAATATGAATTTTTGTTTAGTGTCTTAGCGATTAAAGGATTTAATAAAATTATTTTTTACTTCTTAGGCGGCGGAAAATTGGGAGCGAAATTTAAAGGGCGTTTTATATCGTTACACGAGAGAGATAAAACGTATAGAGAAAGACAAAGATAATTATATATTTCAACGTTCAAAAGTGAAGCAAACGACAGTGACCCCAGCACAGCGACTGAATTAGATAACTGTGTAAATATTGAATAAATTAAATTATTTTCTCAAAAATACTCGTAAATTAAATTTTGTATTATTATTTCTCTCCTTGTCTCTCATATATTTGATTATTTCAGAAGTTGCAGTTCTATTGCATGAAAATTGAAAGTGACATTTTAAGAGCGTTTACTTTCATAATTCCGTTACACGAGAGAGAAATAAGATAGGTACGACATATTGATAAGAAGAAAGACAACTGACATTCAACGCTTGAAAAGAGAGGGGCGCATAAATACTGTGTAAATATTGAAGAAACAGAATATTTTTCTCACTTTCTCTCCTTCTCACACTAAATCTCTCATATTTTTTTATTATTTAAGTTTTATTTCTACTGCGTTTACGGTGCTCTACATGAAGCTTTGTAAAAAAATTGGTTGTTTGTAAAATCAGTTTACGGACGATAGTTTTACGTGATAACGCCAAAAAGAAACGTTGATGAAAAATTGAATACTTTTATTGATTGAATTGAATTATTATCACTAAATTTTCATTATTTTGTATAATACAAAGAAGGGATTAATTGAAAATTAACATTTTTTTCAAAATGAAACCAGACTGAAAATTATGAAGGAAATCAATTAAATCTTATTAAATTGTAGAGAAAAAAAACACAATACACTTTGTCTAGGATTCAACAATTGCTTCTCTATCACTTGTATCGCGTTCTTGCTTGCACGCACAGGCTCAAACAGAACGTGACACGTTTTCATGTAGACTACTCAGTGTTCATCAATTTATAAGATGTTACCACGTCAAAATGTACAAATCTTATGAAATTACTATTAAAATGTTTCTATTAAAAAGGCTACTATAATATTATAGTGATTTGATGTTAAATATATTTTAGTTTAGTTACGCTCAGCAAAGCGGTAGGGTATCAACTAGTTCAAAATTCATGCAAATTAATTTTTATCGAGTTTTACACAAAAGGAACTAAGAAAATGTGTGTTAAAAAACAGACTTTCATTTGTTAGAGCACAACTCAATATTTCTATCAAATTTCCTCGATAATATCGAAACTAGAACGAACAAAATCCACATCAACTTTGAAAAATAATGAAAGGACGAGCATCGAATAATTGCATCAACGGCAACGACCTAAATAAAACACGGATAGCTCACAATGAAGAGCACAATTAAACGAATATAATAATTACATATTGATGAAACGAAAAACCTTAACGAAATATTGAAAATAATGATTTTACACGGGAATAATGACAATTTACTCGCCCATATAGATGGGTTGTTAAATAGTGAAATATACTGTTACTGGAATTATATAAATTATAATTTAATATCAAATTATATTTAAACTAGAGAACAATATATACACTGCCGGCCAAAAGTTTGAGACCAGTTGTAATATATTTATGCTATCACTTATTGTATTCAAAGTTTCGGTAATAAAATAAAAATTGTTGTCCATACATATTTTTAAATTACTGATGAACATCTAAAGAGACTTTTGTAGGTATGTTTCTCAGGTACAAATAGAATTAATAGGTTCTGTTTAAAAACATCCAAGACCGCAGGGTGTCTGGCCAGTGGAAGGGTCATCATTATATTTAAAGTAGCTCCGTATTAATTGTTCTTTAATTCTATTCTTCTTTAATTTTGCACTGGCTATTCTTTGTTATTATTTAGACTTTCTAAAACAGGTTATTTTAAATTTTTTTTTTAAGTTATGAACCATTTTGTACGAATAATTTAATTTAGTCTTAACTTGGGGTTTCTATAGTTGAAACGTTTTAAAAATGGGAAAAGTACGAGAAATAAATATCGAAACTCGATCTGCCATTGTTACTTTACATAATGAAGGCAAATCCGAACGTGAAATTGCGTCTCAACTTAAACTTTCGAAGACTTGTATTCATTGCACAATTATTCGGTTTAAGGAAACGGGTAGTTTTCAAGATTTTCCACGTTCAGGAAGACCGAGAGCTACTACTTCTAGTGAGGATCAGTTTATCGTTATTACCAGCAGAAGGAATAGACGCTTAACAGAACCAAAAATTCGTGCTGAAGTGAACAAATCTTTAAATAAACCAGTTTTGCTTACCACAGTGAAAAGACGGTTGAGGAACGCTAAACTGTTTGGTCGTGTTGCCGTTCGGAAACCTTTACTAAGGCCGCAAAATAAGAAAAAAAGGATGCAGTGGGCCCTATTCCATCGAGATTGAACAGAAGATGATTTTAAAAAAGTTCTTTGGACTGATTAGTCAAAATTCCAAGTATTTGGCTCAAATCGACGAATTTACGTTCGGCGTAGCACCGAAGAAAAGATGTTACCAGATTGTGTAGTGCCAACTGTTAAGCACGGTGGTGGTTCAATAATGGTCTGGGGTTGTTTCTCAGGCCATGGAATTGGAAATTTGGTTAAAATTGATGGAATTTTGAAGAAAGAGGAATATAAAACAATTCTCGAAAAAAATGCCGTACCATCAGGCTTAAGTTTAATTGGCAATGAGTTCATTTTCCAGCAAGATAACGATCCAAAGCATACTTCCAAGCTATGTAAAAATTATTTATTACAAAAAGAAGCAGAAGGAGTTTTAAAAATCATGAAATGGCCACCGCAAAGTCCGGATCTCAATCCAATCGAGCTTTTGTGGGACAAGCTTGATAGGAATGTCCGAGAGGAGTGTCCCTCTTCACTTGCAGACTTGTGGAGACTACTACAAGAAAGCTGGAACAAAATTTCTCAAGAAACCATAAATAAATTAATAAGTAGAATGCCGAGGCTAGTAGAAAAAGTAATAAAGTGCAAGGGAGGATTTTTTGATGAAAAAACAGTTTGAGTAATTAGTTCATTTTTTTTTATAGAATAATTTTTTATGTTTATTTTCTATATTAAGTATGTTTAAAGGTTATAACTATAATATTAATAAACATTTTTACTGTATTTGTCTTTGAATTTTTAAAAATATTTCCTTTTTTTGGCTTAAATCTATATGGTCTCAAACTTTTGGCCGGCAGTGTATATATAGCTGAGTGTTACCTATATACATGTAATATGAATGTATATACCTGGCGTAAACGACATGTGCTTTTCTATTTGGAACGAGAATAGTGCACGAGCGAAAGATTTATATACAATTTCCCATTTTAATGAATTATAATTTACGAAATGCATTTTCCATATTCGTATAGCATGTATCTCTAACCTATATGAAATTTTACGCCAAATTCCCAAATAGAAAAGCCTAGAACTGAAACTCGTGGTTTGTTGTCCTATGTAAAATTTAATATACAACAGGATGAAGTAACAATCTACATTTTATTACTGTAATAATTAGAACGGTACAAGACATGAGGGACATATGTATGTACGCCTCGTACAAATTGTAGCATTTCTTATACTCTTTGACTATGTGAAATAACCCAATTTTCCACGATTGTTATTGTTGTTATTGTTGTGAGAATTTTCGAGGACCGGAAGAGCCTCAACTGTCATCGCGACTTTGTATAATTTATAAGGGAAATCCAAATCGCGTGTGGTGACTTCAACGGTAGCACTCGAGAGGAACTCACTTAATGTTATTATTTATGACGGTGCATTAAAGATTGAAATGAATGCAAATGGCTTGGCTCGTTTTGAGTCATTAATGCACTTCGTCTCTCCTGGTTTATAATAATTGTGTGACGTTTTTTTGGGGTGCCTATATTCCGGAACCAACCACAAATTGTTTGTTGTCAAAAGGCATCGTTCTTAACGGATATTTTGAATATTTAAGATTAATATCTATAATTTTTATGATCGAGTGAAAAATGTTGTATCTTCAAATTTCATGGATTAAATTCTTTTTAATAACAATAAAATCTTTTAAGACCAAATTAACGTGTTAGTAACTAAGATCACTTATCTCGATTTTAAATCTAAGGTTTTAATGTCAAGTATTTAAGATTCAATATAATAAAAATCCCGAAATAATTTTAGAGAAATTTTATCTAAGTACCTAGTTCTAATAAAACGAACGCAATAGAGTAATAAACATATAGTTAAAAGCATTTTTTAACATATTTGAATATCACTGACCACAGCTATTCATTAAATAATAAAAACAAGGACATTTATTGGTATTTATTACTCGAAAATATTCAAACATTATATGCGTGTAAGTATTGGATGTTGGTTTATCAACATTTCAAATCTTTGGTGTGAATTGCATCGAGCTTAGCGTCTTAGATGTCATCGTTTTGAAATATTAAAAATTGGATGGTACAACTTAATTTTTTCAAAAACCCCTTTTTTGTGACGATCCCTCATCAAAAATTGAGAGGATAACGTGAATAAAACCTTTTATAATATAAATCAGGTGGAATTTCTTTAGTGGAAATAAAAAAAAAAAAATGTTGGTTTTCTATTTGTCAAGCCTATGGAGGCATAAAAACAACTAATTCAATGTAGGCATTATAAACGACAGGCCCGGCCATAAATTTCAATTTAAGTTTTTCTCGTAACACCTTTAAATTTAACATTTTATCGCTCTCTCGGATGAAAAAAATTATTTTCAAGAGAGATGAAACGGATGTGCGTTTGATGAAAAGAAAGATGGAGGTTTTTCGATTTTAATTCGGTTTTTTTTTTCGGGTGGATGAAGCGACTTTTTCAAATGACTCGTTTAATTTTTAATAGGCTCAAAAGAAGGTTGCTACCCTTTTAAATAAGATAGGTAATAAATAATTTTTTCGATATTGTGAAATTGTAAATAAAATAATTTAAATGTAAATTTTTTCGTATCTAAACCATTTGATTCTTTGTTGTTATAAATCGACTGTCATAAGTAGGAAAATTATGGAAGTGGACATTCAATTTTGAGTGTTGTAACTGCGTCGTTTATCTAAAGATTATCTCAAATGTACGAAAAAAAAATTAACGTACATAAATATAATGATGAATACTTATAGATGAATGTATAATTAATTTATTCGAATTTATACGGTCCCATAGTAACATTATGTAAAAACGGAGCCGTTCTGATAACGTTTTATTGAAACATAATGTAATCAGATTTTATGACCAGAGCACAAATTGTGTGGATAGAAAACCACCCGTTTCACGGCCAACAAAAATCCATTCACATAAATTGAAAATTTAAGTCTGAAACTTTTGAAAGCTCGTCGAATATATTAATAATGTATAACTCGAACAATTTACGTTTGCGAAAACTGTGCTCACAGTTTAATAAAGCAAGTTCCGCTGTCGAAAGTATGCGCCTCATAACATACAATGCTTCTCTCATACATGATATGTCAAAACTTTCAAATACCCATGTCGAAGGTATATGACGATGATTACGATTTTACAGCATATTTCTAAATATTTGATGAGGTGGTGTGAAATATTTTAATCATTTCAACACATCACATCTTCCCGATTTGTCACATAAAGAAAAAATAATACGTGCAAGTTCCAGAAATTTCCAAAATAAAAAAAAAATGTATTTTGTAAAATTTCATTTTATAACAGTACTTTAATTAAGATTGTAAATCAGAAAATTTCAAAATTTGCTGTATTTATGTTCAATTCGCGATGGCTCGATTGGCCAAGATAAAGAGATTGGCAAGCATACCTATAGCACTCTAAAATACGCCATAACAAATTTTAATGTGTCAATTAAAGCATAATTTTCATGAAAATTATTACGACAAAGTTATAAACGTTTCAATCGTAAAGTATGAACGCTATTTTTGAACAGGTCAAGTATAAATTTGGCGTGTAATCAAACTGAATACAAGTCATAATCGAAATTTGAACCACTTTAAAGAAAAGAGAAAATATCAAAACTTGTTCATGTTTTATGATTTGATGAATCTGACTCGGAGGTACATTTGGTTTTTAAATCACTCGTAATTACTGAGGAAAGGGTTTTTTTAACTACTTGTTGGTCGGAAACCTGTTATAAAAACGACTTTTTAATTTTTTTTTACTAAGGTAAGGGTTTCGTGGTTGACTTGTTCGATAGAGTTAAGGGTAAAGGAAGGTCTGATTAAAATAAATTAGAACCGACACTAACGTGATGGCCAAATGAAAAAGCAGGCGAATGATTCTAGGATAAAATAACAAAGTAGATTCAAGAAAAAAAAAATTCAATTTTTATGTTTTAAGTTTCAAATAAAAGACTTACGTTCTCTTTTTGAATCATCAAATTTGCCTAAACATTACCGTTTAATTTATGACTCAAAATTCAAAAATTTACACAATTATTAACCAACGATTTCACTTCCCGTTCTTTGAAAACGACATTCATTCAAATCATTAACGAACAAATCGTCATTTTTACACAGAAACTACGAGCGAGTCAACAAAATGACGAAACTCAAGGAAATTGCGGTGTAACTGCGGTGAAATCGTCATTAAATAATGAATAGTACAAATTAAAATCCATAAACGTAAATATTTTCGAAAAGACAACAAGTTGACGTCTTGCCTTAACAAATTTTATTCGCATTTAAACATTTCTCCTCGAACGTATTATCATATTAAATATAAAACGAGAGAATTACAATTTGAATACAACGAAAGTACAATTCGGAGAAGCCATCAAGGAAATGAGAGCAATTTTTATTCATTCCATGAAATGTTTTATACGATGGCGACTTAAAATTAGGCAACAAATACTAAATATTCCCCAGTGACTATTTGTTTTTATTTAACTCGTTATATTTAATGATAATATCAAATGGCCGCCTCGACAATTGTCACAACTACCGAAACTATAATGAAATTAAAATCGAATGGCTTCCAATTACGGCCTACACATTTGAGAAAATGAATCATTTGTATAAGATCTGAAGAAAAGCCAAGTTAATTCTCAACGTTTTTGGAAGTGAAAACGTCTATAGGCAATTTTTGAATGGATAAAATTCTAAGAATTATGTCATCGTCATTCTAATATCTTTTCTTCTAGGATAATTCTATTAACATTGTTTGTCGTTAGTTATATGTTGTTATAGTTTGTAAAATAAGACTGATACATTTACATTATAGTGACTTAAGAGCTATTTTACTAGCATGATAAAAAAATGTTGTTCGATAATATTTGTGGCACCGATTTTAAAATTCGATTCAATTTCAACATCTACCGGCACTCAGAGCAGATATATGAGAAAATCAGGCTAATTTTAATGCTTTAAATTTACAAGTTATAAATATTGGGGTTTTTGATGTTATTTCATAGTTTTAAATTTTCACTTCTGTCAGCAGTCCTCAGTGACTATTTATATATAAATTTTTTTTCGTCACTCGTTATATTATTTGTATTGTCTTAGCTTGGCTAACGTAAGTTGACTCGCGAATAAAAAAAAAACCCAGTTGTAAGTGGTTTGAACCCATTGTAACTTGTTGGTCGGATGTGGAGGGCAAGACACGTAAAACTGGTTAGACGACATGGACATGGACAACGACCACGCTACTGCTTGGAAGGCATATTAACTCCATCATATGAAATATATATAATAAAAGACAGAGGCGCCGTGTTTAATCTCACAACGAAATTATTTCAGATCCAAAGGTTACACTTATATACGGTGTTATCGTTTTAAAACATAATATCAACATAACAACGAGATGAATAAATTAAATGCATATTCATTTAATTTTATCAAACGCGTAAATTGTTTTGTAATTAATTGAATTAATCTACAGTTCATTGTGTCAAGCTATTTATTTTTTTTAAACTTCATTTTGGGTTTAGGTTTCGATGGCGCTTTCTCGATTTTGAACGACATTTTGAATGACACTTGTCCGATCAAGTGGAGCTTTCACGAATGAAATGCATTACAAAATGTTTGGAGACCATGAAAAATGTTCATGTTTGAAACAATGCCTATTATTTAGAGATCATATAGCAAGTAGAGCATGTTGCAAGTTTTTAAACTAAGTCGATTTTTTGGAAGATAAAATAACAGATCAAAACCTTAACGTTGTTGAAATTAATTAAAAAGGTAACAATACACGGAAAAAAAATATGTTGTAAATTTAACTACAATCCTTGTTAAAGTTACAACATACACTACTAATATATAGGATGACACCACGTGTGATAACATTTACCAGTTAAGTGTAGTTAAATAAGCTGTAGTATTATTTACAACACGAACTAGTAAAAATGACTCAATGATAATAAAGGGTCTTTCAAATAGAGCGGGTCGATGTTGATAGTTTGTGGCGTCCATGTTGTTTTGGCGGCATCTATGAAATGCGTTGTTATTTCTTCAGTTACTGATGCCAAATCACCACGGCAAGTTACACGATTCAGCAACACGTCCAAATGATACAATTTTATTATCAAAATAAGTGTTCGTTAGTGCAAATGTTACGCGCATTACGTCTATTTTACGGCAGACGCGGTGGCCCTTCAAAGTCGACTCTCCAACGTTTGGTGACCAAATTCGAGGCGACTGGTTCGGTAAACAACCAACCAACATCCTTACGTCAAAGGAACGCCAGATCAGCCGAGAACATCGCTACGGTCCGTGAGAGTGTGCAGAAGACTCCAAGGCAGTCGGTTTCTCGCCGTGCACAAAAACTCAGCCTTTCGCAGACTTCAACTTGGCGAATTTTGCGTCGGGACTTGGGCCTACACCCGTACAAGATCCAACTGACCCAGGAGCTGAAATTTAATGACCATAGAAAACGCCGTTTGTTTGCTGACTGGGCTACAGAACGTTTGAAAGAGGATCTCAATTTTGGCCGAAAAATCATTTTTAGCGACTAGGCGCATTTTTGGATGAATGGTCTTGTAAATAAGCAAAATTGCCATATATGGGACGACTACAACCCACATGAGGTTCACCAAGTGGTAATGCATCCACAAAAAGTAACTGTTTGGTGCGAAGTGTGGTCCGGCGGCATCATTGGTCCGTACTTCTTCGAAAACGATGATGGCGAGGCCATTACTGTCAACGGCGTGCGCTACAGATCAATGATCAACAATTTTTTTTGGCCTGAATTGAACGATATGGACGTGGACAACTTGTGGTTTCAACAAGACGGCCCTACGTGCCACACAGCGAGCGACACAATGGACATTCTGCATGAACGGTTCGAGGGTAGGGTTATCTCTCACAGAGTTGACGTGAATTGGCCACCAAGATCATGCGATTTGACCCCGCTAGACTTTTTTTTGTGGGGTTTTCTCAAGTCACAGGTCTATGCCAATAATCCGCAATCAACCGATGCCCTGAAAGTCAACATAACGCAGGCCATCGCTCAGATTCAGCCGGATCTATGCAGTAGAGTAATTGAAAATTGGTTATCTCGGATCCGTGCCACCGTTCGAAGCCGCGGTGGACATTTAAACGATGTAATATTTCATAAATAATGGCATAAATGGGCCTTTCAAATAAAAAAAAAATTTTATAATATCTCACATACAGCTTATTTTATTTAATTTCAACATCGACCCGTCCTTGTTGAAAGACCCTTTATAAAGTAGTTGAATTTTTGACACTTGAATTTATTTGTCAAAATTATAGGTTATGTTGTACGCGCATGCGCACCATTAAAAATTTTAAAAATATAATTATAAAAAAAAGTAAAGATGGCTCTGATGTTTTTTTCTCAGCCGTTTTACAAGGTTTTACAACATATTGGAGTAAATTGTACATTGTATCTATCTCTATTGTATACACCAAAAATGGTAACGATTACAGATTTGTTAAAATTCGTGGCGTAACAGAAACGCCAAAATTTGTTAATTGTACAACACTCAGCAGTTGTAACAGCTACATATATTTACTACACTATGGTAGTAAAAAATACTATACGTTAGAGCTGAATACATCAAAGTGTGTTATCTGCTGTTACATTTGTGGTTATAGTGAACACAAAATGCAGTAAAAATATTACTAGTTTAGTGTTGTAAATTTTACACCACTATTTCTTTCCGTGAAGATATCAAGGCTTCCTTTAAATATTTTTAATAAAAAATAAAAAATTGGCCTCTTATTTTTCAAGTTTAAATAAGTATAACATTTATTATAAATACAACCCATAATTTTGTCCAGTTGAGAGAATTCCTTCTATTAAGCCTGTGACATAACTGAACTCTTACAGATAGTTTATAGATCATCTAACAGATGTTTTTCGATAATGTCTATAGTCTCTAGTCTATACCATAAAATGACAAAGTTTTAGCCCTATCAAAATTCATAAGTACCTAATTACTCTTACACACATATTGTTCCTTTCTGGATAAAACTCGTAACTGCAACATCATAATTTATAAAAAATCAACTAAAAATGTTATTACCTAATATAAATGGAGATACGATAAAAATAAAAAACCTCCAATGAAAATTTTATTAGAATTCTGAACATTTTTTTGCATTGGAATACCTACTCAATAATTTTTTCTGCTACAAATTTCAATTTTTAAAAAAATGTAGTTATGAGATTTATCCAGAAAGAGAACGATTTATTCTTAAGTATATTTTTATTTTAAATGCCTTATTTTTGGGAATAAATTGTTAAAATTCTTTGATATAAGAGGCAGTAACTATCGCAACTTAAAAGTAACAAATAGCTACTGAACTCAACATTTTTAGATAGTTTTGATTATAAATCTAAAGGGTAGCTTGGTACAAATTTTTCAAAAATCATGTATCTATAATATAGAATAGTAGCGATAGCTTAATCAGTAAAAGTTTAAATCAACTGATTGTGCATCTAAAACTAATTAAACTTTAATTTGGTGATTTTAAAACTTTAATAATTTATTTAAAATTATGCTTTCATCAAAAGAAAAAAAAACTTTTCTTTAAATTTTATACAAAATTATTGTAAATTTCGAAGAACTCCCTCTTTTAAAACCTTTCGTTATCTCATACAAATATAATAGCGTTTAAAACTATTTATTTTCCGACGCAGAAACAGATTGTTCACTTTCTAAATCTCGTAATGAGACGCTAATGTTTCAATTTACTTATCTACTGAACAAATAAACGCCATAAAAATGTTTTCATAAAAAAAAAATTATAAATGGGGGTCATGATTTTAAGCGACTTTAAATTAATGTTAATCGTTTTAATTGACGTCCCCTTTGTTAGACGCGTGTTTATCATACGATAGTAAATCCAAATTGAATTAATCAACACATATTGCATTGCGTCAATTAAATTAATTAACCCAAATTAATAAACGTAATTTATAAAATCAGGCTTTTAGCGTTTTAAAATGGTTTTGGTTGGATATGTAAAGTAGATTTTTCCCACTAATGATGTGGAGCTTGGAAAAGCGCATGGATGAAATACATAGTAATTTATTTTTCACGTTAAATCTATCGGGGCTTTTTTTTCTTGTGTTATTCAGACATAAAAAGTTAAGTGCTTCTCTTTTCGAAAACGGAAAAGACTTAAAGATTCGTTTAAATGCACTGATCGCAATTAGATGTCGTGAAAGAATCATTATTTTGCTATAAATCGGTAGCGCACTGATAAAAGAGACTTTGATTTGGAAAAAGTTAGATGAACGACACTGGTCTGGTTTGGGTTCGTTGTGGCTCTCGTGTTGGGTTTATTGCCTGTGTTCTTTCTCTTTCTCGGTGTGGTGTTGGAGTTGGCAGCCGTTGGCTGTGGCGACAAAAAGTGGAAACGCAACGTTGCCGAGGAAGAAACGAGGCGATGTTGCCAAGTGTTTGGTTCTTCAGGTAAACATACATTCAAGCACACACATACACTCTCTCGAAGAAGTTAACGTTAAGATAACAAGCGACGAGGTCAACGGCTAAGAAACACCTGCTGTTCAACGTCGATGGGCCTTCTTCATGGCAACATGCAACCGAATTTAAATGCCCAAGCCAACCGAGCTCTTCTCGTCTCTTTCAGCTTCAAACTAGCCTCCACATTTGCACGCGTGCTAAAATTACAGCTTTTGGCTTATCCAAAAAAAAAAAAAAAAACTTTTGTCCATATCAGCGGTTTCCGATTATACTTTTATACTACACCTTCCAGAAAAAAAAATGTCTGTACCTCTTTTTATTTTTTAACTGTCTTTAAAAAATGAGGTTACTCCGTTGGTCATGTATGTACTTTTTATACATATACACAGATTTTTAGGAACTTCTCGACTAATTTTAATAATTTTTTCTCCATTGTGAGAAATTATCCCATTGTAATTGGAAGGAAAACTACTATCTTTAAAGCTTTAAAATTTAGCCATTTAGTACACAAATCGATTAACACCACCTTTTCAACTTTTTAAAACTTTCATGTCGAAACACTTACTTCACTCTTAACTGTTTATAACCGAGGCAAAATTTTCTAATAAGTAGTAAAAGCTCTAAACTTTCATTGGGTTTCGAACCCAGGACCACTGGTCTCTTAAATCGAAATAGTGACTTTCGACTAGAAATAGTGAAAAGGTAATATTTGTAGTCGAAAGTCACTATTTCGATTTAAGAGACCAGTGGTCCTGGGTTCGAAACCCAATGAAAGCATAAGATGTTTTTTCTGGGTTTTCGGATTTGACGGTCGCCAAAATGACCATAGTAGTTGATGCGACCTTAAATAAACCAAAAAAAAAAATATTTCCTATATGAGATTACGATACGAAATTGTATTTATTTGTAGATCTTCTAATATAAATGCAATTTATTAAAAAATATTGACGCCTCCTGGCGTAAGTGTGCGCCTCCCAGTTTAAAAACCGCTGGTCTATATTTTAAATAATTTGCCTCTCAACATACAACGTTCCTAGAATGCAAATTTCAAGCCCTAAGACATCCCTTCACGAACCAACAAACACCCATTTCGTAATTTTCCCATTTTTCATTTCTCAGTAAACTTTTCAATACGCCGACTCGTAATAATTTCATTTAATCGATGTATATTTAACGAAAATTAAACTAAGATAATGAGCTAAGGTACACTTGAGGCCATTTTTTTTCGAGGCATTCGTTTCAATCTGCCGTTATTTTTGCAAATAGTCGTTAGATAATTACGGCTAGAATCTATAATTTTTTGCTTCTGGCTTTGCGAAAATTAATAGTTCATTTTAGAATCTGGACGATGTTTTCTAATTAATTTTTTTCTGACCAAATTCAATGTTGTAGTAATAAAATGTAAAAATGATATGAAAAAAGTTAATTGCCTTATTTTTATAATGGTATCGTTCGAAATAAATTGATTTTTAAATCTTCAAGTTTTATATTTAGATTTGGAATCCTTGAATTTAAAGCACCTATAAATAATTTTTATTTAAAAATACACCAATTTGAGATAGTTTGACTAAAATTAGGACGCCATTTTAAAGAAGTTAATCCTGTCATTAAAAATTTAAACCTCATTTTCGGCTTTAGTTTTAGTCATAAGATTTGACCAGGAGCTTTTTGAGTTAAAAATAAAGTTTTGAATGCTTTTAAGTCTCAATACTTTTATAATGTATTGACAATGGGATATAACCCAAGAAAGTTGTGCTTGTTAAGCACTGCATTTTATAATAAGATAGACTATATATTGAAGGTGAAGTTGGTAAATGTTTACCATCAGCAAATATAGGAAATTGAAAAACCACTAATAAAAAGCTAATGCTCTCTGGTGTGGTTTTAACTGATGTGACGACGCGTTGCAAATCGAGTACGAGAGGGATTGCAATGCGTTCCTTGTTAAGGGACTTGTTGCAGTTTCCGTTTGTTGACCTTTCTGCAATGCTGTTGCAGCGTAATGGCGCTCTTTTCACAAGTACTCACACAGAAGACTTGATTTGATCATACGACCAGCATGGCTTTCACACAGTTTTCTTGTCACAACAAAATGTCTCGTCAATCGAGCGAAGTTTTACATGGATGCCTTGAAAATTCAATATCATCATCACTTTATGAACAAAGTTGGTGATTTTATTTGAGCCGAGGGCCAACTGTTCGTTATTAATTTCGACGGCAACCTCAAATGTTACAGCTCAAAAGAGAAATCGATTGTACTTTGCAACAATTCTCAATCAATGGCTTGGTTGGTTGTTTTTAATATGCGTACAAATTACACACAAACTCTTCGCTCGCTAGTTAAATATGGTAGTAAAATGTATAATTTACCAACCGGACTCTACTATAGAGATATCTTGTATCTCGCAGCTTCTCTATTTCCTCGAGTTGCTAAACAACACATCAGCATTGACATTGAGGCGCTGTAAATGTGAACGGTCATTGACTCGCGACTTGGATGATAGAAGAAACTAACAGATTTTAGCTGCGATCAATTAACTACATATTTTGATCGGCTCGAATCTCGACTGTAATAAATCGTTTTCAATCAACAATTTTCACAATTTCACCGTATAGCTCCGATCAGATGGTTCAGAGTGGAAATATTAATGCGTTTATGACATCATTTTTTTGACCCACAAATGCACTTTTTCGAATTTTCCAAACGAGGTTACAAACTAAAATTTTCATGTTACGAAATAATTAATGGGGTAATTCAGTTGATAAAGTAAATTGGCATTAAACGTGTTAGATGAAATAGATAAATTAATGATCGTAATTTTATTTAGAAGTTGATTAATTCGCAAGCTCTCAAATTTAAACGCAAACAATTAACAGGGGTGCAAAAGAGCGTATTTAGATATAATAAATGTTGGAAGATATAATTGTGATAAGATTGTTGGATTGATGAATCTTACGACTTTAGATTAAGACATAAATTTGATTAAGATAAAAATTGGAATGAATTTTTTGACGTACTTTTTAAACATTGGCTTGTTCATACTTAACTTGTGACTCGTAGTAGTATTTACTACTTGACTTAGTTTTCAAGCTACTTGGTAAATATATTTAATAGAAATCAAATCAAACTCAAGTCTAAAATTAGTATTAAAATACCAAGTTTAATATTGAATACGAAGTTGTTTCAATTTCAACTAAAAATGTTCTGCTTTATGACTTGATAAATCCCAAGAAGTGAAATTTTGTACAGTGACGCTTCGTAGTTAGATAATAGATAAGGAAATATTACTTGACTTGATGTTCAAGTTACCTGATTTGGTATTTAAACGAAATAAAATAAAACACAAGTCAAAAATTAATATTAAAATGCCAAATTAAATATTGACTACGAAAGTGTTTTTTGTTTTTAACAAACTATATCCAGTTTTATGACTTGGTGAATCCCAGGAAGTGAAAGAGCATAGCCGAATAAGCCTATCCCAGCGGGACCAGCGTGTTTTTTAGCCTGACGTTTATTTTGTTCTTTTCCACATATACCTCTAGGTGAAAGTAGTAGGTTTACTCGATATTAACATTTTAACCCTTAACTTAAAATTTTTTTTTCTCCGAAACTAATAAAGATAACGGAACAAATTTTTCAAAGAACGTTTAAATTAATAAATTCTACATTCCGTTTTTTTTGTGCCTACATCATAATATTTAAGCGATAAAAAAAATGTCAGGCTAAAAACACCCTGGGCCCGCTGGGATAGGCTTATTCGACTAGACCCTTTCGTACAGTGACAATTCGTTATAGAACTTTTGAGGAGGTAATCACAGTTTTATGGCCATAGCAAAATATTATGATTATTTTGCATTTAAATTTTTTATTAATTTTTTTTTATTTCAATATTTGTTTGGGGAGGCACTGCCTCCCTCAGACGAGCTTTTTTACGTCTTAAAATACTTAAAGAAAGAGTTTAACTAAAGACAATGTTTTTCGTTGGACACAACCCAACATCTTTTTCGTGAAATCTTAAAAAGATGAAGGCAAAAACGTCGCTTTCCAAACTCGACTGATTGTGTATGTGGTGCATAATGAAAAAATCGATTATGGCTCGTATGTACGAAACGCGTACTTTCCGATAATGAACTCTGGCTTACTTTCTTGTGGATGAAAAAGAAAGATTAGACACAGAACACAGAGCAACATTGACCAGTTCGAGACGAAAAACGTTCATCAATCACGACCGAATGCTTTATATGGACGAGACGAGACGAGAAAACGCCCATCGAGAGATATTTCCTTCACGTTTCGGCGTTCGTTTTTGGTGTGAATGATGCGACATTAACACAAAAACGAAATCAAATTGAGGAAAAACACAAATCTGTCAATCACAACTATTATTAAAAATAAGAAAAAGTCTCAATGAGATTTGATGAAAAATAAAACTGAATTGAGATTTAATTAAAGCACCTGTTTGTTGCAACCATCTGGCATGAGATAAATTTACTGCAATATACGATATGAAGAAAACCTTTCAAGTACTGACAGTCTCGATTTCAAACTACAGGCAACATTTGCAACAAAGCTTAATATACCAGAAAAAAAATTCAACTAGCTCCAGGCTATAAAATAAATGAGGCAAAATCGACAAAGTTTAAGTGTTAAATTTAAATTTTAAACTTTTTAAATATTCAATATGCAAATTAATTTGATTAAATTATCATATGATAAACGGTAAATGAAACAAATTAAAAAACCATGAATTTTTTTTAAATATTAACTTTTTGTCAAATTTAACAAGTTGGTGGAAATTTTGATGCAAATCGTCTATATAGAGGTAAAGCGTTTTATACTCTATAAGTTCACGTTGAGGCATTCAAAAGCTTGGCAAACTGCGAAGTGTTTATTAAAAGGAACGACGCGAATATATAAGGAATTAGTGAGAACACATTTTCGTGGTAATCTAATTTGTAACACAGTATCTAATTATTAAGACTGAGCTAAGTTACAATTAGAGATAATAATACGCCGCCACCGATTTCAGTGTAGTTAGAAATTTTCTTGAGAATAGAATCAAAGAAAAAGAAAACATAATATTTGTCTTTATGTAATCATAAATTTAGATGTGGCTTTTTTGCTTTACGTATTCATGAAATTTCTTTCGGGCAACTTTTCTCCGTTGGGTAATGCTACAATGATTTGATATCAGTTTCAGAAATAATATGAAAAGTTTTATATCAAATATTTTTTGGATAACTTTTCATAGGTACGACGACGATATATATCTATATACGTAGCATGCATCGTATTATATAACGGCCATGAATAAAAAAATATTTTTTTCACTCGTGCGAATTCACAACCGACAACTTCTTTATAAAAATAACCAATATGGAAAACTAAAAGAAATACCGTTGAAAATACTAGGATAAAAAACTAGAAAAATATACGTTTTATGGAAAAATTTTTTAAAAAATAAAATTTACTGGATGAGTGAGGTTTACTATGAACATGGTAAAACGAAGCCACCAATTTGTCAAGTTAAGCGAAAACGCTACTTAACAAATGACATTTGCTATGACAGCAAGACAGTGAATTAATCACAAGTCATAATTAAAAGCACAATAAGTTTTAATTTTGCCAGCCATCTTTAAAGAAAAGTTTACCATACCATCACAGAAAAGTTAAAATAAAATAAATTGAGTTATACATTCGCAAGTCAAAACAATAAAAATTCCCACTTTACGCTTGCGACACGCTGTAACTCCCTCGAGAAAAAAGTGCATCTGTAACACATTATGTATTTAATGCCATCCAACATTTATACATATTATTATTTAAAAAAAAAAAAAAACTGGAAAACTTCCCATTTATATCCAACACAAATATAAAATGCACCTCGATGGTTGGGTTCACCATCACAATTCATCTACTCTATTTATACATTCTCTTTCCTTATATACCTGCTTTCCATTTACCATCAAATAGAAAATACTCAAGGAAAATTATATTCCCACAAGGAAAAACATTCTATAGTCAAACATATTTTCACAAATAGTTAAGCTACTGTTATATTTCCTAGTAGTTTAAACTAACTAGCGTCATTTTCGTTTATAAATAATGCAAACTAAAGAATTCCTTTGTAAATTCTAATAACTTTTCTCGTATACAATTCTTTCTATTGCCGTTGAAAACAATTTCCTCTTGTCTTTTTCATTAATATTATTTCATATATGAAATACTTTAAATAATGCCGTTTCATAAATATTTTACTTACAAATAAGATAATGCAGTTTTCCCATAATCATCATCATCATCATCGACTTACCTGCAAAAGAAAAAAAAACATTAGCATTTTCAACAGAAAATTGTAGCAGAGAGAAAAAATAACAAAGAAAAATACTCATAAGAAGTAAATTAATTATTTATTTTATTAAATAGGAAGATATTATTGTCTTGGAAAGTATTTTACAGTATAAATTTCTAATTTTTATCTTTTGTTAGAATCTAGCGTTTTCCAAGAGAGAATAAAAGTAACTATGAATATATATATATACAACAATACTGGTATTCTATTAATTTTTATTGGCATGTTCAAAATGTAATAGGAATTCACTAATTGACTTGACCCTCAAGCTATACTTGTGATAAAATTGACTCAAAATCAAGTCCAACTCGAGTTAGATTAATCGCATGAATCTTTTTTAAAGCTACTAAAATCAACTAGATTTCGTTGCTATTTTCCATTTAAGAGATAACATTGTAGAACGTTAAATTTTAAAATATAAAACAGTCAAGTGGGATGCTGCTTTAATTTGGAACACTTTTAAGAAATTTGGTGATTCGTGATGTTGGTAGCCCTGTGGCTCTGTTCTGTTACCTTTTAATCATGGGGGTCATCTATAAACCACGTAACGCAATTTTCGGACTTTTTGAACCCCTCCCCCCTACTATGTAACTTTACATAGACTGCCTAATATTATATCCTTTAACCGTGCATAACATTAGAGCATACCCCTCCCCCTGGTTGAGTGTGTTACGTGGTTTATGGATGGCCCCATGCTAACTTATAAGTTTAGTTGTGGAGGAGGTTTTGTAAAAATCAGAAAAATTGGTCATTTCACTTGGTGCGTTTTTCTGTGACCCTTTTTCACTACTTTATGCTTTTGATTGAAAAACATTGTTTTATTGTCATTCAGAAGTTGTGAAACGGTCAAAAACTAAAACAAAATATTTAAACTAAGTATTTTAAAAAATATCTAGTTGGGAATTCATTCTAAACTTTTATTAAATCCATTTTACTGTCCCAAGTAAGAAACAGGAGGTCTAAATATAAAAATATGAGAGAAAACAAGGATATCCCAAGTTAGGTTCTATGGCCTTAACTTGGAACCAACCCTGTTATTTTTTTAATATTAAATGACCGTATCGATTGTTCAAATTATGGGAATGTAGAGCCTAAGTTCCCTTCAGAATGTGGATATTATTTATTTATTTTTTTAAATTTATCAAGGGGTAGATTATTGAAAGTTGATGTGCAAAACTGTCCCAAGGGGGGGCACTTGACTGGCGAAATTTTTATTTGCTAAAAGTCAGTCAAATCATTCTTATTAAAATCTCTATATAAACAGGCATTGAATAAGCTTTTTATAAATTACAAGTGATATTGACAGGAAAATGGTCTTGTCAAAAGAAAAATAAATGTTTCATTCAAATCAAATCACTATCAAAAGTAATTAAATTTTCAAAATATGTCAATTAAACAAAGGATCAGATCACGTATCAATTTTTTGTCCTGCAAATCAAACCCAAATTGTTGCATTAAATCTCGGCCAATTTGACGCAAATTTCCAAAGGAAGAATAATTTATTTGACTCGAGTTCTATAATAAATTGAAATTGCCGCTCGCCATTTCCATCATCATCACATTTGAAATTCAAATTCAATGAAATATACTTGATAAAATATGAAATAATAAAAATAGTGGCAGCAATCCACAATAAAAAATAAAAAAACTCGTGCCGTTATGAAAATATTTAAATATTTAAATTTATATTCCATTAGGTCTAAAGTTCGGTTTTATTTAACATAACATTCTAATACGGTGAAATGTGATGATTTTACGCGACAGCTATAAATTTCCATCTTGCTACCACCTCGCACCCGTTTGAAAATCGACTCGTAAATCAAAAGTTTCATCGGACCAAAGGTAAAAGTAACGATTGGGAAGCACTAATTAAGCAACAATAAAATAAACGATAACAATTAACGATTGTATATGCGAAACGTTGAAATTTTCTAGGTTTAACTCGTAACAATGGGCTGCTATTCGCCAAGGGTTGAAAGCCGGTTTTACCATAAGTTTTAACACGTTGTCAGGCTGGGTTGGGTTTAATTTTCTGTCTGTTATCTTTTAAAATAATCTGCACGTACCAAACTAAATACTGAATTCACAAGATGTGCCCAAACTGAACAGGTGGTAGATGTCATATACCTTTATATTTTGTAAAAATCAATTCGAGAAACACCTTTTAGTTTTTTGTTCATTTCTTTATATCTTTAATTTTATCGATTCCTTCAACAATCTAGAAACTGCACAAAAAATATTCAATTTATACGTAAATTTGTTAATCATGAAAAAGATGTAATTTAAAAAAAAAAGTCTATAAAGTGATAGTTAAATGTACCTTTGCTTTGTATTTTATTGTCTTCCAGTATTAGAAGAAAATGGGATACTAATGAAACGTAGTACGATAATTGAAATGCACCTTATAAATACCACACTATCTTAGAAACTGTGATTTTTTTTAGAAACTAGCTGATACCCGCGACGTCGTCTACGTAGGTTATTATGTTAAGAACATATTAATTTACAGAGGAGAAACATTTTAGAAATTGAAAGCAAAAATATATTAAAAATAACCGGAAAAAACTTAACGTAGAACATTTTTAACTATATACCAAAAAACTGCTCCTTCAGAATCCGCTATTGCTCTAAGTGTATAGTTATTAGTTAATCAATAATTAATTTTTCAAAAATTTGTAAATTCAAAAATAAAAATTGCTACCTATATAATCCAAAATAATCACTGCTATTAATGCTCTTTCCGGATCCGCAATTGCTCCAGGTGTATAGTTAATTAGTAATTCAATTTTTAAACTATTCATAGTTATAAGATCCAACGACAGTTGATGACGTAATAGTACAACAATACATGTATAAATAGTTAAAAATAATTAATTATTAAAATATTACAAAAATTTGATCACTTATTTGCGTAATGAAAAGAGCAGATAGAGAACTTAAAAAAAAGAAAAACAAAAATTTCAATTAAAAATTATTTTGGGTTTTATAGCGATTTTAATTCTTGAGTTTGAAATTTTTTAAAATTTTTAACTTTTGATTATCCTATATTATAATCAATTAATAACTATACATTTGGAGAAATCGCGGATTCTGAGAGAGCAACTTTTTGGCATATAGTTTCATTAAAAAAAAAATGTTTCTCGCCAACTAAACTCTTTCTGGTTAAAAATATATGCAATTATAAAAGGGAGTGTTGAAATGTAATTTGATTATTGTAACAGTTGTTACTTAAAAATGTATTTTGAATTTGTATTGACAGTAAAATATAAAAAATGCTAAAAGAGAATTTAAAAAAAAAAACTACAAAAAATAGTTTAAAAACTGCTAAACAAATAGAAAATAGAATTCAAAAAATCTTTATTAATCTAATATCTCGGTGAGCTGCATTAAGTTTACACTCAAATATGAAATAATCAATAGGCACTGGAAGGAAAAACATCGTCTGTCCAGCTCATGCGCATTATATCGTTTGCCCCACTCTATCAAAGCGACGAAAAATTCACCGCTTAACGCGTTTTGCTTGTAAAATCACATTTTTTAAAACTTTAATTACTTTGTTTTTAATAAAGATGTCGTGATAATTCTTTATTTAGATAATAGACCAAGTATATAAGCAGTAAAACAAAAAAAAATTGAACGAAATCTATCTAGTAGTTTTTGAGTTAAAAGCCAACATTGGAAAACAGCTATCATTTTATTTAGGTATATAGATTTCGAAACAATTAATTTTTTATCTTAAAAATTACCCAAGTCAATCTGTATAGAGTCAAAAATTATTACTGATAATACTAATTATTTATGTTGCAATAAAAATATAGATTCTAATTGTTTTTCAATAAAAAATGTTTTCAATTAGAAAAATTAATCTTTGTATATTCAAATAGTCGTTTATTGAAAGCACGAAAATATGAAATCATCACTTACAATACTAATTGTTCATGCTGTGACAAAACTAATCTTAAACTAATCATATTTTAATTGGCGTTTTATTTTCCGATAAAATAAATTTTAATTGAAAACAAACAGAATTAGTCAGCGTGAAAATAACTCATTTCACCTGAGCTTGTTATTTGTTATAAGGAAAATTTGGAAATGAGGTAATTACTTTAGATTTTTTCTCGTGTCTATCCTCCCAATGAAGTTATGATGATTAAATATGCTGACGCTTACAAAACTAAAATAAAGCCAAAACAAAATCATAAATTGAATTATTCTGTTTATTTATGAACGCGTTAAATGATTGAGTATGAAGAAACAAGAAAACATGATGGGATCGAGATGTGGGGAAGCGTCTCTGGAGTGCTTAAACAGCGACTTAGGCCAACATCTCCGAAATCACGCAGAGCTCGTGTCATTCCTTTCCACCCGAGTGTTCCTGGCGTTCCATCTCTGCCGTTTACCAATTACCAACGTCTTGCTCCCGAAAAAGAAAGCATGTCGCCTCGTCGCCTTTGACGAACGGGCGAATTCCATCCCTGTGCCACCACACGACACGACTGGTACAAATTCACCCCTCGTTTTCACACAATCATCTCTGCACCTCTTTCGCGACGACACACCGCTTTTGATTTTGTCAACTTCATTACTGTCTTGTTGCTGCTAAACATGCACTTTCGCGCGAATGCGTTTCCAAATAGCTGCCGTACTAATTAATTATCTCATTTCGCTAAATATTTCCTTAAGATTAGCATAAATCCGTTCGTAATCCTCGTTTTTATTTGTTCGCATTTCCTTACAACCAAAACACAAAAAAATTCTTTTATTTAAGAATTGAATTAAAATTCTAAAACTCAAAACAATTCTACAGCACAGCTCTGTTTTCAGTGTTTCCAGGCACCTACTTCGATTTAGGGGTATGAAGTATTATTCAAAAAAATTTTAGTTAATGTAATATGACAAATTTATTTCAACGTGTACCATTTTTGAATTTCAAGAGAAGAATTTTTTAAACTTATATTGAGTTTTTTAATTAGATATGAAACTTTGACCCAACAACGGAACTCTTCATGTACGTGGTGTAACACGCACTGGGCTGGTTTTATTATTATTAAATTTTATGTTACGATTACAAAGAACGAGAAAAAGCTCTCTAGATTTCCGTTGGTGAATTATCTCGAGTCGCTGACACAAAGGTAAATTTCGAATTTTTCTTCACATCAATTAAAGTTGCATGTGCGAGTTATTAATTCTCTTTAATGGACAGGATTTTCAGCCACACGAAAATTCAAATGAAATTAGAGCGAGCGTCGTCGAGTTTTGCCCGCCCAGCCATCATTTGCACTCGAGTTTTATCCAAATATTATTAGATAAACAGAATGGATTATACTCTCCTATGATCCTCGGTAATTAAAACGATGCTCTCTCACAAACCCTTTTTGCTACATCTATATTATGTACTATGTTCCCGTTGCCAGTATGATGAGCTATCGTTACGTTAAGACATTGAGATATTTTCCATATTTCCGGGGCAGATAAATAACAGATCTAGGCGTTAATTGAAATTAAAAAGAGCATCAAACTTGACGATGCCAACGTCCTACAATCTCGTTTATTTCTTTGATGTTTATATTTTCAAATACAATACTAATGAGTTTGAATATCTTATAATGTAGGTGGAGGAACACAGAGATGGTCTCAGATGATTTTTCTCAACGAATTTAAAGTAAATATATTCCACTACAATAATATTCCATATTATTTTAATCATGCATTTATATTTAAACACATTTAAAAAGAGATAAACATATTATAACTTTAAAATTTTGCCTCGCTCGAGAGCACTTTTCCTATACTAACAACAGAATGTTGGGGTCTACATTAACACTATTACAATGAACTCTTTTTCAAGTGAGGTAAAAATTTTGAACTAAAATTTAATTTTAATATGAACCTGTTAAAAACCATTAGCCTAAGATCCAAACCTACATCGACCTTCACCGAGTTGATAATAAAATGAAACATATTTTATCATGAATTTAGTAAATTAGAAAATATATTAAAAATGGGTTGGCTAGAAAAATCCTGGACAGACTATCTTTAACTATTGAAAAAATAATGATTTTTAATAAAATATTGCAACAAATAGAAAAAAGTGGTTGCGTGTGCTTATGTACGCGCGTGAGAAGTTATACTTCTTTGGCATCATTAATATTATTTTTTATTGATTGCATTCAAATAATCAATTTTAAAAAATTGTAAAATAATATTTAATAATAATAATAATAATAATTATAAATATAGATATAATTATTAAAAATTAAATTAAGAGAATAATATTTTAATTTATATCAATAAAAAATATCCAAAGGAAGCTGCCAGACGTTTATAAAATTTGTCAGGAGCATTTTTCTGGTTAACAATTCATGCATGTCATGAAAACGAAGCTTCATAGAAATTGCGAAATAAAGTAAATGTCTTAATCTAATTCTTATCTTGTTTACTAAATTATTATTCTAAGATGGTTGAATCATTTCAGAATCCCAGATTTCGTGATAACTAAGAATATGCATGAAATGCAGACGTCATTTTCATCACAACTACTGCAAAATTCGAGAAAAGTAATAACTTATTTTTTAATAAAATGTGTCATTTGTATATATAATTATTTTTAATTTAAATATAAAAATAAATAAAACAAAAATTCAAATTACGCGCGACAAGAAACCGAGTGTTTTTGCGGCCAACTTCGTTTTGTTAATTTTTGTCTTAAGATGGCCGCCCATCTAAAAATTTCACTCTCATCATTTTTTGTATAACTTCAAAATTTTTATATCATCATAAGCGCTGTTTTATTGCAAACACGTTGATATAGGTTTGTCTGCAAAAAGTTCGATCCTATTAGGGGTTTGCGAATTTTAAAGATTTCAATTTTAATGCGTTTGGAAATGTGTGACAGAGAGATCCGAGGTATATATACTGTGTAATAATAAAGGACCTAACATCGCAGCCGCCTGTGATGAATAAAATTTTTTCTATTTGTCGCAATATTTTTTTTAAATAATTAAAAATAGTCTGTTCAGAATTTTTTTAGGCAACCCATTTTTAATATACTAAATTTGATAAAAGGAGTACACAAGGCACATTCATACTCAACATTTCAAATGACACCAAAATATTATTCCTAAAAATTCCATTAATTAAAGGCACTTATGTATGCGAAATTACTGCTCAATCAAATATCAACACATACAGATGAAGTTATTATAAACATAGTAAAATCTATTAAAAATTATATATAAGTTCCACATCGTCATCTCAATCAAATATCCTTATGAAATTTAAATTTAACAAAAGTTTGGTTAAGACAAGCCCGTTTCTGGAATAATAACAACAATTTTAACCCTTTGAGAGTCCGCCCAATGATATAAAGTACATAGCTTGTATACACAATACGTCTAACGTTATTTCAAGCGATATAAAGAAATAAGTTTACGTGTTTTATAATGCATATATACATATTGTATTCGCTTTGTATTATGCCTCAGTTGTCATCAACTTTTACATTTATTCTACCTCTAACATTTCTCTTTCGTCATCGTCCAGTCTGACCCATTTTATCAACTCGCACATTCAGATAAGAATAATTACAGTTTTTAATTTATTTTTCACCTATATTAAATTTTAATAAAAAAATTTTATTTCTATGAATAAAACGCGAAGTAAAATAAACTTCACAATAAAAGAAACTACCGTAATTAAGTTTTTGAAGAGTTCGTTATTAAAGAAAAATTTTTGAGAAAATTGAACTTGAAATGACACGATTTACTTGTGGTACCCTCGACCGGGTGGTTTTAGTCATGAAAAATTGTGAATTATTTTCATAAACATTTATTATTTGTCTCGATAGCTACTAAATATTCGTTAGCGGTAATTTTACACGGAGGAATAGTGCAAATAGAACAAACATCCACCCACCGAGTCTAAAAGAAGCAAATGGATAATAAACGAGAATGGGAAAAAATTGATCTCACCAAAGTTTTCGTTATAACGTACCACCGTCTGTGTGTTTCTATGTGGCATGCATTGTTTTGATAGAACCGAGCGGTTTGTTCTTCGTTTAACACGGTAAGTCCTCCCCCGCTGGGGTCATTTCATGCATGAAATTGATGTTTAGCTTCAAAGCTATGAATTATGACCGACAATTCCCTCAAATCTAACCAACTGCAACAACTACCCCGTCTTATCAATATCGAGCCAGATCAATTTTTCTATTTTATTCGAAGATTTATCATGAAATAAATACTTGAAAAGGTCAGCGTCATTGTGTTCAGTGCAACACTAGACATTTTTCCTTTGAGCTCCTCTTTTGAACTATAATTTTTTTTTTTCAATTTTTGAATAGATGAAATATTTTGCTCTCGACAAAAGATTGACCAAGAAGAAACCGTTTTCTCATGCTGTTGAAAACATTTTTTTGAATACCTGCACTTTTGGGTTTCTATTCCCATACATACATTTGTGCAAAAAACCGTTTTTAATTTTTAAAAATCTTTGAGAGCCTCAATATGTTTTTTTTTATATTCCAAAGAAAAATATTACCACCAAATAATTGTCCTTACAAACAGTTTAATTTATCGCCTAAACAGGTTGGTTATTATTCTTGAAAAAAAGGACATCCGCGTTTAAGATTTGGGTTTTCAAATCAAAAGATTCAGTGTTAATGAAGTGTATTTAACATGAAGGAAAATGTTAACTTAAACATTTGCGAATTTCGTAAGTTTAAATGAGTATACGTATAAAAGTTAGATCGAATAAATATTCGCTTGAGAAAGTTAAATTGTTAATTGAAATCTATTAAAGACCATTTAACGCGAAAGCTTTGTAATAATAATAACGATATCGGTGTTTCGTTAATAGACCCAAGTTTCTTCGAGACACCCTAATTTTCTTTTTTAAAAATGATTTCTTGAAAATTGTTGTAATTAAATCGATAACTCTCCAATCTTACATCCTGTAATTTGCCAATTATTCAATTATGTTAGTCAGCTTTTGCACGTTACTGTACTGAAGGACCGAAATACACCTTCTGTGTATATTCACATACATACATATTATATTCATCCCATCAACTAAAACCCGACAAGAAAAGGTAATTTTCTGATGCATCATTTTTTCAGAAATAAATTTACCTACTTTTTTTATTTCGTTCGCAAAATAAGGCGTAGTCTTTATTAACTCAAAACCCTCGAAATTTTCGAATACCTGCCGCATGAAATGAGAGAAAGCTGCAGTTATTTAAAATTGGAATTTTTTCGTGTATTATATTCTCTGAGTTTTATAAGCCCCTTTTTTAGCGTGTTATTTTTTTTTTTCGAGAAATTTTATTTATTTTTGTGAATAAATCCAAGAGGCAAATACGAGTTTTATTTGTTGATCTATAAAAAATTCATGTAAACTTTACGTTGATTTGAGACAATAAAATAGATAATAACCTAAAGTCTTGGGTAATCATATTTATATTTCGGAAAAAAATCTTATTCTCATATAAAATTTTTAGCGACTCGTCAGCTTTAGGTTATTTATTTTCAACTGTAAACAAGTTTTTACGTTTTATCTTTTCTAGACAGTTTTTTGGAAAATTTTAACTCCATTTCCACGAATTTTATAAATGTAAGGTGGTCCTAATTCAACGATAAATGACTGTAGTTAAGAGTACATGGATAAATTTCAATTTTAGAAAATACATTTTTTTTTCGTCTTAAAAATTGGAATCAATAGTCTGGCACCGCAGTATTATTACGTAATAACCGATCCTCGTTTTAATTGTGTTTGTTATAAACTGTTTACCTACTAGTGGCTAAACTTTAAACTATTATTTTTTTCAAGAAGATGCATAAAGCTTTCATTGGTTTACCAAAGTTGGTAAGCTCAAAAAATGTATCTATTAGGTTTATGCATAAGTATTGTCGTAGTTTTATATATATTTAGATAAAACAATTTTCACCAATTATGTTTACATCTGTTTTTCATGTTATCTTTGCACTGTATAAGGGAGGGTTTATTGTGACATTTTTATCAGTTTGTTTGAGTTATACAGAGACTAGGTAAATTTTTAAAATGTCGGAGAAAAGAGATCATATTCGACTCTACTTTTTGAGTTCAATAAAGGTCTTTAAGGGGGTATTCTATAGTCTAGAAATTTGAAAGAATCGATTTTTCTTTTCCTTCATATTCTCAAAGTTTAAGCCTTTAAGAATATGCCCTTAAGCGAATTTTTCAAAATTTTAATTATTTTTAGACCAGGAATCGCTGCTTAAAAAATGTAAGTATTAACTACCATTGTATGGCCACTGGATGTAACTTTACCCAAAACTTTAAACACGTTTTTCTCGAAACTACTTTTTTCGATGCGGTAGCCACAATATCTCAAGTTTTAATCAGCCGATTTACTTGAAATTTGTCATGAATATTCTTTAAATATAACTCTATCGTATGAACCAACAAAAAATGAAAATTTTTAATTTGTAACATTTTTAAAAAATTCGACAAAGTTAAAAAATAAGTGAAAAAATCGACCTTCATTTTTGAGTAGCCGCCATTTTATAAAAAAAAGTTTTTTTTTCAATTTTGCAGGTTCATGAGATAGCGACATTGGTACTCATCAAGAATCCATCATTTTTTTATTTTTCAGATGACCACAAGCACCACAAGGGTAGAAATCATGCCGACGAGGCTACGGTCTTTTTTTTCCCGCCTCTACTTTAAGACTTTAACTACCTTTTTTTGAAATTAATTTTGTGTACTCTCTGAATATAAATAAAAAAATGGGTAGTAAAAATATCAAATGTTTTTTTTTATCAATTGCCAAAAAAACGCTCGAAATTCGGGGCTTTAGACTAGACTACCCCCTTAAGCAACGATGGTTTGCTAAATTCAGATTTGGTGATTTATCAACAGCCCATAAAGAAAGAGCGGGATGCCTTTAACCACTGATAATGATCCTCTGAATGCCATACTTAAGGCTGATCACCGTCAAAATACCAGGGACATTGCATTGAGGATGGGTCTCGATCAATCCACGGTGGTGAGACATCTGCATCGCATTGAAATGGTTTCCAAGTACCTACGACGTGTGGATCCCATACAAATTGTCACCTGCAAATCTGTCAGACCGAGTTTCTAAGCTCTGCCTCTTCAAAAGCATGAAGAATTTTTCATTTTCTAGTGGCGGGGGATGAAAAATAATTTGATTATAATAATAAAACTAGAAAACGACACTGGATCCAACCGGGACAAGTTCTATTAACCACCCCTAATACAAAACTTCGGCAAAAAATATAATGCTTTGTGTTGGGTAGGATATGAAAGACATTTAACCAAAGAATTAACGCTGTGAAATATTGTGAACAATTGCAAAAATCAAATTCGGAACTCGTAAAAAAACGACCCTAACTAATCAACTGATCACTGCAATAGAGGTTATCAAAAATACGATGTTACTTATACAACAACCTAATACATATAAGCAATTTTTCAAAATTTGAAAGCTCTATCAACCTTCAGGAAACCCACTTGATGGCGCAGGGGTTAGAGCAATTGTTCTCTCCGCTAGATGATCCAGTGGTTTTGGATTCAAACCCCGTCGAATCCCTAGATATAAGATTAAAAAATTAAGATTCAAGACCTACAGAATATTTCTGTGTGTAAAACAGTCGTGGTGTGACCATAGATGTTAAAGCGACAATAAACACCCAAAAAAAAAAAAACTTTCAGGAACTTCATCGAAGATATTTTTAAATTTAAAAATTGATTGTAAAAATCCTCAACTAAAACATTGCTTTGCATATTTTACATTTTGAATAGAGTAAGAAACAGATCTTGAACTCAAAACTCGAACATCTCTTTCCGGTTAGACAATCTTAGCATAATATTTTTCTCTCCGGAAACGGATTGCAAATTAGACATCTTTATTTTTGCGATTATTCTCACGAGAAACACAATCCATTTGAATTCATAATGGAAATGCATTTATTATTAGTTTTCAGTTTGTTGAAGCGCACATTTGCATGAAAGAAAGAACGAAACGAGACGCAATTGCGACTGTAAGTGACTCGTTATTTAAACGGCTGATAAAGCCGATAGATTCAATCAAATATCTCATATCGCACAAACGGGGACTTGATAAAAATTTCGTTTAAAAGGAACTCAATAACGGCAAAAAACGTCAGTTTTGATCCACTAGAAAAACGAGAAATCAAAAGAGAAACTCAACACTCGACCGGTTGCGCGATACAATAGCAGATTTTTTTTTAATAGAAAAATTTTTGACGAGTTTGACATTTTCGTTTTGACAAGATCATGTCGTTAGAAGTACAAAGAAAATTTTCCAAGAAAATATTACCTAGAAATTGTTTAAATCCAAACATTGTACAGGCGTCGATGCACACAGAAAAAAAAAACAACAAGAAAATTCCACGTTAAATCCAAGCCAAGGCACTGAGAATATTTAAGAAAACTTTTTCATTTTTCCACTTTTTCACTTTTAAAAATACTGTTTAATCCGAAATGTTATACTTTTTAATGATGTACCCAGGTATTTAAATGTGATGGCGAAACGCGCCGGTAACACGTTTGAATTAAACGACTCACTCTCCTTGAAAAGTTGAAAATTTCCAATGAAAAACCACAAAACTTTCCGCTCTTTTTTCCTCTCTCAAAACTTGAAAACTCAATTTTTCACTTTAGAGCTCATAAGATGAAAACATTAAGTATTTTACATGAAACATAACACTAATAAAAACTTGTTTGCATTACAAAAATGTTAGTTTCTCAAAGGATAAATTAATTCGCTTGTTTTCCAACTAAAACCACTTATAAACTATAGTTAAAAACACTGAACATAGTTAAAATACTACATTCCTATTTTCACGTTGAAAATTAAAAGAAAAACAAGGGAACAAGTATACACTGAACACGCATAGACTCACACTCATCAAAAGTTCAGCTACTACTGAATCGTAAGTGGCTTACGAGAAAAATTCAGAGTGGGCATTCAGTTGTCTTTTTCTTACAACCATTCTGATTGGTCGTTGAATAAAGTAAGAGTGGCGCACGCAGCTGTCTATAAGGAGAAATCAGCTTGAAAAATTATTCGCTTAGGTTGTAAGATACAAACACATACACACATGCATACATAAACCTGACGTACAGTTCTTGTATAAAGTAACATTTATGTAAAAATTACTATAGACCTAAAACCAGTCGACCCGTAATCGTTCGTAAACATCTATTCAAAGTAAACTTATTATTAAGGATTTCAAATTTTTTATCAATCTCATATTTACATTAAACTTAGAGGGAACATAACGTGTTGGTCGTGAAATTATCATCTGTCTTCCGTCAAAAATTATTGATTATAACGTTCTTTTTCGAACAGTTTTAAGCCGGGTGCCAGGCCACATTGGAACCATGTGTGGTTCATTTACGTTGTACGTTAACGGTCATTATTATCTTAGTTACAAAAAAATACCGTTTAATTAGTCTTTGTTGGAAAAGTCATGCAAAAAATCTTCAAATACGTTACGAGTAACTCCCACAATAGAGAGACGAGTTAAAAAAATTTTTTTTTTAATAAGCGTCGAAATTGCATGACATGCACGACATAAAAAAGCATTGAATAGAGAATAAAGAAGCTTTTAAATGTATTATCTTTTGAGTTTTATTCAAAATAATTTCAATCTAGAGAATTGTTATAATGGTTTGAACCAGTGGTGGTTCGTGACTCAAACTTTTGGGGAGTAACATTTTTTTCATTGTTGCAGCATTAAAAGCTAATTTTTTATATTGTACAGTAAACATTTTTTTTTAATTTAAATCTTTTATGGTAAAAGTAATTAACTTAGTAGTAACCTCAAGAATAGTTTAATAGCGCAATAATTTTAAAAAACTTTAAAAAATTTTTCGGAATCATTGTAATGAGAGAAAAAATCAGAAAAGAATTTGAATTTTTATGTTTTAAATATGACCATATTTACAAGCAAGGAACTGTTTTTTTGAACCTGCTAAAAATCTTGAAAAAGAAATCATAAAAATTACATTTTTTACATTTTTACTTTCTGTTACTACTAGGTTTGTTTGCGGATCTGATACTGAACCGATAACGAATTAATCCAAGTGGATTTAGGATAGTCGTCCAACGCATACAAGCTTATGAACTGATTAAGAGTTATTTTCCCGTGAACTTGTATGAAAATGTTCGGAAGTAAGACCAAGATTAACGAGAATCCACGAAAATTGTTAATTGAATTTAAAGTTGTAAGAAAAGGAAAGAGAAACGGGATTTTGGATTTAGTGATTTTCGGGTTTTTTTAGGACGAAAAATTTGATTCTCTTACTCATGCGCAGTTTGGTAAAAATGTAGTTGGCTTTTCTTTCCTTTGCTCTCAACGTTAAACTCAATTAACAATTTTCATGGGTTCTCGTTAATCCTCGTCTTACTTCCGAACATTTTCAAACTCATTCACGGGAAAATAACCCTTAATCAGTTCATAAGCGTGTATGCATTTGGCGATTATCATAAATCCACTTGGATTGATTCGTTATCGGTTCAGTATCAGATCCGCAAACAAATCTACTATATAGTAAAGAAAGTATTGTAATCGGGTCAAATTTTCGATTTCGAGTTTTCGCCGGAAATATACGTTTTGAAGTCCCCTGAATCCAGAAAAGTGGTTTTTAGAAACATTTCTGGGTGTGTGTCTGTGTGCCGGTATGTGACAGCGATATCGTATCGAAAGCTTTATCCGAATTTCACCAAACTTGGAAATTTGCCTTCATATTACATCTAGTTGTGCCGCGAAGCTTTTTGTTAAAATCAGTTGACCTGAAGCCCAACTTTATTCTATGGGTTCTTGAGCTTTTTCAAATTTTTTCGAAAACGGCACCAACAATTTTCTTAACATCATTTATAGTTCTTAGACGCATTAAAGCCTATAACTTTTATTTGAAACTTTTTCCTGGGAAAATTCAAATTAGGAGCGTTTTGGGTTTGAGGGTGGGAGTTTTAGTTTCTCCGACAGCGAGTTTCATAAAAGAAAGTTCTGTGACGCCTCGCAGCAGATATTTAACTTTTTTTTATACTTATCAAAAATTCAAACGATTTGTGAATCCTTGAATTCTTGCCATTGTCACTTTTAAAACGTCTACCCCAAGAATTTTTACGTTTCATTTTCAATAACTGAAGAAAGTTAACTTAGTTTTAATTAGTCTATCAATAGTTCTATCATTCGTGTCTAGCGTTATAATGTAGACTCCCTTAAGATTACAATAGTTATACCATTGTGGCTAGTTTATAAAGGAAGAATTAAATCCAAAAATTGAGTGTAATCATTGTGACTCTTTGTTCTTTAAAAGGGTTAATTTTGAAAAAAGGGAGAGAATTCTTGGTTCACAAAGAGTATGGTAAATCCATATTACAAAATTCCTATGAATAAAAATATATAACTTGGCTATACATTTATGGTGGGTGATAATAAAAAGGCTTTAATTTTGGGTTTTAATAAGAGATGCATCGCGATACAGGTTATACATTGTTATTTTTAAAAAAATATTTCAGGGATACTGCCTCTGTTACCTCCATAAATAAGCCGCTAATTGTGTGTACTATATTAATGAACTACCTATATATTTGTTGGAAAATTGAAACTAATATAACAATTAAAGATCAGGTTCAGTTTTCTAATTTTCGATCTATATCGAGTCAACTTATTGAATTTAATCGACAACTACTCTAAATAACTCAATTTTATCGCTAACCTTTTCCGGTTATTTGACCATCTTTACTCGATAATATGCCACATGTTTCAGAGGCATGCTTCATATCCATAATAAAAGCAGCAGAATAGGGTGAAATTTGAGCTTCGAGCCCTCCTTCATCCCTCACAGCGATCCTTCAGGCTCCGTAAGGCCAAAAGACCATCATCCCTCATTAAAGTTCGTTGCTTCAACAAAAAATTTACAAGAGGGAAGAAACACAATTTTGCAGTACATTTTTTTAACAGAAATGTATGATAAATTGATTACAGTCATTAGAACTTAAATATTTAGTGAAAATAACTAGAAACGATCCACGAGCTAGATAACGATATTTGCAAATATAATTTTGAGCAAAAAGGATGTAATTACAATTTAATAATTCTAATGAATTATTAGTTTCCTGAAACGGTGGGTAACATGTGATTTATGCCTATCATAACATGATTTATTTACGTTTTCACGTTTTCAAGGCATTACGAATATACTTGATGATTTTTTCCATTCCCTGACTGACGTGATTTGGAAAAACAGTTTTTCAGAGAAAAGGAAGTTCACCATTTTTACAACTCATTTTTCTTATTTTTTTTTTAAATATTTTTCATACGTGTCTATTGTTTCCCGTAAAAATTCTTTTGAAATTAGAAATGATTTTTTTTAATAGCGTTTATAAAAGTAATTTAATTTATAAGTGAGTTCGAGAAGAATTTCTCATAAAATTGTGAGACTTTTTCGTTTAATGGTTTGAAAATAAAAGGGTTTCGTTCGAGTGTTCAATTAATTAAATCATTATATGAAGTGTTTGAAATTTCATGACGACACATACAAAAATATGATGCATGATAAAAGGCTTTAAGTATTCCCAACTATCGAGTAACATAAAGATGGAAAGTTGAGACTTTAACAAAGAAATTTTTGATGAGAGCAAAAAATTTTAACGAGCCCTGTCCATCTAATGGAGTGAGAGTAAAAGTTTTCGATGTTGAAATATAATAGAATATTATTGAACTTGGGTGACTTGTCTTGTCTAATTACCATACTAGAAGTAACCATTTGCAATTATAATAGAAACGATTTAATTAATTGGTTAACGACAAGACGAATCAATCGATCTAAAAAAGCACTGAAACGCATATTTCTGCGTTTGATCGCTCCACTTGAGAAAATCTAATCATTAAATTCTACTTATAACACAAACAACATTTTAACACTTAAGATTACTTCGTCCTTCGTGAAGATGGTTGGTTTTTTGTGACCTGGTTATCAAGAGACAGACCCTTTTTTTGGGATGCTCCCTCCGGGTTCGAGGTTCGTATCACCCATGTTCGTGTTGAACACAAGAAGGCAAGAAGGGATGAACCGTATACTTTAAACTTTAATGAAGGACACTAAAAAATGTCTCTACCTTATATTTATGTGTAGAGGCGGCAACAAAAATTATAATCGGTCTTTTGTTGACGACAAACAGCCAAGAGATATCATTTTTGTGTTATATAAGAGTTTTCGTGCATAAAAAAAATACTTTGCTTTATAAGTAGTAAAATATTCCAGATGACATAAAATTGACTTAATATTCTGAGACACTGTTATATGTTTGTGTCTGGCATTTTTCATCGAAGGTGAAGTATTTTTGTGCCATTTATAGAGTTTTATGTGGGTGTGAAACCAGTTTCTGGTTGAATTTAAATGGCAATAAATTTATTGGTTAATTTCCTTTGTTGTTCAAGTTCTCAAGTAGTTCTACATATGTGCACCACACCTCTTTGCAATCAACACTTAAATACATACATAATATGACTTATGATATTGTAGCAAAGTACAAAAATTACTTATTCAACATTAATTCTATATGACATAAAGCAAAAACGCTTGAGATGAAATTTTATTAACCTGAAATAATACATTAGATTGGTTCTAATTAAATACTGCTGACCAACCTACCCTCGCTTCACTGAGGTTGACAAATAAAACTTGAATTCAAAATACTCAAAAAAAAAAAAATTATCGTGTGGTTTTACAAAACCACGATGCAAGTGAAACTTTTTTTCGGATTGTAGGCATTTAAGCAGGTAACTGAAAATTTTCGGAAAATTATTCGATTTAGGGTATGAAAATAAACGATATAAATGCTTTTCTAGGTTTTGCATCTAACTCCATTTGCTACGCCTTCGGCACAATTTTTCTACTACTTGCAACTAATTTTGAATTTCCATTATTGATGTTAATACTCGAATGTTATTTTCATTAATAAATTTTTTTATTATTGTTAAATCGATCATCTGCCTGTTGTTATCTATTATAAAGTTACTTCAAGAATACCTATCATGTTCAATCATTGTTAAATAAAGTTTGTTGTGGCGAAGAAGTTGTTTCTGGACGAAAGGGCTACACACTAATACAAACATCACATTAAACAACCTATTGCTCCGATATACATAAACATATGCACCCAGCAGAAAGTTCTAATATTTTTAATAAATTCACTATAAAAATTAAATCAGCTCACCAGGAGCCTTTTTCCTGTCTCTATAACACGAACTCTGTCGGCAGTTTTTCTCTTACGGCGTAAAATTAATTCACCGTCGGATATTTTCGCACTATTCTTACTAGCTGTATCTTTGTTTATCATGATTAAGTGAACAACAATATTTATATCAATATACAAAACACATAAATAATAATACAATTATGATTGACAATTAATGACAACTTATAATATACTAAAACGTTGCATTGTGATGGAGAAGAAAATAGCCATTCAGCAATATAATCTCGCGCAACAACCCTGGTAAAACGACATTGTTAATAGTTAACAATGTGTATGCCGAACACTTGCTGATTTCCTGCCGAGAGTGTAACACACATTTAGCGACATGCTAAAGACAGGCCCAAAAATTTGAGACGATGTATAAAAAGTTTCACTTAAAAAAAAAATTAAAATTTATTACTATTCTCAGGAACCATGCATTTTCGAAGAAAGAAACATATACACTCTTCGATCAGTAAGCTTTTTCTATATACATACATACAATATCCCTTATTAGATAAATAAATACGTTTTGTTTTTAGCTATCCAGTAAAAATTTATTTTCCCAGGATAAAAGGTAATATATGGAATCTATGAACTAGAAATTAATCCTATGCAACAAACTAATACTGGACATCAATAACGCGCTAAGTGCCAAAAAACAATCGAGTTAGACCCGAAAAAGCAAGCTAATGTAAGTGCCATTGCCGACAACCTAAAAAGCGGGCTAAAAGCTAAATAATAGTTACTTTCAATGATCATGCCATTTTAGGTTAGGCCGCTTTTTAGGTTGTTGGCAATGGCACTTAGCTTGCTTTTTCGGGTCTAACTCGATTGTTTTTTTGGCACTTAGCCCGTTATTGATGCACATCAGTCTTCAAATTATGATAACTTATTGTTTGGTTTCTACTCATAAGCCAATAAACAAATATTTCCAATTAAAACTGTCCTGCAGGAACCATATATTTTCCGGATTAAACATTAATTTATGCAATGTTTGGCTTATTTACTATTCTGACAAAAAATTACTCTAAATCGTAAACTTCCTTTTTGAAAAACAATAAACGTTTGATTTGTTTTATAGCTATTACACCCAAGCCATACATTTTTTAGGACAAAAGTTACTTTTTGTACTGTCTTATAAATTAGCTACTTGTACACTTAATATAATTGAACTCCCGTTTAAAAAAGACATCTTGATTCTCCAGGATAAAATATAGCCAATGTGCTATTACAGTCTATAATCTAGCTCTGTGCCAAATTTCATTCAGATCCGTTTAGTCGTTTTAGCGTGATTAAGTAACAAACATCCATTCATCCCAACTTTCACACTTGTTATAGTAGTAAGATTATGACACATTGTTTTTCTTTGAGAAAGAAAACCGACAAACAATTATTCCATTTTATAGCTATCTTGCAAAAACCATACATCTATACGATGTCTTTAAAAATAGTGTTTCTTTTAACACGAACTTGGTTAAATTAATGATTTCAGTGCCTTCAATTGCGTATTAATCGTTCATAAGAAGTATTTATAACACTTAATTCCATGAAGCATTAATAAATTTTAATATTTTTCGTTAGTTATTAACTACTAACTACTGTTTTTTTTTTTACTTTAGAAAAATATAATTTAAAAATAGTTTGTTTGCTATTTAGAAAGCTTCAAGGAATTAAATGAAAATGAAACTATTAATCTAACACAAATTAAAAATGTTCCAGTTATCCATTAAGTTTTTACTCGACCAAATAATATTCTTAATTCATATATCGTAGTTCACATTTAATGTTTTCCCCCAGTAATAACTTGACTTCCTCTCAATTTTATCTCAAAAATTTTCCAACCAACTTCTGTTATAAATGGCGTTCACTTCCTCTAATTCATCATATATTTTTCTTTTACTCTTTATTTTTCACGTTCAAGTCATTAAAGTGTACTTTTCTCAAAATTAGTTTAAAGAAATGATAAAAATAATTAAAAATTAATTTACTTGATCTACAAATGGTCTCGAGTTGATTGAAAAGCGAAAAAATCAAAGGCATTTCATTCCTTTTTCGACTTGTTGCTTGACCCAAGTGATACTTATCGAGAGAAAAAATATTTTTATTAATTTATATTAGTCGAGTAATTATGGTAAATTCATATTTAATTACATGTAATTTCATTATTCCTAAAATGGTCGGCTCTGTGTCTTTTTTTCTAATTAAAAATATGACTTAATGGATCGCTAAATAGATTTCAAGTGAAATATTCTTTAGATGAAAAGCAGGCAGTTTATTTCAGCAGGTGTTATAATTTTAATAATTATTTCTGTCAACAGCGCAATAGAGAGAAAAAAAGTGATCAACTATCTTACGAAAAAAAAAAAACGAAGAAATAATAAACTCGCTGGAAAGTAGATTCGAAACTATTGTAGTAATAACACCTTCGTCTAATACGTTTAATAGCCCCGAGTAGGTACATCCAGCATCGGATTAGATGGACCACGATCTTGTTTTGTGTTGTTGATGTCGATCAAAAATAAATTGGTTCGGTTAATTAACGTTCTGTTCTTGTATGTACCTTTTTTTTCTGGTCATATTGTCGTTTTTTAAAGATTTCGTCAGCGTTTCATTCGTTCGTCTCGCTCGTAGAATTTTAATGAATATTAAAATCGTTATTATAATTCGAACATTGTATTATGTATGACGGTGTTGAGTTTTTATTATCTATCAAACGCTAGTTAACTTATTAAATATCTTCTTAAGTAATTTTACAATTATCTACCTACTTAATTCAAGGCTCGTCAATTTAAAACAGGCACTTTAAATATTTTTGATTCGACTTTTAAATCTATGAAATATCATTGAAATAAGATTTTTTTTTAAATTTTAAGCATATTATGCGTAGAATTGTAGAATTTCAAAACTCTTAATATTCAATTACTGATCAAAGGGAATACAGATTAGATTGTTAAAGTGTGGGATTATAGGAACGAATTTCCCGTCAATTGTCGCTCTGATCTCAAAAAACTATAGTACGAGAGCTAGCGACCTCGAAAACAAAAAGAATTTTAGGTCGGCCAGTTTTTATATATGTTATTTCTCGCACTATCCCGGACATCATACGGGCTGTCTGGCTGTCGGTAGGGGTTGCGTTTATTAGTGCGCATTGCACCTGTACAGGTAAAATATTAAAATTTTCAGAAAAAAAGAAAAAGTTTCAGATGAAATTTGTAGAAAATAATATCTTACATAAAAATGTCCTGTAATTAATTTTTGTAAGGTTGCTTGTTTGCCCGCTACAAGCTTGTAAATCTCATTGTATTTATGTCGGCACAACGGCTGTATCTCTGAACAGTCGGCTACTCAAATGACGTCACGTCGAGCCAGCCTTTCCAAGCTTGTAGCGGGCAAACTAGCCATTTTACGAAAATTAGTCACTGGACATTTTTTATATAAAATGTGATTTTCTACAAATTTCATCTGCAACTTTTTCTTTTTTCTAAAAATTTCAATATTTTGCCTGTACAGGTGCGATGCGCACTAATAAACGCAACCCCTACCGACAGCCAGACAGCCCGTATGATGTCCGGGATAGTGCGAGAAATAACATATATAAAAACTGGCCGACCTAAAATTCTCTCTCGAAAACGTTGCTAGCTCTTAGACTATTATATGTTTGTTAGTTTTACTGATAGAAATTTCTATATCTATATTTTTAAAGAAATTTCTGTTAAAATTCTAAGTTCATTTCTACTTCAATATCTTCAATATTACAATACTACAAAACTATTACAATCAAAAAAAAGTTTTCAGTTATTTTATATTATCAATTGAAAATTTAAATGAAGACATAAAACCTAGAAAATTCCTCCACCTTTATAAAACAATAAAACCATTGTGTTATTTTTTGGACACCATAAGGAAAGGGTTGTTGATATCTACGTTAACTTATACAAATTTCAGTACAAAGAAATGAAAATTCTATTCACAAGTGAACAAAACCCGTGCTTAGGAATAACTTAAAACATAATTGACATACGTGACTCAACAAAACAAAACACCTCAAGAGAAGAATATACTCGTAAAAAGTGTGAAAATTCAATGTTTTACCATCAAACGGGAAACTATAAAAGAAATCTCATTTAAATATCAGAATTGTAACATATTACAAGTTTTTTTTTCGTTTTCAAGCAAAGCATCACCGTCTTAAATGATAGTTAATTACACGAAATTTATTTCTGATTACGTTTTTTGTTTGGTCTTTGTCGAGATTTTATGAGTGGATTTTCGTGAGGTTTTTTTCTCCTCCTCGGTGTAAAAATGACGCAGCTTGAGATTATATGGAAGCATTACATCGAGGTGTAAGTAAAAATAAAATTTTAATAAAGCCACTACTTTTGAATTTGCATATTAAATGAATGGCAAATTGAATAAAATCCTTCAGTGAAAATTTCACAGTGCATTTATGAATTTGTACGTTATAAAGCAAGCATGCTTTTGAGGAAAACGTCACGCCGATGTACATATACAGGCATTGCCGTATATCTAACAAAGGTCCGCGAACAGCTTGACGATTAATTTTTAATTTTCTTTACGAGGGGTGATAGATTTGGAAAACTCAAAAAAAAAACTATTTTTATTTTTTTAGTGATCGATAACTTGGAAAACTATTCAGTTATATGTTTACAAAATTTTAATGATTTTTGAACAATATTTTATTGAAAGCATTTTTATATGGAAAATACAAAAAAAAACATGTTTTATATGAACAATGTACAACCCTCAAAAAACATCAGTTTTAAATTTTTTTGAGAAAAATTAGGTTCGTATAGAAGAATCACGAATAAAAAACGGCAGTTCTTGATCTAATGACTTTAGATGAAAATTGCGACATCTATGACATGTGAGACAACTGATAAATCCATGAATTTTCGAGGAAAACGTTCAAAAATTTTAAAATTTATGTTTAAATAAATATGTTAAAAAAGTGGTTGCGTGTACTAGTGTACGCGCGTGAGAAGTTATACTTCTTTGGTATCATTAAAAATTAGTTTTTATTAATTTTATTCAAATAATCAATTTTAAAAAACTGTAATTTAATATTTAATAATAATATTATACTCCTATTATATATTGAAAGATATAATTATTAAAAATAAAATTAAGAGAATAATATTTTAATTTGTATCAATAAATAATATCCAAAGAAAGCTGCAAGACGTTTATAAAATTTGTCAGGATCATTTTTCTGGTTAACAATTCACGCATGTCATTAAAACGAAGCTTCATAGAAATTGCGAAACAAAGTAAGTAGCTACTTGTCAAAGTAAATGTCTTAATCTTATTCATATCTTGTGTTACTAAATTATTATTCTAAGATGATTGAATCATTTCAGAATCCCATATTTCGTGATAACTAAGAACATGGAATGCAGACGTCATTTTCATCATTAAATTTTAAATAGTATAACAGCTACTGCAAAATTTGAGAAAAGTAATAACTTATTTATTAATAATATGTGTCATTTGTATATATTTATATATATTTTCTAAATAAAATATAAAAAATATATTTAAAGAATTAATTATTTTTAATTTAAATATAAAAATAAGTAAATAAATAAAACAAAAATTCAAATTACGCGCGCCTAGTTAAAAATACCGAGCCTGTAAAAGTAATAACGTATTTATTAATAATATATGTCATTTGTATATGTAATTATTTTTAATTTAAATATAAAAATAAATAAAAAATTAAATAAATACAACAAAAATTCAAATTGCGCGCGCCAAGAAACCTAGTGGTTTTGCGGCTAACTTTATTTTGTTAATTTTTCTCTCAAGATGGCCGCCCATATAAAAATTTCACTCTCATCATTTTTTCATAACGCACCTAAAGAAGTATAACTTCAAAAATTCACGGTACCAATCAATTGTACACATTTCCTTTGTGTTAAACAATTCAAGAAAATCACTGAAAAAATTTTCCTCTAGACCTATAATATTTCCTCTTAAAAAGGATTTTTGTTTGTTTTAAGGCGCTTTAACATCTAAGGTCATATCACGACTCATATCACGAACATTTCTGTTGGTCAATTTTTATTTTAGGTCTAGGATCTTAAGTCTAGGATTCAACGGGGATTGAACCCAGTACCACTTGATCCATGAAGCGGAAAGAGAAATTCTTTTAACCACTATGCCAATAGGTGGGCTTATCATCTTTATGTTTTATTCCTTGGACTTGATTTCTCGAATAAGATATAATTCAGAGAAAAGTTTTAATAGTGAAATTAGAAATTAAAATATAAATGGCAGCGATGTAAGAGAAAGTATAAACCACATCCATTTATAGTTTTCACACTTATGAAAGAAGCCAGCTGGACAAAACTGCATATACATATGTATATTGCTAGGAGGAACCTGATATCTTCGTAAATTTTCAAGGAAAATCTTTGAAAATTTTAGACTATGTTATCAATTAGATATGTAAAATGACCTTATGATACAAAAAATTATATTCATTCTTTATGTTATTCTTACAACTAACATGAAACAATCACAAATCAGTTATGAAAACTCAAACGATTGAAATCTCTAAAAAAAAAAACAGAAAAAAATCAATGTAAACACGAATAAGTTTTCCAGCTTCGAACGCAAAACGAAATTGCTTTTCACCGATTTGAAAACCGAAACTTTGACAATTTGAAGCGGAACAGATTCTAATCTATAATAGTCGCCAGAAGACGACGAGATGTAGCCGGTTACCGGTAAACTGCATTTTAGAGCAACTGTGACAAATAGACTCGAACTATTGCACAATCGGTCGCGCTGAGCATCTTCATGAAAAACGGATAGATAACTTTACGTATCGGTTTTGACAGGTGCATTTTTCAAAAATAACTTTATTTATGGTTGAAATAACTGATTCTGTTTTGTTGTTCTTTCAAGCTACGCTTTTTGGGGTAAAAATTATATCATGGAGAAAAATAAATTCAAACAGAACGCGACATCGGGGATTTGAATTTCATGTGAATTTACAACAACGGAAAATCGGGGTGCACGATTCATTTTCTGGCTTCATCATCAGAAGCGTATTTTTTATATTTTTTTTTCTCGACGTTTACTTAACTTTCCTCTTATTTGTTTATCTTATTATTTGCTTCTTATAAAATCATTCGTCGACACATTTACTACTTTTTGGATGCACAGACCGTAAACGACTGAAAGGATATCTCATCCATCATTTCCTTATTTCTTGTCTCCTAGTCATGATAAAAACTGACAATATTTTGATACATTAACCTTTGAAAATTTGAATTTTTCACCAAATAATTCAAAAGAAACACAAGTTTAACTAAAATAAAGTTTATAATTAAAATTGTTCGGTAATTTATAATTCAAAGATGAAAACTAAAAAAAATGATGTCTAAGAAAACTCAATTTCCTTAATTTCAAGTATTCATTTAGTTTCAACATACAAAGTGCAAATAAACGTTTATATATCATAATAGTTTAAGAGCTAGCAACGTTTTCGAGAGAGAATTTTAGGTCGGTCAGTTTTTATATATGTTATCTCTCGCACTATCCCGGACATCATGCGGACAAATGCGCACTAATAAACGCAACCCCTCCCGACAGCCAGACAGCCCGTATGATGTCCGGGATAGTGCGAGAGATAACATATATAAAAACTGGCTGATCTGTCAATTTTTTTTTTTTTGTTTTCGACGTCGCTTGCTCTCGTACTATAACGCATTATTCCTTATTTTGGTATCAGTTAACATACCTAATATCTGTACTCTTTTCCGGATGCAAGAATTGCAAACAAATCTTTTGTTATCCCTTTTATTTGGGTATATGTACTTGATCACCACGATTCTCAATCACTTTCTCAATCTATTCTATCTTAAAATCATTTAACAAAATTCTAAAAAAGTGAAGTGAATAGTGAAAGAGTTTACCAATTTTTCGGTAAAAATAAAAGCAAATTTGCAGGGGATTGACAACGAAAGCATTCTAAAATTTAATTTCATTCATAATTCCCTTTTTTAATTTGCTTATGTTTCAATAAAATAGAAGTAGAAATAGTCTTTCTAATAATACGACTAATTAGTGACATTGTCATTGTCATTTATGTTGAAATTTAACCTAACATTTTTTTTATTGAAATTGATCGAGACAATGTAGGCTTTTCTCTTAGAAAAATGACAGAAAATTTTCTCCTGACGATATAACCGCATATACAAAACCTCTTAAGCCCACTTTTTTAATTTATATTAAAATTGTTTAGGTGCATAAGTGCCTTATGCTCTCTCATACACCGCAAACATTAATATATTTTCATTTTCGCGTGACAGTTAAAAAAATACCAAAATTTTATACTTTTCCTTATAAAATAAGTCTTGTAACTTTTCACAAGCATTTCGTTTTAAAAATTTATAAATTACACTGGTACTATGGTTTTTGACTGCAAGAAAAATCTTTAGTTATTAAAGAACTGAGCATGGAAGAATTAAAACTAAGACTTAATTATTTACACAATTATTCATTTAAAAATCTCTTTGAAAAACGAAAAAAATTTCACTTAATGCATCGCGCCTGACTTCTCGTAAATTAAAGAAAAATAAATGTTCTCATAAATAAACGAATTCGTGATTTTTTTTTTTATCTTGGTAATGTTTGTTCCTAGCCAATATTTAAATAAGTAATTACATATAAAACTCCATGTTCTTCGTTCCATATAGAAGAAAAAAAGGAATAAAAAACTTTTGTTGGAATGTTTTTTCACTGAAGAATGTTTGTATTTAATATCAAATTACAATAAAAGAACAAGAAATAATTGTAATTTAATATTTTACGGTTGCATTAACGTGTTTTTCTGTTGTCTCTCAAACGGAGCCATGTTCTAATTTAAGTAATTCCTCTCAGGATTTGTTTTAATTAGTCTGAACGATACATTTCGTTGAATTGTTTTTTGGCCGAGCGCGTCGAGTACTTTTTCGAAATCTATCAATTTGGAAATCAGAATAGCATGAATACGATTCGAGGGATATATTATTGTATCAGTATGGGACGGCTGTTGTCTGCATTTTGATAGGAATCTCTAAAAGTGATCGAAACGAAATTCAAGAGTAACGACAGCTGCTGCAAGCTCCTTGAGGCCACGGGCGCATTTCGTCCGTCACAAAACCAGTTTTCAATGCCCTAATATTGACGCTGACTTGTACGAATATAATCGTGTGCATGTGAATTGTATAAGCTAGTGTTAGTATGTGCCTCTTGAAATAAATCTTTGGTTGGATGAAGGAGAGACGTCATTTTTTCGTATTAGTTCAGGATAATGCGAAATTTGTTGGGTTCAAGATGTTGGAAGTTTAATTTAGTGAGAGGTGGTTTGGTTTGGGGGCTCTAATTTTTTTTAAAAGTGAACAAAAATATGATTTTTTTAATTAACAAAAAATTTGGCTTTAATGGTTTCGAGACCACTTAGCTCGTTCTTTGCGTTTTATAAATTCATTAAAAACTATATTTAGCTTCATTAACAGAATTTGATTTTTTTTTTTTTTTTGATAATGATGAGGATTATTGATGAACTTTTTTTGTAATGAACCCTTTTATCTGTCTGTTTTTAATTAAATAAACAAATCGAGGATAAATAAGGTACCTAGGTACTTATTTAAAGATAAATTTTAAAAAAGCCAAAATATTGACATGTTGACATTGTTAACGGGCTTCACGTAGGTAGGGAGAAAACTTTGGCCTTATACGGAAATATTTATCTTAAATGTTAATAGAAACTATTCTTTATTTCACGTCAGTGGCGTGCAGTGGAATTTCACGTAGGGGAAGCAATAAGACAATACGATGATTTTCATGCAGTGATTGTCAATCAAAGCAAAATCATAATTTTTGATTTTGGAAAAATTTAAGTAGAGTTCTAAAAACTCCAACTAAAAAATAAAATTAATGAACCTCAATAAAACTTTTGCTATTAGAATATGGTCTGAAATTAAGGTAAAAAAATTGCATAGTTAAAGGTAATTGGATATCTGAATATAACTTGTTAAATAAAAGATAAACTAAGAATATCGGCTGTAAGTTTTTAACCTTCTTAGTGTGCCAAAGAAACCCTGAAAGTTGAAGCAATCTATTTTTTTCTTGAATATATTTAAAGAAGTTTTGAATTTACAAATTTGAGTTAACCACAAAACTAAAAATTATGAGCTTCAAACACGAAAAGTAGAAAGTTAATGCTACAATTTCCCTATTTTGTTTTGTTATTTGCAACAACCGTTCTCCAAGTTGAAAATCAGGCCAAAATTTTGGATTTTTCAATAAAGACCTTAAAAAAAATTTAAAACGAAGTAGTACGAAGTAAGCAAATAAAAAAAGTTGTCTGTAAAGTTGGTTTACGGACGATAGTTTTACGTAATAATGTCATAAAGAAACATTGATGAAAAATTGCATACTTTTATGAATTGAATTATTATCACTGAATTATCATTATTTTATAAAATACAAAGAAGGAGTTGATTGAAAATTACAGCTTTTCTAAAATGAAGACTGAAAGTTGTGAAGGAAATCAATTAAATCTTATTAAGTAAATTGTAGAAAAAACACAAAACACGTTGTGTAGGATTCAACAATTGCCTCTCTATCACTTGTATCGCGTTCTCGCTTGCACGCACAGGCTCAAACGAAACGTGACACTTTTTCATGCAGGCTACCTAGTGTTCATAAATTTATAAGACGTTATCACGTCAAAAACTTTAAATGAAACAAACATAACATTTAACTTTTTTTTAAATTTTAATCTTTTATGATATAAATTAAAATATTTAAGCTGGTTATAAATAAAAACGACTACTGACTATATATTTATAAAAAAACTTTGTTTGCAGAGGCATTGCCTCCTTTGCCTCTATTTCTAAGTTTCTGCTGCTTCTTATGTAATGTATATATGTGAGAAAGAGACAAAAATGTGATATAAATGTGCATACTTTTACATATAAATGATGGACAGAGAGCATTGAAACCAAGGCTTCCCTTGATTCCCTAGATTGTATTATCTCTTTTCATGTTTTATTTACTGATTAAATAAGTAATATATTATCTAGTTAAATGAAAAGTTTTACTGACTTAATTGACTTTCTTTTTACAAATCGTAATTTTGGTTCGCCGAATATTTTAAAATCTAGAAATATTGATCCACTATCCGGAAGGCGATATAACTTGAGACAACTTTAGTTAAGAAGTTAAAATATAATGAATTGATAATTACGAATTTATTTAGTATAATAAAAGTTTATAAAAGAAAACAAATAGATAGTAATACCTACCATTTAAATTGTATGACATAAAGTAACTAAACAGAGAAATCAAAATTAATGTTTTAATTAAAACTTTTCCTGTTTTCTGTGTTTTTCATCAATTTTTCTGTACGACAAAAATAAATACCTATACAAAATCGTAATTAATTCAAAAGACTTTTATTTGCTTTTGGGTGTTTCCTTCTTGTAAATATAAAAATTGAAAATTATTTATTAAGTGTGGAATAATAAGGGATGAAGCCTGTTGATTTTTGTTTGAACGGCGAATGTCAACAGTCATAAAATTCTATATGTTACGTATTAAATCCATACATGTACATGTTATGATTGTAACGAATTGCGAGCTTTTCGAATGTGTCAACATGTTAATTTTTGAATATTAAAATAACGGTTTTCTATGTTTGTTTAATTCGAAATTCAAACGGTAATAATTCGAGACGAGACTGTCATCGACTGCTCACTCTATACTCTCGAATATATAAATTTATATACATACAAATAAAATCCCTGATGTTTTATCATTTATTTGACACTGAATAAATATGACAACGCGTATTACAGCCATTTGTGTTCACGTGTAGGCGCCCCCAAAACCCACCGGCCAAACAACAACCCCTTTACATCCCCCATTAAGTGCCTTATTCCAATGTAAATTATGTAGTCAGAGAAATAAACGTACCAACGAGAACGGGGTCTTTAGACTGAAAGAACGAGCGGCCATTAATTTTGTTCACTAAGATCAACGTAACCAGTTTTATACTAACGATTGGTTTTATTTACTGTCATTTAATGCAGCTCGACAACGTATTTCTCTAAAACAATAGTCGAGTGAGATGTGATGGTGTTGGAAATACTCTCTGTCCGCCTTTTAAATTGTCTACAGCTTCTGTTTCTCTTTCCGTATGTACACGGTATTTGTTTGTGACGAGAAAATTCATTTTCCTCATAGCTTAGATCGGCTTACGTCATCATTTAATAGCATAGGTGGCAAATGGAAAAAATAAACTGTCACTTCTATCCTATTATTCAAACGAGTTTATTCTATTTCTTTAATAATGTTGATACATGTACCTCTTTGCGAAACTGTCTATGCATATTATCTGAATTTTAAATGTCAATAGAAAGTCCAGGTTGACTTTTAATTAATTCAATGGTAATCTCTTTAAAAGGTTTTAGCTTTTGAAAGAGGAGGCTGTCTTTGTGAAACGGTTAATGGAAATGAAGATCATAGACTTGAAATCAGTCGTAAGCTTTAAGCCATGACACTGGGTCTTCCAGATAAGTGCAGACTTAGTAACTTAACACCAAATTTCCAACCAATAAGGACCACCGTAAGAGTACAGACTAACCAGCTCTAGTTACGAATATTAGTGGCTTTTACCTATGTTTCAATTTATACTTATATAGTCTTTGTCGCTTTCACAGTTTGAAATAGCACACAATTTTCATGAAGTCTGATTTTTTAGATAAATATTGCCAGAAAAATAAATTTAGTGTCTTATATTACTGACTGTTTTATCTTATAGTGAGTAAGACAAATATAGTTGAATTTTTATTAAATAAAATCCTAAATAACACATTTTTTATATTAATGTTATTAGTAGAAAAACTATTAATTAATAAGTTTCTCTACGATACACAATGTTCTTTTAAGGGTATATGAACATAAAACTAGATTAAGGAACGGTTTAAAAAATACTTTACCAAACTTACTTTTATAAACATCTCATTTATTTGAAATTTAAAGATTTATTATATAAATAGTATAGATTCATATACTAACTAGTGGCTACCCTAGACTTCGTCCGAACAACCAAATATTATAAAAGTAAGCACAGTGGGTTTCTGGATGTAAAAAGAGAAACACCAAAATCACCATACTTCAAGCAAAAGAACGCTTTTTGAGGATTTTATTATAAAAATTGAACAAGAAAAAAAAATGTGAATTTTAGAAGGATAATTAAAAACTATTGATAAATGAGTCTGTGGGCCATTTCTTGAGGGATTTACTTGAAATTTTTTAAAATTGTTTTAACTTTTAAATCAACCCATTAAGAAGCCACAAAGGAATAAATTCTTAAAATTTAAGTAAATTAAAATAAATTCTTAAAGTTATAATTTCAAAAAAAGAATCTGGGAAACTTGATTTTTTAATTGAAAGACACAATTCCTAATATTGAATCTCCATTTGAACTAGGTACTTAGGGGTGGAATCACGAAACAAAACTCTCCCTCAGTGGGCCACACAGTCTACTCAGGAATAACACTTTAAAAATTTATGTTTTTATCTTCAATGGTTTAGCTTTCAGCGTGTCATTCAATCAGTCTACTCTTTTATATATAAAGAAAATTGTGATCTTATACAGGTGGTTTTAAAATTTAATTTTAATTTAAACGTAAAGTAACTTAATGGCAAGATACTTTTTTTTGTTTTGATATACAAAGTCCCAGAAACATCTATGGCCAAGCCACGCTTGAGATTTATAAATACAAAAACTTATAGAACTCTATAAATGGACAAAAACCTTGCGAATGATAAGTTACATAAGGAACTGAATAACGTTTTTCCAGAAACCAAATAGTAAGACTTAGAAATTTTGTGCTTTTTCAAATAGTAAAAACCAAAAACTTTCCTTCTTTTTTTTAGAAAAAATTCAAATACTTGAAATATCACAAAAATGTTTTTTTAAATGTGACTTTTTTTTGGTTTCAAATACTATGTAAAGTTCTTTAGTTTTCTGAATTTATACTTGTTTGGACCATTTTTAATAATCAGGACGAACAAAATTCTTTATTATTTTCACAAATTTTGCAACATAACTGTCACTTCAAATAATTGCAAATCCAAAAACCTGTGAGCTACCTAATTTTCATCTATGATAGTTTCAAAGCTATGACTGTTTAAACTTTACTGTCATAAAAGGTCATAAGGTAAATTATAATTGATTGTTACTGAATTACTCTGGAAATTATAGTCGGTCTTAAAACTAACTATAATAGGTTCTACAATGGGAAAATTAATTATTAAAATTTTTATATTTATCTAATAATTCAATCACCATTTTAGATTCCAGTATTTTAGTAAGGTTCAGACAGTTGGTAAATAAAAAGGATGCTATTTATAAAAAGCATCAGGAATTTTCCTGTGTTAGATCTCCGTAAGAGTGTAATTGATAGACGTTAGTTTACATCAAAACAACAACAATAAATACAATAAAATAAAGCTAAACAAATATTCACATATCTACTGCCAAATCGAAGATTTGTTGTTTGCAAATGGAACTTGAAAAGTTCTAAGAAATTTAAAATATAAAGGTTGTTTTTTATTCCGAGAAAAATGTTCCCTTTGAGATAAATTCAAATAAATAGATTTTCATATAAAGTCTTAACAGAGAAATAAAGATGTCAGCTTTCAAATACAAAATTAAAGATTAAGAAAAAAATGAGGTAATTTTGAATAAAACGAAAAACAGCGGGCGGGTGTCACACAAATAACGATTTCTTTTGTGGTGGAACTCGAGATTGGAATAGAAGATACTGAGCCCCCATAGGCACACACACACATTTTCACGCATAACGCACAAAAGAGCCTTACACACTCATTTTATCAACATATGATATGACGAGAGTGTAAGGCCACAATCCCAACACCTCAATTTGTTTTTTTATGGGTGAGAGATTTAAAAAATAATTTGCACAATGCCGACAAAAGGGCGAGGAATTTTCGAAGATTTGACTAATTTTTTTCTATTGACAATTTTTTTGAGTTTGAATTCCTTGACATATTTTGGTGAACATATTTCAAATGTTGTTTTAGTGGGGAAAGCTCAATGCGTTTACGTTTCACGGGCAAACTTTTATTTTTATTTCGGTGAAATGATTTACTTTATTTGTTCGCTTATTTGATTTCGGTCAAATTTATTGTTTTTCTAGTCAATGAAGTTTCCGAATTGTTAATTCGTTTCTATTGCTGTTGTTCGTCGCTCGCTCTCTCCGTTTTTTTTTTCACTGGGAAAATTCAAATTTCCAACTCAACTTTGCCAGATATTCGGTAACAGAGTGGGGTGCCGTGTGCCAGATTTATATTTCATCGCTGAATTAATGCATTTTTCAGTTTTCCCGGTGCAGTTTTGGGAAAAACAGTCGTAAAAATAAATTATTGCATGGGAAAATTTTGCAAAAACTTCATTATGACAACAACGTGTTGACGTGAAAATGTTCAACTAGCGAAGATAAACATAAAAGAAATTTCAAAAAGTTTTCATACGGAAAATCAAAGCACTTTTTTCAAAATTTACAATTTTGATTTTTTAAAAAAAATTGAAAATTTTTATTGAAAAAAATTAGAGAAAAAAAATAATTTTCCTTCATTATTAAAAGTAAAGAATAAGTTCGAAACTAGAAAAATTCAATTTCTTATAAAAACTAATAATATCTCTCTGATTGATATATAACACAAAGAAAATCTCTTATATCTCCTCTTCCCCACGAAACTTTCTCTCACATATCTATATTTATTCGAATCTTATCATAAAAAGTTAAAATTAATTTAAAGTTTTCAAATAAAAAAGAATCTTTTCATATTTTCATTTTAGAAGTTTAAATAGAAAATCAGCCTTCACAAACAATAAATGTATCTTAATTTCATAATATAGATACTTTTATCGTTGATTTTTCAAACCGAAAAAACAAACATTAAAATAATTTAACTTTTAACTACTCTTACCGCTACATTTCCATTAGCAATGCATTGTGCATACTTAAATATTTAAATGCTACTTAATTTGAGACTTATTGAAGATAACCCAACCAACCTTCTTCATCGTTTCGTCTTAAACAACAGGTTTTTTCAATAATTTTTTTACCAAATCTATCTTAATGCTTTGTTAATTACAATCTTTATTACCGTTTTGTTAAAAATTATACTCGTTGCGTAATTTAATAGTTAAAAAAAAGTTCCGTTTTCGGACTTTAAATTGCATCATTCCCGAAACCAGAAAATGCGGTAACTATTGAACCTAAATAGTTTTTCACTTATATGATAATCATTGTACGGTTTTCAAAACATGTCTAATTATATTTTAAATCTTTTTAAAATTTAAAATACGAAAATTAACGTAATATAAAAATTCCAAATTAAATTATGTTTTAAATATTCAATTAGTACATGGCTGAAATTAAGTGTTTAACAATAGTGAAACTTAATTTTGGTAAGTACCAATCTCTCTATCACTCTATATATTATAGACGTAAATACTGGGGCCTGTTCCAAATGGAAATAAAACCGTACATTTACGTTAAAATTCTTATGCAATATACAAAAAGTTACCATCATTGTACTGCGTGGAACTTAACAGTATGATTTTTTTCATCTGGTACAGATCTATTATACAAGTGTCTACTCGTTACTAAGTCCACATGTAAAATTTAACAAAATTCAGGCAACACGGTTAACACAGTTAAAGCAAATAAACCTCTGTCTTTGACGTGGAAAATTCCCAAATCAGCTTATTGCAAGTAGATGGATAATTTCCCTGAATTTCATTATAAATATTAACTACATACGTTAGGTATGAAGATCGAATTAATTGAAATAGTGCACTACAAATAGATTTGATTGAAAATCGAATTAATGAAGCATTAATTTGGAAATTTTTTTGAAATTTATAATAATTTTTGCGACCCTTAAATGAACGAGTTAAGAAACAACATAAGCATAGATTCCTTACATATATGGATGCAAATTCATAATTGGACAATTTAAATTTGAGAAAGTTGCTAGGTTTAAAAATAGGACTCAAGAACTATTGTAAAACCCTCGCTTTTAGCCATTTGGAGGTAAAATTTCAAAAAATTCTTTTTTATAAAAAATTACAGTCCTTTCAGAACTAATATTTTCAAATGTCAAGTTTGTATCTTCAGTGGCTTAAGTTATAACGTGTTTATCAGTTAATAACGATACTGTTTTATATAGAGAAATAGTAATCTGTATTTCTTTATTATATAAAAAGGAGTTTTTCTTTTAAATAAACGATAATTAATTCCTATTTTTCTGTATTCTTAAAGATGCGTTTATTTACTTCCTTTGTCTATTTTCCAAGATAATCATTCTTAAGGAGAAAACTCTAGTCGTGCATAAAGCCTGTGATACACAATTTTTTTTTTCATAAAAATGAAACCGAGGCAATTAAGTTTAAACAAATAAATATCCGAAAAACTATCTCAAAAAAATAATAAGACATACCGAGTTTAACAGTTTGAAAACTACGGTGAAACCGAAATTTTCCAACACGAAGTTCCAATCATCTTCCAATCACCTTTTCTCACATGTGAACCAAAAAAGTTCAAATCCCACTAATTTTTTTTACTAAAATCCTTCAAATAATGTTTATAAACAGATTACAACAATCACTTTTACTTTATTCTATGTAAATTCGGGAAAATTTAGGAAAAACTGGTAGTCGATTTGACTGTCAAAATTAACACCTAAATGTTAACGTTCCTCTGTTTTTAATAATCAGTCAGGTCGCGCACTGTTTTATCGACGCGAATTGAAAAACAATTTTGAAGACTTTAAGAAAATTTAGAAATAATCAAAATAAAATAATGAAATCTTGTTTGTTGAAGCATTTGAATTTTTAAAATAGAATTCCACTCCTTAAGGACATAAATAAATTGATTTGAATACGTGTTTTTAATGACTTTTTCAGGCAAGGTTTTTATAAGATTAACTTAGTAGATAGAGTCGTCAGAGGAACAAAATTTGCAACCCTTAACTGCATTAAGCCAACATTGCCATTTATAATTGCATACTTCGAATTGGTAAGGGTTGATAGTTTAGGAGTAGGACTCAAAAAATCAAAACTTTGAGCCTCCTGTTTGAGGCACTAATTGTAAGAGATAAAATTTCAAAAAAAATCGTTCCTTAGTGGAAGTTGCAGTTCTCTAAACACTCTCAAATTTTATAATATCTCCTCTTAAAAAGGATTTTTGTTTTTGTTTTAAGTCGCTTTAACATCTAAGGTCATATCACGACTGTCTAAACACAGAAAATTTCTGTTGGTCAATTTTATTATTAGGTCTAAGATCTTAAGTCTAGGATTCAACGGGAATCGAACCCGTACTACTTGACGCATGAAGCGGAGAGAACTACAGCCTCTAACCACTGCGCCAATAGGTGGTCCCGTTACTTTTGATTGATGTGATTTCACTGTATATTATATTCAGGGTTTTGTATTTGAATTACCTTAAATAGGCAAATTTGCATAGGACGACTAATAGACAAAAATTTGAAATATTTTTAAGGAAACTGTTTACAAATAAAAGCGTTAAGCATTCATTGTTATCATAAACTAAATTTATATCAAAAGTGAACTTATACTTTTTAAACAGAAAAAACTCATTTCATAAGTTCAGCCTTTGTAATGAAGTAAGTAAATAAATTTCAAAGCAATGTACTTTATGTTTATAGACTTAATCCCTGATGAGGAAGTTCTAATGTCGGCAATGAAGCGTTAAAAGTTTTTTTTTTTTAGTAAAACTATGATTAATAACTTACTTATTTACTGTAAAATGTACCCATTATGAGAGAATAGGATTAATTGTCCCAGTTAATTTAAGCCACTTCATAAACTAAATATATTTACACAAAAGTTCAATATTTTATGAATTCTATGATTTTATTGTAGTACTTGCGGCTATCCATGACTTGATTAATTTAACAAAATATGTAAATACAGTAGGCTTAAGAAAATAAACCTCTAGGTATGAAGAGAGAAACACTGAAATCACCATACTGTAAAGTGTAAGTAAAAGCACACTTTTCAAAAAAGTATCAATAAATTAGGCCATTTCTTTTAAAGATTATCTAAAAATGTTTGTAAATTGTTTTCTACCTTTAAATAAACTAAAGAAACTACAAAAACAAAGAATCTTTGCATTTAGATGTAGATTAATAACTGCAAGAATAGAATTTGCCAAAATTAATGATTTAGGAGAAAGATTAACTATTTTTTTTTGTGTGTTTTGAGTCGCATTAAGATCTTTGGTCATAACACAACTGTCTAAATACAGAAAATTTATGTTAGTCAATTTTATCTTTTATCTGGTCTAGTATCTTAAGTTTAGGTTACAAACGGGGATCGAACCCAGTACCACTTGACGCATAAACGGGGAGCAATTGCTCTAACCACTGCGCCAATAGATGGTAAAAAAAAATTAAAAATACTAAACTGTCAATTCTCTATTTAACTACTTAAGAGTAGAATTTTAAATAAATCCTTACTTAGTAGGGACCAAGTCCTCTTAGGAGATATACTCTAAAAATTTATGTTCTTATCCTCACTGGTTTACCCGTCAGCATTTCTGTCAGCCAATAAGTTTATTCTTTTACTTATAAAGAGTAATGTTCAATCATGATAATACATATGTAATAGATATAGAAAATCTCAAAAATAAATAGTACCATAAATACTGCCCGGGTTACCCAATCAATATAAAAATTGGGAAGAGGGGGTACATTTTAGGGTTTGAAGCCCCAATTTAAAGCCAAATTTAAAAAATAATTAGATGAGTATTGGTCGTAAAAAGATCTGGACACCAGACAGAGTACAATTTAATTGATTTTGTTTTTCAAAATTGAATTTTACACCATTTGAAACGTAGAAATAAGATTTTCAAGGTGGGTTAGTAGGGTAAACTTTTTCCCAGTAGATTACACAGATTCATTAATTTAAAAGTTATGAACCCAAAGTTAAAATATAAGATAAATTTTAAACTTAAGTGATTGCATTTTTATGTTACGCTATATAATAGATATAGTAAAGTTAAGCTCTTTAAAAAATTTAATTAAAACATTTTTCGTTGAGCTCCCCATAATTTTTTTTGAATTTTTATTTTTAAACAGTTTCAATTTGGTTAATTACAAATAAAGTCTTTGAGCTTGATATCGTCTTAAAGTTTTTTTATGAAAATATAAAATTTCCAGAAAAAAATTATGTAATAAAGTTGTAAATTTCGTATACCTATAAAACTTGGCGTTATCCTTCAAAAAACGCCGGGCAAGAGCAATTTAATATATTATTCATGACACCTAAATAAAGTCGCTCTTTTATCATAAATAGTTAGCAAAGTTTTGATATTTTATAAAAGCATTGTTAGGTTTGTCATTTATTGAAATCCTGACTACAGCATATCCAGCCGTATAGTCTGTGAAAAGTGCGAGGGTTTGTGAATTTGGCCGGCGGGATGATAAGGGTTTTAGTTGGAGATATTGTTTCATTTATCAAACTCATATTTGAACTGACACATCAAGTTTGATATCAACGTGCATGAAAACCAACATTATATTAATGGAACAATTAAACTAATACAGTTATCAAATAAATGAGGTCGTCCATTAGGGTTAAGCATTAAATGTTTCCAAGGAGCGAAGGTCTCGTTTAAACGACCGCGACGTTCAAATGAATTATTGGTTTATTTAGTCGATGTGCCAACGTCAACTCAAATCCCTCTCAATCGTTAGTAAAATATTAAATTCATCTCGTATATATCGACTCGAATCGAATGATTGACATAATTTCCAGGATAAAAGGAGCCAAATTTGCACTTAATGATAAATAGAAATACACTCGAGAAAAGTAATCGGGAAAGTTCAGCCGAGCGAGAACCTGGAACAGGACTCGCTTCGCGTCAACGAAAGGAAACGAAAAGTTTATTATTTTAATGTTGTGGAAAAAAGTCAGTTACGACTTGGATGAAGTTGAGAACTTGGTCTTTTGTTGTTAACATAGTGAAGGATGAGTGTTTCGAAAAGTTGCTTATTTACAACACTTAAATTCAAATTTTTCCGATAAGGAATAGGGAAAAGTAAGGTACATCATTAATTTTAAACTTGCTATCAATTCCAACGAGAAAGTTTCAATGAACGCATCTTTAACCATTTATTTCGTGTGATAAATTTTATACATTAATTATAAGTATCAACTTTAATTTGTTCAAACATTTAAATGTTGTCACAAAACTTTATTAAGTCCTCAAATATTTGATGCACTCCATAAAAATATCCCCTTTCTGTTTTAATTTTAAGAAAAAAATATTTCTACACGGCAAAAAATGTGTTGTAGTTTTAACAAAATTCCTTGTTAATTTTACTAAGGTTAATTAACTAGTATTATATAGGATGACACCACGTGTGGTAACGTTTACTAGCCAAGAATAATTTAAAAAAACTGTGGTATTATTAACAACACAAACTAGTAAAGATGTAGTTGAATTTTTGACACTTGCATTTATTTGTCAAAATTATTGGTTATGTTGTACGCGCCACATGCGCAAACGCCAAAATTTGTTAATTCTACAACACTCAGCAGTTGTAACAACTACATATATTTTCTACACTATGGTAGTTAAAAATACTATACGTTAGAGCTGAATACAACACAGTGTGTTATCTAATGTTACATTTGTGGTTATAGTGAACATAAAGTGCAGTAAAAATATTACAAGTTTAGTGTTGTAAATCTTACACCACTATTTTTTTCCGTGTACTAGTTTAGGTTGTTTAGACGATGTCAAAGGGACGTTGGAAATTTCAATTTTTGATTCAAACAAATTTTTTCCTTAAATCTCGCAACAGTTAACTTTCGATTTGATTGAATAGGGGAAAATAAAATAAAACTAAAATTTCATTCGTCTCGACAAAGAAAATCTTGTACCCAATTGAATTTTTCCTTTTGAATTCGTCTCGAAAATTCAATTACTTATCAAAAATGAAAAGTTCAATTGGAAATAAATAGTTTTCCTTCTATGGCATGTACCTGCATATAACCACATCATTTAATGCGTAGTTGAACAATCCAATTTAACATGTAAAGAAGTCGCCCTCGAGAAATCGACCCCGAGGGCATATATTTCGTTTGATTTCCAAGTTCTTATCCAAAATTGATGAAAGAACACTTCAAAAATTACATCTACATTTGAACTTTTTTTTAAATGTTATTGGATTAATTTTTCGAAATTATATTTTTCTATTATTCCGTGAGAGTTTCCAATGCGACGATGCACATTGCATTATACTTACTATCTTATAGTTATCGTGTGACATTTTATTATGAAACTCTCGCGTTTCGTTTAATCGAATATAAAATTTTATGCTTATTGCGGTGTTGAAGAAATAAAAATTTAGTGTGATTATTATGAATCGAGTTTTGTTGGGGAATTTTTCCAGATGTTAGATAAAATGTTGGAAATATTAAATTAATAATCAAATGAGATATTTTTTCTCATACACAGTTGCACTTTTTTCTCTATCATTTCGATTAAATTAAAGTAACCAAAGGACTGAACTAATTCGGTCATTTAAAGGCCTTTGAACTTGTAACATAGTTTCAAATGAAAGTTACGTTTGTTCTATACGCATGAGTTACAACATTTTTTTTCGAGTAAAATGTTTCCTTATTGCTTAAGCCTATTTCATGAAAAATCGGTTTGTCTTAATGCAAATGAAAGTTTGTTAAAAAATAGATTCAAATTAGGAAATCAATGACTGACTTCTGGCTTTTAATTGCTTATATAGCGAAGCTTGAACTGGTTTGAAATCGTGCTGATTTTTATCGCCATTTGATCGCCAACAAGATTTATAATAATTTTTTTCATTGTTTGTTCAAGAAAGAAAGACCGCGCCTTAACTGGTATTGACCAAGGCCTCACTCCTCCAAACAATAACCAAACGTTTCATACCTATACTATAATATGTATATTGAATGTTAAACAGAAGTGTTGGAGTTGGAACGCGCAAAGTCAAATTTGATAGATAGACGGACATAAATCTCCCGATATGATGTATTAGCCGTAATGGGTTAAGCCTCACCCCTGCACCCGATGTGGCTCGACTCAGTTGGACGTCTCGAAAATATCGTTAACGCGTTCCTGAAACATTAGTGACGACTGACACGCGCTAATGTGCTTCTAATATATGATACAGATTAAAACGAAAAGGTTTCATTTGTGGGTTTTGATTTCCCGCACTAACCTTTGCTTTTTCAGCGCAAATATATGGCAAATTGCCTGCTGGTACAATTGTTTTACATCGAGGTTTCATTATACGGTACATTTGTATTTTATCTCTTTGGACGCGCGAAGAGAACATTGAAAAATGATCTTTTCTTGGAAATTATTTTGTAAAGGTGTGACGAACTGATTTTTTTTTCCTCTTGTAATTAAACGTTCTTGTTTTCCTCTTTTTTTTTTGTTTTCTTTCATATAGATGAGATTCGAGAAAAATTACACAAAAAAGAATTACGAAAAAATGATGAACTAATAAATCATTAAAGATATCTTAAAATTAGTCAAAATTAAATAAAAAATAGGAAAAATGTCGTAGTTTTCGCTATTTATACTTCAAGTAACATCTATCATCTAATAAATTGACATTTGAAAATAATTTAATTAAACATAAAAAACGGAGAAAATTTTGGAATGAGGTTCCTTTAGTGGGCTTAAAGTAAACTAGCAGAAAATATTATGTAACGGAAAAGCGTCATACCCCCTTCAGACGGCTTTTCTTTTATTTCTCTTTAATTCTAATTTTTTTCTCTATAATTTTTTCTTTTTCCTTATGCTAACTTCTTGCTAACAGTGAATGGTGAAATGAAGTGTGCCGAGTGAGAGAGGTGAAATAGAAAGAGAGTTGATTGCAAAAAAGAAAGGAGAACTTGACATATAAAATCGCATTTAGAGTTAAAGATATGGTAAAGACCTTCGTTCCTGGCGGGACGTTATCTTCTGACTGCACTATTTTTTTCGTTTCTGTTGACGTTTCGACAAGGTAGAACTAGAAATAGTCAATTAAAACTAGTGATGTAGACATTAATTGTTAAAATTTAGTGTTATTTTTTTGTTCTTTTTGGTTGAGACTTAAAATTAAATTATTTTTCTCAACCATAACCCCCATCCGTATCATTCAAATGCTTGCTCTAAGTTTCCTCTCGGCCTACAGTATATACGCGATTTAAACCCACCGAGTTTAATTTGATTTTAATTGATTTAAACTTGTTTAATTGTAACAATTGTATCAATGCTTCATACGTGGCTTTTGGTGTTATCTCTAGGTAGTAGGGTTTAGAACTTTAGGTTTGGTAGGGATTTTTTTTCACAGCTTTAGTTTCTACAATCATCGAAAGTAGTAATTCTTGGGATATACTTCTAATAACACATGCAATGAAAAGACATCTTGAAGAATTCACTCGTAAATTTGTTAAAAAAATAATTTTTTTTTAAAACATGTCCCTTTTCAATTATTCGTTGGTAATTATAGGTATTAAAATGAAATGCCTTCCCAAATTTTTTTGAGTCCTCAAGACGATGTTGTAAATTAGTAAATTGATATGGTTGTTTAAAGTAACTAGAGCAACAAAAACTTATTCAATACATGTGTCTGATAACCAGACACTGGGGACTGGGACACCATTAAGATATTTCAAAATTTAGGTAGTATGATGATGCAGACGAAAGCGCAATCGATGTCATATTTAATAGCAAAGTCCTCACCAACTGCTGTTATTGTAAGGAATCAATGACTCTCTAACAGTCTTTAATCGGATCAGGAACTTAGAATAGAGATTACTTCTAGTAGACAGAATATTACATTTTGAACATAAATTGAAGTTTTTGTTTCAAGAAAGAAAAATAAACTCTGCTGTTTACAAAAAGTAACAGACTTACGTTCTTTCTTACACTTCTGATATTCTTGTTTGTATTGTGATAATCCAAATTTTATACTTTTTCGGTCTACCATTCATCATATAGGTAAGTTTGAGTGTAACGTACAAGAAGGAACATCGTTCAATAAAAACTTTGCAATTAATTGCAATCAAAGAGAATTAATTTTTAAAAACTAAAAGAAATCTTCCTCATTTCTAGCGTAAAATGATAAAACTAGAGTAGTCAAAAATTATAAAATTCTCTCATCGTTCACTAAAATCTAATTTAAACTTCCACTTCAGATCGTTGCTTTTAACATTTAAAAGGGGAATATATTAAAAAGTAAATATGAATATGTTAGTTATTATGAACTCATATTATATGATATAAAAAAAAAACATTTTATTGAAGTTCAAATGAGTTCAATATATTATCTCTCGTTTTCAATATTTCAATTTTTATTTGCATTTATATTAAATATTTATAGCGTTGTAGATTCGGTCAAATTTATGATATTCGTAATGCAACACGATAAATTTCGATAAGAATGAATGAAGTTGTACGTTATGTCTTAGACTCAATTCAATTTTTTCTTTTATTTCACGAATCATCAACTTTTAATCAATGATTCCAAAAATATCTAAGATTTGTAACTTTTTTTTTTTGTAAATATGAATTCAATTAGTGGGATGAATGAATTAAATTAGAAAATATGACAATTTTATAAAGTGGAGAAAAAAAAGGTTGAATGGACATTAAATCATGGTTTACTTTAATGCTATGTAAATTTTGACTTTTTAATTCTGCAAAGAATACAGTAAAAAGATATAAATCATCATTAAAGTCATTCTTCATATGGCGTACTTTAGAACGAATGAACCTCTGGTTTTTTTCGTTTCGTCTTTCGGCTTAAATTTTTTTAATGGAATATATTTTAAGCTCGTGCAAATGTCGTGGATGAAATTTTCAGCTTTAGGCCTATATTTTTCAATGATTTCTTTTAATGTAAGATATTTGTTAGATGAAAGATAAAATTTGATTCCATTATTATTTTTTTACAATCGAGACTTAAAAAAGTAAAATTTAATCCTGTCTACTTGAAACAATGAGAACAGATCTGTTTAAATAAAAATATTTATTCATAAGGACTTAACGAAAAATATTTAACAATAAGACATGAAAAAAATATTTAATCCAAATCTCAAGTTTAAAAAACTCAATATTTATTTACTTTTCAAACATGTAAATAACAGATCCGAGATTCAAAGGTCACAGAATGCAAATCAAATTTCTTCAAATCGTGTTCTAATTTTCGCCTGTTTTCAGTTTGAAATATGAGACAAAAGTGTGAAATAATGGAATTGTTCTTTTGAAAATGGCAAAAATATTTAAATCGAAACGAGTTGCTTTGAATGGTTGACGTATATTCAAATTACTTTAACGAGTTTTTTTAAAAGATTTTTGGTGTTGTAGAAATATAAGAATGGATATAAATTAAATTAGACGTTGATTTAATCTCAAATGAATTCTATTTTAAATTAAATTAAAATGAAATTATTTACTTGATAACTGCATTATCCTTTATCTAGTTTCATTTATATGAAAATTTTTAAAGATTCAACTTAATAAAAGTTTATTCTAAAGTGTTACTTCTAGATACATTAAAAGTATAATATATTTTATTGAATTTTTATAAACTATAAAAAGATTTCTAATTTTTAACTATCCTATTTTATTAATGCCATCGTATCAATCGTAATTTCTATCAAAATCTATGAAGCTTAAGCTGGAATTTGATTGCATTACGTTTAAATTAAAGACTTTTCATGACATGTATAGTTTCATGTTACTACAGCATTATCGATGGACCAAAATTAAATTCATAAATATTTTAAAAATTTCTGTAGGTCATACATTTAAGTTGATAAATCTTATATCTAGGACTCAACAAGTATCGAACCCAGTACCATTGATAAATGGAGCGGAGTTCAACTGTTCTAACCGCTGCGCCATTAAGTAGACTCCTAAATATATTGTTTACATGGTTATCATTGAAAAACAAAATTTTAATTGTCCATGATAAAAAAGTATTTCTTTTATAAGTGTCTCAAAAATTTATTTGAAGCAAATATCAGGTGTTTAAAAGACCAACGTTTTTTGTGTTAAGAATTTTTTTTTTCTCTTACACGACGTTTCGTCAGTGTTATTCCGACTTTCTCAGGTATCTAAGAAATAATAATAACAAGCAATTTATAAAAATTAAATTAAAAAGTTTTACAATAATAATATATAAATAAACATAATGAAAAATGAATAGCAAGGTATTATTGTAACACTTTCTAATTAAATTTTTATAAATTTTCTGTTATTATTATTTGTTAGATACCTGATGAAGTCGGAATAACACCGACGAAACGTCGTGTAAAAGAATAAGAAAAATAAAACATAAAACATTGGTATTTTAAACACCTGATAATTGCTTCAAATATTAAACTACCAACACCTGACAATTAGTAGATATTAAAAAATTATTAAAACAGAAGAATTTTTTTTTCTTATCCATTCGCGATTTTATTTATTTCAAACGTTAAAAATGGTAGAAAATCGAAATTTTTTCCTTTATACGCTTGTACACAAATGCACGAACCATTTTTTTTCCACGGACCATTCTTTGTTATTCGATTCTTTTATTTGCAGAATTATTATGACAGTATTAATATCGTTCATTGGATTCTTGTGGCGAACAGAGTACACACCTCATAGTACATACATTTCTATATCAGCAAGTCCCACTGAAAAACACTTTAAATACATAAGGTTTGTTCCATACGTTGAAGCCAAACACGTCTACGAAAGACAAAGAGCAGGAGGCACACTGACCAAGAGACAAGAGTGAGTGAAGAAATGTTTCAGCTCTCAGCTGCTTGGTCGCATTAGGCCGAGAGTCGAGCTATGCACGTACGTTTTCGTGACAATCGCGTATTTCGATACTGATTTGGAGGTGTTTAAACACCGCAAAGCCGGTTTAAAATTAGTAGGAAGTTCTTGCTTTATGTTTTTCACTCACTCTTGTGTCTTGGTCAATGTGTCTTGCTCTTTGTCATTCGGTGGACGTGTTTGAACATCATGAAATGGACAAGAGGAACAAACTTATAAATTTGTCACTGCCCACCACCCTCGGTATGCAACAAGCGCCACCTTTCAGTGAGCACATCATTTCGTTCCAAAAGGAAAACTTTAATTTGTTTTGATTGATTAATAAGTATATAAATATATAATCAATACGTAACTGAATCTGATAACTAAACTTGTGTTGTTATCAAGAACACTTAAGGGTGCAACATTTCAGTTCGATTGACTATTGGGAAGTGAGTAAAATATCAATCGTAAGATTTCATCGACACTAACAAACAAAACTTATATAAGCCTAAAAATAAAAGAGCATTATCCACTTAATTTTATTAAATTCACAATGTGTTTTTAAAATATAAAAATTTCAACCAAAACCTTTTTGTTACTCATCAACAGAATTTTTCATATTTATTATTCATAAAACACATTTAAATATGACGAGTTTTTAAGGGAGACCTAACAAAAAATATTTTTTACACGGAATTTGGTAGAATTTCAACAAAAACTTTTTATTTTATACATATAAATGTTAATTAATTTGTCATCTTTTCACATTTATTTTTCAGTATGAAAAATCTCAATTTAATTCGTGGAAATCATCCCCATGTTTCGATCGATACTTTTCAAATTCAATTTGATACGAAATTTTTGGTTGATCGTCATGATTAGTCGCCATTCCTTTTGTTTCGATCACCAGTCTTTCAATTTGTTGTTAATATAATTTAGAGCTCGCACACGGCTCTGATTAAATTATATGAACAAAGAACAGGATTTTATCGTTAATGGACAATTGTGTCCACTCACATTCATTCCGTTTAGTCGTTTTCATTCAATCGCATAGAAACACAAAGGACTAATTTATATACTATTCCTAAATATAATTATGCAAAATTCGCTATCACCTTGAAAAAAATTAAAAAGACACAAATCCTAGTTTATAACCCAAAATCTTGAATAAAATTTATTGATAAAATTCAAATGCTAAAGTGAATATTTTAAAGTTTACAAAACTTAAAAACCTCATTCTTCTTACAAATTCATTTCATTTACTTATTTAAATTGAAAAGCTTCTATAAACATAAAATAAAACGAATTCATTTCTTACAAATACTTTTTTTTTTTTTTTGAAATATCAATTTGTCTACCGTATTGATTTACATGTACATTAAAGGCTGTTCTATTCAATAATACACCCAATTCTTAAAGCAACTAATGCGCCTAAAGCTTTCATATTTAAAGAGTCTGCCTTTGATAACGCAGCTTTTGGCCCTAAACGATGCAGAAGCTATCAATAATTGAGGTATTTTCTTTTACGACCCTCTCAACTCACAATGTTATTCTCAAATAAGACGACAAAAATGTATACGTATATGTGGCTGGCTGTAACAACCCCGTTCTGTTGGGGTGTTGTCAGTCTGAGGTAAGGAGGTGAAATAAATTGCTTGGATATAAACAAGATTTTTTTTCTTGCTTAGAACAAAAAAAAATGATGTCCTAATTCATAATAAATGTTTCTATTTTTTGGACTTGTAATGGAGAAATTATTTGTTATGTAATGCTCTTTTAATATCAAATGAGATAGATTTTTTTTTTTTTTTTTTGGGAAGTTTCTATCGAAATAATTGAATATTAATTGGTTGGAATTGGCTTCGCTTCGAATCAGTAAACAGTGATCAGTATGAATTTGGTTCTATGGAACTGTGCAACAGTACCTTCGGCACTTAACAATCACTAGATTTGTATAATTGATGAGACGGTCTTTGTGTGATTGTCGTTCGCGGTTATAACAATTGTAAAATAGCACGAGCTGGTAGTGGAGTTTCTATATTGCCGGTCATCGAGTACGTGAATACGTTGATGTCCACCTAATCATCCCTTCATTACTATTCCAAACATATTAAACATCAATCAGCCATCGATATACCGCATCGGAGCAAAACCATTTCGCCGAGGCTTTGTACTATTGCACGGCTTGTTATTCCACTCTTTGATCTTGAAATTGCCGAATTGATTGACTTAGTCCCTGACGACTGGTCACTCGCTCCACAGATCTGTAAAGGGATTCCCTACGGACTTTTTTGCCGAGCCATAAGCAATTCAACTACGACACTATTTTATCGATGTGGATGAAATTTCTATATTAATTTTCATTCTTTTGCTTTCATGTCAATTTACGTCAGATACAACTCAATCAAAATTTCCAATTGGCATTATTCGATTTTTGAACCTCAATTTGGATTGGGGTATTTTTTTCACCTGGCTGGTTTATTGATTATATTAAATGATGTTTCATATTTAGAGTTCCATTGAAATACGAGTTTCTACTAAATTCGTCCTGTCTGTCTGTCTGTCTGTCTGTCTGAATAAATCTCACATCCAGTATACTCGAAAAATATACAATGAAGTCAAAAATTTAGAACGAAAAATTTAAGCCACAATATTCGAATAGGTAATACAAAATAATACTGAGGTTCTAACTAACTATTAACTATTACATTTTTTAAATACGAAAATTATTTAAAAAGAAAACCTAGTTTTGCCCCTTCAGATATATTGCAGCTATTTTCTATTGCATTTAAATTATGAAGTTTTGTTCTGACAAAAGACCAGTGCTTTTAGCCTTTGAAAAATGTAAAAAGTGAAAAAAATTATAGTAGGATGAAACCCATTAGAAAAGGAGGAGAATATAACAAAATTGAAAGGAAAAATAAATAACGGTTAATCTGAGATGGGGAAGTGGAAAAGGGGGTTGTTTTTAAGGGTAAAATGTATCTCGATCTTTATCTCGATTTCCGACAAAACTACAAGTCCCATGGAAAAAAGTTTAATGGCAAAGTTGCAACAACTTTTGTGCTAACCCTTTTTTACATAAACTCAAAATGTATGTGAAAAATTTCAATAACCAAGCTCTTGGTTTTTAATTTTTAACTTTTACAAAAATAATTGTTGTACACGAAATTTGGTGAAAACTTACCTTTTAATGTCCCAAACACACTGTATTTTTTATTTAAAATATTAATTTTTTCATCTTATAATGACTTAATATCGAAAAATCACTTTAATTTTCAATCGAAAATTCTCACGCCAAAACATCTGTTTTTTTAAGTTTTTAAAAGTCGGTGAGTTTCTTGTTTGTTGAAACCTCTACTTTCTGATGGTGGAAAAAAATATACATTACAATGTTCAATGTTATCAGAAAATGCAATAATTACAGTGTAAATTTTAATAAATTGTACATAATTCAATTTTACATAACACAATTTTGAACAATTTATTAAAATTAACATTTCAATTATTGCATTTTCTGAGAACTTTTAACATTGTCATGTATATATTTATTTTGGCCCCATCAGAAAGTAGAGGTTTCAACGAACAAAAAAACTCATCGATTTTTTAAAATAAATCAGATGTTTTGATGTAAAAATTTTCAATTGAAAATTAGGGTGCTTTTTCGATATTAAGCCATTATAAGGTGAAAAAAGTAATATTATAAATAAATAAAAAATAAAGTGTGTTTGGGACATTAAAAGGTAAGTTTTCATCAATTTTCGTGTAAAAAAAATTATTTTGTAAAAGTTAAAAATTAAAAACCAAAAGCTTGGTTATTGGAATTTTTCACATACATTTTGAGGTTATGTGAAAAAAGTGTTAACACAAAAGTTGTAGATCTTCTTATTACCTACAACTTTGCTATTCAACTTTTTTCCATAGGACTTGTAGTTTTGTCGGAAATCGAGATAAACAGTTTCTACCTTAAAAACACCCTCCTTTTCCACTTCCCCACCTCAGATCGACCGTAATTTATTTCGTTATTTCTTGCATTTTCTTAATATACTCTTCCTTTTCTAATGGGTTTCATCCTACTTTTATATGTATTTTTTGTGTTAAAATATTATCGGCACTGGTCTACAAGGGAACTCCTTATGTAATTTCTTGGCAACATTTTTAATTAATTCAAATGAAAAAAAATTGTGAAAATCAAAAACTTTTTCAAACAACCCTTGAATACAAACGAAAAATACTCTAAATACCTGTAAAGCGATTCATCAATTTTTCCCCGTCTTGCTTACGTGGTACGGATTAAACCATTAATCCGTCTGGAAACTTTTAAATTGCAACTAAATAGGTCACATTTACTTTATAATCGAAAATCTCTAATAAATAAAAATGATATCCGCAAAGTGTAATCTTTATAAAGTGAAGAGCAAAAGTACCTACATTATTTGCTTAACGAAAATAAACTATAAACGTTAAACATTTTCACTCATAACAATTTATAGTAATTACCTAAGTAAATTGTGTTCTATCACAACATATCGGTTTTTCATTAATTACTCGTACTCTTTTCCGTGTATCTATGCCCAATAGATTATCTCGTCTATCCCAATCTATTTCGAATATCTAGTTTTTAGGTGTCTAATATTTATCTTTGGTTTTCTAATGTGACCTCACACTTCACACAATTCAATACCCATACATTCTATAGACGTAGTTGAATGTTGATTTATTTGTAATGTCAATATTAGAACAAAGCAACGATCAAACTGCGTTTAACCAATAATTCATCAAAACATTATTTAGCATTTTTGAAAGTATTCATTGACCAACACCAGGCCCGGACTAGAGCCCTAGGGCTTATATAAACTTTTGAGAATTTCATTACTAAAATTAAATGTACATAAAATATTATTAGGTTTCAAGATTAACTCAACTAAAGATAATGATTTTGTAATAATATTTTTTGACTCTAATAATAATAATAATAATAAAAATAATAATAATAACACGAATTATCGACAAAAGCAGGAATTTTTTATGTTTGTAAGTAAAATTACGAAATTTAATTTTAAAAAAGTTCATTATAAATCTTCAATTCTCTATTTGAGTCTCTTAGGGATGAAATTTTGAAAAATCCCCACTTATTGCAATCACTCAGTAATCACACTTTTAGTTTTAATTCTTTTATCTTAAGTGATTCAATCTTCAGCGTGTCAGTCAATCTTGAAAGTTTTTTTTATATGCATAAAAAGAGATAAGGTTTGAAATATTTGGAACAAAATTATAAAACAGACTTATTAAAAGTATTAAAAACTACTTAAAACTTCGATCCATCAACAACAGCATTTTATAATATATTTATATTATGTGGTACCTTTCTTTTAAAAAAATTGTGTTCTTTCATAACAATGACGGTGACAATTAAAGAATAGTGAATACATTTTGATAAAAATGACATAGGGAGTCATCCATAAAATACGTCACACGTTTACGGGGAGGGAGGGTCGACGAAGTGTGACACTGTGTGACAAGAGGGTGGGAGGGGTCTTAAATTTCGTGACGTCACATTTCAATCAATTTTAATCGTAGTGTTAAGTAAAACACGAACTTTAAACTATTAACGAAAAACTCAAAAACATTTGCGACACTATCTGTAGAAACATAAGGTTCAAATTGTTTTGTCGGCCACTCGCTCTACTACACTAACGATAATAGAAAATTTTCATGAAACAACTGAATTTCATTTACGCCAACAAAATAATTTGAAGTCACTTAGTGACGTAAAGTGAAAATAGTTAAAAAAAATTATTTGATAGTCCATTGCCAATCAAATATTTAATATTTAGATTTAATTGTCCAAAGAGAATTTTTTTCTCGGTGTAGTGTTACGCGCCGATACTATTGCCCTTTGATAAATATCGCTAAATGTTGCACCGTGCCTAACGGGTATATTGTTTTTATTTCATTTGACAACTGACTTTCAAGATGATAAAGTTTGATCATTAATTAATATAATTAGTTGTAATTTCTTTGTTTATTTCTTGCAATGTTTGATTTGATGTTAATTTTATTAAAAAATCATATAAATTGAAATAAAAGAAATTTTAGAACTGCTGTTTAAATTCAGTAATTATTTGTAGATGTAAAATTGTAAAATATGTGACGTCACACTAAGGAGGGGGGTCTCACAAGTGTGACCATCTGTGACAAGGACGGGGGTCCAGAAGAGGTACAAAATCATGAAATTCGTGTGACCTAATTTATGGATGGCCCCTAGTGAAGATAGTAATAAACGATAAAAGTGGCAGAAAGAGGAGAGTTTTTCTAATAGGCGTTAAATATACATTGTTTAAGTAATCTTTATTTATAAAAGTGTAAGCTGATTGACTAACAAACACGCTGGAGGCTAAACCATTGTAGACAAGAATATAATTTTTTAAAGTGTTATTCCTGCGTAGACTGTGGTACTAAAGAAGGATTTTTCGAACTTGCATACATAAGTATATAGTTCAAAAATCGCTTTCCTTTCACTTAAACTATAAAAGAATCACGATTTCTTAGACTTACAGCATGTACTAACAATTTTTATTTTTAGCATGCAGAAGACTATCATTGAGTTATAGTTTTAATTTAGTAATGACATTTTATGAGTCTACTTTTTTACAGTAAGGTGATTTAGGTGTTTTCTCTTTTTTTTTTTTTTTTTGATAAAGTTCTTAAACGGGGTTGTGTTTACTTTTCATGTTAAATTTTACGTAAGGAGGCATCCATTTATTACGCGAGGCCTTTTTGGCGATTTTTGGAACCCCCTCTCTCCTGATTAGATTTCGTGTAATTTCGCCCCCCTTCCCTAATCTCACGTAACATTTTTCAAAACGTGTTTTTAATGTATTCGCAAAGCCACGATAAATATGATTGTATAATATTTGGCCATATTTTAGTAAGGGACGTGTTTTACTTAATTGAAGAATTTTTTCGCAATTTTACTCTGTTTCTTGTAAAAAAAAATTATCGCCGAGATCCCCTCCAATCCTCAAAGTAGGACTAGATGAGATTCACCCCCTTCCCTTGAACGCCTCATATAATTAAAGGACGCCCCTTAACGAAGTCACGGGTAGCAGTTAGTGTTCAAATAAAATATCAATTACATTTTGTATATGTGATGCTTTTGTTGTAAGTGTTTTGGGGATCGAAGTCTCCAAAATACCGGGGCTGCGTTTAAATCCTAATTCGAGCCTTCGACCAACACTAACAGTAATCGATCTCTCCGCTAATTGATTATTTGAATAATTGTGTTCATTTTTTATCAAATGAAAACACGACAAAAAGAAATGTCTCAAAACCGCGTTTGTCGTAGAAAGTCACTAATAATTAACGAAGTTAAATCGCAACAGCTTCGTTTTGCGTCAGTCAACGCCAAGCATACAACATCCATTACAGCGAATTTTAAATGACAAGCTTGACGAAGCATGAATCTTAACCACAAATACAGGACGAGTGTGGAACAATCTACGAGTTGGTGGTTGCAACTTCAATTGAATTATAACCTTATGATCTTACTGTTAGCGATTTAATTGTGTAATTTATATGCACAAACTGATTACATCGAAATTATTTGGGGCAAACACAAAAACTTCACAGACGTTCCCGATTCTTTTTTCCAGCGAGTTGATTGGATGTGTCGACGAGGTGAAATATGCTCGTCCTGGAAAGCTGAGACATTCGAATTTTAATGGGCATCTATCAAATATGGAAAAATCAGAGAGAAAACACCAAACAAATTACTTCATTTTTTTTTTCAAAAACGAGCTTAATAAAGTCTATTTGATGGGAAAATAATTGAAAATTTTTTGTATGATATTTTAATACTGCAAATTTTACAGATAAAAAAGACTTGTTCGTTTGAAGTCTTAATAATCTTTTAATTTGAAATAAGTATTTTAGATGAAGCTGTGAAAAATATCTACAACACGTCAAATTAAAAGACAAAAAGATCAAACGAACGTCAAACCTATTAAAACTGTGTCGGAAACGAAAATCAAAATTGAGAAGGAAATTTAATTTTTCAACGTAAATTTAAATGTCGACTATATAAAAAATTGCTTAATGATTATTTTTCTGACATATTTTTATATCACTTTTCCGGACTTCAAAATTACTACTCGACTTTAATCTGTGTTACTATAAAAGCCCAGACTTATTCTGAACGTGCTTACCTCAAATACTAAAATTTGTTATCTAACAAAAATTATTTTTTAACATCTCTTGCGATCATGACAAGGTTTGACACTATTTGGAACTAAATCTTTTAGAATTAAGGTACTTTTTAAAATTTGATCTTTTGTATTAATAAAGAAATAAAATATTGCCAATTTTTATTACACTCATGGTTTTTTTTTTAAATTAATTTTGCTGGCTTATAGCTGGAAGTGTATATCAGGTCCGGACTTGCACCTAAAACCAATTCGGGCAATTTAAATAAAAATTACTAATTAGTACATTTTTTTAACGATTTGATCAACCAGGTTTGCAAGTCAATCGGCCCTTGAATTAGAATAGCCTATCGGGTATTTTCCCGATCTGCCCTAGGGCCAGTAGGGACTATACTTAGTCTATATGAAAGAGTGAATTTAAATATTAGGTTTATTATATTTTTGATATGTCTTTCATATAATATTAGTACTTTATGTTACTCTGTTTTACTCATAAGATTTTGTCCATAATTAATTTGTAGTTGTGAAGTGCGTGATGCTATTGAATGGTGTAACACTACAAAATACTACAGGATACAGGATCAAGCTTAACATTATATAAGTACTGGTTTTATCTCTCTATTCATATATAACGAAGCTTTGATTATTTTTTTTCTACACATTGAATGGCTTCTAATTTTTTTTTATAAGAGGTGAATGCATTTCCATTGCTCAAATCTCAATCAAAAAAAAAAAAAAAAAAAAACAGAAAAATAAAGGTTGAACTACAACAATGAATAACTATATGTATCATATTATATTACTTATATGGTTTGTTATTTCTATTTTTGTCTGAACGTTACCCTAAACAATTTTTTTTTTCTAAAATAAATTTTGTATACTTCAGTTCAAATCCCTTGCAAGTTTATCTCCATAACGTTTGTAGAAAAAAACAGTCAATCTTTACAATCAAAAAATTATTTTTATCATAAAAATTAATTGACTAATAATAGCATTAAGTTTATACTTAGTAAAGCGGATAGGTAATAGTAAGTTGTAAGTTTATACTTATATTGTCTGTAAGTTGTGGACAATAACTAAGGGTTTCTCTCCTGCTGTTTTTATTTAAGCATAAAAGACTTTAAAATTATAGGCAAGGTGTTTTGATCCTCTTTTTGGATAGCTTCAATATTAGTGTGAAAGATTTTAATCTTCAGTTGCACTATCAATTAATGGGTACCAAACACTGTTTTTATCTCTTATTCTATATATTTTTAGTATGATAACTAACGCAATATTTATTATCATTAAGACATCAGTTGATTTGAACTGAAACTGCCAATTGACAAGTAAAAATTTTGAAATTGGAAAAAAATCACTTTTAACTATTGCATTAATCTATTACTAGCCAAGTCATTATATACTAATAATATTGTTTTACACGGATGAAACCGAGGATAATTTTAGTCATAAATAGAAGCTTAAAATTCTTCTTCATGAAGTGTATGAAAATCATAGTTGAAACGAAAAACATAGATTAAATTAAAACAGAATGAAACAAATTACAAGAACAACCTCTACATTGATTAATATTAAATAAAGTATAAATCTTCAATATTTTCAAAGTTCCCCTAATAAATTACGTGTATGCTGCACAAAGACTTTAATTTCCAACTTCATAAATCCAAATAAAACGAAATTACATGATCCTCATTCTTCATTATTATCGCTCTAGATAGAAATGAAAATCACCTAAAAACACATTGCGAGTGCAAGCAGCATAAGAAAAGACTATACAATCGTATTCAGCCGGAAATGAAATAATTAATTATGTGGCATCAACAAGTTAAGTCGTTTCATTTCGAAAAGAATATTAAATCCAGATGTTTATAAGATATTAATATACTAATGGCGAGTCCATATTACGAACGAACAACCAGTTAATATTAAAAGAATTAGAGAGTGAAACGAGGACGGGCGTAGAAAACTAAAAAGTTTGAGTGAATGAAACAATATTATCGAAATCATAAATAACTGATTTGTTGATTCGTTCTTTCGGAAATAACTGCTAATTCCGCGTATTTAAGATAAACGGAATGGCTGATGAGCGAGCATTAAATAAAATAATATTTATTGTTTCATAAACATGTCCATCAGATGAATTGATTTGTTTGGATTTCCAGATAAAATCGGAGCTGAATGTTTATAGAATGTATGTTTCGAGCGACTTGCCAGCGTTACTAAATGCACTATTTGTTTAATATTAGTAGGTTTTTTATGTCTTACTTACGTCAAAACATTCAAAACTAAAAATGAATTATTGTTTCTTGAGACTTATTTATGGGAAAATGCCTAAGAATAAATTAAAAATTACTATAAAAATTGAGCTTCGAAAAGTGAAACTAAAAAATTTGGAATATGGACCTATTTGATATTCCTGCATATTTTCTATTTAGAACATTTTTATACTATATAGTCCATTTTAGTACTTATGCAAAATGTAGGGTAGTTCTGATTATTTGATACCTTCATGTGTTGCTCCTATTATCTAACCATTTAAATTCAAGTTTTGAATTGTAGGTACTGCGTAAAATCATTCTCTCAATCAATCTTTTCAAAATCATTGAAAATGTTGACCTTTTCTTTATTTCAATTGAACATCTCTAAAATGGTTAGCTTTACAGAAAATTTATTTCTAAATTTATTTAAAGAAGAATACATTTCCTACAAATTGAAACTAAAAGAAGCTTTGTATATAAAATAGTGACTAAGATATAATCTTCATGGTAATCACTTTTGAAACTGAGCTAACTATCTATAAAAAGTGCTTAATGATGTATCAACGATAAAACTTTTACACGATTAATTTTAAAAAAAATTTATATGATCCAACAGCAGCTCTCTATTCTGGTTTATCAATTTAAAATGTGAATATCCCACACCATCATACATATGGGGTTTTCTACTTCAATGTCTTCAACAAAGACCGGCTCCAACTTGAACATAGCCCACGCACAGCCCATGTACAACCCATTCGTGGGTAAGTATCGAAACAATGAGTTATGTTTAGAATTAGCAGGGTAAATTAAAACAGGGTATTTTGATTTTCGCATAATTTTGTGGGAATTAGATTTATATTGGATCCTTGTAGCCAGTTAAACATATTTCTTGTGTTTGAGCTGAATACAATAACAAGTGTTGTTATAAAAATGTGTATAGTTATATTACAATGGCTTGCCCATGAGTTAAACTGGTGCTTTAAATAGGCTGTACGTGAACTAAGTTCAATTTGCGGGTGGATCTGAGGCCCTTGTCATGTTTTTACAAGCTTGTCGTAAGAAATATTTACATAGAGCAGAACATATTATATTAGACCTGTTTTTCGGTAGCGCCATGTATTTTTGCAACTTTTTCGCAATATATGGTTCCAGAAAAGCTTTGGCTAAGGCAGCGGTTGAGGTAAATTACCCCAAATGGGGTAAAAATGAAACTTTTTGGCGTAATAAGGACATTCTGCCATGGCTATCTTATAAACGTGTTAGTATGGTCGAGGACTGTTTTCAAATTGTTCTTACATAAAAAAGCTCCAATTTTGTTTCAACTAATTTTTTTTGTTCTAATTTTGTTATTCTATCTATTATAGACAAACAAAACTTTTGTTAGTTTTTTCCATGTAGGTAAATTAATTCAATTAATAATGTTTAAAGTAAACTAACATTTATTGTCTCTTTTTAAAAATGAGGGGGTAATATCGACTATTTCGCAAAAATATTTTGGAAAAATGGTAAAAAAATTTCCCAACCGCTGAGCTAAGGTTATCCAGTTGCAAAAATAGACACTTTAGGATATTATCGTTTTTAATCATGATTAGTAGTTGAAAAAATAATTTAGAAACTTATAAATATACAAACATTTTATAAAACTAAATTTTACTTTTACTTTCATTGTAGTCGGATAAAAAGTAATAAATTTTGAGTTTTTTTTTTAATAAAATAAAAAAAGCACACAAATCGTTCAGTTTTCAAGCCACAGCTTTAAACGATCAAAATACTTTGATTTGTAATACGAAGCTTTCATCGCACTTCGATTTTGTTGGCCTCAACATTTTGACTGTAAAAAAAAATATAATGAACAGCAATTCCCAACAAAGGAGAAATAAACAATTTGGAAAATTGAAACGAAAATTTTCGAGAGATAAAAACGATACGTATGAATTTTCATATATATTTCCTTCCCCTTTTTTGTATCTTTCCACCATAATGAATGTAATATGAACTTGTCGTTCTTCGACTTATTTATTGCGTCATGAATTGATAAATTCTCTCATATTAAACCGACTTTAAACAACGAAAAACGAGCGCTTTTCCCTCAACGAGTAGAAAAAATCCATATTTTATTCACAAAAAAAATGATTGTTGCACGAATATTATATATCTGAGAATTATATCAAAGACTAATAAATAATGCACGATGAAAAAAATAGTGATTACAGGTTAACTTTTTCCAATAATCGTATTAATAAAATATATAACTCGCAAACTGTCATTTTGCCAAGAGAAGAAAATAGGAAAAAATAGCCGAGACAATAAAAAAAGTTCTATTATTACATTTAGATACACTTACGAGTTGATGTCAATTGTAGGTGGATAATTGGAAAATTGAACTTACCTGAAAAAAAAAGAAAAAAATTAGTTTAACAATAACAATGTAATGAAAATCGTTCGCGTGTCATGTCTGAAATACACAGAGATTGACAATAGAGAAAAGCTGCTCATCATAAAGCTCGCAGCACTCAAAAAACCAATGTACAAGTTTCGGAAATTTCATCTATACGGTTGTGTTGGTGAGTGAAATTTTATTTCTCTAAAATCCATTTTAATTAACTGCGCTCGTTTTGAGCAAACTAATTTAAACTTGAACAAACTGATTCCTGACAGATATGAAAATTTAGTTGTATGATTAAAATTATTAATCCAATATTATCAAATACAATTTCGTTTTATGTTAACGAAAGAACTGGTCGTTATTTAAAATAAGTGTATGTGTGTACGTATCTATGTACATGTACCTCGACACGTAATTAATAAATGTGTGTGGAATAAGAAAATTTATCGTACGACTTAATAACTTTTTGATTAAATATTTTACAATGTTTAATTTCGCCACAACCACTCCAGATCCCTTCCCAAAATGTTTTTCAATCTGTAAATTTTAAGAAAATTAATTTTTTTGGTTTCTTTTCCAGGTAACTTATAAAAGATATAGAATTTATTAAAATATATTAAAATAAGCAAGCTGAAAGAATATGAAAATTTAAATGATTCATAAAAATTTCTTTTGAGCATTTCTAAGTTTTGTTTTTTTTCGAATTAAGCATCTATTATTCAATATTTACAAATATTAGGGTAAAAGCATTTACAACACGCTTCTGTGATTTAACACTAACATTTAAAACTTAAACAGTTAAATCATTTCACTTATCAGTTATTCTATTTGTGGTTAAGTACTTAGTTTTAGAAAAATTTGTTGCTTTTTCGATCTTCAGACATATTACGATAACTATTTCAAGCATATAATATGTTCTCTGAAAACTATAAAAAGCTAGCTGCTATTCACCCACTTTGCCCAGCGAGAGAAGAGAAACCATCAAACCCAGTAGCTTCCTTTCAGATATTTTTATAAAACAAAAATAGCTCCGCAGGAATCATATATCTTATTTAGAAAAAAAAATGGTTGTCTGTAAAGTCAGTTTACGGACCAAAGTTTAACGTGATAACGTCATAAAGAAACATTGATGAAAAATTGCATACTTTTAGGAATTGAATTGAATTATTATCACCGAATTATCATTATTTTGTATAATAGAAAGAAGGAGCTAATTGCAAATTAATTTTTTTTTCAAAATAAAACCAGACTGAAAATTATGAAGGAAATCAATTAAGTCTTATTAAGTAAATTGTAGAAAAAACACAAAATACGCTGTCTAGGATTCAACGATTATTGAATACGAGGCATAGCTTATTGTAGAAGTTTTCGAAGAAGCTCGTGTGGCAGCGTTCTAGTAGCAGAACTCTATCGTGCCTCTCTATCGCTTGTATCGCGTTCTCGCTTACAAGTACAGGCTCGAACGGAATGTGACACTTTTTCGTGCAGGCTGCCGGTGTTCATCAATTTATAAGACGTTATCACGTCAAAAAAAACTATCTACTTCCTAGTTGTTAAACTGTTAGTTATAAAATATATTAACGACATATACAAATCCATTTTACTAGTGTTTTTCATTCACAACTATCCTGCAGGACCTGGTGCATTTTATAATAAAAGTAGAGTATTATAATAATAATATTGAATGTAACTTCAAAATTTTAAATTGTTTCATAGTAAATAGTAAACATTAGAATTCAGCCATTTTCAGTAAGAACGATTAGTAGCTTTCTTACAGGAATTGTGAAATTCTAGAGGGTAAAAAATATTCAATGCGTTGTTTTATAATCTCAGTTTTCACCAAATTTTATTGGCGCCCTTTAAGTCAATTATGCTATAAGAAGTTGTTTATCTTACCGGAACTAATCAATTTTTCACAATAATATATTCTATTGTATATATTTACACTGAAATTTATTATATTTTTATTATTCAAGCATAGGAATATATATATACTATTTCTTTCTCTTTTTCAATAAATTATATCTTTTTTCTCTCTCCTGTAACGAAATTTACCAAACCACCACATAAAACGTTTCACTTGAAAAATCAAATTGGTTTATCCCTTCGTACCTGTGCGTTAGAAGTGCAAACAAAAGAATACACATTTAAATATAAATCCCACAGAAACAGTGTAATTTTGAGCAAAAGTATTTTGTATATCTTTTGAAAATGTAATTTACCTTCATACAAAATGTTCTTTATTAGTCATTTTTATTGAAAGGACTTTAAATAAATCAGTTATAGATTTCTATAGGAACCATGACTATTCCCGAAATAAAAAGTAATCAAAGTTAATTCGCAGGCTTGAAAAATATTTCAAGTCTGTCAATTTCAAATATTTCTATGCAAAAATCACAGCAAATCTTTGACTTGTGCTTAAGTTATAAAAGGACTCATTTTCATTTTAAATACATTTACTCTAATATATTTGATATTTCGAGAAAGTTCTCGAGAAACACCCTTAATCATAGTTATTATCATAGGTACTAAGAAGTACATGATGGAATATGCAGTGATTTTGATAACACCAGAATTATCTTAAAACACGGTAGAACAGAAAATCTAAGGAAGCATCTTAAAAGAATTTTTTTCTAAAAGAATAATAATAATAATATCTACAGTGTATTCTATCAAAATATAAAAAAATTGCATAACGCTGCAATCATTAAATTTATGTTCATTTATAGACTGGAAATTATTATTATTTTTCAACAGGATTTTGTACTCAAACGAATCTATATTGTAGTTTCATTGTAGGTAATCCAAAAATACTGTAACGTATTATATGTCTTACCCTAGTTTTGAGAAATGATTAAATTTTTTACGTTTCTAAAGTAGGTTATTATTTAAGATAACGATGCAACTAATTTCAATTTTCCGTTTCAGAAAACAAATTGGGGCAGTCAAGCACCATTTTCATCTACAAGTGAATGGGGGTTGTAAATAGGACGACAACTAAGCGGGACAGCACCAATTCCATCGATTAAGCTCAAAGACACGTCCAATCAACTATTAGAAACTACGTGTCCCAAAATTTTGAATTAATCGACCAATTTAACTCCCGCTCCCGTCATTGAAATCGTCAAACACCTAGCAAAAGAACTCCACAGCTCTTGGGCAACGCGTCATAAACACATTTCAAAATTTCTATTTATTTGAGAATAAAGCATAAAATTTGATTTGTTTTCATATCACAAATACAATGTTTTCCATTGAGATCAATGAAAACTCCCTTTTCGTACGTTGAAACGTACCGAGATAATGCTAGATTGAATTTGCTGATAAATTGTGTAGCAAATTGTTGTCCAATATCAAATATCGTTTGAGAAATTGATTATTACTTACCAAAAGGATCGTCTCTTCTGTTCTATAAAGCGATTGCTTTCTTTCTACGTCTTTTTTTTTTAATGTTCAAAGGGAGTTACGTTTATTCGACAATATATATAGATATTTCTATGGATGAGTGTATTCAGGTCCGGATATTAAGTTTCATTTCAATGAAATTGTAAATCGTTTTTTATATCTTCAATAATTGGCATAAACCAAAGTAAAATTACATTTTGAATTTTTATTGATTTCAATGCTAGAGATAACCGAGTCTAATTTCCATTTAAAAGCATTAGACTCGTTAGAGTAGATATTTACGTAAATTCTCATATTTCTTATTTTTTTCTTTATACTTTATGTCATATATCATACAAATACCGTATATATCAAACAATAAAAAACATAAAATTTATTTTATACCGAAAGTAAATATGTATATGTATTTACGACGACATATCTTCTTTATTGCAATTTATGCCTACCGATTTCAAAAATTTTCTCTATACTCTTTATTACTTCTTTTTCCGCTCGCGTAATTTTTCTTCAAACATTCGCGATGTTAGATCATTTGAATGGAATCAAAGGAATAAATAAACACACACGCATTATTTTTGACTTGAAAACTTTCCGAGACAATATTTAAAATAAAAAACCAGAGAGTATCGAATCGGCGTTTTTCCTTTTATGAGACAAATAAAATTGTCGTTTTTCGCGTTGGGAAAAGAAGAAGAAAAATACAAATAAGTTTTTTTTTTTTTTTTTAATAAATCTTGACATGATGAATAATTGGAAAAGAGATCGCAAACGACGCTTTTCAATATTAAATTCAATTTATATTATAATTATAAAATAAATAAATAAATTGGAAAAATAGTCGTTTCAGTAGATACAGGTCTTACTGTATGTGTAAGAGATTCATATTTCCAATATGTGATTATAATTTCAATAATATTCCAGACAGTAACCCACAATCACAATGAATTTCTCGTGAGGTCATTTTTAAGGCTTCATACAAAAGTCTAGTTAATAAATTCTTGAGAAAGTCATCTTTAATATATCCAAATTATGACTTCTTAAATTTTTAAGATTTGAGACCATAGGTCATGCATATACTTAAGGATTCATCAAGTCAAGTTTTTGACAAATTTGTGTTGTGCAACGAATTGAGCTTGATATTTAGTCTTTGAAATGAAATCACTTAAAAATTCAACTTGACTTCATATTTAAGTATTAACATTTGACGTTTGATTTGTTTTTATGGCAAATTTAGTAGTTTGAAAACCAAGTTGAGTACTGTACTATTGACAAATTATTATCAAGAGTATAGAGCCACTTGTTAACTTGATTTTAATCTACTTTTTTAAATTTTCAGGCTTCTTGTATTAACTTTGGCTTAAAATCAACGTTTGACTAGCAAATTAAGTCAAGTGTTGCTTTGGAAAGTAACTTAATTGTAAGTAAAAACCTCAACCAATTCATTTCAAAAATGTGCAATAAATTCTGAATCAAGTGGAAACATTAAAAATGAAAACTTGTTAAAAAGTTTTCTTATAGATTCCAAACCAGACTTATTAAAGTGAAACTTTTTATACATCGTTTCAAATTTTTTGGCCTGTCTCTACCATGTCGCGTGTTACATTCTCGGCGGGAATCGGCAAGTGTTGGGCATAGCTTGGCAAGCTTGTTTCCTATATACCATGTCGTTTTACCAGGGTTTTTGCGCGAGTTATAATGCTGAATGGCTATTTTCCTCTTCATCACAACGCAACGTTTTAGTATATTATAAGTTGTCATTAATTGTCAATCATAATTGTATTGTTATTTATGTATTTTGTATATTGATATAAATATTGTTGTTCACTTATCATGATAGACAAAAATACAGCTAGTAAGAATAGTGCAAAAATATCCGACGGTGAATTAATTTTATGTCGTAAGAGAAAGACTGCCGACAGAGTTCGTGCTTGTTGAGGCAGGAAAAAGGTTCCTGGGTAGTTGATTTAATTTTTATAGTGAATTTATTAAAATTATTAGAACTTTCTGCTGGTGCATATGTTTATGTATGTCGGAGCGATAGGTTGTTTAATATGATGTTTGTGTTAGTGTGTTGCCCTTTCGTCCAGAAACAATTTCTTCACCACAACAAACTGTATTTAACAATGATTGAACACGATGAAGAAACTTTACAATAGATAACAACAGGCAGATGATCGATTTAACAATAATCAACAAATTCAATAATAATAGCATTCGAATATTAACATCAATAAAGAAAATTCAAAATTAGTTGCAAGTAGTAGATAAATTGTGCCGAAGGCGTAGAAAAGGAGTTAGATGCAAAATCTAGAAAACCAATTATATCGTTTATTTTTATATCCTAAATCGAATAATTTTCCGAAAATTTTCAGTTACCTACTTAAAAGCCTACAATCCAAAAAAAAGTTTCACTTCCATCGTGGTTTCGTAAAACCACACAATAATTAAAAAAAAAAAAAATTTTAAACTCTACGTTAAAGAAAATGTAGAGTATGTTGTTATGTTGTTGGAATAGTAATTTTACTTAATTACAATAATATAATCGCTTAAACACAACCATAACTAATCCTAGTTACAGAGAACAATGGTCCACAACAAATTTTTTTAAGAATTTGTAGAAAATCAAAAAAAATTATGACCATTGAAACACAAAAAGATTAACATGGTAACATATTAACAACTTTGAGACTTCTTCGGGATGTTTTTCTGAGTTTTTCCTTTCTTGCTTAAAAAATGAATACATAAACCTACTTTTTAAATCATATGAAAATGCTCTTATTATTTTTTAAATGTATGTCCTTAAGAATATGAATACATTATATAAACACTTAATGAATACAGGACAAAATGCTTTTTCAAATCAGAAATATGAATTCTTGAAAATATCTTCAATAATATAAAACATATGACATCCAAATGAAATCAGACATCAAAATGAGTTCATTAAGTGGTGCATTGAAAGCCTTGATACCGTCTTATTGAGTTTGTAATATTATATTCAATTCTGACACTCAAGTTATGGGTACGAATTCAAATTAGATTCATCATGTCCAAATGCTACCAGAAATATATTGGTCGTGTTACTAATCATACAGGAAATTAAGAGAAATCATTTTTCTACCACTATCACATAGAAGTCAATTTTCTTATTTTAGCTTGGGAAAATTCATAAAATATGAAACATTTAACTGTCACAAATAGTTGATAAAAGACTTTTTACAAACAAAACATGATCTCATTGAGAAGAATAGAAATTAACACGTAATGATTAAGTAATTCATGACCTTAGCGATCAAGGTGAGAGCTAAAAGTGGACATAAGAGCTCCGTTCACTTTCCTCGCAAGCTCTTGTCAATCGCCATTGAAGTCTGTCGTCAATGAACCATGTCTTGAAAACTAGATTACAATGAAAAAAGCAGTGATGTATAAATAAATACATATAGGTAGATACCCACTTTTATATATAGATAGCCTTTTTCGCCAACCTACATAAATGCACTGGCAAAAACATTTCCAATCTTGTTTTCCTCGATTTTCCATTTGAAAAACTAACGATAATGTAACGACTCAGAAGAAAAGTAGTTTGAGAAAATTTGCAATTGGCAGCGATAAATTATATTAAATCTGTGAAAGAGAATCTACGTACAAGAAGTTCAATAACATATCTCGCATTTCGTCTTGTCGAGATTTTCTCGTTATATTCCATTATGGTAACTATTATTATTACTATAACGACAATCGCCCCAACCAGGAGGAAGATATTGGTCGCTTAAAATCAACAATATTTCTCCATACTATATAGGATAAAATTGTAGCATTCTCATTTATGTAGGTATGCATTATATGTATGTGGGAAGCACAAGTACAAGAAATATGACGGTTTCAATGAAGATTACGTTTTCTGATAGGTCAGAAATTGAGATTTTCATCTTCTCGCTGCGCTTTTCCTCAATAAACAACTTACAGCCACATTTATTGAGTTTCATATCGTCAACTAGAGCGCCATTAAACGCCAGCTATAAACTTAACACGTGATTCATAAAATAGGAATGTCATTATCAGTCATGCATTACTTTAAAAGCACTAAAATTGAGCCACATTATGCATTTAATATATTCTAATACATTATTAAAATCCAAATTACATCAGACGCGCTAAGAAATTGGAATATTAAAATTTCAATTGTATTTAATGCGAGCTTTTCGTTCTAATAACTCGCTTTAAAATATAGAAGTTCGAATATAAAATAAGGTGAATGGGTTGGAAGGGGTGGCTTTGAAGATGTGGTAGGGTGGTAGGTGGGTGTGTTGCAGCTTGTCGCTACTTGACAAAAGGACTAGTTTATCTGCCTCGTAAGCTGTTTATATGTTTGCTTTTAAGAATTTCTAACGGAATTTACATTATGTGCTTTGAAATCAAATGTTTCCCTTTACTTATATCCTGGTAATAAAAGCGCTGGATTAATAAATCAGAGGAGTAACACATATTTTATAGTGGTTTTACAGGAGAAAATTTGTGTCGGGAAGCTTTTGTTAAAACTTGCAACTTGGCTTGGACTTAAAAAGAATTTCTCTTTAAATATACATACTTGTAAATATAAGCATATTGAACAACACAATTTTCATATAAATTTTTATATAATTAATTACTTAACCAAAAAAAAAAACTTCAGGCTTCAGGCTTCAGACATGCAGAAATATGCTAACTATTTAAACTTCAATGATAATTAAAAATCTAGAAAAAAAGTTTCATAGTAGACTCTTTTATAACAAGGTCGAGCATTGCAAATATCGAAATACCAAGTTTGTAGATCAGCTTTGTATTATAGGAAAGCTCTCTCTATTACTAATTTTTTTTTTCGGTAGATAAATGTTTGAATTATTGAGTGTACATTTTCAGAAGAAAGAGGGCTTTTGGAAGCAAAATAGAAGCTAAGAGATTAATATTTGGGTTAAAGTATGACGTAAAAATTGATTTTTTTAAAAAGATTGAAGATCATAAATAGCTCGTATTACAAACATAAAAAATAAAAGAAGTTGAATGAGCTTTTCAAGCGAATTGCGATTTTTCCAAAACAATTCTTCCATTAAAAGCAATCTTCGAAGATAAAAAATTGACATATAATTTATAAAAGAATATTGTTTTAAGATCAAATATAACAGGAGTGTTTAAGATGTAAGAAAACGTAGAAAAACGGAAAAACACAATTAAGAAAGCCAAATTTCCAAAGGCAGGTTCCTTCTCTTAACATCTCTCTGAAGAGGTCTTTTATTATCATATTTCATATTCGATTTTTAATAGCTTACGATTAGAGGTTATGATTTATGATAAGGGTATGATTTTTCATGTAATGAAACATTATTTAACATGAATTAAAGTTTGATTGTTTTTCTCTTACTATTAAAAAGTTTTATATGTTTCTTTTTATGATACTTGATCACCATAAGACCAAAAAAATTTTGTATAGTGATACTTCTTAAGCAACAATTCGATAATCCATAAGTTTACCGGAATTGAGTTTGAAATTTCAAGAATGCTTCATTTTTCACCATTTCGTTACACGAGAGAGAACAAAGATACAACATATAGGGAAAATAAAAAGAGAAGCATATGTAAAATAAGAGAAAAATGAGATGATAGTGTGCATATTCAATAAACAGAATATTTTTCGTCCAAATTTTGTATTGTTCTCTCTCTCTCTCTCTCTCTCTCTCTCTCTCTCTCTCTCTCTCTCTCTCTCTCTCTCTCTCTCTCTCTCTCTCTCTCTCTCTCTCTCTTTCTCTCATTCATACACAAACACATTTAATCTTTTTTAAATACTTTATTTTTCAAAAAGTTTCACTTCTATCACGTGTACTTGTATGCATTTTTTTTAAAAATTGTTCACTTACTTTTTATAGAATATGATTAAAAGTGAGTTGAGAGGCCAAAATTACTGCTCAAGTATAATAACAATCATTAAGATAGATTTAAAATGAAAATAAGAAAATTGAAAATGGCATCAAAGCATTTTAAGTATTTCTATAACTATAAAAAACTTCTTACAAAAAGTTCTGACACTAGAACTTATGGTGACTTTAATTTCTAAAATTATTTTTATTTTATACCAAAGTAGGTAAATAATACATTTTCTTTGCTAATTTCGAATCCCAATGAACGCCTAAGATGTTTTTTCTGGGTTTTCAGATTCGACAGTCGCTAATGACCAAAGTAGTTGATGCGCCCTTAAATAAACCAAAAAAAAAAATAATAAGGGACAACACCAGAATATTTTTTTCTAGTTCAAAACCCTCAAAGAAAATTTTGAGCCATTATAAATCCAAAAAATCTTATTAATTTGACCTAAAAGTTGAACCACGAAAAATGGGAGGATATTAACTGTATTTGTAGTGAAAAAAATATTAGTCTAATCGTACAACACTAAAATCAGGACAAAGTCGATTAAACAAAATTAAGAAATGCTATTAAATTGCTATTACTTAATTTTAATTTGCTAAATTTGCTATTTTATTAAATTGCTTTAATTGCTATTAAATTTATTAAATGTTGTTAAGAAACGCTTTCGATACTATTAAAAATCGAATTTGTGGTTAAGATACTTTTGATGTTCTTTTAAGCGATGAATACAAATTTGGACGTCTAGACACTGGACACCGTGTATAAACAAAGAATTTTTGTCAAGACGTTTTCTATCAATGATTAACTAAACCATTTTACTCTATGTCTCTATTTTTCATTTCTATTTTCTCTAGAAGCTACCCATAAACTCCAAACTTCTCCCATATTCCTCGAGAACATTTTATTTCGTTTACGTAATCATGATTTGTTAATCGTTAACTGAGACCGAATGCAATAAATGGAATTGACGATGTCTTTCTCCACCATTTTGCAATCAGGTTTAATACACTTTGGCTAATAGTCAAAATGATGATTTATGACTGTCGTATTCCTTCTAAATTAACTCGAAGATAACGGCTATATGCGTTCCACTTTTATTAGCCTTTGTTTGGCTGACATTCAGCTTTAAAATCAATATAAAAGTCCGAATTAGCTTTAAACTTGGACAAGACATTTTACTGAAAATTCCAATTAACTGACAGAGCAACAAAGAAAAACAGACTGAAATAACAAAATTTCTATGAATAAATCAATAAATATTTTTTTTTCAGTGAAAAAATGTTTTCATTGAATAAAATAACATTTTTACCGAATGGAAGAGTTTTTATATTTTCCATGAAATTTTTCGAGAAATTTGACATATAACTATCTGTTTGTATTTTCCAAATTGACAATAATAAGTGAGTCGAGGGAATAATAGGTTCGGAAAAGTGAAGGATAAACTTTTGGCAAATAATTTTTATTCGCTCAGTCGTTTATACCACTGAGAATTTTTTAATAAAAGAAAAAAGTTTTAAATAGCCTTTGTATGGCAACTATTGATGTTATTTGAGTATGATAAATGGGTTGATAACTAAAAAGAAAAAAAAAGAAATCCAAACACAATGAAGTAAAAAAACGACTGTACTCTCTTCGCTTTAACTTTGTAAATTTCCAAGAACGTTTTTAGATAATGAAATCGCAACATCTAAATTTCCACAACGAGCTCATTTTCATTCGAAAAATACGAATTAATTCAATTTTGTGCCTCAATAAAAGGGAACTTGATACTACCAATATTATAATTTTCAAGAAAATAATTTAATCAAACGCACGTAGCATAATATTTTAAATAAGGCCGTCTGGCACGGGAACGAACAACTAAGAACATCATCGCTAATTTTCGTTGTTTTTCACGTTTTATTCTCTACGAGCACTCTATTAATGAGATGAGGGGTGTAATCTTAATGCTAGCTCGTAAAAACTTGTAATTTTATATCAGTTTGATGATGATGTTCGCGGATCGTGCTACCCTTCACACTCCAACTCACTGCATTTACATTAATATTTTTTCTCATGAAACAACTAGGCGAAGTGAATAAAACCTAATAACGGCTAATGAACAATATTCTAATGATCATGACGTGCTAATTTTTGATATTTTCACAAGAGTATCATCTTAATTTCGGCAATTATTCGCTAATTGTATTATTACAAGGCAGGGTTTATGGTTGAACATTTTATAGTTTCTTAAAATTTCGGTTTTTCGCCCACTGTGTGATAAAACTATTAAGATAAAATTTGAATTACTTCTTCTTAAAAGATGGGACGGGAGATAATCGGGATAAATTCGTTTAAAAGCTTTTAAAATTATTTTATGACTTCTTCTTGGAGATAAAAAATCCAAATTTTCATTTCAACTATATGATCACATAAGAATATGATTCTAGTATGTACCGTGTATGGGTTTTTATGAACCATTTCAGTCATTTTCATGAAAGCTAAAAAGATAATTTTTTTCTTTATCCTTTTTAAGATAAGAAATGATCTAAATAACCAATTGAAATTTATGATGGAATAAAAGAAAAATTACTCTCATAACTAGAGTGAGTTTTTTTTTTATACCCTGAAGAAATAATGATTTAACTTAACGCTATCTTATAGATAATTCTGGAAAAGTATTATCGAAGATATTTCCAAATTGAGACTAGTTTTTCTCGCCGTCGTTTGTTTTATAAAAAAAATAGGTAAAAAGTTTAAACAGTGATTTAAGTAAGTGCTTGCGATGAGGAATGGAGCTGAAAATGACAAAACGATTGTTAGAAAAAATATGAGCAACTATAGCGAGTAATTGATGGAGCTTCCATTCTTCACTTGTGCAATTTACACATTTTAATAATCTATTGTTGGAATCCAATTACGGAAGATTGTTTTTATTTAATGATTTTTTTAATAAAGATGATTGAACATAAAAAAATATAAAAATAATAAAATAATTGCCTATTTCATCGGTAGTTTCGAGTAAAATGTTAAATAGATTTTTGTCACGAAATGATAAATTTCTATTTGAACTTTTTAATTAAATAAAATTAGCTGGTATATTATTTCCCTTTTCACTTCATTGAAAATATGAACCAAAAAATGTTTGGTTTTTAATTAAAAAAAATTAAATTACATTTTTTTGATAAAGCGGGTTTCTAGTCTGTACCCGCTAATCTTAGATACTATCAATTGTAACCTAAAGAAATCTAGTTTTTATCGTTCTTGATGATTTCGAGAAGGCTTTAGGCTAGTGGTTTCCAAACTTTTTGACCTACGAATCTCTTTTTATAGCCAAAATTTGCTCACAAGCCTCCAAGAAGTGAGAACCACCCTCAATAAAGTAATTTTATAAGAACCACACAATCCATTATTATTTCGCTTAGATGTTGTCCCTAGGACTTGTTGCAGTGATAGTGTTTTCAAACATTTTTTTTTGGCTATTTGACATTTTTTAACCCTGATCTTTTTTGTTCCTATAGATTTTTATTGAATATCCTTTAAGCTTGGAAGGTTTGATTGAATCATTTGACATAGTTTTTTAATGTCACCAGTTTAAGAATTTGCCGCCATGTATCTAAGGGAGTGCTGCCATTTTATGACTCTGGGGGTGGTGTCACCTGCTCACAACCGTGGGTGGGCCGAACCAATCACCAGCCAAAGGAGTAGCACCGTTATCGCAAGGTGGGAGAAATCTTATGAAATTTCAGAATATTCTCTCTCTAAGAGCTTCGTTTTCGAGACCACCTAGCACGAAGGATTAAACAAAAACATGGAAATTTCTACCAAGGAATAATATAACCGAATATTCTAGACGGATTCCGAAATTTTAAAAACGACATTTTAAAAGAAATCAAAAATTGTTTATTTTGTAAACGAATTTAAACTGTATTTATGCAATACATTTAAAATTATTTAAAATATTACATAGATTGTTCTTGGAAGTTTGACTGACACGGAACCTGACCTTATATCGTACCTACTTTATATTCGTCTTCATTTTACGCCGATTTTTTTTAGGCCAGTGACTCTCGGAACGGAACCCTTGCGTAAAACGACGTTAACCTGTACTTATAAAAATAAAGAATTTTTTAGTGTAGGACCCCCAGACATTGTTCAAGGACCCTCAAACCAATTGTAATTTTCCACGGACCTTTTGAATGATACCGAGGATCCCTGGAGGTCCTCTCATTGGTCCTCTAATAGGTACCACTTTAAAAACCATTGTTTAAGACTATATACATTTTACATATTCTTATAGTTCAAAAAAAAAATGGTTTGAAAATTTCACTCCTTAACTAATATTCCCATTAGTAACCAAGCAATTATACATCAATTTTATTATTTTGTATGGGTAAAACCATGAGGTAGTATTACTCACAGAATATTGCTAGATTATAATACTTTTTTTTTTTGATAAAAATATATTAAAAACCATTAAATGTCATTAAGATTACAAGAAGACAAAAAATCAACTTTTCTAAAGCCAGCTGTATTTGGGGGTCTACTAACATAATTTTTTCAATAGTTTACACGGGTAAAAATTCTCCCTGGTCACACTTTTTTCACCTATACGCCTCAATGTGCAACAATAATGTGTATCCGACACGCACATTTTTTCCTTCCCGAAACGGTGTTATTAAACAAAACGCCCGATTAATAACATTACAACGCTGTGTCCGCATTGAATAACAAATCGGCTATTTCTAATAAAAAGATGATGAAAAAAACGGTCGATTTCACTTCCCATAAAACGGTTATCTACATCCTACGGAAAAAATAATTATGAAAAACGTCAACACATTACCCATATATAGGTACAAGTAAAATGAAACTCCACCAATCCAATTAACTCCGTTGAAATGAGGATAAATAATTAACCCTTGAAATATAACGTATCACACACCCTCCAAATCACCTTTCTTTTCAACTGAAAAGTCAAATCTTGATAGGAATTCTCTATTTCTTTACACTGTGCTAGCTAGGCTTATTTCATTATTAATGTCCAAGCATTTATATTCTTGATGAACTGACGTGTAAATAACGATATTCGGATCGCACGAATGTAACATCAACACTACACTAAATTATTATTTATTATGTTAATTTTATTGTTATAGTTTATCCCATTTTATCATCTATTCAATCAAGGTTTTTAGGTTGTAATAAATCATTTTTTATAATAATTTAAAAGAATATATTTTTCTTTATTTCATGTAAAGACCAGCCTTCTTATCTGATCTGAATTTCCTTTGAAATTTTATTTAATAGAAACTTATATTTTCATGAGTCAATAGGAAAATCAATGGGGAGATTAACTAATTTTAACTGCCTTGAAACTTATTGTTTGAGGTTTGTTTCTAAGGCTCGGCTTGTTTTGTTTTAGTTTAGGATAAGTTATCAAATACTAAAGGGTTTAAAATTGCGATTGTAGCAGATGTACATGGAACTTGAATTTATTTGCTTAGCAAAACCAAAAAAAAAAAGGGAAAATTAGTTTGTGTTCTAAACACTAATTAACGCGAAAAAATTGAAACTTAAATTGGTTTGATTTTATACCATGTTTGTGTTTGTAATAGTTAACGGATAATAAAATGAAACATTAGTTCATTATTTTCATAACTATGAACTTATTTCAGAGGCCGACGAAAAAAAAATTAATCCTCTCTGAAAATTTTTAGGTTTGAAGAGATCGATTCTGAAGCTGCAATAAAAATGCATCAATTAGACCGATAAATAATACTTGGACTCTCTAAAATACTTCAAATCTACTCTTATCAAAGATTGGCAACGTCGTTAGGACCTATCATTCGACAAGCTGAGACAGATTAAGCCTTTGGTAGGAACGATGGCTTCTGGTGACCTCGGAAGTGTCAAGAGTTGTGGAGGTAATGGTAGGGCGCGTTCACACGTTTCAACTAAGATCGCTCAACAATTTTCAATCGTTTGGGCCGTAGCGGGGGTAGCTACGCGAGAAGTGAAGCACAATAGCAACAGAGTTGAAACTGAAAATCGTCGAGTGATCTCAGTTGAAACGTGTGAACGCGCCATAACCCTTACAAAATTGCGGACGGGTCATACCAAAGTTACCCACGTTCACATCTTTTCTGGGGAAACGGCCCCAGTTTGTCTGACTTGTAGAGAGCCTAGTGACGTTTGATTGTCCACCCCTTCTGCTTAGCAAGATTTTGGGCTTCAAACAAAGATGGAAGTCAATAAAGAAATCCCGGCTAGATCGAACTCTAAACTCTACGGTCGTTATACTAACCAACCAAGAAGTTGCGAAATGACAGTCAAAGCGACTTTAGTTTAAATTTAAATAAAATAAATAATGGGACCTTAAAATTTTCGAATTTTTCGGATAGCCCAAATAATACTTTAAAACTACTTATGATACCACATTTCTACATGTACCTGCGCATGTATACCTAATACAATATTGGAGGAATAAATGAGCTATACCTAGAGATTCACTATTTGGCTTAATTTTAAAGCTCTTGACCAAACTATTTGACTTGAAACTAACACAAACCCTCTTCAAATATTAACATTTCAATGTTAAATTAAATCAAGCATTGATTACTTAAGAAATACCATTTACAAGTCAAAATTTCAAACAAAATTCTCTTCTAAAAAATGTTTAAATAAACTTAACCTAACACTACTATTTGACCTGATGAATCCCTACTTAGGTCAAATTAATTATAGTAAATTTTTTTCCTACCACACCTAAAGAAATTTCACTTCCAAAACTAAACGAATCAAGCCCAATTTAATAAAAGTTGATTATGTTTCATAATGAATATGTTTAGTCTTAATTAAGAAATAAAAAATTCATTTAGTGCAAGTTGAAATGTTTCTATGTTCTATACAAGAACATTGCATGATGTGGTATTTTAATAACAGGGATTTTTGCCTTCAAATATCGTGACATTTATTCATGTACTCGCTACATATATAAGAGCTCTCTTTATTATATAAACGAGATACATTTCTCGTTAAACAAAAAAGTATACCGAACTAATAATTTAACAAAAAGGACGTTCTATTAAATTTTTACGAGCTTATTCCTTAGCCGTATTGATTATTCTTTATTTTTTCCAACATAAAAACGCCTAGTCTTTTATTACAATTTATTATTTTCATAAAAAATTAACTAATATATTTATAAAAAATGGAGATGCCGCGGAATGTAATTTCCTTGTGATTTATTCGTCAACGTTGTTTGAACTATCGAACAACCGAAGCTAAATTATAGTGCTTATCTGTTAGGTAAAGTTTCTATTATAAAATAAGTGGTCCTTTTCTTAATAGACGTATTAATATTAAATTAGACTTTGTGAATGGTTCGTTGAATAGTTCAATTAAAATCCAACTGAGATTAGAAACAAACTATTCGGGGCCAAAGGAAGACGAGATTTAATTTGAACACTTTAGTTTTGACTGACTGGTTCGGGCTATGGCTTTAATTTCAAAACATTTTATTTGGTTTAATTAAGAGCTCTATTGAAACTTTCAATTGATAATTATTGCTTCTTATTTGTTCGTAAGCTTATGAACCTGTTTGTACTGATAAAAATTATATTTTAAGTTATACTTTATAACTTGTGTAAAATTTACGAGAAAATCCATTAACTCAAATGTATGAGAAATGATACTTTAAAAAAAACTTATTTTGTTGTATTGAATAAATTCTTTTAATGAGATTTTGATTATACGACTAGGTAAATATTGTGTTGGAAAAAAAACCAACATATACGAACGATATAGCAAATGCGTGTGTTGTTATTATTTATTTTTTCAGCATTGAATTTTCTAAATAATTTCACCAATTTAGTCCAAGGAAAAAAATCCATGAAGGTAAACGAAAGCCGTTGAAATCAAACTATAAAAAAATCACATAGCTACATATATGTCAATTTGTAAGGAATGTTGAGCATTAATCACCCAAAACTTTTATGATAAATTTCTTTCCTTGATGATATTATGAGGGTTCAGAATGTTGATGCTTAGTTTTTTTTTTTTTTTTTTTGAGGAAATAAACATAATGTAACCAAGTTAAGATTTTTTCAAACTATAAATATACTTATTAAAAAAACTTTCCTGGGTTTTGATTTTATTAATCTACACCCGATACGTATGAAATGTATTTTTAATTACTTAATAATGATGTTCATTACAAGTGACTTAATATATATTTAATATTTAGCTGACCTAGAGGTTTGTTCAAATTAAAGTCAGAAGCTATAGTCAAGAAAAAAATGTTTGTATTGTTGTGAGCAAACAATTCATTATTTAATTCGCCTAGTTATTATTGAATCAAGTGGTTGACTTTGCCGCTTGGGAATTAATTGCAACCTGTGTTTTATAATGGTGGCCTGATAAGGTTAACTGCAAATTTTATTCTCATTTGCCCATTCTCACGATCATTCAATTAAAATGGGTAACTAAACTCATTAACTCGAATGCAAAATTTCATCCAAAGTATTTCGTGTTTCATTGATTCTATAATCAAATAATAAAATATGCAGTACCCATTTATTAAGAAAAAAGGAAATAAATATATCTTCTCAAATAAAAATAGCTGCTACGAGGCGTCACAGTACTTCCTTTTAATTTCATTTATGAAACTCACTGTTGCTTAAAAGAACTGTAAGTACCTACTTTATAAGTATACATGCAAACAGAACTATTGTATATGCATACAGCCTAAATATTCATATGAATATACGAATTCCTAACCTACACCCCAGAACCGCCCTTATTCGAATTTTCCCAGGAAAAAGTTTCAAATAAAACTTTTAGACATCAATAAGTCTAAGAACTGTAGAAAGTTTAAAGAAAATCGTTGGAGCGTTTTCAAAAAAAAATTGAAAAAGCTCAAAAACTCCTAGAATAAAGTGGAGCTTTCAGTTAACCAATTTCAATCAAAAGCTTCGCGGGACAACAAGATATAATATGAAGGCTAATTTCCAAGTTTGATGAAATTCGGATAAAGCTTTTGATACGATATGGCTGTCACAAACACACAGACATGTTTCTAAAAACCACTTTTTTGGACTTAGGGGACCTCAAAACATGTATTTCCGGTGAAAGCTCGAAATCGAAAATTCGACCCGATTACAATAACTCCTTTACTACATAGTAGTAAAAGAAAGTAAAAAACGTTGCCTCAATAAAAATCGTAGGTGCTTTCCCTCAATCAACAACCAAACTCTGGGAATCTATATGAATTATTAGCACCTATATTCTGTTTTCCAAATGAGGCAAATTTATTTGGTGCCAAACTTTATACTATCCTTTTAAGTACATTTGAAGTATGTTTTAAACAAAACTTATTTTTTACTTTTAAGTCTAAACGAATCTGTAAACTCTTGTGAAGTAATATTTTAATGTAAGATTATTTCGTTAGTGATCAGAGATTTAGTAGAATTGTCGAATTAATTTATAACTCAACTTAAACCTAAGTTTGTTTTGTTACCAAATAGAGTAGTATTTTTACTATATTATTTTGTTTTCATGTTATACTATTTTATTATGGGTTATGTTACTGGGTTCTTGGGAAAGAGTAGGTATCTGCATCCAACTAGCATAAGTTCCCGCTACATAAAATGGCAATAAAAAGACCTGAGAACATATCCATCATAATATTTAAAAGTCACCGAGCGTCATCTTTTGATGAGCTCCTTAAGTAATTTTCAATATAAAAATTAAAAAAATATGAATTAATTATGATAGCATAAATAACTAATTTGTGAATCTGATAAGTGTTCAATCATTATCATTTAAAATTTAAAATTACTTTCATGCAAGAATGTATGGTTTAAGCAGGATGGTGCTTTGGCTTACACAGTAAAAACACCAACAAATTTTTTGCAAAAATAAGCTTTTTAAATCCACTACCCTAATACATTGACTAAAATGTAGTTTATTTTTGTGGTTTAATTTTGAAACTAAAACAGCCAAAAAATTCAAGTTTTGTCCACATAACAAAAAAAATAATAAACTGGAAACTTGTATAGGTACTGTTTAAGTTGTTCACTGTTAAAAAATAAATTTCTTTCCGCACTCTTCATATTACTTTAATTCAATTATATATTGTATTGAAAATTTAGGTTAAAATAAATATGTATGATAAAATCATGTTTAAAAATGTTGTCATTAGGAAATAATTGAGTATTTTTCAGCCCCAAACCCTCCAACCACCTACTCTCAATCACCCAACTTTCCACCTCAATTTTTCCGATAAACTTCCCACTGTATTGTATTTTTCCCGTTGGATAAAATCAATTTTTGTTCGTTGTGTTAAGTTTGACACAAAAATAAACACTTTAGCAGAATGGATGGCCGTTGTGAATAAACAAGAATATATCCTCAATAGCTTTCAATTTCGAAATTTTCGCAAGTAATAAATTTAATAAACGTCGTGACGCGGGTCGGAGGCGGCAAAACGAAACACTGTGTTTATATGTGTCTTATAGTAACAACGTAATCTATGTTCGTATCCCGACCACAATATTATGTATTGTACGCACAAAGCTCAAACCAAACAACACACTCAAAGCTTTCCTTCATCTTTCACTTTCCACTCACACAGTCACCAACATTAAATACAGTAACGCTTAAGAGAAAAGAAATCGTTGTATCGACGTAAAAAAATTTCAGTTTAGGTAAAAAAAAAATCTTGGAAGCTTTAAACATAAATTCATTACTTTTGATTCCTAGAAATAATGAAAAAAAAATTTACATAAAAGTGGGATGCATTTTTTCTTCAATTTAAAATGATAATATTTATTTTTCAAAGGAATTAAATACTTTCTTTTAACTATGCGAGTATTGTATTGGACTCATAGGTATATGTCTCGAAAACGGGTTTGTCATCGTAAATGTGTAATCAGAACTGGTTTTTCGGTCTATATAATTAATTCCCTGTTTTGAAAAGTCTAATTTCTAGCGTATTTTGATACTATTACGTATTAGAAAAATATTATTGCAAAAATTGAAAATAAGATAGGTTCCATTAAAATTCTCCAATCTTTTTGAAAATTTAGAGGGGAGGCATTTTTACGCTTATAAAGGTCAGACTAATAAACTTGGAAATAATGGAAAACATGGTTAGGGTAGACAGAAATATATCAGATATTGAAGGACAGATTTTTCTTTTGCAAAATTTGATTTTACACTTTTAGAAACGTGAAAACCCAAATTTTCAGGGGGGGTGGAAGGGTATATTTTTTAAAAATAATTACAAAGCCTATAACTATGAAAATAATGAATCAAAAGTGATTGACAAAAAGGACTAAATTAAATTGTTCAACGATTTTAAAAGTTTGGTTTTTTGATGAAACATTTATGAGAGTTTCAAGATGAGAATGTTAAGCTGTTCGTTGAAGGGATTGAAGACTTTTGCAAGTAAGTGTAGTGAGCTTACGATGCTTGCCTATATATATAGTTGAGGCACATTTGTCGCTTGTTTGACCTGTTTGACCAAGTTTTGTATTTTAGTTTAGTCTTAGCGACAGAGGGTGGTATTTTGAAAGCAGATTTGCTTTGATGATGCTGGTCGCTTGCTTGGTTTGGTCCTGTGAATGTTCGGTTGTTATTTCAGCTTAGAAGCCACCACGCAAAACTTGAAGGGAACGTTGCTTATATATACTCGTTACGTATACATACAAAGTTCCCGAAATCGAGTTAGGTTTGGAATTTGATAATATGAACGTTCGTCTTACACACAAGTGTCGGATGAAATGATAGGGGATCGGGGAGTGGTGGCGCTACGTTTCGCTTTACTGGATAGATAATGACATTTGCCAAGGGTGAATAAATCCATATCACACTTTGCACTGGCCTTTTTCACCATTCGCTAAGTGAAACGGGGCGCGAGCCATGTTAAAAATAAATTTATGTGAAAGGTTTGATTTGAGAAGGGATTTTGATTTCGGTAGAGTAGATTTAGACGTCCACTAAACTTTCGTTAAGATGTCGAGACGAGTTTTTGTATTTTAGATCTGTTTTCCACGTGAGTAACAAGCGAAGCTTTTTAAATTGAAAATTTATGAGGAAAAACGTCAATTTTCTTGTTTCAATATCGATAAGAAAAATACGGCCAAGTGCGTGTTACATTAAGTACATGAAACGTTCTGTTATCAGACAATGTTTCATAACAACCATATTATATTTAGGCACAGTGAAAATAAATCTTAAAAATTTATTTTTCAAAAATGATGCAGCAAATTAACTTGAAATTAAGATAAGAAGATTTATGCATTGATTACAGTCAGTAGTTAACACTTTCGAGGTTTTTATAGGCATTCGAGTAAAATTTATTATTCATTACCTAAGTAAAATTCCGCTTTTCAGTGGAAGTCTTAGAAAAGAAAATTTACACAAGAAAATGACGGAATATAAAGATTTTTTTTCAAATTAAACCTTAGAGGAAAAGTTTAATGTTTTATAGTTCCTTTACATATAGGTATATGTATATTTCGCAAAAAATTGATATAGTCGAAATAAATCCTTCTTCCGGGAGTTTTTGCGAGATTAATACGTGCTCGACTCGACCAACTTTATTTCACCTAGCAATGATAAAACTGTTGGATAACTCAAATGGAAACTCGTACGTAAAAAGTTATTAAAAATATGTCTTTGAACTTTGCAAAGCTAAAAGCAATCAAAAACTAATATCAATAACTTGACGTGCAATAACCCTGTGGCAAAGCTCAGCGAGAAATCATTCGAAATATGTAATATTCGAACCGAGAAACACATTTATAATGGTGGTACCTCTCAATTTCCTTACGTATAGATGTCTACATATACCTAGCGCATTTCAATAACTAATGCTCTGTAAGAGGGAAAAATAGAGTAACACTCACTTAAAGCGTTATCGTTGCGACTAAATCACTTGATTTACAACGTTGGGACACTTTTTTTCGCACGATTGAAATGCTACTGAAATGAATATCAAAATCTTGTTTAAAAGCAGAATTTAAATGACGCGAGTTTCGAGTTTTGAGTATAACACGAGGCGAGTTAAACTTGAGAAAACCTTTTAAATTCATATATAAGCTTAGTGAACCGCGTACTTTCAATTTATCAAATACTTCTTAGATCTTCCATAAGCAAATTCGAGACTCTGTAGCAAGTAAAGTTAATTGATTTGTTTCATCAATTTTTCTTAGTTTTTTCTCAAATTATTTCGTTGATTCTCTTATCAAAATCTCAATATTGCATCAATTGAATGGAATTGCTTAGTCGTTAGTATTAGTAAGTTGAGCTTGAATTGTTCACTCGATTAATCTAACAAGTGATAAAGACAGACACATCACTGTACGAAAATGTAATTATCTGTATCTCAAATAAGTCGAGTAACTAATACATCTAAATATGTTTGTGCATCTTCAAACAGATCCATTCTCTCGTATTAACGTCGACAGTAAACATTATTCGAAATCTAATACGTTTTAAAATTTACAACGTCAGCCAATGATAAACATTTTATATCCGGTCGCTGAAACTATGATGTATATTTTCAATATTAAACAGTCGTTGACTTACTTAAAAATCGAAAAAGACAAATTGAATTAAATAAATATTTTTCTAAACGGTTTTAAATTTCATAACTTTTTTTAAGCTTAACTATAAAAAAAATTTAATAATTTTTATTTAATTTTTAAGAAAATGTAAATGCATTAAACATAATAGGAATAAAAAGAAATATTTCCATTATTGTCAAAATGGTGGAAATGTAAAAAGATTTCACATATTGTTACAATGAAGCCTCAAGACACATTAGAATCTGATTATCTATGAATGTAAAGTAAAACATAAGTTAAAAGATATTAGTTTTTTTATTTTAATAATTTATTTTCTTTTTACACTATGTTTCGTCGGTGTTATTCCGACTTCATCAGGTATCTTGAAAATTGTTATACCAAATAAAAATATAATTTGATTATTAATTTAACAATAAAAAGGTCTTTTCGCCTGATAATTGCTTAAAATATATAAACTATTAAGACCTGAAAATTAGTATTAAAATAAATTATGGGATCCTTTTTCCCAACGGGATCAAAATTAATGTTTAGGTAGCACATTAAAATATTTTAAAGAAGAATGGTTGTAGAATACAATTCTGATATCTGGTACTCTGCTTTTAACTATATTATGTGAAAAGTGGACTTAAATTAATTTTTATTATCATAAAGAGCAAAAAAATTAAAAGAACTTGAAAAGCATCCTCGGGTTTTATGTGATTTCCAAAAAGGTTCAATTTCGCAAGAAATAATTGTAAAAGAAAAACCAAAAACCCAAATAGTAGTTTTAAATATGAAAATCGAAGTTCTGTAGTGTTAGCGGATTTTTATTACGCATAAAATGTCTACGAAAAATTTTTCTTTCAATTTTTTTTTGTTAAAACATCTATGAACTTCAATATTTTTTTTTGTAATTTCAGTTTAGTATTTTTTAGAAATATTCAATCACATTTAATTAGGATGATTTTGATAACCAATTATTTGGAAAATAATAATCGTACAGAAGAGGCAGGTACAGATCATTCTGAAAACTCTAAAACATTGCTCACAAAGTACAAAATACAATTTCCGAGTTTTAAAGAAAAATGTTTTAAAACTTACAATATTGAACAGCAAATAAAAATTGCAGTATTAATATTAATATAGTTTAAAGTATTAATATTTGAATAATCGGTAAAGCTTTACAAATAATCAGTTAATTCAAAATATCAGTTATAAGTTTTCAACTTTCAAGTATCTGAAACAAACCTTAAAAAGAACATAAAGCTTCCACCTACGTAACAATTCTGTAACACTTATGTAACATTAATTTCGTTATTTTACTGTTACAGAACTGTCGTTGAACGTTTTGTGTTCACTAGGTTGGATCCTTAAAGTTATGAATACCGATTTTGCACTGAAAATCAATGAAAAGAGTAATTAATTACGTTGACTTCGTTTTTTAAACTAAAAATGATTTTTAACATTTATTCATATTTTAAAAAAAAAATATAGGTATATTGTAAAATTGTCAAAAAAGACTTAAAAAAAACTTTTTTCTTAAGTAAACAAACTATGGTTAAAATAATATTTTCATACTGAAAAAGAAATAAAGTATGAACAATATTCATTTCATTTTTCTTTTAACAAAAACAACAAGTTTAAACGTATTCAGGATACTTAGAAAAATACCGGAGTGCCTTGTAACTTTCAGATTTCTTTGAGATACTTGAAGGTTAAAAACTTACAGTAAATATCCTCCCTTTTTTCCATAATTTTCAAAGTGATACCAAGATATATCATATATTCCTTACTTAAAGCATTTTTTAACTTTATCTTCCATAGCAATTTTAAATTAAAAAAAAATTTTTTTTATCAAATTTCAACAGTTTCCCCTTACAGAGAATACTTTGAGAAACTTTAGAGTTCTTAGAACACTACTTACATTTTTTTTGTGAAACAATTGTCATCCGTAAATTTGGTTGCAAAGATGAAAGATAATTTTTCTGCTTGCTTTAATGAACAATAATTTCACGCCATATCATGCAAACCTCCATTACTAATTTAATAATTTAAAATTTAATTTTTAATTAATTTAATGAAAAAATACGATTTTCTTTAACATTATTTATATGAAATTACAATCAAATATACTGTTGATAAAGGCTCATTTTTACGTTAAGTAGCGATTAGTTATTCTTGTGAGTGATTCGGGCGGGTAGTGTCCACTGTACTGTTTAGCTGCTTTGCTTAGAAAACACGACTAGCTATGAAACTAAGCGTAGCAGCTAAACAGTACAGTGGATCCTACTCGAACGACACGCTTGGATTAATCATTTACAAGAATAACTAATCGTTAATCACTCGCACTAATCAAATTGTAAATGTCTTCTTACTGAAAAACTACTAATATTAAAAAATCTTCATCTCCAAATTCAAAACTGGAAGCATTAAACTACAACTTGGGGTGTTAGTTTTCACTTTACGAACATTTTTCTTAAACTTCCAACTATTTGAGACTTAAATAAAATTTGGATTTTTTCCATTATATTTCATTTTTAGTGCTTAATGTATCAGGCATAAACATCGTTTTTATTGATTTTCAGAACGAATTATTTACTAAATAGTAAATATAGACGATTGTGTCTATTGTCAAGTTTTTCTTTTGTAGTAAATGAAAAATAAAACTCTGAACCACCTCAACCGTCCATCGCAGATTACACATTTTCAATTTCACATGTTCAGTTTCAAGTCAAATGTCTGACATAAAACAAGAAACTTGCCACAAAATAAATAAAAAAATAAAATAAAATAAAGTACAGACAAAACTGCATGCAGGAAATTGAAATACATTTTTCCCGAATGCAGAAATGTTTAGTTTCAAGCGAAGCAACTAAAAACGGTTATCTCATCGTCCAATCTTAGTTTTGTCAATAGTACTCGTAATTTTATGATAAATGAAAATTAAAGTTCTAACGACGAAGCTCTTTAATTTCCTGACTTGTCCTTCTATTCGGGTTTTGAAAATAAACAATTAAGACACGAGAAAATTCATTTCGCGAGTCTTTGAAGTAAATTTAGTAGCACGAAAAAATCTTCACTTTGAGCGCCCAATCAAAAAAAGGTGATTTGGAGACGAAAGTGATTTTCGATTAATTTTAATTAACAAATTAAAGACAGTTAATTTAATTCACAGTTCCAATATTGAACGTGGAATACTTTCTAAATGGAACGGATAGGAAATGAGGCTGTTTCAAACGAAAAAAAAGTCATTTGAATGACAGGATATTATAAAACGGAAATTCTTCAATAGCGTCTTTAATCTACGGAAAGTGTTGGTTAAGATTTATTGAAACGACAGTTTCATATACAATTTTTTTCATTTAATTGACTTGACTATCTCTAAAAAAATTATTCCATTCCTATTAAATGTTTTTCTGTTGAAAAATTCCCATTTTTCATATTATTTTTTAATCAAACGAAACAACAGAGATCAATGGAAGTTATAAATGGAATTTTTTGTTCAAATTTATATTTTTTCGATTTTATGTTTCATTTTGTTAATGCTTTTACGTGTTTTTTTTTTTCAATTGCTAAACAAACAAGAAAAAGAAAACATAAATAACTACCATTTGCAATTAACAAAAATGTAGTAAACTAGGTATTTTAATTTTTTTGTTAAATTTTTGGGAATTTTGAACAACCAAGTTTTCAATAGTTAAAACGAATAGAAATCATGAAATAATTTTAATAACTATTTATTTTTTATTTGCAAACTTTAAATTGATACGAATATAGTATAGTATAGACATAGTGTCATCATCAATCATTGAATTTTGCCCCTCTTCGAATTTTACCTTATTTGAGGTTATTTAACACTGTCATATAATACTTATTATCTATTTAAATAAAACGAAATCCAAATCTACCTTTTAATCGAGTTTCTATTGTATTTTTCCTTTTGGATGCTAAGGTTTTTGTAACAGTAAAAATTATCTCGACAAATAAAATTAGTTTTTAAGTTATACCTAAACATTTAAATATTGAAAATAGAAATAGAAATATCATATAAATGTCAGTGATGTAAGAGAGAGCATTAGTCGAATAAACCTACAATTTTACACTTACGGAATAAGCCAGGTGTCAAATGTCTGAATATATACTGCAAAGTTTTTCAAAAAGCGCATTTGAGAGCTTTAATGTCAATTGTCAAACTCTAATCATATTAAATCATTATTTTTACTTTAAAAATAAATTATATATCAGTAGACATAATTATTGGTTCTTTTATTGGACTTACTGTTAAAGTAAAAGCGTAGAGACCATAACGAAATGAAATAGCGACCAGACAACCTTCTCTCTCTGTCTTTTTAATTCTTATTTTTTTCTTTATTTTTCTTTCTCCTTATGCGCAATGGCTAGCCAACATTGAATGGTAAAATAAAGTGTGCCGAGTGAGAGAGGAGAAAAAGAGTGATAGAGAGAGAGAGAGAAAAACAAAATAAAATTACTAATTCTACCGCCTTGCACGATAGTCGATTTTACTAAATTAAAAAAGTTGTAAGAATCTAGATCAAATTTTGTAATTAAAAATAGGAAATTACTTAAGCCGATAAATATTTTCTTTAGGAGAACTCCAATTTTGGTATTTTTAACAGAAAATTGTATAAACATTTTTTATTTTTTGTTTTACTCTAGAGAGAGTTTAGAGTGGAAAAAATAACAGAAGTAATTTCTTTCTTGACTAAGGTCCTGTACAAACTTGATTTTTGCTATATTTTTGTAAGACCAGCTTTAAGAGTAAGTTAAAGTTATTAATACACATCACTAACGCTTTATCATCAAAAGTATCAATGTCAATGATAAAAATTAATGGCACAAAATACTTTTCTATATGTCGATAGGATACCAAGATAAGTTCTTCGTTGACATGCGCACAAGACGAACCTTCTTAAGTCTTGACCAGAAAAAATAAGATAGAGATATGAGAAGTTAAATTTCAACAGTGAACGTCTTTATCACTTATATTAATACTGTTTTACTTCCACCTTATCAAAACATAAGCCAAAAGCAATTTTTAATCTATTTTGAAATTTCCAGAAAAAAATTTGTTAAACTTTACGAAAATTGAAAAATTATTTTCGATGGTAAAAAAATGTATCAATGAAATTGAGTTTACGCTCAGTGAAGTGGACAAGTAACAGCTAAAGTTATATGCCAATTTTCACTTTTGCTAGGGACAATAACTACTTATTCAGTGAGCTGTCGAATTGACGAATCATCAAAGTTAATAGATCAGCCGCAGATTAGCCGTGCCAAAAGTAAAAGTTCTTAATACGTTATGATTATAAATAATTGATACTTCTGTTATAAATGTTTAGATGATTTCTGCAGTTCAAGACAATGGGTTCGAAGAAAGCCTGTTATTATTACAGAGAACCATGCAATCATAGCCATACATAAAAAGCATCATTTGTGGCTGAGACAGTGAAACCTGATAAGCTAATCATACATTCAAATACGATTCTTAACCACGACGACGCGTTGCAATATCTTTATGTTTCCATGCACTCTCCACATATTATACAGAGGCGACCATCTAATTCCCACACTATTCCCCTACTTTTGTACGATCTTCTTGAATATAAGACCATAGTACAGTGGTCCTCAACCTTTTTACCATGAAAGACCCTTAAAAACTATTGTGTAGACCTTAATATAAAATCACAACAAGCAAATTGTGTAATGAGTGGAAGAATGTATTAAGGTGTAATGCACAAGTATACAATCAGAAACAGTAAGGGCCGCCACGGATTCTTAGAAGTTCGCGTACCACAGGTTTAAGACCACTACCAAAAAATAGTGTGACGTACTTACTTAGTATATTGAATATACATATGAAGTTGCATATATTTATTTTAATCTGCTTTATGAATAATATTAGCGCACGGTTGACTAAGTTCGGCAACAATGGCTGAGCGTGGGAAGTGACGTATTACGGACACCATTGTTGTCCAATGTAGACCGGAAGTAGTCAGCTACAAAGCGCTCAAACAAGTGCTTCCTTACAACTTCGCGAGACATGTATTATTAACGTTTTCCACCATAAACTCTTTGAGCTACAAATACTTCGTTTCACTCACTCATTGTGTTCGTCTTCCAACTGAAATAACATCACTCCCTCATATCGTGTCATATTTAATTAATGCCAACTTTTAAATAATTCATAAATCCCGAATAGTTAACCCTTAAAATGAAAATACCAAAAACAAAAATGTTTTGTCATTAGCTTTTTATATCTTGACAAATAATCTGGGGAATTTAAAACATGTCATCGAATTAATGAGCCTTGTACACGGATAATTGGGCTCGGAAATTTAAATCGAATCGGAACCAACTAAAATTTTTATTAAAATAATTAAGTAAAATGAGGGAGTTGATATATAAACGAGGAGTGTCTCGAAATAATCGCTGGTTTAGTGTTGAAATTGTGCCAAAGGAAATTAATGGAATTCAAAAAAAAAACGGGCTCAAGAAATTCAAACTGAGCTCCAGGGAAAAGTTTTTTTTGTTAAGTCTCAGTTGAAAATGATAAGAAATGAAATTAGAAAACTAAAGTTTGAATTTGATTTCGATTAGATGCGAATCATGATGTAATATACATAATTTAAAACTAACAATATAATTTTTCGTAAATTTTCAAGACTTTTTCACTTTCCATTTACATTAGATAGAAAACATTAAATTGTTGGCATTTAACTAGCAAAGTTTTGAAGAAATTTTATGTTTTAAAAAAACTAAAATAATTCGATTCTATTAAATGATATCAACCCTCGTACAATCGATATAGCCTATTGGTGTTTATTTATTATTTCCGGAAACATGAAAATTTTACGACAACCCTTTCGCCGATTTCTATAAATGTGATATCAATTTAAAAGAAATAATAACGGCTTCATGGAAAATATATTTTGATCATCAGAAGTTACTTAAACGTGTCGAGACTTTATGAATTTGTCATAAAGATGTTTGATGTGAACAAAATTTAACAAGAAAAATCACAACAGTCTTAGTATTAACATTGGTACTTTCATTTAGGAGCTACGATGCCAAAGACATGCAGATACACACGTCAAACTTATAACACCTTTTTTTGCGTCAGAATTTTAAAAAAATAATAATCAAGAGATTTTAAATAAGTAGCATCCGTAAACATATAAATATAGTTATTCAGGTTCTAAACTAGAGTATTTGAAAACTAAATGTTGCAACGACAGATATTGCTTGGATTTTGCTACATTATTATAGACGTATATAGACCGTAATAATTTTTTTTTTCACTAAAATTCGTATATTTTGGATAAAAATACTAGTGCAAAGTGCACTTTGCGCCAGTGGCGGATTAAGCGGTAGGCGGACTGGGCCCACGAATCTGAGGGCCCACCGAGGCCTATATACCAATATTTCATTCATAAAATAATATACAAAATTAAAATAAGACAAATATATCATAAATAATCACAATTTTTTTATTATATAGATTCCTTAATCATTAGTTAAAAAAGAAACACTTAATATTAAATTATCTACGTAGGTATTAGTATATTGGTAAATTTAGCAACTTAAATTGGTTTAAAATAATAGAGGGCTCATTTTTAATTTTACCGCCTAAGGCTCACAGGTAACTTATTCTGCCATTGCTTTGCGCAATCATTTATAAGTACCTAATGAAGATAATAAAAGTGGCTGGACTTACATTACATTTAATTTTCACCTTTTTTTGCAAAGAAATTCTTTTAAAAATTTTATAAAATCATTTTTGAATTGACTTGTTGAAATTGTGAACATTGCAACATTTTTTTTATATTTTCTTTGAAGATAAAAAATCAAATATCACTTTGTATTTTTACTCTAAACGTTGTATTAAAATCTGATTCAACTGTAATTTAAAGATCATCTTCAGTACACAGCAGACATAAGGTTAAGCAGATAAGAACAAATAAAACAAAACATGGTCTATAAGCAAAAGAAAAAAAAGCTTTAATTTTAGAAGATTTTTCATTGACAATTTAAAAATTTAATCGATTACGTTCAAACACATTTTAGAATAAAGTTTAATTTTTCATTTATAACGAAACGTAATCAAATATAAGTTTAAAATAAGTACAAAGTAATTTTCAATTTGGTTTCAACTACAAGTTTGTGTGTGTATTTGAAATCGAAAAATTGTTTTAAAAAAATTAAAGTGAAAGACAAAATGCTTTTATGAATAAACGCGACAAATGCTTTTGTCGGATCAAATGTTGTATTTTCTCGACATATTTTGTCAGATAATTTTCTTTTAAATCAAGCGCAGATATCGACCATGGAAAATATGATGATATTTTTCTCTTTACACATACATATGAAATATGTTCATTTAACGTAATGATATACAGGACGCGATTTGATCCCATTCTATATACAGTACCTACACATCAACCTTTATGATATATACATTTCATGACTGTTTTCTTTTGATGATATAAATCAAGTATTCTTTAATAATTTAATTTTAATTAAATAATTTATTTTTATAAATATAAATACCCTCTAACTGGTTGGTAGAAAGAATTACAATTTCTCCCTCGTAAATTTCGACCTTTTTCATAATACAAACATGACGTTTGCGAGACGAATATTTACGCTTCAAAAACATGATGTAAATATTTTACATTTGTCGTAAATGCTCTTATAGGGGTTTATATTTTCAAAAAAAAAAAAACGAAAAAAATATGAAGAGTATAATGGAATGATATAACTTTCAGATTAGTTTCGGGTATCTTTATTCCGCGTAATTTATTTTTCGTTCTGACATTGTATAAAAATCTCGTTCCCAAGTCCACACAACTTTCGTCCCGATTTCTTCAACTTGGAATGACAAAATATGTTGGTGGATATGTGAAAGATAAACACACCCAAGTTGCAGTTTGTTGTTTACGCTCGATTGAGGCACAAAAATACGTAGAGCACATGGTGCATTACTGATTCGAAAAAAACATGAAACGATTTCGACGATGGTTTTTGTCTGTATATTAATGCCGAAATTGGAAATTTAACGCGAGGAATAAATGGGGCTTGAGGTCGCATTGGTTACACAATAAAATTAATGGAAGACATCAGTAACATAAAACAAAGATACAAACTGTATAGTACTTAAGATTTTTAATTCACTAAAGGTAGCTCCCTCAGATTTTTGTAAATTTTGAAAAAAATATTTCCAATGATAATTAACTCAATATTTTAAAGAAATAATAAGACCGTCTAAAAGATTCCCTGATTTATCCAAGTTTTTCAGTGTTGATTCTTCCTCTCTTAAATCGAAATAGTGACTTTCGACTACAAATAGTGGCTATTCACTATCTCGATTTAAGAGAGTGAATTGATTGATAAAAGAAGAAAGTGTGAGGTTTTAAGTTTAACCTTTTGTCCTTTAAAAATAAATTTTTCGGCTATAATGAAAACGGATAAGACGAAATTGAAGAGATCAAAATATTATCCATATTCAATAAATTTTATTTTACTTTTATTTGACGCTAACTTTTATTTAATTTAATTTTTTTTTCGTTAAATTTGCCGACCTATTCCTGTTTAGCCAGAAATTGATAACCCAAACTTACAATATCTTAAATGTTATTCCAAGACTTAGGACATTTTTTCACCAAAGTTGGATCAGCCTCGGTAACTGTAAATTTTCCTTAGAATATAGAAATATGCTGTCACTAAAAACTCACTACTTGACTTGATTTTTAAGCTACTCAGCCTAAACTTGACTTGAAATCACGTCAAGCACGAGTTAAATATACAAGATTCATATTTTAATTGCAAATCTAGTCAAGTATTGATTTTGCAAATTTTATCATTTAGAAGAAAAAATATCAAGCATAATTTGTTTCAAAAATGTCCACACTTCATAAATCTCTAATTTTGATCCTGGAAAATGTAATGATTATTTTATGATTCTTGAAGAATAGCTATAAAAATAGTGATAAGCAAAATTGGTAAGACCAAAACCTAAACCAAATAAGCAAGACGAAGCCTAGGATAGTCTTGAGATTGGTCTTGTCAATTGTGCTCATCACTAATGAAAAGAAAAATTTCTTTGTTAGTTTTCATTCCAAGAACCGAGTAACAAATTAATGTGACTTTTGACATAAAAAGAAATTTATGCATTAGATAGTGCAAATTCAAAATTTCAAGTACTTACATTTCCCCTAAAAAAAGCCCAAATACTTGATTTGATGAATCCGAAACTGTCTAGACTTTTTTTACTATTTTTGAAATAAAAAACTTTAGCCATAATTATTCTCATGCAATTTAAACCGACTTAATCCACATATATTACCATACAAACAGCTAATTTCAGCAAAACATTTTAAGGTTATAGCCTATAACCTTCTTAGACAAGCATTCTTTCAATTGATGAAAATTGTACAAAAATCTGTATAGTAGTTTTTGGGATTATCCCGAACAAACATAACTTAACACGTTGGTAGACTTAAATTTATAATACTTAGTGATAGAGATTTGCATTTCGTGGTTTGAGTACTACAACTAGATAACTACATTTGATCGGTTTTCAGAAAAACTCAAATTAATGTTTATTCACAATTTTAGAGAATGCGAGGATTTGATTAAATGTGTACACTCACCCCACGATTTGTAAGAATATACGTTCATTAAAGTTTATATTGACACAAAATATCATCTCGCTCTCACTCATTATTTTTCTAAGAAAGATTTTCGTTTATAACAAACTTTCGACGTATTGTATTTTCTACAAGTTTGCAAAAATATGTACACTAGAGGTCCTAGTTCAATGCCCAGAGACTGTAGTTAAGTGTTCATTGGTCAGCGACCAGTGTTTTAATTTTAGGCAACACGTGTATTTTCTTCATTAATAAGTGATTTTTGTTCATCTTAAGAGAAAGTTCTTTATTTTCACTGAAACTGATTCACCGAATGTGTCATGCCGACAAGGACTCGCAGAATTATTTTATGTTAACCAAACTTGGTCGTAAATGTTTTCGTATTGCCTTCAGTTTTCCAATACTTATACTTGATTAAACATCAACGATACAAAACTTGGTGATAATATTCGTCCTATTCCACAAAAAAATTAAACCAAACTTTACCAAAGTAATTTGAAACTAAAAACGAATTATCGAGGAAATCTAGGCTGGTTTCATATTCTCAATTATTTATTCACCTTATTCGCCTTGAATGTTTAAACTAAATTGTTTAATTTCCCATTCAACAACGTCAATTCGTATTACACCCGGTTCTTTTCAGCCATATTTTGTAAATCTTTGCTCAAAACATGAACAAATATTCAATTATTACCGAGAAAATTATCGTTCAAGACAAACATAAACTTTTGTCGAACTTTTTCGTGTTTGTTTCGCATGAAATCAGAGGAAATTGCCTCGATGAAAATCGAGGAAATATTTAATTAATTGTCTCAGTCGAACGAAAGTTAATTATCTGTGTGTATTTTTTAATTTGAAAGGTTTATTTTTCAAATGAATAAATATGATTTTAGAAATTTTATTGAATGAACAACTGATTGATAATTAATTAGAAGTAAATATGTAGTAATTAACATAATTAAAATTATTTGTACACCTTTCCTACTATTACAAAATATTCAATGATAACGAAAATTTAATTTATTTGACAAACAAAAAGAACTAAGCGAAACAATGAGAGTTATAACTAAAGCAGCAAATTTACCTGGAAAAAAATCTTTGATATTTGCTTTAATAAAGCAGATGGCATCAGAAGAATTTTAATACGAATTTCATTAATTTTCCTCTAGTTATAACAAGATATTTGTTTCGAAGAATTTTTTGTTCTCTAATAGATAGGAATTTCGTTTGGCTTAAGGTCTATCTTTCTTTGATAACAAAACCTACATTTATTATACCTTTTGTTGCGTTCTTATCAGTGAAAATAGGGGCTACTGTTTCGTGAAAGAACGAATTTGGTGTAAATATAAATAAAAGCACCGAATTTGATAAAAATCTTTTCAATTTCGTGTAAATACCTCAATATAAATGAGATGTGAACGCATGATTTTTTTACCTTAATCGTCATTAATTGAAATATCAAGTAATTAATCTTAAAAGCAAGTTAAAGCAGATTAAGAAAACATTGCTTTTATCAACAAACTAAAAATCAGAGAGAACAATGTTTGAATTAAGAACGATGTTTTAAGGGTTCTTATATTATCCTTTGATTCCTTTTGTCTTGAAACTTAAGAATCGTGCCGTTAAAAGGCAAAAGATAAGACTTAGACTAAGAAAAAAAAAACGGAGAAAAATTAAATAGTAACATTGAAAATCAATGAATGAACCACTTACTTTTTTATGTTAAATTGGTTTTTACTATTTTCAAGTTTGTATATAAGAGATAGATGAAAATTTTCTAATTTTAAAAGAAAATTAATAGAAATTAAAAAACTGGTGCATCAAATTAGAAAAGGTAATTTACTTATCTGTTAAATGGCCAAGATATTTAACATATGTACAGATATTTGGGCAATAATGAACGACCCAAATTAATCGAATACTTTCTTATCTATTAAAATTCCATTAGTTTAAATTGAAAATTTATTACGCAGATTTTTTTCTCGCTCACACATTGAACAACCTAATTTTTCTTCAAGTTAATTAAAAATACAATAGATCTTAAGTGTTATTTTTTAATAGATTTTATTCTTAACGAGAAAAAAAATATCATGATTGTTACCAATGTATTTATAAGCTATTAAAAATTGATTGTTGAAAATACAAAACATCTGCTACGAAAGACCCGGCCAATTTCTTTAATGCCCTTTTTATTTCAACTTTCCTTTATAAAGGCTAATCTGATCTGAAGGGCTATTAAATCTTATAAAAGTTCTACCCGAGTTTTCACTCCATTAATAGCAAAGCGCGTCGATGATAACGTCTCGAAAACGTATTTTAAAAATCGAGCAAACTTTTTTTCCTAGATTAATTATAAATAATTGTTATTAATCAAGATTTAATTGTTGATATGACAAATGTAACGAAACAAAAAAGGGAAAGAAAAGACGTAGGTGCGTTGGAATCATATACAATACAATCTGAAAATCTAACTTTGTTTGCTTTTTTATGAGTTTCATAAAATTTTCATTTTTTTCGTAGTGTTGTCTTGTGTTTCTTTTGTGTTTTCAGAGAAGAATGGGTTCAACATTTGACTGTGGCTTAAGTCGACATCATAATTTTATAGATATGGGAAAATATTAGCATCCAAGCGGAAACACAATTTCCGTTTCAACTACCTACTAATTATTTACTTTTGCTGCGCTGAGACAGAAGAAAAGAACCTGTGTGAAACAAGTGACTCGATTAAATTTAATGTTTGACTAACAAAAATTTTCGGATGACGAATATATACAGGAAAGATATGAGAAAATTTTAAAATAAAACAAGGGATTGTAAGTGGTTTTCCGGAAAACCCTAACAACAATTATAAAAAACGTTTTAAAGAGGATCAGTTTCGTGGTGATAGAAAATAAACGCTATTTGCAAAAAATCCCATTATGATAAACTTAATTTAACTTAAATAATCTTAGTTTTATATTATATCTTATCTTATCTAATATATAAAATTCTCGTGTCACAATGTCTGTACCAAAATTCCTTCGAAACGGCTCGACCGATTCTTATGACATTTTTTGTGTATATTCAATAGGTCTGAAACTAAGACATTAACTATTTTTCATGCCCCGAACTGATAAGGGTGGTCTACCATAAGAATATTTTTTATTTTACTTTTTGGACAACAATTTTATTTAATTTTTTTATGATTCGGAATTAAAAATACTAACAACCCTACATTTTCACTCTTCTACCACCAACCCCTATATTTAGTAGCGATATTAGTAGATAGTATATATATTGAAATCGCAATGAAAAATATGACGTCAGATCTGTTGTACGAAAGGGGTAAAACTTGGAGTAGCCTCTGCAGTGAATATGATTTCATTCTTAACAAAAAATGTTCAAGTTTCAAAATGACACCAGTAAGAATAAATAACCAAAGCATACAGTTCGACTTAAGAGATCCTGATTGAAGTTTGACTTAGAGAGGTGAAGCCGTTAGGAATTCAATTTATAGAGATGAAAATACACATAGTTACATAAGAATGAATGAGAAATGAAAAAAACAATTTTTAACTTATACACCCAACTTATAGGGAGTTTAAAGTAATGCCATACGTAAATTACGGTTAATAATCCACTGAAAGATTACTAAACTGCAAAAAATGAGATTTCTAGGCCAGTAATAATACGAAAAAAATTATATTACTCTCGAAAATTTACGAATAACTCTATGTCAAAATAGCCAAAATGACTTTATTTCATATTTTGCTATAGCGGTTTCTATAAATCAATCATTTTAATTTAGCTATGTTTAGCGAAGCGGTCGGGTATCAGCTACTGTTATACACATTTACTTTTACACATTAAATTATTACAAAAATAATAAATAATAAAGAGGTACTTCAGTGTTGTCCTTTCATCCATTTGAAAATACATGCCAATATTAAGCGGAAAAGGATTTTTGTTAAGTCTTAAAAAGACCGCATAAAGGGTACTTTAACTTAAAAATAAAAATGCAATGGTTTCATTCAAACACAATAACGATTTGAAGGATGAAAAGAGAGAATATCAAAAAGGGAAAATCAATTGGTTTTACGTTCAAATAATAATTATATCATTAACGATTATTGTGATGCGTTGGAGATTAAATGGAATGGAAAACTTTTCTGTATTTTATTCAAATGGATTATAAATTGATATAATTTTCGATAGGTTTAATGAGGTCGTAAATAATTTTACAATAATTTATAGATCAATGAACGTTGTCGAATTAACATCCACGCAAGGCGTTCAAAAAGGAATTTTATGTTTTGGCTCGTTTGATTAAGGATTTATTAGCACTTAATAACAGCATTAAAAATAAAACCTATAAATTTTCAAAAGCAGATTCAATCTCTATGTCTATTTTTAGTATAATTAGAAAATTTAATGGAACAACACGAGATATATTGAGGCAATTTTTTTTTTAAATGAAACAACAAAATATTTTTAAATCTAGAAAAACTTGAGATAAACATTAAAAAGCAAACAATAATCCAAAATTGAAATTCCTTTATGTTTTCCTTTAGTTACTCCAATGTTTTATTAGAGAAATTGATTTTTTTTTCAACTTCGAAAACTTATATTGGCTAATGGAAATATCTGAAAACATTACCGTCTTTGTATTGTACTTATCGAATATTTTCACAACAAACAGGACTTTTTTCCAAGAAAAGATTCGATTTTAGAAACCACTTGTTATTATAAAATTTTCTATTTGAAAGAAAGTACGGGGACTGGGCTCATTGAAAAGTTTTGCTCATTAAAAATATGTCTTGTTAACTTTTTCTGAGTCTCTTTAATCGATAAGGCTTTAATTATGCCAATGAAAAGTTTTTGTTGGACAAAAAGAAAAAAAATCTTCAAAATTAAGTATAATATAAGTCCCTTTCAAAGATGTTAATATCGTAGTAATTACATAAAAATAAGAACCAATATGAATTTCATTTATCAAAAAAAAAAAAAAATTATTAGTTTTACTTTCAATCGTTTTTTTTTCAGACTATTGAGATATCCTGTTATCATTTATTTCGAAAATCTTTTCTCGTGAAAGCTTATTACTCGAGCATTTAATTTAATCTATTTGTGCCCGAAAAGTTTTAAAAAGTTCATCCGAAAAACTTCGCACTATCTGGCTTTAATAACAATGTTAAATCAAAATCCTATTTAAAGCGATTTCACCTCGATAGGAAGGAACTTTATTGATTCTTTCAAGTAATGGCCGTCCCAGTTAAAAGTTTTAATATTTATGAACCTTTACCTCAGACAATTGTTTCCCCATCTTTTTCGGGAAAATATAACTTCATGAAATCTTGATATCTTGTTGAAAAACTCCCCCCTAATAGTTTCGGGATTAATGGTTTTAAGATTCAAGCGTTGAAAACTGTTCGTATAATTATTGTTTTCGTTGAGAGTAAAATCAACTTAAAATTTTTAAAATAGCTTTTATATAATTTTTTTTCTTGCCTGTAATTACAATAGTTTTGTTCGAGACATAATAAAATTACTAATGGAGAGAAATTGTCTTCATGAACTTGACTTGAGTGCTAATTCCATTTGAAAAAGCTTTTAAAGTTATTAACAATGTGAAATGACAACACACGCAACCGAACCAATGACGAAATGGAACGTTTTATTCGATAAATTCATTGTGAAGCCGTGAATCTTCGGAAAATTCAATGCTCGCCTCTTTGTTTATATCGACGTCCATTTTTTTTTTTCGCCTGGTCGTTTCGCGATATTGCCTTGCTGTGAATCCAACAGTTGTACAAAGGTAATCAACAGACAACTGTTCACCTTGATTACTTCGACTAAAATGGGCGTTAATTAAGAATAGCCGTTCGCCAAATTGCTGTTTTCATTTTGCTCTAATAGTGATGATGCTTTATTTAATTACAAGATCTTTTTGGTTATCCGTTTGTTTTTCATGTTAATCACTTAAAAATTAGATTTAATCATTAAAAATAACAACTTAATTCAATTTTTTTTTCCCAACAAAAGCCTATCCAAAATTTTTGTTCAGGAAGAAAATTTTACGTGACACTAATTCATGAGACGCCTACACGTAGGTACAATTTTAGTGTGAAACCGAATGCGAATTTAATTATTAGTGACATCTGTTGTAAAACACAAGTAGAGAGATATCTTTATTGAAATGTGCCGCTATAGTTTTGTGCCTAATTGTAATTAAATTAAAATAATTTTGATTTAAACACAATTTCAAACTGAATTGCTTCGTTAAGAGTTGCGTTACGTTTGGAAAACATACAGCCTCGAAATGTTGACGCGTAGTTTTCAACGAGACGTGTTCGTCGGCTGTCGACAAAATTTTTCCTGAAGAAACACTTATCAAATTAGCAACAAAATTAATTACTTTAACAACCTTTAAAATTTACGATTGAATCGCCAATTTAACGGCTTTTTACCTTGCAAATCGATAAAAAAATTTGATTTGTATCAACCATATTAGTATAATCTCATTAATTTTTTTTTATTAATCTAATAAAATTGTCGTAAAAAATTTATTTCCTAACCATTTGTGTAGATAAAGCACTTAAATTCGCATAAGTGTAATTGAATAATTTTGAAAAATTTAATGTACAATTATAGCTACTTTAAAAGCAACGTTTTCGATTTAAGCTCTCTCGTTCAACGAGTATTTGCTTAGTTAACAATTTCCAAATCAAATACACATACATTCAATTAATTTTGAAAAAAATAAACAATCATCAAATTCAGTAAATACTTTTCCAATAAAATTGGTTGTCTGTAAAGTCGGTTTACGGACGATAGTTTTACGTGATAACGTCATAAAGAAACATTGATGAAAAATTGCATACTTTTATGAATTGAATTGAATTGTTAGCACTGAATTATCATTATTTTGTATAATACAAAGAAGGAATTAATTGAAAATTAACATTTTTTTCAAAATGAAATCCGACTGAAAATTATGAAAGAAATTAATTAAATCTTATTAAGTAAATTGTAAAACAAACACAAAAAATACGTTGTCTAGGATTCAATAATTATTGAATACGAGGCAATGCTTATTGTAGAAGTTGACGAAGAAGCTCGCGTGGCGGCGTTCCAGTAGCAGAACTCGTGCCTCTCTATCGCTTGTATCGCGTTCTCGCTTGCACGCACAGGCTCACACGGAACGTGACACTTTTTCATGCAGGCTACTCATTGTTTATCAATTTATAAAACGTTATTACGTTAAAAAAATATTAAAATTAGGCTAAAATTTCAATCGAATAATTATAGTACCTATGTATCAGTTAATCGTGTAAAATGAGATATAGATTAAGCTCTTGCAAATTAATTATATAGCTTAAAGTTACAGTATTTGTATGTGTCATAGGAGAAAATGATACTTGAATTCACTTTGGCTTTGTAGTGAAATATATCTATATAATGATAGGGATAAAATAATTAGATCCATTTCAAACCACAGTTCGTCCCATTGAACTGACAGATCTCTAACATCTCCAAACACTATTATTTCAAAGTTTCACGTTATCAAACAGCCTCCCAAAAAAGCCAACTCAAAATCAAAGTTATTTCAAGTTGAGAATATAATTTCCGAAACGCTACATACGCTCTGTATATGTTTACAGGGCTTTTGTATTGTGGCGCGAAACAATTTTAATTGGCCTTACGAAAATATGCTGTGAAATTTGTTTAGTATATATTTTATATAAATTGAAAGTTAAAACGTCTATATATTTGTTTACATAATGTTAATAAATTTGAAAACTATTTCAGAACTCTAGTGGAGAAGACAAAGGGAATTGAGTAACTCAAATTGAACTTTTCATTCTTTTCATTTTGATTGTGACAGAGAAAATAATGAAAAAAACGTCTAAAAATACATGGCTTAATTGCATTCTTTTATTAAGTTTCTCATTGAAATTTATGGCATTGAAATATGTGGACGTTTTAATTGGTTTCATTGCTAATTTTAACAATTTTAAAACGTCTATTGCTATGTTTTGTTTGATAAGATTTAACGCGATTTAAGTTGTTTCCTATCTGTATATTTAATTTTAAGTATCCAGATTTTAGTCTAAACAAAAATAATATTAACTAAACGAAAAAAAAATATTTTTTGTTGAAAAAGCTTATTCTTAATGTAATAACAAGAGAAATAATTTTTAAAAAAAAAATTTTTTTACTTGAAAAATAAATCATCTTCAACAGAAGGTGATTAACAACAAAATTCTGTAATCTATATTAATACTATTAGTGCCCACTTTATAAAAAACATATATGTATTTTTGCCTAGTATTATTTACTACTACTGAATCTTAACGAATCTAAAACACTTCTGAAGTTTATCGCTATACTTTGTTAAATCACTTCATGCATAAGTACAGTTTTCTTATAGGAATTATCGAATTATTATAATTAGAGTTTGAACATATTTATTTTATCATTTCCAAATGGAGTTCTTTATTGTATGGTTACGTGAACCATTTATAAAACCATGGAACGATGGTACATATCTGTGTTATGGCGCCAAATATGAATGGAAGATAAAATACCACCAGTTAGTAGTTAGTCCTATTAAGTGTTGCCAGTTGTGCTAGATTTTCAGGTGTCTGGTATCACGTCCCGATTTATTTTTTATGTTCCAATTTTTCTTTCATTTTTTAAATCTATATTTTGTTCGATAACTTTGATAAAAGTATTGAATATATGTTATGTAAACTAATATTAAATGAAAAGCCTAGAGAAAAACGTCTTGCTTTTACACCATACATATGTCTAACTACAATGGGCAGTGAAGTAAAAATGGTGTCTTTTCTTTAAATCAAGTGAAGCTTGATAACTTTTCCATTTATTTTCTTAATATTTACAGCCATTAAAATGATCCTAGTCTGGAAACCAGTTCGCCTATTACTTTGACCTTTCATCTTGAATGGATTGGCACGGGACCCGGCAACACTAGTAGGTACTATTAAATCTTCAGAGTTCTAACTATTTATATTCCCAAAAACCTTTCAAACCATTTTCTTGAAAGAATCTCACATTTAGTTATAAAGATAGAAGAAGATATGATGATATAAGATATAATGCTATAAAGACGAAAGAGTTTTAAAATGCTAACAAAGCTATTAATAAAGCAACTCGTGTTTAGTTGGAAAACTCCTGTTATATACGATTAAGATCCTTTTGTTGGGAGATAAGATGCGTGTATATTAAAACTAAGTATGCAATATGGCCAAAATGAAGCCCCTAAAACAAATAATCTAGACGTGATTAATATCTTAATTAATTTTAAAGCATATTTTAAAATATCCCTGTATATAAAAGACTGAAGGCTAAACTATTACCTCAAAATAAATATATTAAATTCGAAACTGTTCGTAACCCCTATTTTTTTAAAATTTCACTCCTAATCCAAATGGGAAGTTTTAAACTGTTTCAATCATATTCCTTAATTTTTACTTTTACAAATTCTTATTTTGTAATTATTATCAATCTATACGCAAACATAAAAAACTTTATTTTACATGAACGTAATCCCGGGTAGATACTAGTTTTTCCATAAAAGATAAACGCCCTTTTTCACGATTCACGAGAATTTGAGCTGTATTGTATTATTGGGTTCTTGTGGCAGAAAGCGTATGTTCCAGGTTGCTTTCCATTTATTAACACAGAGCGACGCTGCGTTACTCTGCGAAACACTGCAAATTGAAACAGAGTTATCTCAAAATAATACTAGAGCGATTAGAGCAAATACTAGACTGCATTTTTGGGTTTTTTAATACCAACCTGAAGAACCTAAATAATTAATAAGCATAGGAAATCATAGGCAGAGAAGAGAATTCTTCTCTTTTGTGTTGGTAATCCTGGGCAAAACACGGTGAAACACGGCTTTTTCTAGTGTCGCGCAGCGTACAGCCGTGTTCGACATTGTCTTAAATGGAAAGCGCATATACGAACACTGCGTTACACAGCGGTCGCTTTTGGTGTAAATGGAAAGCAACCCCAATAAGCCAATGCATGCTTACGTTTCCACAACACTACAAAGTGAAAAACAAAAGTACTAAAACATATCCAATTACTGTTGGTTTCATTCAATATGAAACCAGTACCAACTTTTGGTGAGTTAAGGAAGGCTAAAAAATTTCTCATAAAAACTTTATTTACGAAAAATTAATTGTTTAATTAGTGCATCTCATAATTTAACATAGTATAGTCATCAAGAACATGTGCTTGTGCAAAACTTAATGGAATATTAGAAAGTAAGTAAAATATCGATTATTACATTTCACCGAAATAAAATTGTTGGTAGAAATTTAAATATATGAGCTTAGATAATTTTTTAAACAGTTGGCTAATTTATGATGGTATATAATTCATACTTTATCCTGCACTTACATTGAAATTTAAAATGCAGTTTTTTAATTACCTTAACGCTTTTGATTTTCGGAACCTCGAGCATCGCGTCAGCTAGGAAAATATGTAATGGTTAACAGTGCAAATATCAAAGGTTAAAACGTAATGTTGAACGGAATATAATTACCGTCTCGCGTCTAGACATAATTTTTTAAGATCATATATTATACAAGTATTAGCATAACAGATTGCATTGTGCCCGAGTTATATCTTTCTATTTATTCCAGAGCAACATATAAACTATAAAAATATCGTATACACAAACGAATTTAAACTCAACGTAAAACAGAGAAAAAACTAACAATTCCGCAGTATTCGATGATTATAAACAGTTTTATGTTAGCATTTGAGTTTATTTACAAGTTAAAAATGGTAATGAAGAGTGAAGCAGTAAAACGGCAATGGATGGCGAGCTCATACGTTATTTTTAGTCGTATAAATAGGGTATAAGAGCAACAATTCTCGATAAAGAAAACAACGAACGCAAGGCTGACGTTCAAGATATACTGCACCACATACATGTATTATGTTTCGCGCTCGTTTACCATTTTCTAGTTCAAAGAAAACATCTTTTGTGAATAAGTAGTTTTGTCACAAGATCTATTTTACATTTTTCCACTTTATGTGTGAGTCTATTGTGTGGTTTTCGCCGCTATATTGCTATGGATGAGACACGGGGTGAACTTCTTAACGCATTACCACACTAACAATTTGTTTATGATGAAATGAAATTGGCTGACTTTATTTCCATTACCCACATTTCGTTTTACAATATGAATTAAAACAATACGATCAAACTGTTATTGCCATGCATAAAATTTACGAGCTTCAACTAGTTGTTTCAACCCTTATAAACATATTTTAAAACCATTAAAAAATCTAATATTCTCTCTTAGGTCACACAAAACGTGTTATTAGATTTTTACCCACGTTTTAAGTACTTATTAACAATGACACTGAAGAAATAAACCATTTATTACATAAAAACATACATAAGATTGTCAATCTTATTTCTTACATCTCTAATAATATGTTATTAAACTGCAAAATGAACTTTCTCTCGACAAGAAACGAAACGTATAAAAATGATTAGTCGCTACTTAATATAATCGAAAAACACTGACTATTTTAATATGAGAAAAAAATAAATAATTATGTGGCCGAATGACGAAAATTTTGATTGATTACAAGTGTTGAGGGCACTCGTACATATCAATTATTACGAATAAAATGGAAAACTTTTACATTTCAAATGTCAGAATTGTGATGATTTTTGTTGTACTTACGAGACGAGAAACGGCGTTGCGTGATTGAAAAATTGGACTTACCTGCAAAAAAATAATAATATTAGTATAGAAATTATTTGAGTGGAAGCTATTAAATAATGTATGAAGAAGGTGATTATTTAAGTAAAACTGTCTGTGGTTGTGGAATTAATTAATTTCACGAAAATATTCTTAATGTATCTAAGCTTAACCAGACAATTTTTTTGACCATTCATTCCTATTATTAACCACAGCACATTGATTTAAAATTTTTATTTAATAAGAAGTTAATGATAGCAAAAATAAGTTTAAATTTTAACTTTAAAGGTTAAATTGTAGCTAGAACCTAATATAAAAATTTTGAAGATACAAATAGAGTGTTTTACAATACCATAATTTCAAGTATCTGCACATTTTTAGCCAAATACTAATCCTAATACTAAAAGTTCAAGAATTTAAATTTTCAGAAATGGTGATATTTGTTATCTAAAAGAAGACTAAAAGAAGAAAATTAAAGGATAAAAAATACTTTAATGGAAGTTTCAAAAAGCTTTAACAAAGAATCAAATGATCATAGAGTAAAACATATTACAATGTAGCTTACAATTCCAAATTTTAGATCTGGAAATCAAAAATTGCCTTTCGTTTAGCTATAAAAATGTTTTTCTAACTCTTTCTTTACTCATTACGATAATTTATCTCCAAAATCTGTTTAAAAATAAGACAAAAATTTTAAATTCTTTAAATGAAGATTGGACATTAATAACGGGCTAAGTGCCAAAAACAAAAAATGAGTTAGACCCGAAAAAGCAAGCTAATGTGCCATTGTAAAGAGCGGGCTAAATGCCTTGACCATTAATAGGAACTATTAATGTATTAGGTTAATCATTAATCAGGAAAATCCATATGCATCGATGAGGATCAGTATATTTCCCGGTTGATCCTGACGTGAAACTTTAATGTGGCAACTCTAACTACTTGACTTGATTTTCAGGATACTTTACTGAAATTTGGCTTAAAATCAAGCCAAATTCAAGTCAAATTTGTATTTATACCAATATTGTTAATCTTGTCAAGCCAAGTATTGATTTTGCAAGCTATTTAATTTCCAAGTTTAAGCGTTATACTCAATTCATTGCACAGTATAAGTTACTTAATTTGATGAATCCCTAAATATTGTTTAGAGTAAAGAAAATCAATATATAAGGTTTGTTCGCGGATCTGATACTGAACCGATAACAAATCAATCCAAGTGGATTTAAGATAATCGCCAAACGCACACGCGCTTATGAACTGATTAAGGGTTATTTTTCCGTGAAAGAGTTTGAAAATGTTCGGAAGTAAGACGAGGATAAACGAGAACCCACGAAAATTGATAATTGAATTTAACGTTGATGGCGAAACTGGACTTTGAATAAGCCACAATTTATCAATCGTAACTGATTCAGACTTGGTTCTAGTGATACTCGGGTTTCTTTAGGACAAAAAGTTCGATTATCTTACGAATGCGCAGTTTTATAAAATGTAGCTTGTTTTTCTATCCTTTGTCGTCAACGTTAAATTCAATTAACAATTTTCGTAAGTTCTCGTTAATCCTCGTCTTACTTCCGAACATTTTCAAACTCGTTCACGGGAAAATAACTCTTAATCAGTACATAAGCGTGTATGCGTTTGGCGATTATCCTAAATCCACTTGGATTGATTCGTTATCGGTTCAGTATCAGATCCGCGAACAAATATATAATGAAGCGCTCAGGAAAATACGAGTACCTAAAGCCTATTTAAAAAAGTTTGGTTTTATCAGTTTTTTAATAAATTCATGTACTTATAATTAGCATTAACATTAGGTCGTTAGCAATAGGACTTAGCTTGCTTTTTAGCTTTTTGATGTCCAGTTTTCAAATATCTTTTTATTTTGTACAAATACCTATAGCTGTTAATATTTTTAGAGTGATATGATTTTCAGTATTTTGAAAAAAAAAATTACAAAATTTTTATAAGAACAAATTAATAGTTAAGGCCTAATAATAATAGGAAAATTTGATGTTGAGAATAAGGTGTTACAATCGATCGTTGATATAAAGGACAAGCTATGATTCCAAACAACGAAGCAGAATAATAATTCAAAATTTAAGTATTCGTTTGTTGGTTGACTGAAACTAGCCCAAAGGGTTGGTCGGAGCTTCCGACTTGAAAGTTCCGAACAGGATGTTAAGTGCTTTTCAATACATTTAAATTCACGAAACCAGCGTCAAGATTTCGAAATACCAGTATCTTCTTATAAGACGAGCTTAACAATTATAAAATCATATTTTTACACGCTCTGTTAGAAACAAATACCTATTATAAATAAGGGTTTTCATGAATTAACAAAAGCATATAAAATTATTGATTCACGAAGGGATGTTAAATACGTTTGGCTTTAACTATTGAACACAGCAAATAAATACCTACTCTAATAAATTTTCATGTACTTAATTAACAAGTAGATATTATTATATTTAAAGAACCATACATAATGCATATGGATTAGAATTTGATCGATTCAATATTTCTTCCTTTAGATTGAGTTTAACAATTTGCCGTGATGCATTATCGGTAATTTCTCTAAATGCTTAATCCCTTTCCATGCATAAGTAGATTTGCATGCTAGCGATTAGTTTAATATCAATACTCATATGAATTAATGCATTAATATTCAGTTCAATACCCAAAAGTAAATTCAATTAACATAAATTACAGTTTTTACAATCATAATGAGCCTTTTAGAAATATTTTTAAACCTTTATTTTTAGAATTACAGTAAAAGAAAATATTTTTCTCAATAGGTATAAGGAACTGAAAAAAACTTGAAAATTTTAATTTAAAAATATTTCAAGGGTGCTTTGATATGATTTACTTGTGTTTGTACTTTTCATAAAATGTACAATTGAAATATACTTAAAAATATTGTATTATATTAAATCACGAAGATTTCGTTAATTTAATAAAAATTTTATAACATTAATTGGACAACTTTTAAGTAGAATTTACATGTACGAAAGAATAAAAGAAAGTACTTGGGTTTATTTAAAAAATGAATAAAAATAAGAAGAGATTAAAAAACTTTGACTTTAAAATGGCATCGAGAAGAAATCGGAATTCATTTCAAAAACATAATTCAATCAGCATTTCAACAACAATTACATTAGCCTAGTAAAAGCTCAATCAAACTGCCAACGGTTTCTATTAGAACCACCAAAACGATTTATGTTTTCATTAAAATATTATTGCAGTTTCAAACCGAGTTTCCTTCCAAAAAAAGCCGATGGATGCAGGAAAGTGACATTTTCGTTATAAATCATAAACTATTTTTGAACTTGTCTTTATATGTACTTTATGTAACAAATCAAATCTATAAATATTTACACGCAAAATAAATAAAACATGCGACACTTTTCTTTTATGTCTCGTAAATATATGAAATATTTTATATTCCCAATAAAGTTATAAATTTTCGGGTGACCTAATAATGAGATTTTTTTCAAGGTAATAAAATAATATTATGTTAATCACGGTGAGATTAAAGTTTGCTGAAGCCGTTACCTACATACAAAACTAAGAAAAATGTCACCTTTAAATAAAATTATATAAAAAGCTTATTTCAATATTTAAATTGACGAAAAAGAAATTATAAAGAAAATATATTCAAATGATCTTAAAGAAGATGTCAGTGATAAACTTATAAAGAAATAAATAATTGATAAAAATACATTCTTTACAGGTTTTTGGTGAGACCAAAAGTTTATGTACCAAGGTTGAGGAAAGAAAGCTGTAATAATTATAGTCTAAGATCCGAACCTACATCGACCTTCACCGAGTTGATAATAGAATGAAACCTATTTTATCATGAATTAATTATATTAGAAAATATAATAAAAATGAGTTGTCTAAAAAAATCCTGGACAGACTATTTTTAATTATGGTTCGGATCTTTTACTATTAGTTATAAAAGAAAAATACGAGGATATCAGGGTAGAAATCTTTATTTTTCCTTTTTAGATCCGATGCTTCTAATGAATGTTATTTTGGGTTTTTATTTGTAGAAAATAGTTTTTATCAATTAAAACTATTCGACATTAATGTTGTAGACGCAAAAAAACGTTCATTGCCTTCTTGAAACTTAAAAAATATTATATATTTACTCGTATGCATTATTCAAAAGTTTTTCTATCACATAGGAAAATCTAATGTAAGTCAGTTATACTATTGAGTGTCGACTTAGGTAAATTAACGTGTGAAAGAACTATCTTTATGTTTCTTTGATTTGAATTTCGAATATAGTATGTCGATAGTAGAAGAATAGGTTGTTAATGCAAAGAAGACCGACTCAATGGCACAACGCAAATAATAAATGTTCCAAAAAGTCAATAGAAAATCTAGATTTAAATAAGTAAATAAGACCTTATAATCATAAGGATTTTTTTTTAATTACCAAATATTAACTAAATATTTTTTGCAATAGAATAATACCACCAAACAAACAAACAATATTGTGAAAGATTCACTGCTTGTAAAGTTTTGCCATCTTTCCCGATTTTATCGGGAGACTTGCGAAAACGTATAATTTCTCCCGACTCCCAGTTTAAAGTTTCAACTCATGACTTTTGTAAAAAAATATTTTTACATTAAAATTAATTTTCTCGGAAATTCTACAATTATCTAATGTACTTTTAGATTATTAAGAGTACATACCCGACTAAAGTTTGTTATAAGGATTTGAAAAGAATTTTATCAGGTTTTACCAGATGAGGATCCTGACAACAATATTACGCAGATATATGACTAAGTTATAAGTAAAGCTATCCAATGTGATCATGAATGAACCACGTCAGGTTTATCCTATTGAAACAATCGTTATTTATATAGATAAGGCCTTTACCAGAAAACAGAGAAATTAAAAAAAATTCTATTCGAGTACCTTGAGTTGAATTTTCTGGAAATCTTTTTTTTTCAAATATATCACAAATTTATATGCATGGGTGGATTTACGTGTATCTACGGACTTTGTAAGACTTTGAAGAGGCAACTCTAACTACTTGACTTGATTTTTAGGATACTTGACTTAAATTTGGCTAAAAATCAAATCAAACTCAAGTCAAATTTTTATTTATTGCATTATTTTCAATCTTGTTAAGTCAAGCATTAAATTTACAAGTTATTTTATTTCACAGTTGAAACGTTATACTCAATTCATTTCTCGTAATAAGTTCCTTGGCTTGATGAATCCTTAACTACATATTAGGCTTGTTCCAATCGTCAAGCTATGGCGATGCACAGACACGAAAACAGCCAAAGAGCAAAGCAACATTGACCAAGAGACAAGAGTGAGTGAAGGACTGTTTCAGCATAGGCTAAGGGTCGACAAGACAGTGCATAGAAACATTGTCAATAACAGTTCTTCACTCACTTTTGTCTTTTGGTTAATGTGCCTTGCTCTTTGTCTGACGATCAATGATTGAGCATCGCCATAGCTGGCCGTATGGAACAAACGTATACAAGATCGACGATACTATAAAGCGCTCAGGAAAAAAACGAGTAGCGGAGCCCATTTGAAAAAGTTAAGTTTTATCCAACAAACTCATATATAAATATCAGTTTAATCTATCCAATTTCAATTAGTTGGATAAGGATAATTTTTGCAAATAATTGCAAATAAATATATAATTTAATTGATAGGCTTTTGTGAAGCTCTAAAAGTAGGCATTATTAATTCAAATTTAAAAAAAAATATGTTAAACCTCATTTTCCTTAGCATCATTTATAATAAAGTAAATGGTAAATTTTTAAACTTACATTTGCTTCTACCAACTCTACTATTTAAAAATCAAATATTCACTGAGAACATTTTTGATAGCAAATTAAATTTTCTACAAGTTTTATTTGAAACGTTTTACAATATTACCTTCAGTTTATGAGATATTAAATATTTATAAAACTATTTAAAACTGAATGTACCGCTGAAAATAGGTCCATACTTAAAAAAAAAAAAATATTCAAACTCTCAACTAAAGTCATACACTTATAGACATGCTTATTCAAATAATATAATTTGAATATTAAACCATATAAAAACATGAAAGTTTTTTTTTTCTATTTGCCTATCTGAATGATTTTTGTTCAGTTGCCTATTGGTTTCCGGCTCTATTTAATTATAGTCGCTCGAAAAAGAGATGATTATTGCGATGAGAACTGGTTCATGAAAAATATTCAACTCTTACGGACAGACAGACAGACGGAACGAATGAAAACCCTGGTGTGCGAGATAGCTATAATTTTACAGGGATATGCATTTAGGAAACTAGGTGTGGCATACAAACTCTACAACCATCTCTCTATAATTAGAGAGGTTTTATACACATTCAGATTTGGCTTTTCCACAAACCAAGAAGAACGGTAATAGAAGTAAAAAAACAGCTATTCAACGTTAGAATTTTCAGCAACGAAAAAAAAAGGATTTGAAAAAAATGAAAACAATAAAGATGTTGAAAAAATCATTTCATCTAATTTAGAGACCGTAAAATGAAGAAAGAGTAAATGAATTTTTCTATAATTCACAGTAATTCATGTTCGAGGTTGGTTTTTTAATTTTTTTTTTAAATAAGGGTTGTGGGTTATAAAAAAATTGAATGAATCTACCATATAATCTTTCGGTCAGTAAAACATTAAATTTTTTTATTATCCTCTTCAAACGTTACAAAACACACATAATTATAATACACTGATATTTTCTTATGCAAGGCAATTTTTTTTATGTAACGTTATAAAATAACTTAAAGACTTATTGTTATATTCCACGAGAGTGTATTAAGAAATTGAAAGGGATGGCTATAGTATAAGTACGTATGTGAAAATTCACATGATATCTATTTTTTTTGTCACTAACAATTTTTTTTTTTTGAATATATAACGAACACGCAATTTTTTCATGCAAATATGCCTTTTTATGCTTTCGCATTTCATTTTTATGTATTCGCATATCTATGCTTATTTTAGAGTTGGTTGGGAAATGGAGAAAAAATTTCTAATATCCCAATGTGTTCACAATTGAATAAGTAAAATGTTTGCGAGTGAAAAATTGATCGTTCTTGTTAATATTTAACGAGGCATTTGATTTGAGATTCGCGCGAGAAAAGTTTTTAATATAAACGTAACAGTATTTTTATTATGTATTTGACTTAACTGGAATACTATCTAATAGACTTTGAAGGAAAGTTTGATAAAATAAAAATCTCAAAGGAAAAAATTATTTATTTTTCAACGTTAACCCAAATTGAAAGAAAATAGAGTTCGTCAAAGATAATTAATTTTGAGAAAAATATTTCTTGTTTCATAATTCCCTCAAAAAGACTTTATTCAATATATTCTCTTAAGATAAAATATTGGCTCGTTTTATTTTTATTTCGAGTTTGTCAGAAATAGTAAAGATATCAATATGTCATTGATACATATTTTGAATAAAAAACAGATGGGAAAACGCCAGTGAAAATTGATTTATTTAGTGATGTTATCAAAAAAAACGTGTAAGTATATATATGGGGATGTTATATTTTATTTATCCATTTTCTAGCTCAATTGCTTCCCATAGTCATTTGCTCTCCAGGTTTATGACTGTGCGGCTATTTTGTCCCTAAGGTGTCAGAAGGTGAGCCACATACACACATTTACGATAAACTCCACCATATACTGACACATCTACACGACATGTATAAAAAATAATGGAAAACCCGACACTTACACAATAAAGTATCCCAATAGTTTAAAAAAGGACCATTCACTGGAATATCGCGTCGGAAAAATTGACTTGAATCGTCCGTTATTGTAATAAAAGAAATCTGATGGATTGTTTCATGTTTTATGCTCCATCTAGTCTTTTTGGTGAGCTCGAGATTTTCACATTAAATTAGTCGAAAAGTTTGGAATTTATTTTTAATCTCGGCTTTCAATGAAATTGAAAGCTCTCTCTCATCATGCAATTAGATTAAAAACTTGCTCGGTTACAAAGCCCCATTTTAAGCCTAATTTGATTTGAAAGTGCAAATTAAAAGATTATAGGCGAGTGAAATAATTTTTTGAGCTAAAATATAGTTTTGGGAGAGGAATTTAATTCGGAGAATGAGAAAAACGTTGAAGCCTTGAAAATTGACATGCACGTGAATGAGTTTGACGGATAATGAAGCAATCATTTTGATAATGCCAATAAAAAAAGATCACGATTTTGTTTGTTTACTTTCATTTTTGGTATAATTTGATACTTGATTTTAAGTAAATGAAAGTTTAAAAGTGAATAAATTTGCATGCATGTAATTTTAGAAAATTTAAAAACACGATATATGCAACAAGTGTGCAACATTTACCCGATAAATAACAATAATTTAAACATAATTACAATCCAATATTTCCAACTAACCCTTCTTTTCCATTGTTATGATTAAAAAAAAAATGCCATCCCCATAAAATGTTATTCTTACAATTTCGTGAAACAATCAAATTTTGCCTCAAACTCCTCGTTTTAATTTCATTTAACTTCTTCTTCCGAATCCTCGTGATTTTTTCTTTGTTATTACAGTGATGAAAAAACAATAAACTTCAACTTTCCACATCCGTTTATTTAAAATGGCAGAGAAAAAAAAATATAACAATAATAAAATTATCTTCGGAGTGTTTTTCAGAGAGAAAACCATTGTCATAAAACGTTTCATTATTACATTTCAACGTAAGAAAACTAAACTGTAAAAAGAGACGATATATCCTTAATAAATTATTTTTTTCGAATTTTACATTTAGCCATTCATTTTTGCTGCTTGTTCATGCGAGGAATAAAATTTGCTTCGACTGACCTACTTTCAATATCCGATTTTTTATGCATTTGAAGATAATTTTAATTTTTATTGATTTAAAATGCTTCGCTTGATAAATACTATATCAATTATTTGAGATCCTCATAAATTAAAAACAAGTTAAAATTAAAACGTTTAAATAAAGTTAAAAACGCGGAAATAATTTCTCGTGTCTTTAAATAAATATCTGAGTATAAGACAACTTGAACACGGAATCGTATTATCCGCTACTTCTCGAGACATATTTTATCCTGTGACATTCGATGAAAACTAGAAAACCATAAATATAAATCCTTTAATATTGATGGGAGTTTTATAGCGTTTTTTTTTTTAGGAATGTTCTAGTGCATTTAGCTGTCGGTGCATAAAAAAATGCGTTACTTTTTAAATCTAAGATGATTATATTGTCAGGCTTGAATCGTTGTTATCTGATATTAAATGCTTATTTTCCTTCATTTATGTAAAATTCGTTCCGTTAACGTGGTGATAAAACACTGTAAGTTCCTACTTTGTGGCGTATGTCGACCCTTAGATTAGTTTTGGGCATTTTTAAACGATACCCAATCATACCACTTTGTCACCAAGCACTGATAAGTACGGGTTCAGATTCGTACATCATAAAATCAGGAGGACATCTAGCTCAGTGCTTTTTAAAGTAATAAATACAACACTAAATAACTAATGCATCAATAGGTACACTTTTATAATTAACGCGTTACTTATGGATTCGTTTGAGCATTCAGTTCAAATCTGTGAATTTGAATTTTTTTTCTGTGACTTGAAATGGATTTCAAGCATTTGACAGATTTAAATAAAATTTAGACAAATAAAAATGGGGCTTGGCTTAGGAATATCAGTAAATTAAAAAATGCACATAGAATTCAGTATATCTTCAAACCAGCATTGTTTTCCAGAACTCGAAATTCAGTTTTTTGACTGAATTTACTTGACAAAATTTGGATTATTAATTATTAATTATTTTACGATAGCGTTAAGTTGTCGAATTCAAAATCCAACAAATCCACTTTTATTTGAATCTAATAAAAATTTGAATTTTTAATTACCTAAATTTAATAATAATCCAGTTTAAGACAGTTCAAACATTTAGAATTTCATTGGATGTTAGAGCAAATTTTGTATAAGCTACGTAATTTTATACTCAACGCTGACAGATATAAAATAAATTATCTTTAGACTTAAATTTAAGTTTATTTTCGGATTTAAAGAGACATTTGCAATTGGGTATTTAAATAATTCGCCGCGGGTGTTAGGTTGGCCGGATGATGACCGCTATATGGAGGACAACCGCCATGAAATGCACCTGTAACTCTGAACAAATATTGAAGATATATAAAAAGTAGAGGCAATGAATGAGTGTGTGCGTATTTTCTTCAACGACAGTGTCGTCATTGCAGCAATGTCTCGGCCACATCATCTCCATGTCGAATCTAGGACATGGACAGCCCTAGGCTATTACTAACGTACAATGTAAAGACACGACATCCGTCCACATCAGTGGTTCATATACACACACATGATATATAGTCATATTCGATTCAAGGAACATCTCTGAATCATTAAATCAAAGTCAAGTCAACAAATAAATCATAGACTCTTCCATTTAGGCCCCAAATAGACATTTTTCCTCCAAAAAACATTTTATCTTAACATCAAACTTACTGAAAGTGGAATTTTCTCCACTTCAACACACTTTGTTAATTAACTACACAATTCGCGCTGTGTATTTAATGTTTGACGCCTAATGCAAAAGTTTCGCATGCCTGTATATTTTTCATTTAATATTGAAGACGTCGCAACTCGTTTTAAGAACATTTAAGCTACCAACCAAGGCAGGTAGATAAACATTTAGTTAAGCAAAGAAGAAAGAAAGTTTCAATATTTGTTTAAGGATTATTACGATACGTGAACTTCCTATCGAATGTAAGTGTATGCGAGAATTGAATATACGCTTCTTTATTTTGCGCTTTTTCTCAAGTTAAAAAGGCAAATAGTTAACGAAGACATTAAATAAAAAAGCTGGTTACTTTACTTGAAATATTAAATACAGAGTTTTGTAGACGTGAATTTGATTTTTTTTTATCGATAAAAGTATTGACAAGTTTATATAAAATAAAAGCAAATTCCAGATATTTTATTATTTTTGTCGAAAGGTAGATACTGAAAAGATTTTCATAACTTAATTTTTGGAGACTTGGCTTCTTGCAAAAATAAAAACTAAAAAAATATTTTAATTAATTTAAAGTGGTTATTGTTTGAATCAAAACACAGAAATTGAAATACTACTGTTAGGAGTGTAAGAGAGAGCGTAAGTGTTACACACAAACAAAGCTACATACGTCAACATAGTCGAAAATCGTTTTAAATATATTAGTACCCCTACCATATCAGGATTTCACTGATTGTGAAGTAGAGTAATGCATAAGGGTAGTAAATTATCTATGTTTGTCTCAAATTTCAACTAGAATGACATAGAGGTTAAATTTCAACAATGAATGTACATATACTGAAATTAATACTTATCATTACTTTAACTACGAACATTTTACAAGTTAAACAAATTGTCAAACTCCATAAATATCCAAAATATTAAATACGAAAAACAGCTAATTATTTGGAAGTAGAGTTTAATTGACGCTCAATGAAGAGGACAAGTATCAGTTAGTTTAAATTAATATGTGTAAGAGTTAAAAATTAAAAAAAAAAATACAAATCAATGAACTATTTTGTATTTGTAAAATCGTTATAAACTTTAACAATAGCGATGATACCTCTTTTTTATGTAAGGTTGTAATTAAAATGTACTCGTAACAAAACAATTCCGTAGTTCATCACAACGTGTTACAAAAGAGCTACAAAAACAGCAACAATTATGCGATATTAATTAAGTGTAAGCATTTTGTAACATTTCGATTATTCAATTAAAAATGTGTATTTGAAACGCGCGCTAATTCTCGTGGTTATTATGCACTTCGACAATATACAATTAAAACTGCCTCGTATCTATGTAAACTAGCACATATAGTATGGAAAAATCGAAAATTTTAATGAAGTCCAACAAAAAGACGCTGAAACGGAAGTCGACCTAGTTTTTTCAGATATTATATCATCCACTAATTACATGAAAATTGTATGATGTGTAATTTAACGACATTAAATTTATTCTAATTGTAAGATATAAAGCTGAAAGGTTTCATCAACACACTAATCTAACCAACATTTTTCATCTTATAAATTCTGCTTCTTTCATCTTTTCTATATCTCGTATGCTATTAAAGCTTTCAACATTTTTTTATTCTTAAATTTCAGAAATAAATTTATAGTTTCCCTAATTTCAACTCTGATTATTTCTAACTAGCAGTTAATTAAATAAAGAATTTATTTTAACCAGTTCAATTTTTTTTCTTTAATTTTTCAATTAAGACCGAAAAAATGCAATTGAAATTTATTCTTACATAATTTTGATTTTTTCATACATTTAAAGGGTTTTGCGAGGTTTTGTCTCCTGCAGTTTATATTTAAATTTGTTTAGCGTCAAAGGTATTTTAAAGGTACGTTCCAGTTAACATTTTTTGTACGACAATACGACGATAAAACATCTGTTTGAATTCACTTTCTGCGCACATCTACCCTTAATTTAGTTTTGGGCATTTTTAAGCGATACTTAATGGTTCAGATTTCTACAATATAAAATCACAAGTTTATCCAGTAAACAAACTCACAGAAACAGTACCAGATTATGTCGAATACTATTTTATCGTTCATGTACAGAAATGTACGGTTTGTCTTTTATCTGGAGCGTCATTATTTTTCTTTTGCTCGGCTTAAAAATCAATGAAAACTAATTTTATCTCTTCAAATAAGAGGTTCTTAAGCTGTTGTCCACGACCTCTTCACGGTTCGTGAAGAGGTTGCAAGGAACCCGCAAAACAATTCTAGTTAGAAAATAATTTATATTATATTTTCAAAAATCAAGCTTGAAGGTTGACATAAAATGCTCACAGTTGGAAAAGGGTCTGCGAAAAAAAAAGTTCAATAGAGGGTCCGCGAACTACACAAGTTTAACAATCTCTGTTCTAAACTATCGTAAGAGAATAAAACCGTGGTTAGCATAATGGTGACGGACCTCCGGTTTGAAAAACTTAACTTTATATAGATATTTCACCTATTTACAGGGTGGTGTAGAGCCGTATGACAATTTCTCTTGTTTTAAGAGATATAAGTAATATCGAATGATATCGTAAAGTCGAATAAAATGTCGTCGCTAATTTTTGGAAATTTAAAAAATCGTTCTTTAGCTATTGATTATTAAATATCTACTAGTCAAGTATTTTGTATACCAAAATTATTTTTTTACACGGACGAAAATGTAGGACACTTAAATAGTAGATAAGAAAATAATAAAATTTGACCTTAGTGAAAAGCTTGAATTTTAGTAAGAATGTTGATGTTCGGATTTAAAAATCGAGTTAATGTTGGTGGTATTGAATTAAATAGCTCTGGTAAAATTTGAATGAAAAGCATTAGATGAATGAGTTTCCTGAATTTATGACATCTCATATCGCATTCAATGGGAATTCGAATGCAAATGCAAGGTGTTTATACTATATGCATAGTCTCGTCAGGAATCAAATGATAAAAAGCTGTAGGGTTGAAGTAATAACCAATTAATTAATCAACATTTGTACATAGGTATATATGCATACGGTATGATGCATACCTATTGTGGCAATGTGGACATTACACATATATATCGTGAAATGTGCTCGGAGCAACGAAAAACGAAATACAAGACAACAGAGCTGTGAATGTGGCTATCAGTGTATGTGTGTGTAAATCTATTTATCTGACGGAGAGTGAATTCGAATGGATGTTGGTTCACGTGTGTGTATGTTGTTTTGAACACACATGTCCATGAATACCGTCGTCGTAACATTATAAATACAATGTGCCCGCGGTTCCCGGATCCGCTATATGACCCCGGAGTAGGCCACAAACGACACTATCCACCAGAGAGATCAGCTATAGCTTCACGAGAGGTGATATGATACCCGATACGGCATTGTTCTCACATCTGAAAGATCGGCTACATCGTAAAGCAACTCTCACTGCATCTCAACACTCTTACAGTCACATCAATCGGTTTAAATCTTAAAATAAAATTCAACCAAAAACAATTAAAGAAAAAATTAAGACTTTTTGCCTTAAATATATTATATATTAAACTAGCGTCTACCCGGGATTTCGTTCACGTAAGTTTAAAGAAAATTAGCACAGTTCAGATTTTTTATAAATAAGCATCAGTATATCAATCGATCACCTACAAAATCACCTTATTGTATAAAAGATATAAAAGTAAACTCAAGTATAGTTAGTGAACTCGAAAAAAAAAATCTCTGAAATGTATGACTTAGTCTATATAAATAAAATGATGACTGTTTTTAAATGTTCGCTTTTAACTCAAAAACTACAGGATAGATTTCGATCAATTTTTGTTTGTTTTACTTCGTATATACTTGGTCTTTATCTAAAAAAAGAATTATCACGATATCTACATTAAAAGAAATAAAAGCAAAGTAATTAAAGTTTAAAAAAATGTGATTTTTACAAGCAAAACGCGTTAAGCGGTTGATTTTTTGTCGCTTTGATAGAGTGGGTCAAACGATGTAATGCGCATGGGCTGGAGAGAATATGTTGCTCCTTCCACTGCCTACTGATTATTTCATATATGAGCGTAGACTTAATGCAGCTTAGCGAGATATTAGATTAATAAAGATTTTATGAATTCTATTTTCTATTTATTTAGCAGTTGTTAAAATATTTTTTGTAGCTTTTTAAAAACTTCTCTCTTAGCAGTTTTTATATTTTACTGTAAATATAGATTCAAAATATATTTTTAAGTTACAACCATTACAATAATCAAATTACATTTCAACACTTCCTTTCATTATAGCATATATTTTTTTAATCAGAAAGAGTTAAGTTAGCAAAAAACATTTTATTTATAATTAAACTATATGCCAGAAAATTGCTCCGTCAGAATCCGTAATTTCTCCAAGTGTATAGTTATTAATTGATTTATAGTTAATTTTTTAAAATTTTGCAAACTAACAATTAACATTGCTGTAAAATACAAAAAAGTCACTCTTTTAGTTGTTTTTTATAATTGCTCCTTAAATGCTGTTCCGGATTTGCAATTGCTTCCGGTGTATAGCTAATAGTTAATTAATAGTTAAATTTTTTTTAAAATTTCAAACTCAAGAAATTAAATCGCTATAAAACCCAAAATAATTTTTAATTGAATTTTTTTGTTTAAGTTCTCTAGCTGCTCTTTTCATTACGCAAATAATTGATCAAATTTTTGCAATATTTTTAATAATTAATTATTTGTAACTATTTATGCATGTATTGTTGAACTAAGATGTCATCAACTGCCGTTGGATCTTATAAACATGAAGAGTTTAAGAATTGAAGTACTTATTGACTACACATCTGAAGCAATTGCGGGTCCGGAAAGAGTATTTAAGGAACAATTTTAAAAAAATAAAAAACAGTGATTATTTTGGATTATATAGCAATTTTTATTTTTGAATTTACAAATCTTTGAAAAATTAATTATTAATTAACTAATAAGTAATAACTATAGACTTGGTGCAAATGCGAATTCTGCAGCAATTTTTTGGCATTTAGTTAAAAATGTTCTACGCTAAGTTCTTTGCGGTTATTTTTTATATGTTTTTGCTTTCAATTTTTTAAATGTTTTTCCTTTGTAAATTAAATATTTTCTTAACATAATAACCTACGCAGACGACGTCGCGGGTATCAGCTAGTACAATATAAAAGCAGAGGTTCTTTTATACAGTTTTACTGTACTGTGAGATGTACTGTTTATATGTAGAGAAATCTTGTCAAAAAAAAAAAAAAAAACTTAGCTTTACTCACAACAAAATTAAAAATTCCACGCAACTCATTGTGAAGATTTAAATAAATCATTTCATTGACTTGCTTCAAGCATTGTAGTTCAATGAATCAAACATTTCAAAATCCCATTTCTGCATCGAATCATCACGCATTGTTCTTAGTTTGAAAATTTGAATGCACGTCAAAAATTTTTCATGCCACGCCAAATTAGCTATGCATGCCTCCAATTTCGAATCTAACTGTTCAAGAAGCCAAAAAACGGTTTCCAAATTATCATTTTAAAATATAAACACTGGGTATTAGTTTACCATTATGCAAATTAGCAGGCTAGTATTGGGTAATATTTTGATTGATTAAAACTGTTGGTGTCGATAATTAATTAGAAAGATCATAATTTAAATATTGGAATCAATTAAGATTTTCGTAGGCTGTCACGGATATTAAGTTTGAATGTCACGAGAAACTTAATAAAGAAAACAAGTATCATAAGACTTAAGTGCTAAACAAATTAGTTGAAATTATTCACAAAAGTTCACTTGGAAAACTTTCCATCTCGTCGACTGGATATGAAGTTGCGTGTGTCGCGGAAGGAAAAACCGATTCACTTCCGCGAAATTAATTTCGTTAAATCGAACAAAAACGACACGTGAAATGAACAACGAAATAATAAAAGGTTTGTCCCATGTAATTTACCATATAAAAAGGTGTTGGGCGTCTCGAAAATAATATTATAATATCGTTTTATTGGATTACATCTCCTATAAAAACATGACGCAACTCTCCTCGATCATTTCAATAAAGACAAAATTGAATTTGCAACCATATAAAAATATGGTTATCGTTCCATGGCCCTTAAATAAGTCCTTCGAGATTACAAAGTTCCACTCTCACTGGCAAGGCGCAACGCAAAGTGGTTGGCTGGTGTAAACCGAATCATTTTCGATATTGATTCAATTTATTTGGAAAGTTGATCGTAGACGAAGTTATTAGTTATTGATGGTGCTGATTGGAGCGTATTATTTATTGCTAAATATATTATACAAATAAAACTTTATGGTCTTATTAATCGCTAGGTAAAAGACATATCGAGAGTATTGAGTTTTATTTGTATCTACACTTTTAACAACTATCAGATATACCATATAATATTTTTAAAATCTTTCACAGGGGGTTTTTAACAGGGATTATCCCCGATTCTAGTCTTACATTCAAAAATTAAAACTTGTCGGGAGAAATTTCTAATTAAAGAGATATTCCCATATAACAACTCTGTATGTATTTCAATGTATCTATATACCAATCAGAAATATTCGAGATGCTTTTATCTTTTGAATACAATTTTGTCACAATCTACGAAAACATAATTAAATATTTTTGTTAAGTAAGTTTTAGTTCTTCCATTTTTAGCTTTACTCAAACTTTTAACGAATCCTTTTTAACAGATGTAAACTGATTGACTGACTGTTATTCTAGAGTGGACTGTGGTACTTATGACAGGATTTTTCGAAATGCTACCCCGAAGTAGTCCATATAAAAAAAAGGCTACTTCGGGATAAATTTTTTGAGAAGTTTTCTTGTAATTTATTTTTTTAGAGAAATAGAATCGCTTTTCAAATTTTAATTTTTTGTAGATTTGCAGCATTTATTCTGCTATCAATTTTAATTTATAACATACGAGAGACAGATGAGATCATTGAGCTATCGTTTCATATTTTTTTTGCGTTTTAGTAGCTTTAACATCTAAGGCCATACCGCGACTATATAATTACAGGTTCTTGTATGTCAATAGCATTGAAATCTTTAGTATTCAACGGGAATAGAACCCAGTGTCATTGACACATGGAACTTAGATCTAACAGATCTAATTGGAGATCTAAATGAAGCGTTTCATTAGTGAAATTTGTAATAATTATCCTTTTCTTGCAGTGAGTGGTTAAGGTTATTTTTATCTTTAAAGACAGGGTTGGTTACAATTACTTTTTTTTAATCAAATTTTATGTGTATGAAATTACGGGTAGCTGCTAGTATAGGTATAAAACTAGGCCGTGATTGACTCAAAGATACGTTGATAACTAGCTCATTGGAAATAAAAACATGAAATTTGATAATGTTTTTCTTGAAGGAACTAAGTATGACTTCTACTCAGGAAGAATTTTTCGAAATTCCCCTTCTAAGTGACCAAAGGACGGAGTTCAAAATTATTTGAGGCATACCTTTAAGTGATAATCCAATTTTGTAATTATGAATGTTCATACTGTCACAAGTCTAAGAATGAGCCGCCATATGTCTCAGGGAGTGTCGCCATTTAATGACTCTGGGGTGGGCCAGGACCCCCGTTGCGCAAATGAGGTGAAAAATGGAGAAGTGGGATAGTATGAAGTAATAGCTGCCTTCTAGAAATTTCTCCATTGAATTAATAATAGATGAGAAAAAGACAGACACCAAAACAATGGAATCGAATATTCTAGTAATGTAGAATTTATCGTTCGGGATGTTCGAGAACAGTGTTTGTTGGGTATAAATAAGCAAGAAGGCAGACCAGCAGTGCAGTTGTAAATAAACCGAGAATACGAGTGATAACCTTACCGTGTTAAAAAAATCGTGAGTCTTGAAATAAATAGTGCGCGTGAACAGTCTCTCGTGAAATTGATCAGTGCTTAGATAAATAGTGAAAGTGAACAGTGTTATATAAATTGTGAACAGTAACAGTAAATGAGGTGAACAGTGCAATAGTGAGTGACAATTAGTGACTGTGAAAACTGACTAGTTAAACAGTGAACTAACTCATTGTTAACGTGTAGTGTATACGTGTCTATAATGTAAGATAAATCAATAAACAATTGTTTAAAAATAATAAATTTGTTGTCATTAAACACAAATCCTCGGACCCGTAAAAACGTTACAATATCTTTGTAGTTTCTTTATTCGCTCATAACTCATTTAAAGGTTCACAAAATGTTTTAAAATCTCCATGAAAATCATAAGGAAAATTAAATTAAATAGTATTAAATAAAATAAGTATAAAAGAAAAATAAATTGTTAAAACATTTAACTGGGGTCTTTTTCACCTGATAATTTCTTCGTATACTTCTCTCTTAAATCGAAATAGTGACTTTCGACTACAAATAGTGACCACCATTTGAATGGTGGTATTTGAGTGGTATTATTTTAATACCACTATTTGAATTTGGTGGTATACTTTTTACTATAAAATAGTGAATAGTCACTATTTGTAGTCGAAAGTCACTATTTCGATTTAAGAGAGTACTTAAATGTAGTTTTACTCTTCAAAGACAATGGCTTAATTTCTTAAGCTTGAACTATATGTTTCCTAATTTTTTTAAATGTTGTATGAACGAAGTCCCAGGTAGCCAATATATATACCTCCATAGTTTGCTTAGTTGAAGAATCATAAAAATTGGTGATATAATATTTGAAAAAATTCAGATAATCAGATTGTTTATCACGAGACCAGGGTTAGCTTTCTTTTAGACCAACCTTATGGTTAGATTGTAGGTATTTTAACTTTTCAAGAAAAAGATAAAATCGTTCTATTTAAACATTGATTAAAAAAAAAAAATGAATCATAAGGACTATATTTTAAAAACTATCAGTTTTTTCGAACACCTGACATTTTTTTAAATAATCGAGATGTCGTATTTTCGAAAGGTGACGCGTTTATTGGCAAATGAATTGAAATGACGATATCATCATCGCCTTATTACGTTTCATCGCCTTATTAAATCTCTTTTTATTCTCTCAATGGCTGCATCAAATATTTGACTCGCTGTTGTCTAGTTAGAGTCATACAAATCGAAAAGTTGAATTGAAAAGAATTTTCAGCGCCTAAGACAAGATGAATGTACTGAATGGGCGTCAATATTTCAATTTAAATTGTTTTATTCTTTAAAAAGACCGTTGTACAACTTTTTTCGATTAATTACTCTTCATCAATAACACAATTTAAAATGTTGACGTCAAATTTTAAAACTATTATATTATTATTATAAATTACAGAGGTTATTTTTTTTTAAATATATGAGCCGTATAAAAGTTTCCTTTGAGAACAAACCATCCATCAAAGCTATATATTCAATAAATAAAGCACATTTGTTGGAAAATAAAACTTAATTCCAAAGCAAAAAAATAATAATTTTAAACTTTACAGACTAGAAAAAAAAGTTTTTCTGCATCGAAATATCGTAAATCATGAAAAAAATTTCGTGGCGCCAACACAAAATTTTGGCTTTGGAAATTAAAATGTAGTAGCAAGTTCATGTTTTCCACGAAATAATTTTAGCATAAATTGTTATCGCTTAAATTGATTTGGACGTTTACAATATTTAAGATTAAGCGGTTTTATTCAAACGTTCATTTCATGGTATAAATCATCGTTTAGATTCTGATCTTTATAGTAAAAAAAAGGGAAAAGCTGTGAAAATGTGCGGGGAATTTATTTAATTTTTCCAACTAGAATATGCGTATAAGATCGTGTGACATTGCGGCTGGAAAAAGGGCAAGGGGATGTGTGTTAAGTGAAATTTAATTAGTAGTTAAAAATTTAATTACTTTCATCTAATTAAATAGTGAGGAGAAAAAATTGTCATTTCTTTAATTTGAGAAAATTTATTTTGTTAAAGTTTTTCTAAGAAGTTAAAAACTATTTAAATAACACTTGTAATTTTTTCAAACTCGTTATACCTCTAGTTTTTCTAAGTTCAATTTTAAAGTTTTTAAGATTTTACTCTGTAGATAAAACAATGACAAACTTAAACTTGTTAAACTTAAAAGTTTCAAATTTTAACAATATTTAAATTTGCAAACCTAAAAAAAATGTTTACAAACTTTGATAAAAAAATGATCTTCAAGGTTTAATGTTTTAGTTGATCTAAGGTTTAAATTAAATTATCTAGTTTGTTATTAAGTAATTCGGAGAAGTTGAGTGAATTTTCCACTTAAAATATTGTACGAGGAAAATCTTCGTTTTAAGTTTAAATGGGACGTTTCAAGAGTATCGTTTAGTTAAAAAAATTTATAAGGAAATTTTAATATATCAAAAATCGGAAATATTTCTCGCTAATGGAACTTTCCGGTTTTTTTTTCGTTCTCTCATCTACCAAATACATACATCATATTTACACATATTCGATCGATTTTATCTTTTAAATGACACTCTCACTAAGTGCTTCAATTTCAGCATCAGCCAGCCACGATACAGGCAGCTCAAGAGTGTGATGAAGTGGAGAAGGAAATAATTTCGTCATAATTGAGAATTGAAGCATTAGCGGAAGTAGATTTCTAAATTGTTTATTGCATTATTAATGTCTTTAAAACTTTATGAACATTCATAATGAGAACGACATATTCTCTACACCCATAATACACACATTGTAGGTTAACGTTGAAATAGAAATAGATGAGAACATTCACTTTCACATACAAACTTATGAAATTAACTGTGAATTTTTTGGGTGACAATCGCTTTGTTTCAAAAGAAAAAAAAAACGTTTTACCCATAAAAAATATTTTGAAATTCTTCTCAACCAACTTAAAACTGGCGTTTGTCTAATTTGAATAATAAACAATATGCTGTTACTTTTTAGAACCACAAAAAAAATTCAGACATATGGAAAATATTGCAAGATATCACACAAATATTGCAGTTGTTCCAAGAAATACACACATTTAAATATTCATACGGTTATTCTTATTTATCGACTTTTCTTGTCATTTTTGCAAATTGTGTTCTATGTTATGAATGTATCCATGTAGCTTTGTTTCACCGAATAAAAAATTGCCGCACTCACATTTAAAATTCACAAGATTTACATGCAATATTAAGTTTTCCCTTATATAATATATTTTACATCTTTATGATAAAAAACAGGAAGAACTACAGATCTCTTTTTAAATAGTCTTAATAAAATAACGTTTTAGTTCTATTGATTTTTCCATTCTTAAAATTCACATGAAAAACAAAATGTAAGGTCGTAATTTCTAATAGAGTTTTACATCCAAGCATTTTTCATTTAATTAATCCCCACTAAAAGCGGTATAAATAGAAAAATTGGTCCCACAAGAACAGCTTTAGAGCACAGGGGACAACATTAACTAGGGTAATTGTTATTACAGTATGCAGATATATTAGTTTTCCTAAAACTAAAAAAAAAACGGTAATTTAATGAGATTATGCAAACTAGAAATTTTAATTTTAATAAAATCAACAGGAAACCCTCTTCGTTTCGTGTTACGTTCTATCAAAAAGCTTTTCAATCTTTCGTATTAGCACGTATCGAGTTCGTTTTTCGGCCGCGATTTTTATTTTAAACAAAAATTAAATTCATTTTCCCTGTTTACACTATTTTGAGTTTTTAGCTGATTCGTAATTTGCATAATATAGTTTTATTTTTTTATTAGGTTCACAGCATATGTAAATATGGCCACTCTATCAGTTTTTGTAGTTCATATGAATATTTATACTTCCATATTACTTACACTCGACTCGCATAAACCAATCAGTTAGCGTTGGCTTTAAGCTCATAGAGCAGACATTAATTTCATTTACAGAAAGGTTACATAAGGCAAACACACGAAAGATGGAACATTCGAGAGGAGCATCCCCACGGACTTGTTTATTAGACGAGATATTTCTAATCTTCTTGAAGGGTTGCATCATTTCATATTTTCAAATAAGAGTCTACTTTTCTAAATAAAAAAGTAAATTCTCGTATGTACTTCCTTATAAGAAGCTGTAAGACTTTTATTCTTAACCATTTTTGGTCGTGCAACAGGCCCTAGCCGGAGATTCGTCTATAGACATGTCTACGGCGACAACCTGAGACGCGTCTCCGAGATCAAAATCCCCCAACATGGCTACTAGTGAGTACTAGGCTTTAGAATGCTTGGTCGAGACCAAGTACTGATATTAATGTTTTAGAATCGCATGTACAACATAAAATCACAAGTTTATGTGGAACAACACTTAAATCGAATAAAACAGTCATCTAAAACGCTATTTTTTAGACAGCACATATTATATTATGTAGTTTTTTACTATTAATTTTTATTAATTGAAAACTGTTAAAATACTTTTCTTTTGCCACAAATTAAGTCACTTACTGAATAAATATTTAACATAATTTTCGACTAAAACAAAATTTTCTCGCCTTTTTACTTGGTTTGTAAAGTCTTTAAAGAGATTACGTGAAAAATTTGAAAATTTCCACCAAAGATGTGAAAAAGACGAGGCATTAAAAAGGTGGATTTCGTTAAATGGAAAATTTTCGTTTCTCCAACACAACATCTCTGTTTACGGTTTTAAATCTACTTATTGAGTTTTCCAACTGCAGAAAGTGCACTCTCTTTCGATTCAAACTTTTCATACGATGCTCGTTGGGAAAAATAAATAAAACGGTGAGTTTTCTTTTGAGAAAATAATAGATTTTATTAATACAACTTTTCGGTTTTTATAGGAGAGAAAAAAAAACTTTGATTTAAGTCAATAATTGGGTAGGTATATGCCATAAATAAGTGTGCTAAATTGGTTGTCTTTGACATAAAAAGTCGATCACCTCTCGTTTTATTTGATCCAATAATTCAATTTCGTTTATCTCCTCGATAGTCGGTGAAATTTTCAAGCATTGCAGGACAAAAGTAATGAAAATCTACGAGCTACTAGCACTTGGAAGAAAATGAACGAACTATGAAAAGAAATGGTTTTCCGCATGTGAGAGAGGGCGTTTAAAAAAGCATCCTCTACGAATTTGATGGGGTTAACTAATGGCTTTTAACGACGAACCACTTTACAAAACGAAAACGTTACTCGTTTCCAGTGTAATGACTTGTAATATTATTCCCAAAAATTTCGTACTCCGTATATCATATAAATGTTAAATGAAAAGACAAAGCCTCTTCTTTTTCACAACACTAAATAAAGTGCTTTGGTGAAATTATCACAATTGTTTTCATTTCTTTCGCGTGAGTTGGTAATTACATTATTTCTTTGAGTTGCTGCTACTAGGTACCATAAAATGTGAATTAATTTGGGAATTGTTTTGTAATTACATCAGATTTTCGAGTTTATGGTCGGATTTCATGCTTTGTAACATAACAATTACGAGAAAACGAGCCAGCATTTCTTCCAGATAATACAGGTAAGATTTTTTTTCGATAAGGAAAAAATTAGTTTAACATTTTTCCTACGATGCCAAACTTAATTCAAACATCTTATTTAAATATTCGTTAGTTAACAAAACTTATCTTGAATTTAACTTTTTAAATTGTTACATGGAATGAACGTCGAGTGGAAACGACGAGTAGAAAAAAACATTATTTGAGTATACGCGAATTCAATACACGACTACCTATTACATTTAAACTTTTCTCAATGTCAAAAAAAGTTTTTGACAAAAGAAAAAACGAATTATTTCAACTGAATTGAAATATTCCTCGTACTATATGGTATGGTACTTCTTTCGTTTAATTTTCAACATTTGCTTTCTTTGGGATTGTATTATTGCGTGCCGTCTATTGAACGAGAAGCTACTTGAAAAAAAAATATAATAAGGTTTTAGGCCTTGTGAAAACTTATAAGTAGTTGTTTGAGCAATTTAAAATTTACTTTTCAGTTTTCTATGTTATAAAAAAGGAACGAATTAAATTGGTACGGGAAAATTTGAAAAGTTGACAACTTAATTCATTTAGAGTTTAACTAACAATAAGTATAACTTTGCAGAAGGATAACCCAACCCGTTTTCGTAAAAAAAAAATGATTTCTTCTAGAATCGACGAAATCTGTCTCGTCTATGTTAATGTAAGTAATTATATGTAATCGAATGGCAATTTCTTATGAGTTGTAATTTTGTACGCCAGACGTAAATATTAACAGGTAAAAAAGCGTAAAATTATTAAAATGGGTGATACAAGAAATTTAAGCCATGTCAACCCTTTTAGTGCTAACTAATTGGTTATCTTTGTAAAAAATTACCTTAGCTAAATAAATGATGAAATTTATATAAAATCAAAATTCGGATTTTTCTCTTAATTTTACTGTAAACTCCTAATTTTTACCTAATCACGCTGTTCCAGGTGAAGGAAATTTGTCTTTAACGTTTAAAATATGTGACATATTGACTTTAATTTTTGATAGGCTTGACTTTACATAAGTAATACTTTTGATAAAGACTTGAAAGGTATTTCAAACCTCCAACGATAGAAGATCTTAATTGGTATTAATTTCAGTGGGAATCACAGCCCTCAAGGATTCCACAAATATATAGTAAATCACAAGATAATACTTTTGACCCCCCCTCCTTCCTTAACGGCTTCTGTATATGAAGACTGGACATCAATAACAGGCAAAGTGTCAAAAACAAAAAAAATTGAGTTAGACCTGAAAAAGCAAGCTAACAATAGTGCCATTGCCAAAAACCTAATACATACTGTCACAAGTCTAAGAATGTGCCGCCATGTGTCTAAAGGAGTGCCACCATTTTATAACTCTGAAGGTGGTGTCACCTGCTCCAAGCAGAGTGGGCCGAACTAATCACCAGCCCAAGGAGGAGCACCGTTACCACAAGATGGGGGGAATCTTATGAAATTCTAGGAATTCCAGAATATTCTCTCTCTAAGAACTTCGTCTTCGAGACCACCAAGCACGAAGAATTAAACAAAAGAATGGAAATTTCTACCATGGAATAATAGAACCGAAGAATATTCGAGAAGGATTCCGAAATCCTATATACCTAAGCCCCAGAGAAACATAAGGCGAGGCAGTATGAAAATAAATCGTCAACGTCAACAGTCTTTCGTGAAAGTGATCTGTGCTAAAGTAAATAGTGAAAGTGAACAGCGTTAAATAAATTGTGAACATTGTGAAATAAAGTGAAACAGTGCACTAACTCATTGTTAACGTGTAGTTTATAAGTGACAATAAAGTGTAAGATAAATAAATTAACATTTGTTAAAAATAAATTTTTTGTCATTAAACACAAATCCTCGAGCCCGTAAAAACGTAACAATACATTAACTTAATACATTAATTTATGATTTTATTAATAATCATGGCATTTAGCCCGCTTTTTACGTTGTTGGCAATACATATTAGCTTTCGTTTTCAGGTCTAACTCAATTTTTGTTTTTGGTACTTGGTCTGTTATTGATGTTCAGTCTTCAAATTTTCTATAGATGTTAAGAAATCCTTGAAAGTTTTTATTTATGAAAGAGAGTCGGAAATCCAAAAGTTTTGGAATATCCCTTTATGAGAAAAATATGGTCTTTACAGATGGATGACCCAAGTAATCTTATAGGGATTTCAAATTTTTTTTCCCGAGCTACTCAACACTTAAAACCAAAATATCTTAATATCAAATTTTAATCCATAATTCATTTTGAAAACGTGTTCTATTCTGTACCAAAAAAGAAGAAGAAATAGGTTAAATTACAAATTTTACTTAGTCAATTTAAAATTGTCAAATGCAACCGTGTCTATAAAAAAAATTCAAAAAGCCGAATTTGTGCTCTTTTTAATTAAATTAACGTGCAGCGCGGGGCTTTTCACCTTTTCCACAGTATCAACCTACCAACATTTTATGTTACATCAAATAAATATTCGCTCACAGCAGATTTCCCAAGCCGAAATTATAAAATTACACCAAAAAATAATAAAATTTGTGTCATCGGATTTTTTAAAATGAATTATATCGAAAACTAGATATAGAGTTAATTTAAAAAGTGTATGTTTGTATAAACGTTAATTAATAAATATAAATTTATTTCTGTCTGTTACGGTTAAATTATTTTTGTTTTAGTGGCGTTGAAAAATGTTCATTGATGCATGAAAACTATTTGGATTTGTGTTATTTAATACAGTTTAACGTTTTTTAATTTTTCTTTACACACAAAAAATAATTGTGATCAATAAGCGTAACATGAAAATTGGAGGTATTTATTTGACATGAGTTAAGAGCTATTTTTATCAATCATAAACTTTAGAAATTTAGTTATTTGCGACGAAACTCGTTATTATTAGATAGAATCTAAAAAGGTTTACTCACAAGCCAATGTACTTGAGCCATTTCTTATGCATTTAATTTAATTCATTTAATCAAAAAAAGGAAATTATTTAATATTTTATAGCGTCATCTTGATTTAACCAGCAAATATTATCATCGGGAAAAATAATTAGCTCCTTGTGTCGGCTTAAAATAAGTACACGACTTCTGTAAAAAATTTTATGTACCAATTTACGTTTATGTATCTTAAAAAATGTTCTTGTATTTAATTTAGAGGAAAATTTAAATATTCCATACATAGCGAGCAATAAATCAATTTGTTAGAGGGACGATATTAATTACATTTCCGTAAGGCTTGCGCAAATAAATAATAATTAAGTCGTGTATATTATAATTTTTCATCTTTCATAAGTTTCAGTCATGACCATTGTTTCCTAAACTTAATTAAGAACGATGATTTATTATTCAAAGTTCTTACAGACTTTAGATGTGATTCACATCTCTGAAACTTGAACCAATTTACATTTGAATGCGGTTTTGAAAACAATTAAAATAAATTGTATGAATTGTTGAGCTTATGTAAATTAATATTATCAATAATTCACGCCTTAAATATCATGTGAGACAGTGAAAAACTCAATGCATTTATCGTAAGAAAATATAGTCGTTGGAAACCTGTCGTTTTTATTATATTTGTCCAAAATTATATTATATCAAGCGATGAATAAAATAACGATAATATTTCTTTGGATTGGATGAAAAGTAAATTATGTCGTTTGCTTCGAGAATTTATATTGCAGAGCTTGAGTATATTTTTCTAATGTGAGAATAGTGTATGAAATTGTGCCATTGTGTTATTTCTATGTTGCAATAAATTTGACTTGTTTTCCTAAGAAACGATCGAACTCATAATTTTCAAATGGAGCTTTCATTGCGTTGTGAAAATTTCATATCGAACTTTTTGATCAATAACATGTTTATCGCATATACTCGGTTATATGTACATAGCATACCCATACATTTGTGGTACCTACATGCTTTAAATGTTATTGAATTGACTTGGAAATTTCGTCTTCCATATCGGTTACTATAGTAAGTAAAATGCTGAAATTGGGAAATTCAGTTGAATATCTTCTCGATATAATTTAATATGCAATTTAGAGAGAAAAATAAGAAAAAAAATCTGCCATTTAATTTAAAACGAGAAAATCAATATTTATTGAGATAATAAAAAAAAATTTACCTAACTCTATCTTCCAATATTTTTCATTAATCGTTGATATTTAGAGAATTTTCCCAACATATTTACTAAGGTTGTGACCAAAAATATTTCTATTTGACCATATTATAATTTCAGATTTTTCATTTATTCCATGTTTACAACCGGTTGAGGCGAAATAAAAAGGGAGCAAACAGGATAATAAATTTGCTCATAATATTACAAGAATGAGGCATTCAAAGTTTATAATCGCGATAAAAATTTCATTTTATCACAATATTGTTATCATTAAAATTGTATCTTTTACTTAACATGCAGTTATTTTAATTCACTGCCAGATTTTCTCGTTTTGTTAGAGATAAATTTTATTCGTTCTGTTCTGAAATTCTAAAGTGAATCAATCGAATATAAAGATCAGATAAAATATAAAAAATAAATGTTTGGCTTTCCGAAAATTGTGTCACGTAATAAAACAGCTTAATTCGAAGAACGTAGGACAACATTGGAATAGAGCGTTTAAAGTGAATCTTCACTATATATTTATAACATTAGTGCCACCTTTGGTAAGTGTAACATTTTTAATCCTTATATTGAATTTTTCTTAAGCAATTAAAAATTGGTAAAAAATCAATAGCTAAGAGATATCTATATGTAAAATACAGGTTCTTCTATTTTAAAGAGAGGTTCCACTCCAAATTGGACTTTAAACCAAACAAATTGGACACTTTGTAAACCAAATTGGTCACTTTTCAAATAAAATTGGATATTATACTCATCATGTCACGTATTTCATCTAGTTGATAAAAATGATTCATTAAAATAAACTTGAATGAAAATAGAATTCATTTAAAGAGCTGAACCCGAACATTATTACCATATAGCCATATAGGGAGTGGTTAGCCATATTTATTTACATGTATATATATATTTATTTACTATAAATATAGTGGCCAGCACTGGCCCCGAACAAATGGAATTGCTTAAGGTATATAACGTCGTTTCGTCAGGGCAGTTGCGAGAGATATCACTGCATGTTCGAATTCCATTTCTTGTCGCCAAAAATATATCCAAAACTTTGTGTGAAATATATTCAGGAAAAATTACCGATAATTGAAAAAATTGAGCAAAGATCAAGTTATGGTCCGATTTAAAAATGTTTAAAAAAATCGTAAATCCAGAAGTAAAAGGTAATAAAAATTATATAACCTATATTCAATAAATGTTAATCGGGACAATGCTAAAGGTATTAAACAAATCATTATATTATTTTTAATGGTAGATAGCTGGTACTTTTCATAATCTTGTTTGCAAACTATCAATTTTAGTGTTAATCTTTATATCAAAGGATTACAACATATCATGAACGGTACAATTATACACCGACATTGATATAAAACTGACACATGCACATTTTCATGTTCAGATTTGCGAGTTTGTCTTTATTAAGAAGGTGCTCGTTAATTAATTATGCTTTTGAAATGGTATAATCTATCCGTAAAGTTTCCACATAACATAACTCGACATATTCCTGTTTTAATATTATCTAGTTTCGGTCTGTACCTTGTAGACATGTGATTCGGGCTTGTAAGACACAAACAAGTTTAAACTTCAATAGAAAATCGATATTGTTTAAATAAATATTTTCACATAAACGTCGCTTGAGTATCGAACGGCTTCGAGTCAAAGGTGTTATATTTATCTTTGGTTTTATTTCAAGTTCTGGCTTGAATTTTCTAGTAAAAATGTTTGGTGAAGTTTATAAATGTGTACAATGCATATAAATAAATTTGATAACACGTAGCTGTACAACAGTGAAATGAAAAATATTTCGAGAACTCTATTTTAAGTAAAATCCATGTTAAAGATTTGTGTGTGTGTGATATATTGAAGTTTTACGTATTTGTGTAGGTACGGTTTGCTTTTGACAGTAAATTATTTTCCTTTGATGTGGAATTTGGATTATTTCTTTTTTGTACCACGAAATTTTCAAAACTACATTTATTTATGCCAGGAACTGTGATTGAACGTGCGAGATTATTAGCTAAAGCATACATTTTTTGCTATTGTATGAAAAACTTAAAAATTTCAATCATGTGAAACTTGAATGTAAATCATTATAAAATATTTCATTGTCAAGTTTACATATAATAATCGAAAAATGCTATTTTAATCAATCAGTCTATCAAATTTTGTGCCTCAGAATACAATTTTCAAAATTAGACGGTTTATTTTTAAAGAAGATAATTTCTAGGGAAATTATTCAAATTTGGTAATTATTTTGGGTTGTTACTTTTCAAATCAGATTTTTCATAGTAAAAATTTTTGCCAAAATTCTACTTTTTGTATCAAATTAAAAGAATATACTCATAACGGTTTATATATGCAAATCATAAATTAAATGTGAAAAAAATTTCAATAAAATTCGTTAAGAATTGGTTTGGAATTATTAAATTTCATTATAATAATTTAAAACGTTAAAAATTAATTTCTAAGCCATTCTGCTACAGATCAACTCGTGACGATTATCTTTAAGAAATGCCTCAGTCAATCATTTGAAAACTATAAAAGGGCTTTTAATGGAACCTATTGTACCTTATCATTCATCCGTAATCCATAAATACGAATAAAATTCGTCGTGCACAGCTAAATAACATTTCCAACATGTATCTCTCTATGATGTTTATAAATCAGATTTTCGAAAGTTTCAATAGGAAAAAAAACTGTTAACTGTTCTTCGTCTAGTGCGACATCCGACCACCCGTTGGTAGAAAATCGATTTATTACAAGGTGAAAAAAGTGCATTTATTGTTAGATAAACAAAACTTTTATTACAACTGTAATAAAGAATAATTAAAGTTTGGGTTTGTACAAATTGTTCGCATTAGCTGAGTGAGAGATAAAGTTTGAACTGTAACATTATTATCGTGATGGTCGCCGGTAATCGTTGTCTAGACCTAGTGGCTATTTCCGATTAACTCTTTTTCTCAACACTAATGGCCCTTTTTTCGTGTGCTTTCTGCATTTGTGCAAACGGATAACTGATGGCTCTCGACAAATAAACTAATCGAATTAATAGTCGAGAGATCTATCCACAAAAAAAAACCATGCTAATTTCACTATTGAATTTGTTACAAGTAAACTTGTTAGAACTGTGGTTCTCAAACTTTAAGAAGTCATGGTGCTCTTTTGATAATGTGAAAAAGTGGTGGTGCACCAGAATTAAAAGATCAAAAAACATATGGACATAATTTTTATTACAAATAATAGTTAAAAACAAATTTTTGACTTCATTTTTTTATGTTTGTTACCTAAGAACTTTCGACTGGGGGAACCGATTTTTATGATTCTTTTTTTATTTGAAAGCTGGTGCTTCCCGTGTGGTCCCATTTTAATTTTAAGGAAATTCTTCACTTCTAAGGGGTCGAAAACTAAGGGATGAAAATTTAACTTCTTATTGTATGGCTTGATTTTGGTAATTCTTTTTTTTGGTAGAACATAATTTTAAATTAATCTCATTTCCATTTTTTTAAAAAACTACACTCATAAGGGGTTAAAATTAAGGATGAAATAATAAATTTTTCCTGGCTAACCCAATTTCGATAATCTTTTTCTATTGCGTACATCGTATCTTTAAATTCTTCACATTTTAATTTAAAGAAAATAATCCATTCCCTAAGGATGAAAATAGGGGATTAAATAATGACGTTTAACTGAATCATCGATATTTGATGATTTTTTTCTATTGGAAAGAGTATTTCTCTAAGTTTCTTTCACTACATTTAAAAGCAAAAAGGGATGAAGTAGTAACTTTTAACATTTAACGACGCTGCCCTCATATGAGCAGCGCTTTTACTAGGTTTACCCATATTCAAAGATATAAAATCAGTTATCATATTCAGATCACTCGAGAAATTAATAAAAATTACAACAAAATGAACAAACCGACTTAAAAATAAATAAATAAAAAAAAAACAAAAAATGCACTAAAAGTAAAAAAATAATTGCGTAGGTATCCTTGCAGTGTCTACAACTTACTAATTATTAGGATGATATAATGTACAACTATTGTTATTTTTGGAGTTGGTGTCAGTCAAGAAAATAAATATTAATGTTCATTTGTAAAAGGGTTAATAATTAGTTACTTATTGGTATTTTGTAGTTTAAAAGTCTCTAGATATTGTAACAGTTCGAGTATATTGTATAAATGTTCATTTGAAAAATAAATTTCATAAGGTATTCTCGTTTATTGCTAAGTACCAATTTCGTCGTATTTCCTTGGCTGACCTCAACTCCAACAATAACAATAGTTGTACATTATATCATCCTAATAATTAGTAAGTTGTGGACACTGCAAGGATACGCAATTATTTTTTTACTTTTAGTGCATTTTTTGTTTAAGACTTTTTATTTATTTTTAAGTCGGTTTTTCATTTTGCTATAATTTTTATTTATCTACTTAAAAATTAAATTAATTTGTATCAAAGAAATAGACTTTTTTGGTTTTCACCATTTTGCGGATTTTTCGGTTTTTACTGTTTCGCGAATTTTTTCATTTCTACCAATTTGTTCGTGGTGCACTTGCAGTAAGTTTGCGGCGCACCGGTTAAGAGCCACTGTGTTAGAACAACCACTAAATTTGAGTACTTTTTAATAAACGACCAAATCTAGAATATTCATTACTCTAACCTATTTTAGAATCAAGCATTGCAGTTGCAACATCAAAAGTTTGTCAAATGATAAAATTGAGTAGGTAAATTTCATATACTATATGTCACTTCAATTTCTGTTATTCAAAGGAATATTGTAACAAAGAGATTGTTAGTGGTCATATAAAATTTATGACGTTCAGTTAGATGATATAAATATAACTGGTGGTAGTTGAAATACGCTAATTTTAAAACGGGGCAAACATTTTTTATTAAAAATTAACATGTTCCATTTTAATCTCATACTTGTCTTGTTGAATTAGCCATAATAAGATAATAGATTCTCTAATTCCTATTAAATCTGCAGGATTTGAAACTTTTCATACAGAAATTTTGTTTCATAAAGTAACGCGTTATAATTGTTCGCGGTTATAATGTCGGTCTGTGCATTGCTCATAATATGTACGATACAAAATAGTAAAGTAGAGTTACAGAGCAATAAAATGCTGGTGGAATACTACATTAAAGTTTACATACATATAATACGTTAGTTTAACTATATTTGACATGTGTTCTAAACAGTACTTTGTTCTATTGTATTCTAAGTGGCTAAGTACTATATTATGTAAGTACATATGTATGTGTTTGTTTAGGCTAGGGAAAGCGACCAATGTCTGGCCTCTCTATCAACATACATCATTATTGCATTTATGCCAGAGGCATAAGGGTAATGAATTAAATGTTAAGTAAGTGGAGAATGCTAATTACCAACGAGAATTTAATCCACTTGAACAACTTCATAAAACCGTTGGAATTAAAAAAAAAAAAAATACAAAATATACTTGTTTTAAACTGATTCCAATTGCAGTTAAATACCTACTTGAACTTTTTCTAATGGAAAATGCATTCGATTGAAAATATTTATGACGTATTTACTTTAAAAAATTTAATTTAGAAAAATATAAGGTAACGGATCATTTTCTTAATTTTAATTATAAGATTATTTTTTAACTGAGTAAGTCACTATTTTCACTTATCAATTACTAAGATTTTATCGTAAAGATTTCAAGTTCTAATCTCGATCGTATTTGAGATTAAAACGCTTATTTTTTGGTATTTTTAGGATTTTGAAAATTGGAAGGAAAAAATTTTATGCCGTTTCTAATTATTTAAGATCTTGTATTAGGCCAAAATAAGAAAGATAATTAAATTATTAAAATTTAAATAAATAAAATGATAGACAATTATATCCATGTAATTGATTGGAAAAAATTCCCCAATGTATTTCGATCGAATTTTTTTATTGTTCTTTCAATAACTGGTTTCTAAATTAAATTAAAAACGTTTTCGATATGCTTCGTAAGGTTAAAGTAATTTACTTTACAGTATTGAAGATAATAGTAAAAATATGCATTGCAGCGGTGTGAGAGAGATAATAATTCATACACTTATAAAATTTTTACACTTTGGAAAGAAGTCAACGAATTTGGAATATTTTGTTTATGTGTAGTTATGCTGTTAAAAGAAAGTATTCAGGAATATGGACGGAAAAAGAACTTAATTTCGTTTCAAGTCTCAACCAAAGAGAATACGATAAAGAGACGATAAATTTTAATAATGAATAACCTAATGTTTTGATAATATATTTGAACATATTATATTTAAGACCAAAAAGCATTTATGACAAATAGTTATCAAAATAGTTAGCTTTAGCTAAATAAAACAGTAGGCACTTAGTAGCTAGTTATTAGTGAATTGGTGATTCATAGTCCAATGATTTAAAATAACAACTACAATTGATTAAATCATCTCATTTAAATCATAGTTTGAAGTTTCGGACATGTCAACGGTACCACGACAATATGCCTCAAAGTAATATTGGTTTATAGTTTATAGAGACAAGAAAAAAATATACCTACACAAAACAATAAGCCAGCAATAAATAATACGACCAAATCGAGTTTTTGTGGCTTAAAACATTTAGCTGTTACACAAAGTAAAATAATAATAATAATAAGAAGACGCAACTAATAGTTATTTTTACAAAATTGAAGGTTAAGACATATTGTTGTGGTATCGTTAATATTTCTAACCCATATTTTGATGAGTATCCTTTTGCGTAAGTTTTCGAATCAAAGAGATTTTGTCAAATTTCATTGCTTTCCAACCTTTGCAACCCCAAACACGACGAGTTGACAATCCTAGACACGACATGAGGTCAAACTTTTGGTCTGGAGTGATCAAATGTTTCCTCTAAACCAGCGGTCGGAGAACCGGGTTAAATTACCCCAAATGGGGTAAAAATTAAATTTTTGGGGATAATAAGAAAAAATTTTACCGTGGCTATATTATAAACATGATAGTTTGGCCGAAGATTGTATTCAAATTGTTCTTATATCAAAAAGCTCCAAATTTTAAATTATTGTATCAAACATGAAGCAAGATCATTTATCCAAAACTGAGGGAGGGGGGAAAGTTTGCAATTAATTTTTGTATGTTCTAATATGAAAATTTTATTTTGTATGTCTATTACATACTTACTACTCTCACTCATACAAGTTCTTTTTTCGGGTCAATTAATTCAATAAATAATTTATAATTTAAATGTACATTGATTGTCTCCTTTTCAAAATTAGGGGGTTATATCGACCTCCACAAAAATATTTTGGGGTAATGGCAAAAAAAGTTCACCGACCGCTGCTCTAAACCCATGTAATTAATTATTTAAATTAAAAAATACTATTTACAATATACCCAAGAACCTTTTTTATGGTCTTGTAAATCATAATATCTTATAAGTTATTTAATGAACAAAAGTGAAAATATTTAGTCTTCGAGAGAAGATTGCATAAAACAAATTGTAAAAACAAAGCTAATTTTATTTCCAAGGCGGAAACTTCAAAGACCCAAAAAATCTATAATCCGTAACAAACATATAACTGCTAAAAACTGGTTCGTATTTCAAAAGGGCACCTTTAGAAATATTAAGATCTAACTATAAAAAGTATCATACACGAAAATATCTTCACAAGCTCTATCAAAAAGTAGAGTTTCTATAATAGCACGTTTCATGGCCTATTACTCAATTTGAGGTTACTATTTCAAATTCATGGATATCAAAAAAAGAACAGCTTAGTTATGAGCCATGAAATGTCGCTCTTCAACACTTGGAAATAAATTCCTACTTCATTTTAATGTTGGAACAATTATTCAGTAAATCCAACTGTTTCATTATCTTCGTTATCGCACAGTTTCCATTATCTTCTAATCAGCATTTACTAAATAATTCTGTTGCGTCCTGTCAAGAGATTCAAATTATGGATTTAGAACCACTAATTTGATTTTACCGTGTTAGAGATAATATAAATTCATGCATATGCATATTACTCGAACGTATTAACAATATAATATATAGATGCTCTCGACATATGTTCTGGACATAAATTGATCAGTTATTGAATTACGTTTAAGACTGAAACTGGGAATTATTGCCTTGCAAGACAGATGAATGGAAACGAATCCCCCGCATCCCTCGCCGATATGTCTCACAGGCTTAATTTCAATATCAATAAAATACAATCTGCTTGATTTGATTGTTTCATATACTGCTTGTGGAAATAAAATCTTCGAGCTTAAAATAATTTTTCTAATTTATTGTTTCATATGGATTTGGGAGAGAGTATATTCATAAAAATAGACACGTTATTTCAGTTTTGATCCTAAAAACTTACGCGTATATAAATATTCAATATACGAGTTTATCTAAATGTGCAAAAGAACAAGTTGAGCTTTTGTCACATGAAATTGGTCCATAAAATAAATTTGTTGCGACTTTTTGCGTTGTTTACCGACAAGATTTTCACACGAGTCGATTGTTATGCTAAAATTTGAAATTTATTCTTCCATTTTATTAAATGAAATTCTGACCTTTCTATGTGATGGCTTATGATTTTACCTAAGTAATATTTTGAAGTTATTTAATACGTCATTGATTTCTTTGGTACCTGTGATTTTAAAAGTAATTGAAATGAAGATCACAGGATAAACGTAGCTTTATTGATTGGGAGAAAAAAAAAGAAGAGAAAATCCTCGTTGGAAACTTAACGATCTCCATTACTTATCAAACATCGAATTCTATTCAACGAATCAAATCCGGGATAGCCGATGAGATAAGTCCGAAAATGGCGTTTCTGTTAAATTTATAAAAAGGTTCACAATGACAGATTTAGCCGATACCTTTTGAAAATAATATCAACGTCTATACCTGTTCTATTATTAGATACCCATATATTGAAAAGATATTGACATACTTCAATTTATGTACATTAAAAAATAAATCTGACTTTTCATCGACAAAAACTGTATCCTACTCTCGTTATACAGTTTCTTTTTATTTATCGACCAATCGTTACAAGAAACTGGTTCAATGATCGGGAAAACTAAGAAAACCGGCATGAAAATTTTTACTGTTGTCAGCGCAAATTTAAGACAAACGTGATGATACAGATTATGTGAGCGAGTAAATTACAATTCGAATCCAACTTTGACGTAGGATTTTGTTTGCACATCATTTTTATATTTTTTGAAATGACAGCCTTAGAACGAGTAATATGACGTGTATCAAAAAAATCTAAAGAAAACCTTTAAAAAGTTTCAATAATGCTACAATTTTTCTATCAGCTTTAAATTAAAAAATTGATATAGGAGTTTTTTTTTTCAAAAATCAATGAAGCTCACAGAGATTTTCATATGCAACGCTTCTTTTGTCTCGAAATTAAAACAACCTTTTGATATATTAATCAATTATTTTTTGCACGTCAACGTCATGTCGTTTAAAATACAAAATTCACAACTGAGGAGATTATTTAGTATTTTAGTATGTAGCTTTGTTGTTTTTCGTCCCAATGGAACCATTTGACGAAGAAAGACTGACAACATCAACAAATAATTCCGTTAACAAATCAACATGTGACATTTTACTGATGCTAATTCGGTTATTTAATTTAGGTATTTAACGCCCTTGGAGACTTAAAGCCAGGAATATTGATTTGATCATAATAGTACGAGAGCTGGCGACGTCGAAAAAAAAAGAATTTTAGGTCGGCCAGTATTTATATATGTTATCTCTCGCACTATCCTGGACATCATACTGGGCTGTCTGGTTGTCGGTAGGGGTTGCGTGTATTAGTGCGCATCGCACCTCTACAGGTAAAATATTGAAATTTTCAGAAAAAAGAAAAAGTTTCAGATGAAATTTGTAGAAAATAACATTTTACATAAAAAATGTCATGACTAAATTTCGTAAAGTTGCTAGTTTGCCCACTACAAGCTTGTAAAGCTCATTGTATACGTACATTGTCGGTACAACGGCTGTATCTCTGAACGGTCGGCCACTCAAATGACGTCAGGTCGAGCCGGCCTTTCCAAGCTTGTAGCGGCCAAACTAGCTACTTTACAAAAATTAGTCACTGGAAATTTTTTATCTAAAATGTTATTTTCTACAAATTTTATTCTACAGCCCGTATGATGTCCTGGATAGTGCAAGAGATAACATATATAAAAACTGGCCGACCTAAAATTCTCTCTCGAAAACGTTGCTAGCTCTTAGACTATAAAAACATGTACGATAATAACCTATTTTTCTTCACTAGACATAAAAAATTAAATCATAGAGATACGAAACCATTTTTTCCAAAACCAATTGTTTCAAGTATTCTATTTAAAATATGTTAGTTTAAAGTAGATTTATCACGACGTGAAAATATGATATATGGGGCGACGCAAGATTATGTCACCATGCCAGGGATAAATGCTATCTTCTATATGAATTTTATTTAATTTTTTTTATTTTCGGGAATATATCATTATATTAACATGAAAAAGAATGTGCAATCCACTCTTTAAATAAACCAACAGCTACAGTTAGCTACCCCCCCTTAATATATGACAGGCCATAGCACAGAGGAATCGATGATAAATTTATTGCGAATGCTATGATGAGTTATGAAAACGGGAAATTGTTTTCAGCAGTGCCAATATAAATCATCCCTTCTATGGACAAGTATCTACTTTATATCAATATTTATAATAATGTTTTTATATTTATAAATATACAGCATATCGATATATTGAATTACAATAATTAAATAAGGTTAATAAATAATAAAATATTCAATTATAATTTCAGTTGAACAACTTTGGGAAATGTTTCATAATTTATATTTGATTAATTCATTATTAATTTACTTTAATATTTATCTAAAATAAAATTGGGTTTTCATTCAATTATTTCAATCAAAATCAGTTTGATCATCAGCTCAAACAAACGGTGGATTTATTTAATTTTCAGCAGGAAATAAAAAATTGAAAAAACAATTTTCTTTAGTAAAAAAAAGCTCGATATTTCATAGTCAAAAAAAAAAATGTTTAATAATGAAAAAAAAAATTCGAAGCAGTAAAAAGCCTTTTGTCAATAAATTATTCTGTTCTCTAGCATTAAAACTTTATCACATCTGAAATCTTTATGAAAAAATAATTTCATCAAATATAACCTAACATAGTTTTTCAATATTCGTCAATTGAATAACTAACCACCTGTTCACTGTAATTCCTTATTTGTAAAAATAGTTCATTTCTACCTCCGATGAAAATGTGTAGAAAAAAAAATTTCCTCACTTTTTAAATTGAAATAAAAAGCATCGAGGAAGATAAAGAATATTTAATTAATAAATTCAATGTTCTTACTTACGATCCCCACGCAATTTGAATACAAATGTGAAACCACTTACCTAAAACAAAAATTAAATATGTTAAATACAGAAAAAAATACATTGTAGGAGTATTATCTAAGAAATAATTGTTACTGTAAATTTTATCGAATAGCTTTTTATAGATTTTAATTTTTAATGAATTCAAATCTATTTTTGGGTATATTTTAGCTTTTAAGAAAATTTTGTGCGTCATTAACAATTAGCTATTTAAATGTATTATGTTATTATTATATTATATATATCTTTGTATTTATAATGTTTCTTATTATCTCTTAAAAGATTGGATGATATGTACAAGGAATATTTTACAATTTATGTAATTTAACTAAATCAGTATTTCTCAACCAATGGCTCAGGGACATTTGGGGGTTCTCAAGTTATCGTAAAGAGTTCACGATAGATCCCCGGGTTGGGATCTTTAATTCAAAGTATTTTAAGTATCTTGTAAGTATTTGAGTAAGTATTTATCTTGAGGAGAAAATCAAGTTACCAAAGTTTATTTTTTGTTGGCAGCCCGTAAAGTTCTTCATATCCAAAAAATCGATATATTTTTGATTCTGTGCTTGCGTAACACACAATGTTCTTTTTGCAGCTTTATCTATAAGGGCTCGACACGATATGTTAAAAGTTTTTGAGGGTTCGTCATGATCTAAATATATTAGTTATATTCATCAATATCTCAAAAAAAATGAGTTTATCTTCTTTGTCATTCTAAATTTAATTTACTTTATAGGGTTTGCGCACAAATTGCACTGAACAATTGTATATTTCTCCAAAATTTAGGAATTCCCATTAAAACTTGGGAAAATCGTAAAGTTATTCAATAGTCTTTCATTCGTAGGCAAGATCCTAACAACGATTGATCTATCTTCGTTAAGTTTCCAAATTAACAACCTCTCTTATTACAGCAACGATTTATTAAATAGGTCAGAACTTGGATATATACGACTACGAGAATACGGGATATACGATGCCGTAAAATTCTAAATAGTTTATCTTGTTTAATCTTATTGAATTTTGTATAGGCACACCAAACATCTTTTGAGAAAATTATAAATTTTCGATATTTTTGAATTCTTGATGATCAAATAACATTCCTCATGTTATAATAATTGACTTTAAATTGATATTTCAAATTGATACCAAAAAATTGGTTGCATGAGAAGACTTAAATAGATTAAGAGGATTTTACTATACATAAATAAGAATTTACTATTTTGACTTGAACTTCAACTATACTTGACTTGATTTTCAAGCCACTTGACTTAAATTTAGCATATACTCAAGTCAAACTAATGCCCAATGTTAATATTTGAATATCAAGACAAGCCAAGTGATTTATAAGTCATGTGGGTTCAAAGTGTAAATATTACGCTCAATTCATTCCACACAGTGTCTAAATACTTGACTTGGTGAATCCTTAAGCTTAAACTAGCTCTTTAATGAGGCAACAGTTAATGCCATTTCGATTATGATATAAATAAAATATTAGTTAATGCTTTTTTTCGGAAAGTAAAAATATAAGGTTATTTAGTGACGTGAGATGAGCTTGTTGTCCCAAACTTGAGAAAACCAACAGATAGGTATTAGGTTACTAGATATTAGTGATTGGGAGACAGTAAATTTTCTTAAGAATCACCATTTGAATAATCTAAGCATAGAGAGAAATATTTTTTTTCAATTTTACCATCCCTCAATTCCCACTTTTACAGTATCCATATGAAAGAAATTTCATGCTAGTTATCTGCACCTTACTATTTTAACATGTATTTTCTAACTTTGTCAATCACACACGGAAAAAAATAGTGGTGTAAGATTTACAACACTAAACTTGTAATATTTTTACTGCACTTTGTGTTCACTATAACTACAAATGTAACATTAGATAACACACTGTGTTGTATTCAGCTCTAACGTATAGTATTTTTAACTACCATGGTGTAGAAAATATATGTAGCTGTTACAACTGCTGAGTGTTGTAGAATTAACAAATTTTGTCGTTTGCGCATGCGGCGTGTACAACATAACCAATAATTTTGACAAATAAATGCAAGTCTCAAAAATGCAACTACATCTTTACTAGTTCGTGTTGTTAATAATACTACAGTTTTTTAATCACACTTGACTGGTAAACGTTACCACACGTGGTGTCATCCTATAAAATACTAGTTAATGTAGTAAAATTAACAAGGAATGTTGTTAAAACTACAACACATTTTTTTCCATGCATATAAGAAGCATAACCCTGCCATTTTCGTCAATGAAATCAATTATTATTGGTTTAAATAATAAAGATAACCGCCATTTACAAAAATATGAACATATTTCAGTGTAAATTACTTAAATGGAATGAACTGTATATAACAATAAAAATAGTTTATGACCGACTTTTCATTTATTAATTTTGAAAAACGTTCACTTACTACCAATTCAATTACTAACAAAAAAAAGTTAATCCACGTCTCGTCTGGTCGTTTAAATGCAAATGACATTAAAAACTCGCCATATTTCTAAAACATTTGTCATAAAGTCAGCTATAGAGAAAAACGTGCGAAATGCTAAGCTGTTGATAATAATAACGAATACACACACTAGCTATGATAGATTGAAGATGAAGCCAACGCCATAAAACAGATTCAATCACGCAAAGTGCATGTACGACGATAATAAAACATCTTGGAAACATAGTGGATAATATTAAGAAAAGTCAAACAGTTTCTTTAATCTTGATAAGAGCGACTTGCTGATAAAAATTAAGTGAGTAAACTTAAAAATAACACCGACTTGTTTTTATATGAATTGAAAAGATTTAGTTTTTCTGATTGAAACTAAACATGTTTAAGCTCTGTTTTCTCAATGTTATACTACACTAGTACGAGTATAACAAATAGCGTATAATATATATTATAGTTTATTGCAGTGCAATATTACTGGAATAAATGAGGTTGGAATGTTCGAGGTGAAGCACAACTTGCCATATAAATTTAAATTTGTCTAGTTTGAAATCAAACTTGAATGCAATAATAATTATAATTATTATCTGCCTCTAAATTATAAACCGGTACACAGATATTATATAATATTTTATCAACATGACGATGATTCGAGACATGCATTGTGGAAGGTCGCCGCTTGTATACTATTGTATACTATTGGAGTAAGTTTAATGTCATACAAGTGCACAAAGTTGCATTATTTCTATTTGGTGAATAACACATTGTACGAGAAGTGAGCACCTACTTCAGGTTTGTGATGCATACATACTATATATTTCAAATAATATATATGCGAGAGCACACAAAACTAATGGCAATTTTAATGAGTGTCGCGTTTCGTGCATGTTTTCCAAAAAAAAACTTTTCCTATTTTATATGACAGTGTACATTGTTTTCAACCACACCAAACATGCACGGCCGTATGAATTGCAACAATTATTGAGGATTGCATGCTTTTGATGGATAATACCATCAAAAATTCAATTAAATCACCAACCATATGAGCGTCTAACTAGATGTTATGCGATATTTTTCCAAAATGTGCATTTATTGTGTTAAGAATCGATTTACACGATTTGGTCAACCACAATTCAACCAACACAATGTCACAATGGTGGTGGCGGTTGAATTGACAAATTTCCTAGTTTTTTGCGCTTTTTCCTACATAGGTACAAAATTTTGACAAATTGACAAACTATCTATGCATTTAAACATTAACAAGTTGCTCTAACTCGGACAATAGAGACGCAGAACAGTTTTCGAGAGTCGAGGGTGTTAAATTTTATAGTTATGCCGTACAGTGAATGTTCGCTGGTTAAATGCAAATACATACAAAGTGTTCGTTTCAAACACATAATTCAAATAAATGCCATCGAGAGATAAAATATCACCAAATTCAAACGCATTTATTAAAAGCTCTAATAGAAAAATGTTAACCACCAGGGGAATTACGTCTCAATATCTAAAAATAAGAAGCTTATACTTATTAATTATGACACAGAACCTACAAAAATACTGTCTATAACGTTATTAGAGCAGAAAAACGTGGAGGCAAAGTAAATACAGTCGTTATTCATATACGAATAATATTTACTTAAATATTATTAGATTTAATGTTTTTTATTTTGATTTTCATAGCATTAGCTATACATCATATAGAGAAAAAAAAGCGTCGAGACGAAAGCTTTTGCTTAATTAAATCAATTACGACAAATTTGTTTATACTTGTCTTCAATGTGATTTATTGCACGACGTTTTATTACTGTAAGATATATAAAAACATAAGATGTAAAATATATGATAAAAATAATAAAATGGTTTAATATTATTTAATTACATTTTAATTCAATCATTAATGAGACAAGGAGCAAGAAAATTAGATTAAAAACTAAAAATTTTACATGGAAAAAGTAATAATTGCTTTGATTTTAAGGAAAAATTGATTAGTTTGATATTAAAAAAGTGTCAAAAAAGAGTTTCATGTTAGTCATAGTTTTCATAGCGCCGTCAGCGTAAAAAAGTATTTTTAACTGGAGTTAACTTCTTAAGAATGATTGTCTTCGAATGTATACAAAAAGAAGAGGGCGTCAATTAATGCATCTCTTACGACTTACAGTACTAGAAAATAGAAACTAAATGTGGGAAAAGTCCTGCTTAAAATCGAAGTAGCCATCGTAGGTACTAATTATCATATAATCATAAAAGACATAGCTCAAGTTAAAAATCGCCTTGGTGCACAAGTTAAACTATTTGCAGTATGATAAAGCTAATTTATAGTATTACCATAACCAATATCTGCATACCCTCAATAGGTACAACCTAATAAAAAGAACCTACTCATAAAGGAATCTACAAGGAGGCGAGTTTTGGTCCAGGCACGGGGATAACCCTGGTTATGGCTTGGCTAGAGCCTGAAATGATAATTCGTACTAAAGATGGCTGCCAGCTTAGTCTACGCTTGAGTAACCATAGACTGACCGAGGTTTGGACTTTGGCGACCCACGCTTGGGTCAACAGTGGCGTGCCAAGACTTGGTTTGCCAGAACTTGCCCAAGCTTGACCCCGTTGTCCTGGTTAAGTAACAACAGTAAAATACTATGACTAAAGCATAGTTGGAACTTCGATAATCACTATTACATCCCCTATTTTCATTCTTAAAGGGTGGATTTTTGTCTTCAAATTTAAATGTGAACAATTAAAAGGTACGACGTACGTAATAAAAACAAAATTATTAAAATCGAGTTAGCCAGGAAAAATTTATAATATTATTTCATCCCTAACTTTTAACTGCTTATAAATGGAGTTTTTTTTTTATAAAAAGTGGATATGAGAATAATTTAAAATTATGTTCTACCAATAAAAAAAAGAATTATCAAAATCGAGCTTTCCAATAAGAAGTTAATATTTCAGCCTTTAGTTTTCAACCCCTTAGAAGTAAAAGATTTTCTTCAAATTAAAATGGAACCATACGGAAAGCACCAGCTTTCAAATAAAAAATGAACCATCCAAATCGGATCACCCAGTCAAAAGTTCTGAGGTAACAAACATAAAAAAAACATACAGTCGAATTGAGAACCTCTTCCTTTTTTTGAAGTCAGTTAAAAAAAACCATAGGAGAGGTCACGAAATAGACGTATTATTAACTATATAAGAAAAACAGAGACAAAAACATAACGGTCCCTTATTGCTAACTTTCAATTTGTTCGGTTATTTATTTTCAATTAACCATATAATTTTTTGTAGTGCACTAGATGTATGAAAATCAATTCTTAAGAGGCGAGCTCCAAGACTGTTTGATATATCAGATAATTAAATGACTTTTATTTTATTACTTAAACAAGATTTTTTCTAAAATGGGCAACGAAAAGTTTAAAATGAGCATTGAAGTGACATCGAAGACCATCAACTTAATAATAATGATTGTTTCTCGTTAATTATATCAAAGTTTTCGTCGTTCCCCTTTCACCCATTTATATAATCAAATGAAATCAAAACGAAAAAAAGCCAACCCAAAACGCGTAAAACCTTTTATTTGATAAGATAAAACGTATTTTAACACGCGTTAAAATTACAAAAGGTAAATTTTTTACTTTCGAAATTAAAAAGAAATAAGTACTTACGAGTCCCGTGTACAATTTTATCGTCAGTACGCGAGAGCCTTAATTTTAAGATAATAAAATTTGAAAAAATTAAAAATCTCCCAATAATTTCAGTGCTTTTAATTAAAGGCCTCGACGCTTCTTGGCTCGTACGAAACGTAACGCGACATGTTCTCGCGCTGTGTTGTATTTATTATGAAATATGAGTGAATTCTTTTTACGCGAAACATGACTTGAATGAATTCGATGCTAAAATAGTAATATATTTGCTTAATTTGCATTTCAGTAACGAGTCTCATTACGTGCGTGTACGCTTATTGTTAATTTGTGGCATTTTTTTTTCCAACGCCACGCTATAAATTACTTTCTGTGTCATGACACAGTTTGTTTTATTTTTTCGTTGAAAGTAAAGGTTTTACTTACTCCATACACACATATGTATGGCAAACGTGTTAATTTTATCGCGAAAAAATTTTTTTTACCTACCCAGTTTAACAAATGGATGAACTTTGCGTTGGAATAAAAAAACGGTAAAAGTGGATTTTCACGTTTTATTTCCGTGGAATCTATCATTAATGAAAACATGTTTTATTCAAGAAAATATTGGAGAATGTTTATATAGAAAACTTTAGTAAAGAAAAATTAAAAAGATAAAAAATTGTATTGCTAGAGAAATTTATTGTTTTACTTGATAATAAATTTTTATCTAGGTATTATTATTTTTTCCAAGACCATTGAAATTTATCGGTTATCAAATAGAAAAAATCAAAAAATTTCCTTATATGTAAATAGTTCTCGTTTAATATCACTTGAAAGTGAATTAAAGCCATTTTCTATTGTTTCCATCTCCCAACTTTCTAGTTTATTACAACATTAAAATCCATTTTATCTTCTCAAATGAGCGTAAAAAAATTCAGAAAGCCCCACACCCGAGCGGCATTGATCCAACCCAAACTTCCACTAAAGCAAATCTCTTGTTATCCCCATAAAATTTATGACTATAATAACACATGAAAAATATTTTTCATTATCTTTCGGCACTTTCACGCGCCGAAAATATTCTAAACACATTAGAAAATATTCAAAGAAATTATTTTATGCCACGTGTAACATTGCGATTCTCCTCCATTCCGTTTTAATGAGGATAATATATCAAATTTAAAGGTTCAAAATATAGGTTTATATCGAGACTAATATGAGCTTTATGGGGCTTAAATAGCGCAACATGACGAACTGTGACAAAAATGACAAAATCCTCTCATTCACGTATTGTTCTTGGGCTTTTTTGTCGCCTTGACGCAAGGGTCAAATAATAACACGATATTACCTTCAACACGGGATGAAACTTGAAATGCTTTTTTTTTATTTAACAGAAAAAAGCAAATATGAAAGATACAAAAAAAAAGATATGCGTGTCACGTTAATACAAAAATATTCAACATCCCTTCAAAAATAATAACACGTACCACCTTCATTTCGTCGTTCAAATAAAAAGAATTTTTTAGACAAATCTATTATTTCCTATTTGAACATCTCGAGCTATACGCTTCATTGGTTCGAGGCATAAAATTTTAAATCAACAAAGTCTCTATATAGTATATAAATCACGGGAAGCAAGCGTAATCTTAAATAAGGCCAGAAATAATTAAGGTATCCTCACAATAAATTATTGAAGAAGAAAAAAAAATCTTATTACCCTCCATTTTTCCATTGTATCCCATATAATTTAAAATTTTTAAGTAGTTGATAAGAATTTTTATCGTGTGCTTTTGTTAAAAGTTTAATCTTCGCGTTTTACGTCGCCTTTAGTTAAAAATTTAATGACAATGACTCCGTTTCGTTTCTATTTTAAAATTCACACATCTATGCACATAAAATCCCGACTCTATCTCAAATATATCAAGCAATACCGACCAACATTTTTTTTTTCGTTTTTCTATCGAGACAAAATAAAATCGGTCTTCGGAATTGATTCGTCTTCCGCATTGTTCAAGCTTTAACATTTCGAACTTTGAATTTTATTAAACGGAAATGTAAAAATTTCTGTTCGGATTGTGGATTTCTAAACGCTTCAGTTGCTAAACGGAAAGGTTTGAATTCTGATCCGCTATGAGGATGATGTTTTCGATTGTATGTATTGATCAAATAATAAAATTATCCTTGAACATTCAAGGAATTGTATTTTAATTAAAAATTTATAGATATTCTGTAAAAATAACAACTTGTGGAAAGAAAAGTTTCAGGCCCACGCTTCTTGAATATTCAATGATATGTCATATTGTTACCATTAACAAAAGTTTAATATTTTTAAACTTACTTTTATCGAAGTAATTAACTATCTAAGATTGTTCTTAGTAAATTCGGCAATCACTTAACACACTTTAAACATATTTAGCACTTAAAACTATTAATTTTAACATAAATTAAGAAAAATAATGCGACTTAATATTTGGCATTATTACAGTTATAAATTTCTGCTAGTCAACTGTTTTTTTTTTCTGAAACAACCACGCGTTCAACTCTTTGTACCAGAGTGGTAATTAAAAAACGTGTACTAGACTTAATAAAACAGTTGTGAAAATTTTGACAGTAATAAGTATACATTTAAAAAAATTATTTTCATTAAAATTTTAAGATTTAAAAATTGAAAATTAAATTTTATAATAAGTGCCTAATAAGTTTGCCTACTTTTTCTTAGAAATCTCAATAAATTCCTTGTTATATATATTTTAATATAGGCACATATAAATAAATTGAAAGTAATAATTCGAAGAATATTTTTACAAAGCCTCAAGTTAGAGTAAAGCTTTAAAAGAGAGATTCTTTGCAATTTCCTCTCCTTAGATGGGCTTTATTGTTTCTTAAAAGTTAAGTTGCGTTTATCTCCCTAACGTATTTTTAATAGAATTTTTTTCAAATTTTTCAAAAAATAATCTACCACAGAGCTATACACGTTAATATATGCTTCACCCCATTTTTTCAATGGTGAAAATTTTGAAACAAAAAGAAGCACATTTCTAATTATTTTTATTCTTCTTTACATGTAGTGACTTTAAGTTAAATAAAAATATTTTGGTTGAATATCCTAGATTATACTAAGATAAAGCATTTAGTTTTTGATTTTCAAATGGACCACGAAACTTTCTTGAGCATAGTTCAAAAGTTCATGACACAATTGTTAAAAATAAAATAAATCGATTAAATTTCGGGAAAGTGTGACAATTTGAAGTATAAAATTAAGTATTCAAGCCAACTTAGTTTTATATCAATTTTACTTTATTTTTTTAAGAAACTCTCAAAAATAACCACCACCTACGGTCAGTCAAGTTAATTACAGCTTTGGGTTCCCAGGCTCGGTTTGTAGTATTACTTATGGCAGCTTTGTCAAAATCAACACAAGAAAAGGCAATTCGAATGTTCCAAATCGCCTACTGATGTTAAGAGAATAAGACCTCCGTATACCTTACTTTTGAGATTTCCCCGCAAAAAATTTGTTCATTGAGGTCGAGTCGGAAACCGAACCTGGGAATTCTTAGTTATAACCTGCCTATTAAAGTGGGTCAAGGTGGTGTACGCAGGTGGGGTTTAATTTTAATAGGTTTTTCACTTAAAATAAAATAGAATAAAAATTATTAGAAAATATACCTACTATATTTTTTCAAAATTTTTTGCAATTAAGAAACAACCAATAAACTAAACCTCTTAGTGGTTAGAGCAGTTTGCTCTCTCCGCTACATGCGCCGGTGGTACTGGGTTCGATCCCCGTCGAATTCCTGGATTTAAGTCTTATGATAGCAAAAAAAAAAGAAAAGTATAGTGTTGACTTTTTATCAACTTGTAATAGCTAAATAGAATCGTGGAATCGTCTAATGATTGAACGAAGTTTTTTTTTTGGTAATTTTTTTAAGCTATTTTATAAAGGAATAGGTGCTTTAAATATTCGAGAAAATATAAGAATGTAGAATTAAAATACAATAGGATATACAAAAGTACCCAATCGACATTTTTTTTTACTCAACCCGAGGTACCTACCATCAACTACTAATAGAAACTATCCAATTTCTGTATTATTTCGAACATCACAAAGATACTTCTTCCTAAAAGATGTCTAAACACAAATTGCAACGATTTTCAAAAAAAAATTCAATGTTTATTGTACAATTCAATGTAGATGAATTCTAAATATTTTTATTTCTAATAAATAATAATTTCCCTTTTTTTGTTAATATTAAGGCTTCCAGTGTCATTATTTTACGTTAAAAAAACTTAAATTTTTAAGTACCTTTATAATGTAGGTACTATATGGTTATCATTATGACAATTTATAAATGTTGTAAATTTTACAAAAAACACTTAAGTTGTACAGGAATTTATTTTTAACATTGAATACTTTCACCTTCCAATTTCCAAGTGATCAAGGCTAAAGATAAGAAATTGGGAGAAAGATAACATCACACTAAAAACAATAACTTCATGAAAAATTGTCTATAATTTAACAAAAATTTGGCCATTTTTAAAAGTAATTGAAGTAAATACAACTTACAAACGAGTAAAATAAGAAACTGTACCCGTATAAAATATTTATAAAATAATTTTCAATTTCCGTCTAAAAATCACGTTAACTCCACCCGAAAAACTGGAAAATATGATCAGAAAAAGTGAATCTATTCCGGATGGAGAATTTTTATTTTACGATATAATCCGGAAAAAATGCATCCGTATTGTTGGTACGATCGAACTTTTTTACTTGGTCCAACCAAAGAAAAGCTAATAACTTTATAGTTCCAAACTAGGCCACAAAAATCAGTTATCCAACGTCCGAAGTTCTTCGTCTTCGTTGATTATAAGTGCAACACTTTCCTCCACTCGCTTTTTATCGCTTTTATAGTTCCTCGCAGCTTTATAGCTTTAGCAGCTTTCTAGTTTTGCAACGCTACCAGTTCAACTTGTTAATCGCAAAAACTTATAAACTGTTACGGTGTAAGATTTTTAATATAAACCACTTTTGTTTGTTTTCACCTTGCCTATATTATTTTGATTAATCATCGTTAAATTACACGTAATATGAAAGCTTTCGGTTACCCGTTTTTAAAACAAACTCATATTGGAATAATTAAATAATATTAGTAGCAATTAATTATCCCAATCCCTTTGATTTCCACGTTTTTGTTTCCAAGCCAATAAAAATAAATTAGTTATTTACAACCTCCCCACGTTTATTCCACTAAACTCGCAAATGAGTATTTTATTGTCGGCCCGAAAAAATTCAATATATATTTTCCTCAACAAAGCGTTAATATTTTTTAATTATTTTTTTTTTTTTTTTTGGAAAACAAAAAGCGATGAAGATAAAAGACATAACTCACGGTGATTTATGCTGATGCCTTCAGAAATAGGGTCGGTTAATTGACGAATGAATAATTTGTTAACTAGTCATTAGAAAAGTTTGGCGTGATACCAAATTTTTATCGAGGCGTTGTGGCCTTTAATGTCGAGTATCATTAAGAAATTTATTGCTTTTTTATTCTTTTAACATAAATTACCTTATTTTGTGTTTCAATACGTATCACAGAGCTTTTGTAATGCCTGGCTTAGAACAACAGCTTTTTTGCAGCTTTAAATCCAATTTCGAGAATGTATGCATCATTTCTTTCATTCGTAAAAATTTATAATTAAATTTAATAAAAATAAGAGAGTTTAACTAGAATGGAAGCTTGAATATTTTATTCGAGTTCAAGAATGGAAGCACATTATAATAAAATAATCATTTTAATTGCACTTTGGTCAAAATTTCAGCAAGTGAAATATTCAAATAATTTATTCATTTAAAAATATGCATTAACAAACTCTTTATTGGGTCAAATTCAGTGAAAGAATCACAGTAAAAGATTTTGCTTTCAATCAGTTTTATTTAAAACATTTTTCTAAGTTAGCTTCGAAGCGCTATAAGTTAAAACTGCTTACTTTCAAAACGGTAAAAAATTTAATAGGAAGACTGATTAGTGCCTTTAGAGAGATATTAGTACCTTATGTACTTTATAAAGCGATTACAGTAATTTCAGCTCCGTTTCTTAAAATTTGATAGTAAATTTTTTATGCTAATAGTGAGACTCGACAAAAAATTTGTAACAACGCCACAATATGTCTAAAAAGTTTTACAATTTACCAAGTTTGCAAATTTTTATCGAGATCTTATTTTTTCTGAAAAATAGAAATTTAACAAAAATATTTACAATTTGAAAATTTAAAGGTCTGAAGGACCAACTTTAGCAGTACAAATTAATACATTTAAAAAACCTTTTTAATATTTGCGTTTAATCTGTTACAAAATGAATATGAATTTATCAACATAAGGCCTTTTTAAGCCTTTCAAGCACTTAAAAGAATTATGAAAAATGTCCACATATCATAAAAAACAAATTCCAAACTCCATTTTAGAATTATAAACATTTCAAACTATAAAACCCCAAAAAAATCCATTCATAAAAGTTTTCCATTATCCACCTTTTAATTTGAGTTTCCCGAGTTCTCATATAAATCATAAATGAAAGACCAAAACAAAAAAAACAAAAAAATTTTCACCTAACCTAGTTAAATATTTAAAGTTTAGTTCCTAATTCGCAATGGGTAATAATTAATAAAGTTTTGCGGAAACACTTACTTAATGGAGGGGGGTTGGGGGCTCTCGCAAATTTTTCATTTTGTATAAATAATATTTTATGATTTTTCGTAATATAAAATTCATAGAGATAACTTTTATGTTTTTGGTTATTAAAAAATATTAAAAAAAAAACTCGACCGTATTTGCTAGCATTAATTTGTTCATATGAGATATAAAAATTGCAAAAATGTTCTGCCTAAAAGCCGTAGATTATCATATGTTTGTCTCGGTGTGTGTGTATGTACTTTTTTCTAGTTTTTTAATTTTATATTTATTCGTCTCGTACGTGTTGGCGAGATTCAAATACTTTATAAGGCTTTAAATTTTAATAATCAACCTTCAAATAGATGTTTTTCGTTTAGATATTATTAAATTTTCTATTGTATGAGTACAATGTTAAAAATGTTGAAAGTCAATTTCAATCCATAGGCTTGGAAATAAATCATAGATTTATAATTTTTTTTTCGAATAATATATTTTTTAAGCCGTGAATTGTATGAGCTTTTTTAGTCTTCCATTGAATAATGGAACTATAATAACGTCGCCTTGCTTTCCATACCATTTTGGCAACTCGTATTGACGCATAGGTCGCTACGACTATATGTTTAGTACGATATTGTCTTGGTAGCAATGCAATTAACTTAAAATTTATTGTTTCTTATTTTTGTCACAAAACTAGATGTAACCTTTTTTTCATCGCATTTCTTTGTTCTTACTGTTTTCTTGCATTTTACTTATCGTAATACAATCATTAATTGATAAATGTTTTCGCTGTAGCAAGCAACTTTATTTTCTTAAAAATTCCTTTTATTTATTGTTTCATCATTGAAGTATTATAGGGCTTCATTTTTATTTTACAGGAAAAATAGAACAAAATTCTTAAGTCTGTACAGGAAAATATTAATTTTGTTTTACCATCCCCTGTACTTAAAGCAAGCATACAGTATTATTTATTTGTTCATATCGATGGTCGGTAATTGTATTTTGCAATTTTCGTCTCTTTTTCATTTTTCATTTGACAACATTCTAAATTGTAAAAAAAATTTGAATGTAAATAAGAATTTAAAAATTTTCGTTTTAAATAGTAACTATCTTAAAAAATTGTGTAAAATCTTTGCATTTTCCTATTAAAAATCTTAAAAATAGTTTAGAATAAAATATATCGTTTAGGTTATGGTATATATTAGGAATAATATTTATCCATTTATAAATATCTACAGTAATTAATTACCCTATAATACGGTATAAATACGTTACGCGTTATAAGAAAACGCGTTTTAGGAATAGTCTCGTATAACGCACTCGTATGACCCCGTATTACGCGTTACTTACAAATGATTTACGTTTGAACTTTCTGGATAAGGGTAATGGAGGTTTTAATCAATGCATAATAAGAAAAAAAGAAAGAAATAGAGGAGTCGACTGCAAGGGTCTAGTGACAATAAAGGGGCCATCAATAAATTATGTCACACGAATTTCATAATTTTTGACCCCTCCCCCGTCCTTGTCACAGCTGGTCTAATTTAAGAGACCCCCCCCCTTTAGTGTGACGTCACAAACTTTATAATTTTACATCTACAAATAATTACTGAGTTAAAAAAGCAGTTACAAAATTTGTTTTATTTCAATTTAAATGATTTTTTAATAAAATTAACATCAAATTAAACATTTCAAGAAATTAACAAAAAAAAAACGATTGATTATATTAATTAAAGATCCAACTTAATTATCTTGAAAGTCAATTGTCAAATTAAATAAAAACAATATCACCGCTAGGCACGGTGCAGCATTTAGGGGCATTTATCAAAGGGCAATAGTATCGGCGCGTAACACTACACCGAGAAAAAACATTCTCTTCGGACAATTAAATATATATATTAAATATTTGATTGGCAACGGGCTATCAAATCATTTTATTGGCGTAAATAAAATTTAATTGTCCGAAAAAACTTTTTTTTTCAGTGTAGTAGAGCGAGTGGCCGACTAAACAATTTGAACCTTATGTTTCTACAGATAGACGTGTTGCAAATGTTTTTGAGTTTTTTGTTAATAGTTCAACGTTTGTATTTTACTTAACACTTAGATTAAAATAGATTTGGAAATGTGACGTCACGAAATTTAGGACCCTTCCCACCCTCTTGTCACACAATGTCACACTTCGTCGACCCCTTCCTTCCCCTTAATGTGTGACGTAATTTATGGATAGCCCCAAAGACCAGTAGGAAATATAAAGTCTATTTTTAATTAGGATGCTTATAGAGTGATGAGATACAGAAGAAATGACCTTTGTAGATCCGAATAATTATGAAAATAAAATTTCTCCACTCAGAAATATAACAGGGAAATCGTGTTATATGAGGGACACGTAAAAATTCACAGGTAAAAATATTTTACCATGGTTTCAAATACAATTATTATAGAAAATAATTTTTCTTTTTATCAAATTAATCGTAATTAGCAAGCTCGGCGAAATTTTGTTGTTAAAAAAATAATTTAGAGAATGTCTATTTAAAATACAACCAATGCATTTAGGTATCTCATTATTATTCAAATGTCAAGCAGATTCACTACACCATTTTAAATTTCGAAAAATGAATTTTTAACTTATTTTTAGTTGAAATAAACTTTAATTTTTATGAAATGTTATCCTTGAAACTTTTCATAGACGTAGAACCATTTAACCAGTTTTTACGCAAAATTAAATTAAATAGGTATCTATAGATACGATTGAAATTTCAGCCACACCTTGTTGCATCATTGGTTGTTTTAAATGAAATATGTGTCGTAAAGCGTTCTGCACGTTTCATAGTAAATTGCAAAGCGATGTGTATTTGACAAGTACTTGGTTCGACCTTATACAACTTTATATTAACGTGTGTGGTCCCTTTGATCCTGGAAAACTCACCTACTATTACACTTCTGTCGCGTTAATACCATAGATAGCGTGTGTATGTATGTACGTAGTTTCGTTTCGACTTCATCAACGATATTCAGTCCCGCTATGTATTAAAGAGGGAACTTTCCATATTAAACTTATTCCCGTGTCATTAGCAGATCTGTCATTCTATCTTCATTTAGCCTCAATAGATTTTTGATTGATTCGTCTCTCATCCATCTATATTCTATAAATATCATTAAGTTTATCAATTTATTTCTCTTCTATCTACTCGTCTAGTTAGAAATGCAATAAAGATTATTTTAAACTATAAAAAATGGGCCAAGTTCGTGTTACACCACGTACCTATATGAAGAGTTCCGTTATCGGCACAAAACTAATTAAAAGTTATTTTAACTAAAAATAATTGTCAAATACCCATTTCTCGGAATCCAAGTAAATCAACTCGACACTTAGATGAGCTAGTTATTGATTGCAGTTAAAATATTCATTATATCAAGATGCTTTTTTAAACAAACTTTCTTTAAATTTTCTGATCAGAAAAGTTTCAAATGGCTCTGACTAACAGATGGACGAATAAGAAAATTTAGTCCAAAAAAATAAACGCCAACATAAATTAAGAGTTTTGTTTTAAAAATAAAGCCCAAGAGAACAAATAAAATTTATATTTATTTATTAAAAAACCAAATCAAAATCACATCCAAAACATATATTTTATCACGCTTAAGGACTCAATTCAATAATTCATTTTCAACGGTAGTTAATTCGTTTCAAAGGATAGATTATGATAGGCAAACAAACAAAAAACACTTTTATAAATCACGAAACTTAGAGCTTTCGGCATTTAAACATTATGTTCGTCATGGTTGCGTGTAAGATTTCCCCACATTTCATGACATTTATGGAGTTTGTAACTCATAGTCGCTTAAAATGTATCTCTGTCGGGGAAAAAAAAATTGAACTTACAACTCTTTTCCGAAAAATAATTACTAAAAGTTTTCGTTTTGTCTTCACATATACAAACATAGTATTAGCCATCAATGTTTAATGATGATCATATTGTTATTGAAATATAATTATATGGTTTATTTGAAATAGAAAAAGGACTAATATGTATGCTTTGAGTTATAGAATAGTTGTGACTCAAATGGGATTCACATTGAAACATTATCGATATTTAGAAGGGTGGTTAATGTCATACTGTGATTGTTTATACCCTATTCATATTTAATATTAATCTCTGTTTAAACTCGTGTTATGAATACGAAATGCGATGGGATTTTGAATTAATTACGATTTTTTCAATTTTTTAACTCTTTTTCAATTACCTATTTCCAATACAATAATAGATGAAAAACATTGCATGTTGCCGTTTCATTGTATTATGAAACGATGGATTTATTACTAAACACAAAAATAATTAATTTTTTTAAGAGCAAGATTGAAATGAATTATTCGGTTGAAAATATTCGTTTCGTGTGCTATAAATTATCGACTGAAATGTAAGAGGCCAAGTTATTAAGTTATAGGATGGCCACACAGGTCAGAAGGTTCCGTTCGACACGAATCTGAAGAAGCGATCGCCGAAAATTTCAACCAAACTAAGAAAATTCAATTTTTACAGTTATGGGTAATTTTTCCTGAATATATTTGATATGGGTAAAATTTTGGATACTGTTATAGATAATGATACAGAAAGCCCTTCTACTGCGGCTTACATTCGCACTTGATCATTGTTTTATTTATTGTAACTAACTTTCTTCAACTTTTGTTTTAAAAAGTACGAAAATCCAGCTAAGAAATGAGGTTAATAAACGTAAATGATACGTATATTAATGTTTACATTTGTTACGAGTAGTTTAAAATTTTTAATTTTATTTGCATAAAAAATGAGTTTGTATGTACAATATCGTATAAAATAGTCACGGTCGATTGACATTTTCTTCATAACAATAATCCATTAACGTTCGATTGGCTCTGGCCGACCGATAACAAAGTATAGCGTACCCAGCACATATCAATAGCGTTTAATAATCTCGAGCAGCTGCATCGACTGATCGGTCTAATAATGTAACCGTTTTACAACTACCTACTGAGATAAACTAATACTCGTTATTGGCATACGCCACACTTACATCTCAACCTTTACACACAGACAGTCAGATAAGCGCATTTTTTTCATGTCGATCGTTTGGGTGTGGTTGTTGCTGTTGTAATAGTAACAATTGCGATATAAAACTCAAGTCCGTACGGAACTAATGGAAAAGTTAGTGTGGATTCAAGCGAGAGGCTACATAGTACCTAAGTACATACAAGTAAATATCTAGTACACGAGCGTTCCGTGGGGGGCAAGAAAATTCAGTTACCTTCATAGTACTGTGGCTATTACCGATTTATTTAAGAGGATTTAAATAAAAAGATGCTTCAAAACAAATATTTTTTATAAATATTTTTAAAACTATTCAACCATATTCTCTGAAAATTTCAATTCATTCCAAATTTAACAGCGATTAAGCGAGTATCCCTCGTTAAAAGGTCGGAGCCCGTAGCGCGTGGGATCCCGCAATCCAGCGGGATCCAGCATAACTTTAGACCCTGCGGGATTCCGCAACAGCTTGCGGTTCCGCAAGTACCGAATGATGAAATTTAATTCAAATCTAATTATAAATAAAATAATTTTTTCCATGCAAATACTGTACAAAAGAAGTATTTCGCGGGGGTTTGAAAATGTGAGCTGATTCAGGGTATTGATAAAAAAAAAGGTTTAACCTAATTTAAAATGAATTCACTAACTAACTTAAATTAACTCTATTTGAATTTAAAGCTTAAACAATACATTTGTTTAAACTATTTTTTTGTATTAAAAGACACAAAAAAAGTTATAAAATAATACTAACCCCTTAGGAAACACTAACTATCGACTATCGATTTTTTTAGGTAAATTTCACAGAAAAGAAAAATACCATTTAAATAGGGTGGCGACTAATTTTAAAACTCCCTGATTTTTCCATTACTTATCCCTGGCTAAAATAAAATTTCAGGATACCTAAAAAATTTTTTAAACATAGATACAGTTATCTTCGTTATCCCTGAAAGTAATTTTATGATAATTTGACAATACCCGAATCTGCGAAAATTTTTTAGAACTATGACTTTCTGTTAACCCTTTTTCAGATTTCCAACTATACGAAAAGTTAAATTTTTTTTCGATTAAATATCTATTACTTTTTAAAAAACAACAAACAATAGAATTCATATAATAAATGTCCCTGACTAAGATTAAAATTCCCTGACTATTTTAAAAATTTTAAATTTCCCGACTTGATCAAGTTTTCAAGGTTTTTCAGGTCAATCGTCACCCTGATAAATAAAGTACATTTTTTGTGAAAATCATTTCAGATGAAAAGTGTGATCTTAAAGATGCACACAAACTGCTTACTTAGATAGTGACCTACAACTGACATCAGCTGTTGTTTTCATTATTTTCGAAAAAAAAATTGGGATCATCTTAATATAGGTCTTGAATAACCAAAAAAATATTTTTTAATTTTATAAGCGTTTAAAAAAATTATTAAAAAAATTAATTACGCAATCCTACACCTATTTCCCCCTTTAACTGTCCAGTTCTTTTTCTATCTTTAAATTTTTAAAATCTTAAAGTTTCAAAGTTATCACAGACGATGTGCAATAAACATAAGGGATCCATTTGAATCATATTATCTTCATAAATAATTTGGTTAATTAACTACCATGCTCTTGTGCTTCGACACTTAAGGATACACCCAGTTACTGGTGTACGGAAACAAACCTGAAACATTGAAGAAACTTCAGGAGAATATTGAATGCCAAATTGTCGCTAGACTGTTTAATATAATATGGGGAAGAGTAATTGAAAATTGATCAGATGCAAGTATACTCATAGTGAATATGAGCAAAATTGAGTTCCATTCCTAAAAGTAAGAGATGTACTTCGATGGGAAGAGAATATTTTTTTCGATATTTCTAATGGCTAGGGGATAGAAAAAAGATCACAATCAACAATTTTGCATATACCTGAAGAAACATTAGGTTTGTTCCAGACGTTAAAGCAAAACACGTCCACGTAAGACAAAGAGCAAGGTACACTGACCAAGAAACAAGAGTGAGAGAAAAGAAACGCCCAAGCCCTCAGCCGTTTGGCCGCACCAGACCGAGAGCCGATCTATGAACGTACATTTTTATGACTATAGCTCGCCCAGGCAATGATTTGAAGGTGTTTAAACATCACAAAACCAGTTTTAAATTAGGATGAAGCCTTTGCTTCATGATTTTCACTCTTGTCTCTGGTTAATGTGTCTTACTCTTTGTCATTCGATGGACGTGTTTCAACATTATCAAATGTTCAAGTGGAACAAACCTATTGAAGGAACTTCAAACCAATATTGAACCCCAAATTGCTGAGATACATATATGTAGAATAATGGTTGAAAATTGACTTAATCGATCAGTGCAAGTACAATCTTATTGTTGGACAAAATTTCTATCATTAACGGTATGGATTTACTTTGTTGGGAAGTTAAAATTTTTTCGTTACCTCTAATTATTGTTGTCTTATCGTACTATCGTAAACAGTTTTTAACAGTGGAAATAGAAAGAAGGTCTCTATTAACAAGGTTGCATATACAAAAACGCTTCTTTAAAAGTGTGCCCTTGTTTGGACCAAAACTTAAGATACGCCCATGTGTATATAGGTATAGTTAATACTCAAGTACAGCACATACAATACAATACGAGCATAGTATTCCATTCTTTCGTCTATCAAGTCCACTATGTTGGCGTATTGTGTTTTTATTTCCATGTTACGTATCGTGCTTTGTTTATTAATAACTTACTAATCTGAAAGTCACGTTTCTATTTTATCTTTAAAACGCGAGAGCAGCGGCGGGAAGAAATCGAGTTCTTTATAGTAAAACTGATAACGTTTTTCTTTTCAGAAGTAATTGTTTTATTTTAAGAGACGTTTACGGTCGTTTCAAATTGGTTAAACGCTTCGATCTAATCTCTTGTACAATTTGTCTATTGGACGCGAGGTTTAAAGCGAAAAGAACATTGATTTATGGCGCTTGCAAAAAAATCAAGTAATACATACATACAAAAAATAAACAGGGTTTTTGCGTTGTAAACCGTATTGTATTGTCGCTTGGCGAAACAAATAACAGACATTGAAGCTTGACATCGAGGTTTTTGTGAAAATCTTGGAAAACCAATCGCTTTCATGCAGTCAAACGTCAGGATTTAAAAAAAAAGTTCGTAATATATTCAATATGAATGAACAAGAAATGGAATGTGTAATGACTATAGATGAATTGCAGAGTGAAATTATTTTAGTCAAATGCATTTTGTTTTATTCACATATGTGCGGCTTTCGTCGTGTTTCAATCTAAGAATAGTTTTGATTTAAAATTGAATCAATGAATTCGAAAGAAGTAACAGTTGCAAACTAACATTTGAGAAAACCGAGCAAGTGTTTGTTAAGCAATGCAAATGAAAAGACTTCCGTTGTTAGGGTAAAATTTCTTAGGTAAAATAAAGGAATTATTTTTAAATTGAGCTTGAGGTAAAACATTTAAGAAAATTTAGAGGCAAAACTGGCGCTATTTCTTCGGTGGTCCTAGTGAAAGCTCACGATTTTTATCTTGGGTATATCTTAGGTTTTTGAATTCAATGGTTGCTAATGATTACAGGAGTTAAAAAAATATTAAAAGTCATTGTAGGTATTGTATTAATAATAACCAATTGAGAAATGTTGATCTATTAAAAAATTCCTGACATATCGCTCGTATAACATATAACATCGTCATAACTATAAAAAAAATACTAAAATTCGTATTTTAAAGCTTTCAATTTTTATAACTCGCGTTCGAAATACTTTTAAACAAGACTACTCGTGTAAGTTAATGCTGTAGTGTTGTTGCAGTTAAAAATTGCCATTAAATCAACGCCTTTTGTATATTTAACTTAAAATTTCAATTTTTTGAGTTATGGCGGTGTTACATTGTATTATGAGCGATATAATCTTAAAAAAATTTTTTGTTAAAATTATTCTTTTATTCTCTATACCAGCATTTTTTTTTTATAAATTTCAACTGTACATTTTTAATTTTTCCTCTGTGGTTATTCCCCAGTGTCCATAATATAAATCCAGCAGTGCACACATATTATGATGCATTCAACAATAACAAAAAGTTTAAAAGATTTTTTTTTTTTAATTTGGAAATAAGGTTTTCTTGATGTCCTAAAAAAGCGATTTTTGTTTTACCTTTAAAGAAATAACAAATGTATGAGCTGATTATGGTTTTTGGTGGAGGATATCTTAATTTTTTCTCGCTAAGTGTGCTCGTGATTTCCCTGTATTTTTTTCAAATATCGTCTTCAAGATTTCAAAACTAAATAAAATGGCAATTTACACTTGGATAACGACAGTTTTTCAATGAAATTCTAATCAGTACCTACTTCAAAAAAGAAAGCTTTTTAAAAATTTATTTTTTTGTCTAAGATGTATTTGGAGGATTGCATAAGTAATTAGGAGCTTTTTAAAATCTTCGTCTTGATGCTTCGTTATTGACAGTTTGCTTTCGGTATATCAAAATGCAGTTAAATGTTAAGTTTAAAAGCAGTTATTGAGTTTTTTGAGTCTATCCTAAAATCTGGAATGGTCAAAATCCCGAATGTCAGAGTGGAAAAATATTTCTTTGAACTTTTCCACGAAATCGCGTTCTTCCTGCATACTTTATTAAATATATAGAGGAATTTTATTGTTTTTAATTTGTATGTTATTAGAAGACAATAAGTTAAATAAGAAAAATTGTTATAAGGAAAATTTTACTATTCGCTAATGACAACGCCGTTAAAGCGACTTTAAACAAATAAAATTTAAAAAAAGGTGACTATATTTTGAAAAAAAATCCAAAGATATATAATCTCTATATATAAAAAAATAAGCTGATTGACTGACATGCTAAAGGCTAAACCAGCGGTCGGGGAACTTTTTTTACCTTTACTCCAAAAATATTTTTGCGTAAGTCGATATTACCCCTTTATGTTGAAAAGGAGATAATTAATGTAAATTTAAATTAAACACCATTAAATTGAATTTTTTTGAAAAAAAACTTTTCCCCCTTCAGATTTTGAAAGAAATGATTTTGATTTGTTACAATAACTTCAAAATTAGGGCTTTTTGATCTAAGAGAAAATTGCATACAGCCTTAGGTCATATTAAGTAACACGTTTTTAAAATAAATATGACAAAAAAATTTCCTTGTTACTCTCAAAAATTTCATTTTTGCCTCATTTGGGGTAATTTACCCCAGTTCCCCGACCACTGGGCTAATCCATTGAAGATACAAACATGTTTCTAAAAGATCATTTTTGAGTGGACTGTGATCTGCACTTAAACCAATTTTTCGAAATTCCAACTTAAAAATTTTAAAATTTTAATTATTAAGTACATAATAGGTAACCGTACAGATTCAAATTCAAACTTCCTCTCCTCTTTGCTCTACTTTTAAGAGAACTTATGAAAATTTGCAACATTTCTGCAAAATTTTAATTTTTTAAGCACGAAAAATTAGAATTGAGTCATTATTCTATTATTGTGATGACATTTTTAGAAGTTTCTTGCAGTAATTTGAGCTTATAAAATAATAATTTTTCATAATATAAAATATTTGATATTCATAAATTGTGATTTCGTGAAAAAAATATTAAATTATTATTTTCTGGCATTTGATATTTAGAGTCCCACCAAAGTTATTAATCAAAACTTTGTGTTAATTTTTATAAATATATGGTTATTGATTTGCTTGATGAACTTTACATATAGCCAAATGTTTTTATACACTTATTCTAGAAAAGAGAAAATTATCTTAGAACATCTTAAAGGCATAATATCTACATTTAAGGTACTTCGTTAGAATATTATCTTTATGAACTTTACTAAACATATTTAAGATATGAATTATGATATTATAGTTCATTATATACTCGTGATTGCTATAATATCACTTCACCGTATGTACTCTTGATATATCGTTTCACTAGTACCTATAAACTTTAGCACTTGAAAAATATACGACTTGTGGGCGTCGATATCGATTCGATCGAACAAATTCTATTCAGATGAAATCTTATTTAAAACTGTATATTCCAAGAAACAAATACTATATACTCGTATCTATACAAGTTTCACTTTAACTCGAGTTCTTCCGTATCATTCTATTATTGGTTTATATAAACAATTTTTTACGTTCAAATAAAAACACTAACACTTTAAACCGTAACGTGCTTTTTGTAAATAAAACGTGATGTTTGTTCAAAAAAAAGAATTTATTGCATCGTTCTCGTTGTAGCTCTCATATTTTTCAATTTTCAATGCAATCTTCTCTAAATATTTAACGTAATTGTGGCTCACATATTTTTATTCATTACATAATTTTACCAGTTCGTGATGTTAACAACGAGTGTTGTCTACTTTAGAAAAAAAAAGGTTACAGTTTAATTAAAAAAATTTTTAAAAAATGAGTGCTCTACAGTTTTAATTAACGGAATTGTAATTGTTATGACTGTTATTTAATCAGAGGCGAGAGATTTATTTTAATTGACAAAGAGGATTTAATTTGCCAACGTGAGAACTCTTGATGGTGGCTGGCTAGAGAAAAAAAAAATGAGGTCCAGCAAATAATTTAATTCGTACATGATTTGAATAATTGTATTTTAATACGACAAGACGTAACATATAAATATGGTGTATTTTTAAGAGGCCACTTGTAAATGTCTCAACATTCGTGTATACTGTATATCAAGCATGGCGTGAAGACGCACTAACATAAGATCTACTTGAGAATCCTCTTGACTAAGTCATGACAAATGAATCGCGTCTATTGTTCGTAAGCTGAAGTGAACGGGGAAATAAGATCCGACACTTATATTTTAGCCACCCCAAATGGGAACGAGAGGTGACAACACCCGTATTCTTATCTCGTCTTTATGTTATCGCAATGAAATCGTAATGAAAGAAAACATTTTGGATTCAATTATCTACTACTTGTCCGTCACAGTATGAATCTATGTACAGTGATTCGAATTTAATTACGCCAATGAAAATTAATTTCAAATGATGCAACGATTGAAGAAAGTCATTCGGGGGACGACTAATGATATGGTTAGCTCGGATTATGTGATTTAACCGGATTGTTTCGGTGTTAATATCGCCAATTTGAAATGTTTTCAACAATAATTTTCAATTATTTCACTTTACGTCATTTGAATTATTTTAATTGATTAATTGACGCATTTGTTGGGGTTTATTTTCGACTAGGATTAATCCGTGTTCATTGCACCGTTACTTATTAGATAGACCTTTAATGAATTGAACTACCAAACAAAAATATTACCTCAACGTTCATGCTGAAAAATTCAACTTAAGTTCATTTCATTTTTGTATAGAATGTAATATCATTTAAATATTTTCCTAACGATATTTCTTTGAAATAAGCAAATAGCAAAAATGAGCTACGACGAGGATAAAAAAGATCAACAACGAAAAAAATGTTAGCTAAAACGATGTTTTTTTCCCGTACAAAACGAGCGTTTTAAAAATAATATGTTTAAATATGTAACTAATTCGCTGTTTACTTTTTTGACATACAAGTAGCTCTATATAGCGTGTTTTGTTACAAATAAATAAAAAAAAATCTTTTTCTCATTTCCATCTATTTATATGCAAATGTACATTCACTAGACTCTCTCTCTACGTCTTAGCTGAGACGAAGAGCTTTTTATTCGCTACAACAAACTTGTAAATGTAAACAAAAACTTTTCGGTTGGATGATAGTGAAACTTTCAAATTTTAAAACAGTAATATTTAAAACGTGCTCATGGTTCATGGGTTTGATGAGCATATTTTTCTACAAATGAAATATAAATATAGCACTTGAGCCAAGATTGTGACATATTCTTTACCAACTGCTGCAAACTTTTAGAATTAGCACAATTCTTCTCCGTGAAACGTCCCTAATTTATAAACTTAAAAAAATCCTTACATTTAACTTTTATAGGTTTTGTCATCTAACTATCAAGTCGTTAAAATATCATATTACATAAATCAATATGAGGTTTAAATACATTAAATTGGTCAGCAATTGGTCCTAATTGGTCAGCTGATTGCAGAAATAAGTCAGCCATCATTTAAAATGTACAATGAATTTAAAAAAAAAATTGAAGTTATCATCATTATTCTTGCACCACATTCAAAACAAATCACTATGTAATCTGGTGAAACTAATTAGTCGTTGATTGATTATAATTGGTCAGGTGATATCATGAATTGATCATTAATACTTTAAAAATTTTAATCATCTTAACTCTGACGTTCATGCTATCAATCATAAATGTTTAAATATGTACATTTTAATTACTAATATGCTCACAAAAGTTCATCGCGATTGGGTTTAGTAGACAAAATGGGTGAATAATGAATCCATCATGACATATTGTATTCAATGCATGTAAAGCAGATATTAGAAATTTGTAAATAGTTTTGGAAAAAATACTGCTGATCAATCAATGACTTATAACCCCTTAGGCAATCTTGACTTTAACGCCCACGACGCTTTCGCGTCAATCTCAAAATAGCTCAGAACGCTTTAAAAATTTGCTGGGTAGGCAATCTCAAAACGTCGCTGGCTTCTGACACTTTGAAATTTTATAAATTAATAAAAATTATAGAGTATAATTTAAAAACTATATTAACTAAACAGTTTCATTTAAAATTTCCGCAATACTCTTTCACTTTTCTGCTTTTAATTTTATATTTGCCTTATATTTTTATATCCTCTTGAAGTTTTATATTTTTATATTTTATTATATTTCACCAATTCAATTAATATTTCTTCAAAATTGATTTTAAATTATCAAATTTTTTCAGTTATAAATTTGTGTAGGAGGTACACATTTGACATTTAGCAGCGTCAAACGCGTCAAAAGTTGAAATACATTCTACTTCGACGCGTCGTGAGCGTACCGTCCGTCGCGTCGCCTGCACCGTTTAGTTAACCATTCCTATGGAATTCTATATATGTTTAACTTTTTTTTTGACATTTTGAAGCGTCAGCGTCGTGGACGTCAAGTTTGACTCAGGCATAATTGTTGCAATTTTGTCTAGTATTAATGTCATTAAAAATGAAAATGAGCTAAATGTTTTTAAGTTCGTAATAAAATCTTAGCAAAAGCTGACCAATGACTACAACTCCCTGGCCTATTATGACCACTAAGTTACCAACTAGGTACCTATTTGACTTGTTTTAGTACTGATAACTATAAAACATAATTTCATTATAATAATAGCCTTAGTCAAACAAATCGTTAAACTAAGTATCAATAAGTATTAAGTATTTAAAAAGAAAAATAGTGTTACGATTTATTGTTTGGTTCTCTATAAATATTTTCCTTCTTCACAAGCGGAATTTAAATATAATCTGTCTTTCAATAAGTTTTGAGACTTACTTTCAAATGCCTCTCAACATTATATTTCTTTGCTTTGTAATAAAATTCTAATATACAACTCTACCTGACCTATTATGATAACCAAATGACCAACTAGGTAATTTTTGATATATTCTAGATGGAACCATAGCACGGATAGGTAACTATATAAAACATAAATTAGTTATATAATCTTAACCAGGTTTTACGACCAATTAGTCTAACAAAATCTCACATCAAATTATTTTGATGAGGTGCTTACTTTTCTAATAACCATTTTAAAAGAAAAAGTGTCTCGATTTATTGTTTGGTTCTCTATAAATATTTTCCTTTTTCACAAGCGGAAGTTAAAGTAAATATATTCTAGTCTTTTGACAAGTTTTGAGACTTACTTTCAAGTGCCTCTCAACATCGTATTTCTTTGCTTTGCAGCCAATTTCTAATGGACAACTTAATTTAATTTTTAAGTGTTTATAAAAAAACAAACTATAATACCCACTTACGAAGCAATCACGTCAAGTAACTCAACAGCAAACTTACCTAAAAAAGAAAAGAAAAAACATATTAAAATCAAAGATAAACTTTTTCATAACAAATACACTTCATCATTGACAGAAACACAAAAACATTTTGTTCGCCTTTTCAACTCCACACCATAACCGAGATGTTAAGTTCAACTTTGAGACTTGTGCAATTTAAAAAAATAGGAAATCCGAGTAAATTTAAATAACAATGAACTGCATTAACCCATTTCTCCCTTTATCAAAACTTTGATAACGTGTATTATGTAAAAGTCGTTTCGTATCAAATTATAGTTTTATAAATGTATGTGTGTGTATGTATGTGGATAGTAAAATATTGAAAATTGACGGAATCATATCTCAAACGTAATTCGTTTTCGTTCTATCGATAAGCAAGGAAAGTTTTATATTTATGAAATTATACGAGTTCAATATACGTAATTTACGTTTTATATATTATGGGTAGTTTGTATCTGAATTGCTTATATACATGTATTGAAATGAGTGTAAGTAATGTATGTATTTGTTGTTCTGTGCCCAGCGCGTGGTTCAGTGGCCTTAAAATGTGCTTCACCTCGACGTATTCCAGAAGCGATTTATAAACCGTCGCTGCTAACTAAAAACCAGTTTTAAATCGCAACCTTAACGAGTAACGGTTCAGTCATCAACAAATTGAGACAATATATAAATACGGAAAGGTCTCAAATATGCTACGTATGTTGGGAAGATAAACTTGATTTTTTTCGAGGAACGTCATTAATCTTACAACAAACAAAGTTTAATTATTCGCTTAGTTTTTTCACGGGAATTTTTCGAATTGTTCAAAAATTATCATAGTTGCAAATCTAAAAAAAAAAATACACAAAATAAGGCTTTTTGAGCAAAATATTGGACAATACCAACACTGAATTAATAGTTGAATTAGTGGTCCCTAAACGGTGTGTGCAGCGCCCTAGATCATCTTGATCAAACTATGGGACCACAACTTTTTTTTTCCATTCAACTTTTCAAGGGAATTTCCAATTTTAATGAATTATGTTTTTTTTTTTAATTAATATCATATCCTTTTTAGAATTATAAATTAAAAATTAGAGGATGATGGATCACTATAATGCTCTGGCAATATCAATTTGCTAAGCTTCGCTCTATTTGACAAGCTTCTTAAGGCTCTTTGGTAAAAAGTTTTTTAACAAAAGGGACAAATAAAATAAATAATTAAAATACAGTCTAAAAAATTACATAAATTTTTTTTTTAGTCAAATGAAATTATTGATGCATTAATATTGCTAGATTACTTTTAACCGACTTCAAAAAAAGGAAGGTTCTCAATTCGACTGCATCTTTTTATGTTTGTAACCTCAAAATTTTCGACTCGGTGAACTGATTTTGAAGATTCTTTCGGTATTTGAAAGCTGGTGCTTTCCGTGTGGTCCCATTTTAATTTGAATGAAATCGTTCACTTCTAAGGGATAAAATATTAACTTTTTATTGGATAGCTCGATTTTGATAATTCTTTTTTTTTATTAGTAGAACATAATTTTAAATTAATCTCATATCCATTTTTTATGAACACTCCGCTCATAAGGGGTTAAAAATTAGGAATGAAACAATACATTTTTCCTGGCTAACCCGATTTCGAAAATTTTTCGTACATCGTACCTTTCAATTGTTTATATTTCAATTTGAAGAAAAAAATCCACCCCTAAGGATGAAAATAGGGGATGAAAAAGTGACGTTTAACTGAAACATCCGATCTTGATGATTTTTTTTTATTAGAAAAAGTATTCCTCTAAGTTTCTTTCATTAAATTTAAAAGCAAAAAATGTCAATCCTTAGAGGCAAAAGGGGATGAAGTAGTAACTTTTAATATTTAAACGGCCCAGTCTCATATGAGTAGTGCGTTTAGTAGGTTTACCCATATTCAAAGAAATAAAATCAGTTATCAAACTTCAGATCACTAAATATCGAAAAATAAATAAAAATTATAACAAAATGAATATCCGACTTCAAAATAATAAAAAATCTTTATCAAAAAATACACTAAAAAGTAAAAAAATAATTGCGTATCCTTGCAGGGTCTACAACTTACAAATTATTAGTATGGTATAATGTACAACTATTGTTATTTTTGGAGTTGGTGTCAGCCAAGGAAATAAATATTAATGTTCATATTTGTAAAAAGGTTTAATAAGTTATTGGTATTTTGTAGTTTTAAGGTCGCTAAGTATTGTCACACTAGTAGGTACAGTTTATTATGTTCCAGGTCGAAGTTTTTTTCTGAATAAATCTTAAACGTTACAAAATTGTTTAATAATATTTTATTGCATGAAAGTTTGATTTATAACAATTATGTGTGAAATATAATATCGGCCAAATGACCGCCTTCGGGTGTTATTGCACTAATTTTTTGAATAATGTTGTCCTTTATCACCATGCATGGTGGTTGGCTTGTTGCCGTAGACCTTTCCTTTCAAGTACCCCCAAAAAAAGTAGTCCGGGGCAGTCAAATCGATATCACCTCTTTTTGACATTAGTCGACCGGGAAAAATTACTCGCAATATATCCATCGTATCGCTAGCTGTGAGTGATGTGGCACCGTCCTGTTGGAACCACACGTGTTGCATTTTTAGTGCATTTTTTGTATAAGATTTTTAATTATTTTTGAAGTCGGTTTTTAGTTTTGTTATAATTTTTATTTTATTGTTCCATCATCCTTTAATTTTTTATTTATAATTAAAGTATTTTCTGGTATTTACGCAGTAAAATTGTACATATATCATTGCTTTTGAAAATAATTGGAGGTTAGTTAATAATACTAATATAGATGTAAAATGTACCTTTATATTCACCACAAAAATTTATAATATATCAAGGGTGTTAAAAACTAGAAAAGTTTAGGAATCACATTGCCAGATGATTTTGAGAGGTCTATAGGAAGCATTAGGATAGATTAAACCCAATCTCCGAGATTTGGAGCAAACATCAAACGCTTGTAATGCAATAGGCAAATTAATTATCCATGCCCACACATAAGAGTGCTCATATAACCACTAAAATCAAGTACAGATCACATGAAGATATCTTCTTTGTGAATGATTTATTTTCCCAACGATTCTGTCATAAACACATCTGCCCCACATTTACCTTAACAATACATGAAATTTTTATGCAAACATAAAATTTTAGAGGGCATATAAAAACCACGCTCGCACATATACCACACAAACTGATTTAGTGGCATTTTTACACTCACACTGTCCGATTTGATCATTGATTTCGATGTCTTTCCGCTGATACAAATGATACAGTTTACCAATGTGGCCGAATATGTCGAAATAACTACAAAATTGATGAGGGCTCATTATTAAATTAATGTCTGATATATGACGCTATAAGGCTTATAAGATACGAACGAACTTTTATGCGTTTTACTGTAACATGAAAAAAATCGATCGATACATGTTAATATTTAAAATTTGAAAACTTCGCATTGTAAAAGCATGAAAATTCGAATGTATAATTTGTAAAGAATGTTTAAAAGTTTACTATCAAACGTGAACTTGACATTGAGTTATGTATTTAAAATGACATTTAAATGTCTGCGTAAAATTTAAGAAAGTAATTGACTTTAAATGTTACAACCAGTAAAAGCTTTTTTTAGACAAACCTTTGAACGAAAAACATAACATTAGTGAGGTAATTCAAAAATCACTTAATTCACGATCAATTTGGTGAAATTTCTAAAATTAACGCTTAATGCATTCAAAGGATCTCACAAACATCTGGTCGCAAACTCTATACAAATAATTATGTGCATTTATCACGCACCTTATAACACAGAGATATACAACAAGTGAGCAATTCAATGTATAAAAAAGCTTTCATTTCCCCAGCCCTGTTACCATTCCGAGCACGTTTGCCACGGCATAAACGAGAAAAGAAAACCCAATTTGATATTTTTGTTCTTCAGGAAAGCATTTTCGTTTTTTATTGACAACAAACGGCCGTAATTAAACCTTAATTAATTTTAATAAAGCTCTCAAGATAGTGGCCACATTTTGCAAAAATACGACGTGTACGATGTGTGTTCGGTTTGTTTATTTATTATGAGCGTGTTTAACGATGACAATGTATAAATTATTTTCTAAATTTGCTTGTAATTATAATTCTATCGTTTTGAGTAGAACGTTTCGTATTACCTGGAAAATGTGAACTACATGTACATTGTACGTGTGCATATATAAGTGTTGTTAGATGAGAAGTTCGACTAGAAGGAAGTGATCAAATATACTATTTGAAACTTGACGTATATTTCGATTGTACAACACGGCTTGTATATCAATTACTAACCATTCAAAATTACATGAATAATCAAATTGACAATGAACAACCTTGAGAAAGATTTTTAATACTATTTCACTTATTATGAAACGTGTGAATTTTTGTCTGAGTTCACGATTTGTTTCTCTAATGAAATCCTGGGAATATTTACTACTTACTGTCTTCATACGAATACAAGTGGAATACAAAAATATATTCAATACATTAAATTTTTACTTATAGCGTGACTTAAGTTTAAATAAACTTAAAATCGAATAATTGTAAATTATTTATTTGATACCTACGCGCTTGATAAATCGATAAGATCATGCTGAAGTTTATTTGAACTGAAATTTAGACACATGTCATTTCAGGAAACGTTGATTCGATCGAACGAGTCAATTTTCCATTACGAAAAATGGAGTGAATTTAAAAATTTTCCTCACAGTAATTCTTTTTGGAGTTTATGTACGTCTCAATTCGTAACTTTTATATGTTATGCACAAATAAATTAAAATGTTTCTATAACTTTAATAATAGTCTTTGAGGTTTGAGAATATGAAACCTTACGAAAATGGAAGGTAACATTTTGATTGTTAGGTAATTTAAGAATATGAAATTTCAGTTTTTATTCATTAACGAAATATTAAAATGACAACTTCTTTGAAATAATGAGATAGTAAAAGTTCTATGCGATTTCATCCGCGTAAAATAATAATGCTATTGTGCAATTCCTTGGTTAGTGAAGGTTAACATTAATAATTGAGAAGTGACATTTTAAACTAAATTTTAAAAAAACTTAAGTTGACAATAGGCAGTTTTAAATAAGAATGCTATACATCCTATGGCTACAAAAACGTATTCGTTTTTATCATACTGTTAGTTGTTAAAGAAAAAATACAAGTACCTATAAATATTTTTCCAAATTAGAAGCCTTTAAGTACCATTATTTAGAATCCAATTCTATAATACACATTAAGTGATATATTTAAAGGTTAAAATCATACATACTGATATTTAAACCATTTAAACCAAAGGACTAAAACATCCTACTTATAATGTTATAAGTTATAACCTCTTAATAGTAAGTAAAAATAGCAAAAAATAAATCTTCAATCTGCTAATTCACGATAAAGAAAGTAAAATTAAATAAATGAAGCGTTATAAGTAGAGTAAGATGAAATAAAAAGTAGAAAAAATAATCAAGTTAGATTCTCTTATTTGAAGTTTGAGAAGAAAATGGTGTCTTTTTTTAGCGTAGATCCTGATCAGGATTTTTAGAGCAAATCTTATCAACTTCACACTATTGAGCCTTTAGCTTTGTTAAAATTAGGTTAACTATAACTGCCCCAAAAAAATCAAGTGATAGTTCTTGGTAGTTGAAAACCATTTTTCTTATCCTATTTGGTAGTTCCAGAAGATTTCATTTAAAAAATAGAATTTTATTTCATAACTAGGTGCTCTCCCCTTAACTTTATTCAAGTAATATTTAATAAAATATGTAAAAAAAGTTCAAGTTCAGCATACAAATCTCTATCTCTGAAATGAAAAACTACAAATTATCTTTTTGAAAGCATTAAGACAAGTTTCGGTAATTTCATTGAAAAGATCAAAGAAATTAAAATGCATGGAGTTTAAATGTGGGGTTAGTTGTTGAATAAATGAAAAATTTGTAATAATTAGAGATATAAGATATAATAAAACTATATAATATAATAAAAGAAAGCTTTTACTTGAGGTTACATTTTAACATGGTATTTCATGGAAAAATGGAAATATCCGACAAAAAAAATCACTATAAAAATAAGTTACAGAAAAAATATATACAAAACCATTAAAGATTATAATAAATTTTTTTTCTGTCGAGGATTTAAGCTTTGCAAAGAAGTGCAAACTACAATTATCTCTTATAACCAAGTGGTAGGTATTTGGTTGGAAGAGTCAAATTATAAAGTTGAAAACCCATTTTCTTATTTTTTTTGACAGTTCAAAGAGATTTGGTCACATATTTGTACACAAAATAGAATTTTATTTCCTAATGTCAACGATTTAAGAAAAATAACTTTTTCTTTAAATGCTAAAACATTAGGTTTGTTCGCGGATACCATACTGAATCGATAACGAATCAGTTCAAGACTGATTTAGGATCATCGCCAAGCGCATGCAAGTTTATGAGCCTAGTTACGGTCCGATATTCGCAGTTCACACGAAATGCGTTCGTTACCGATTCATAATTGGTTCTAGCGATCCTCAGATTTTTGTTAGGATGAAAAATTCGATTCTCTTACTCATGCGCAGTTTGCTAAATTGTGGCTAGTTCAAAATTCAGTTTCGCTGTCATGCTGCGTTCACACGAGTCAACTTTAGTAGCCCGTTTTTAGTTGATCAAAAAAAGTTGAATGAAGAACCTCAAATGAGAACCATAATGAACTTTTTAATGGATCAAAAAAAGGTTGGACGAGTCATCACACTATGTTTTTCATTCATCTTTTGATCGGTCAACTAAAGTTGACTCGTTTGAACGAGGCATCAACGTCTGTCAACGTTTAATTCCTCGTCTTACTTCCGAACATTTTTAACCTCGTGCACGGAAAAATTAACCTTAATCAGTTCATAAGCGTGTATGGGCTTGGCGATTATCCTAAATCTACTTGAAATAATTTGTTATCGGTTCCGTATGCTATCCACGAACAAACCTATTAAGAAGATCGGTTGGATTATATAACGTTTTTCTTCTGAAAAATTTATATTTATTAATACCTACATTATTTGTAACTTCCTTAGTGCGAATCAAAGGCTAACATTATTAATTTAAACAATCCATTTAAAAGCTATTTTATAAGTGAAATAGAATGTCTTAAAAAGTTAAAATTTCCATCGCTTATTAAAAAGTGGAAAACTTAAAATGGCTCATTTTTCCACGTAAAACGCATTGTTAAAGTCACTTATTAACATAACATGTCTGCTTAATATGATAAAAACGTTTGCAATTCAATTACAAACAAGAAGCTTCTAACCATAGTCTTGTACAAAACTAAGTGACCCTACGACTTTTGAATTTTGATTTCATTTTTTCATGTCAACAAAATAGATAAACTTATGTAGGTAGTATTATAAATTCACATTTTACAATTTTCTGTTGAACTTGCTACTTTATGTTAGTTGAAAAGGCTCCAACGAACAGTATATAAATATATTCGTTCTATGAAAAATTTCAAAGTTTATTATTCCAAACAAACTCTGCATTTTAATAAAAAAAATCGTCACAAAGCCGAATTGGCACTAATGGAAAACTTATATAACAACGTTACAAACAATTTGTGTAGTTGAAATTCCGCAATAAAATAAAAATAAAAAGTAGGTATATACATGTAAGCATTTTTTTTCGAAAAAACGTAAAACTGCGAGTTGATAGAAAAGGGTAACAGTAACTTTGTGCACGTGCATCTAAATTCCAACTTTTTCTCTCCACTAACAAACTTGTCACTTTACATGAATAAAAAAAGGGAGGCAAAAGTAAAGAAACATGAAACAACGATTTCGTTCTAGATTTTATAGTCGGTAGCAATGTCTTTATACGCGCGTTCATTCTTTCCCTCTGTTTATGTCTCAAATAGCAAATATATAGATAAACTGAAGAAGCTTTTTTATGCGATAGTTACTTCGATAAATTTCAAAGTGGAATATATTGTATACAACTATATATCTATCTATATAGGTATACTATACTTACTATATAAGGACGATGGAAAATCAGAATCACAATTCTTTGAAGCCTTTTCACTCTATTTAGATTTTTAATATAAATGCGTTGCCTCGCTTTGTTTTTTAACGTTTCTTTTGTAGCTGTTGACTAACATACACCGCTTTTGTGAAACCCATCAATGGGAAATGACATATGAGAAATTGAATATTTTCAATCGGAGAAAATAAATTTAAATTTTATGAAAAATAAATTCGACAAAAAGTCTATCCATTATATTATATACTTTTTCAATGATAAGAGTAAAGCTTGGAAAAATATCAATCATATTAAATCGATTTATATTTATAAAGAAACTAGCTGTAAGTTCAAGTCCGTTATATTGATTTTTCATCAATCGAAAGCACGCGTTTTTCGCGTCTAAAATGATTCAATTATAATTCGATCAATGTTTAAATGTCAAGTTTAATTAGTCAATTGATTTTATATTTACAACCCTAAATCGTTTCGGTTCGGTGTTAGATCATTATGAAGCCTGATAAGTTCTCTCTTATAATAATTAATATAAAATGTTTCACAGATATATTTCGTTAAGAACCTCAAAATCAAAAAATCAATTTACAATCGCAAAACTGTCGCTGAAAATAAACGGTCTAATATTAAAATAAATTACATGTTTTTGAAGGGAATTCAAGTATGAATTTCTTGACTTTTAGCTGTTAAACGTTTGAATTTATTTTCGTGAAGAACATTCAATGGAAATATGTGAAAATTATTCGTTTTGTGTAAAGTTTAAATGTGTATATTATCGCCGTGCGGAAATTGTATTGATTAAATTGAAAGCTTGAGAGCGCGCCTTTTTGTATTTGTTGAAATAAATCGTGCGTAATGTTTTGCGATAATTACTCAAAGAAACCTCATTTAAGCTCGGTAAGATGGAAATGTTGTTTTTCTAGATTTGTAAATATTTTCCAGTGGAGTTTTATCAACTTGATTACCTTATATTTTAATAGAAAACATATTCATGTGGATGATTTGAATCAAGTTGTAGTTTTTTATCGATTTTTGTTTGTTTTTAAAGGATATTTGCTATTTATTACACTCTTATGAACTCCTTCAAAAGTGAATTGCTCGAAACGTTCTATTTATTTCCCAACGTTTTAAAACATAATTAATTTTTCTCCAGATCCTTGTTATTTTGAATTGATCGGATCGGGATTTTATAATGAATGCAACAAGAGTATCAGGTCGCGATGTTTCGCTTTATATTATAGCTTCATCAGACTCTCTGATGCATTCTCAGCATTCTTGTTTTTCTGTAGCCTTGCATATACCGAGTACATATTTTTGTTTTCTATTTTAAAAACAAATTTCACACTCATGATTGATAATAAATTATGAGTGTCAAATTCGTTTTTATAATAAAAAAATATATAGTTGGTATATGCGAGGCTACAGAGACAAGAATGTTGAGCATGCATCAGAGAGCCTGATGAAGCTATAACATATTACGAAACGTCGCGACTTGATACTTTCGTTGTATTCATTGTAAAATCCCGATCTATTGCCCCTCAAACTATAATCTCTCTATTTAAAACACAATTTTACTTGTTTTTGGTGCCAAACGTACTAAAAGGTAAGATCAGTCACTTCTTAAAAGCATATTTTTGTGTATTAAAAAAGTTTATATCTAGATCAAAAGAGTATTTAAGAATTATGAGCAAGTTATATTAATAATAATTTGAATTCAAAGTGATTTAAATTCAAGTTTAATGTAAATCAAGTTACTTATATTACTTGATATCAAATACTTTCAAAATCAAGCCAAAAAGTGAATCTCTAAAAAGAATATTATTATCTAAATGATCTAGATTATAAAAATTACTAATTCCCAGTTCATTCAGATGTTATGCATTTTTAAACTATTTATTTTGCACATTTTGCCAAAACAGAACCTAAAAGCCCACTTAGTGGGGGTAGAGGTTAGAGCAATTTGATCTCCCCGCTATATGTGTCAGTGGTACTGGGTTCGTTCCCCTTCGAATCCTTAGATATAAGATTTATGTGACCTACAGAAATTTTCTGTGTGTAGACAGTCGTGAAACGACCTTAGATGTTAAAGCGACTTAAGGTACGTTTGAAAAATTTAATTTTTGCAGTTTTCAATGTATTTATGGATGATGATATAATGATTGGTGATTTATGATATATAATGATTTATGTATTGATGAATTTATACCTAAAACATCATTTTGAAATTTCAAGTGAAAATCTCAAATAGTTTCTAAGTAACAGCTTACTAAAGGGTAGCTACTTCTTAATTAAAAATCAGTACGTTTATTTTTTAACACATTTTTCAAATTTGCTGCAGCTCTAACACAAAAAAAAAATCATTTGATCGATTTGGATGTATTTTAACTTACTGTACAATTGTTTTTCTATACAATGACCCTCCAGTTTTATGATTCTATGAAAACTATAATTTTAAAAGGCTAAAAACAATCTTTTTGAGAAAATTTATATTTATATTTTTTATTTTTGTACACTCGGTCCTCTTTTTATGCGTACTATTTATACACGGTTTTGAAGTTATGCGATTTTTATTTCAAGAAGTATTTTTTTAAAAAGGTAAAAACTTATATCGCTTCCTGCCACGATGAGTGTTAAGGAAAATATTAGCAAAGCCATCGCAAAGCAAAGCAATCACTGATTATATTGTCAAAGGGAAAAAATCAACATGCGAAGTTGAGACTAATTTTACTTGTGAAAAATCATTATCTTCAGAACATATAGATCTGATATGCTTAGTATCTCTTCTAGTGATGAAAGTGATTTCGAACCAGTTCGCAAATTATGCCGAACAATCTCATATAGAGACGATAATTCTAAAAAAAAAAAATGTGAAAAAAGATTAACTTTAATAAAAATTTTCTGTATTTTTTATTTTGTAAAATTTTTCCGTATAAATTTGGAAGAAATATGTTAAGATTATATTTTTCTGAAATTTAATAAACTTGTCTATGATTGTTAACGTTTTTATAAAATTTTGAATAACATTTCAGAAAGAATATGGTAAGACTAAATATTTTTCTGAAATTTAATAAACCTTTTTTTATGCGATTTTCGGTATATTGTAACTCATTGATTTAGTGTTATGCGGTTTTAAAAAAACTATGAAACGTATCCTTTATTTTTATACGTGTGTCTAGTTTTTTTTTGTGCGATTTATTTTTATGTGTTTTCTTGTGGAACATACCGCATAAAAAAAGAACCAAGAGTACTTATTTTTTTGCATATTAATTGTATTTTACAATCAGGGGTTATTCAATGGGAAAAATATTCTAGTGTTATAATTTTTTTTATACCAAGCATTGTAAAGACTACAATCGCTAGCGCAGTGGGAGACTATTTTTAGGACTTGAAGATTGAAAGAATTATTATTTTTATTTGAAAAAATTATTTTGCATTCACAGTTTATGCGTAAATGTATCTGGCAAATGTTAACATTTAACGCAATAGTTTTTTTTTAAACTAAAAATTACCTTTTCAGACGGTTAATCTAATTTTGCCTCTTGAGAGATAGGTATCAAATTTTTATAAAAACTTAGATAAAATACAAAAAGCATAATAAAAAAGTTAAATTTTTACTTCTATTTTCATTATTAAAGTCGATCACAACAGTTAATTGTATTGATGAAACCTTATCAACTATATTCGAACATTGAAAATTTTTATATTGAAATCCCACAAAATTAAATTAATTTTCCACAAGAAAAGAATGAAAATTTAACAAGGAGTATAACAAACTGTTATTAGTCTAATAAGTTTCAAGCAACCAAACGTGGCGCACAATAATAAGCTCAAAAAACCGTGTTCCCGTTTCCGACGAGTGAACATGGTTTTATTCAATATTCAATAGGAATAGGTATAACAAAACGTACAAATATGTAAGTCGTTCGATCGACAGATTATTCTCAATTCGAACGAATCGCATATAAAACGTAATAGATAATGACTTCGTCTATCGACCAAACCAGCCGCCTTACACACTTTATACACAAAAGCCCCCCATATTGCACGTTTGCAAATTTACTCGACAACTAACAATTATTATACGGCAGGTAAAAACTTGAATTTAATTAATTCATGAAACCTTATTGCTGAAAACTTTCCTACCGGGAAACTTGGAAAAATCGTACAGGTGGTTGTAATGTGTTAACCCGGGTTTTTTTAAACGATTTATTATAGTTGGATTTTAGTTATTGAATCAAAGGCAAAGTTTGGTTTAAAACTGATTTATTTTAAGGAGTATACTTAGAAAGTGGATAATAAATAATGAAATATAGTTGAGGGGAGCTCTTTCGTAATACCCTCTATTGGCAAATTGGAGGTTTGTATGTGTAGTTGTATACGTCGAATTGGTCGCTTTGGAGTTGAGGTGTATACAAAGAGTGGGTAGGTCGCTAACTAATTTACTGGTTAATTGCACCCGGCGTTACCTTAATTTCTATTACACTCGCATGTTACATAAAACGTACTTTTCGTTGTGTTATTATGGATCCAATTAAAATACTGCATAGTAAAGAAGCTCAAATGATCTGGAATCACCTCTGAGACAGGTACTGTCTTTATAGAAGGATATTCTATTCGTGTCAACGTTACTATGTATAGGTATCTGTGTGCTTGTGTACGCTTTTATGTCAATACTGGTTTCCTATTTACATTGTCGTGCTAAAAGATAGTGCACATAGACGATTTGGAATTTCTCTTGTTGATTTTCTAACATTTCAATAACTGTCTGAATGCATTAAATTGGAGATGTCTACATCAAATGATTTAACTTTGTAAATTTCCAAATCCTATCGCATTTTGTTAAGTTCATTTAAGTTTTTTAAGTTCATTTTTTAAGTTTCTTAATTTTCTAATGGGAATTTTTATTACGAATTTTTTTTTGGTGTAATTTAGTGGTCCCACTAAAATGGACATTAAAAGAGCATTGTCATAACAAAGCGACGAGTTACATTCCACAGGAGTGTCACTTCTGTCCCTCATTGAACATAACTTGCCTCAATTTATGAGGGGCTTTGACCAGTTTGCTAGCATGTGAGTGAATGTGAGTTAGGCGAGGGTAGAAATTAGGTCAGTTTCGGGAAAGTGGAGGGATGGGTGAGGTTTAAGTGGAAGTTAGTTAATATAGCAGCTCATCGCATAGAACTTGGCCAATATTACTTAACGAAATTGATAGGGCGATAGTTTCAAACTGGTGTTGATGTAATTTGGAAGCCGATGCAACCCTTAATAATTTTTCACAAAAACATAACAGAAACAATAATAAAAACCATTTTTTTAAGTAAAAAAATATAATTCGAGAAATATTTTAGATCCATATCAGTTCAAGCCAAAGCATTGAGTTAAATGCATCAATTTTATCAAATGCAAACTAAAATCAGGTATCAAGAATCACCAATTTGTTTAAAGAAGATCACCCAAATCATACGATATCTCAAGTACCATCAGACTTCTACCAACCACAATGATACAATCTTTTATTTGTGGAATGCATCTCGATCATTCCTTCTTGTCAAAGAAATCAAGTAAAAGCTCTAATAAAAGAACAAATTTCCTTCTTAAATTAAGTTCAAATTGAAAATAAATAACTCGGAACATTATCCAGATTAAATCAACTTTCGTGTTTTAACTCGAAAAAATATAAATTAAAATTAACGATCACACCAAGTTATTATTTACATTAATATTATTAATATGTAATATTTAAATTTGTACATTACATTGTTTATTAGCCATAAAAGAGTTTTTAAAATGAATTATATTTGACTTTAAGTCCAGTCATGTGACTTCTTTAAATATATGCCTAGATTTGCTATTATTTTCTAGCCATTTTTTGCACGCTAATCTCTAATTAAGCAGCTTACATTGCAAAACGCTATTATGAACTTCAAGTTGATCGCTGCAACAACTTTGAATAATTTGCACATTAACTAACTCTCTAAAGATTTAAACTCGTATCTTCCGATAGATACATATATCTTTTGATATATCTGGCTTGATAATAAACTTGAAACTGCTAATACGTACAATGTAAATAGGGAGGATTTCAAGTGGATTATTATTAAATAAAACCTGTTAATAATACATGACGTTACATTTTCCTGATTGTAAAAACTGATAGTTAATGAACTATTTGAAATCATACATATATTGAGTGTTTTTATCAATATTTAATTAGTGCATGTCTTTTTCATTAGTGCATCGTTAAAATTTCCATAAACAAAAGTGTTTGACTTTTCAATTGGTAAATTAACTCGATCTTATATTTGTGCAATCGATTAGTTGAAAGCATACGCCACGAAAACTAATTATAGAAAGAGTACGAAATGAATATGAAATGGAGTTAATGAAACCACGCACGATATTGAATTTAATTTAAATGCATAATGTACATTGTCATATAACTGCATTCATTGTAATAACTACATATTTCAAATTCTATTGAATTTTGCACGTACATCCACTGCACATCTCCTCCACGTTCTATCAATACGTGCATTTGAAATATGTTTTTATGTAAATTTGACATTTTTTAATTATTTTTTTCCAAATTAAATTATCATATTTTAGATATGGGGTTTTCATGTTTTTGAGTGGAGTGAAGCTGGCCAAAAGCTTTGACATATTTTAGTTTGTTGCACTGTGTGACAGACTCATAATGTTTTACACAAAACCCTACGATATGCATTTTGTGTTGAATTTATGGGTGATTTTATTGTGATTTGTATGATGGAATGAACAATAAATTGTCAGATTTAATTAAACAAAATTAATTGTAAATCATATTGAAAAACTAGAAATTATAACAAAAAAAATAATTCTTAAATAAAAGTCAGCAAATTGAAGTCTGATAAAAATTTATGTTATGTTTGAGTACTTTTTACAAAATACGAGCGAGCAATTTTATGTAGGTCTTAAAAATTTTATTTTAAAATCTCATTTACTGTTATATCAAGTTTCATTGAAATTGTTGCAAACGTTTGAAAAGGATGTGCTAATCTTACAGAATAATGAATTTTAACTTTCTTTTACTACTATAATAAAAAATAGATTGGGTCGAATTTTCGATTTCGAGTTTTTACCGAAAGTACGCGTTTTGAGACTCTCTTAGTCTGAAAAATGAGATTTTAGAAAAAGGTCTGTTATGGTGTGACAGCGATATCATATCAAATTTGGCCTTTATATTTTATCTAGTTATACCGGGATACTATTGGTTAAAATTGGCTAGTAGGAAGTCACACTTTATTCTATGGATTTTTTATTTTTTTAAATGTTTTTCTTTAAACTTGCTATGGTTATTAGATTCATTAAGCCCGGAAATTTTTATCTTTTTCCTTAGAAAATTCAAATAAGAGGAGTTCTGAGAAAGAAGATGGGAGTTATAATATACATATAGATCAAATAGTTTATGTTCAAATAGATATTTCAATATTTTTTTATTTATAACTCTTTAATCAATCGTGGGCTTTAGTTAGGTTTTTTTAACTAACAGCGAGCTTCATTTAAAAGAAAGTTCTATGTCGAGTCGAAGGTAATATTTTTTAGAATGAATTATAGTCTATAAAATTTGATAATACAGTAATAAGTAAACCTTTGTTAATTGTTTTGATGACAGTTTTTTTTTTACAATTTGTCCATTAGTTTTTAAGACCACTTACTATTTTCAAAATCCTCTTTATATAATAACCTAGGGAATCTTTGGAAATTATATTTCCTGATTTTACTTGCAGAACATTAATTATCTAATTCGATGGCTCTTAAAGAGTGGGCTATTATTCTAACGGAAGAGAGTATTATTATAAATAAATGTAAGAGACTAAAGAAATTAATACTTAATTAACTCACTATGTTGTAACTAGGCGTTATGTATTTTTTTAAAAATGTTTTCGTAAGCGAGCTAATTCGCTGCGGAAAGAGTTTTTCCATTTGTTTCAGGTCCAGTTGGAGAACCGGTGTCTTCGGGTCGTCGAAGAAAAACAAGTCAAATGTGGTTGTTTGTCGGCGACTTTGAGGACACCGGGTGGAAGGACGCAGCCACTGGATTCCGAAGCAAATGAAAAAACTCAAACGACTCTAACTCAACCAGCTGAAGAACGAGCCTCGCCGTCATTAATAATCGAATTTTATTTTCGATAATTTTATTATATATTTTTGTGTTAATTTTGAATTACTTTTTTAAAAGAATATTATTATATATATGTTTTGATTATTTGGAAATTAATTTTCAAGCAAGTTACGAGCCAGGCGACCACCAAGGTAAGTCCTTCAAAATTCCTGATTTTGGTGGTGGATCAACAGTTCGAAAAATCAAAGAACCCTCGTGCCTCACACCACCACAAGCTATCAACTTTTTAACATTATTTTATTTTATTGTTTTTTTTCTTGGTGTTTTAAGTCGCTTTAACATCTAAGGTCATATCACGACTGTCTAAGCACAGAGAATTTCTGTTGGTCAATTATATCTTAGATCGATGATCTTAAGTCTAGGTTTCAACGGGAATCGAACCCAGAACCACTTGACGCATGAAGCAGAGAGAGCAAGTGCTCTAACCATAGCGCCAATAGGTGGTTCTTTTTATTTTTTTATAATAATTATCATTATTATTTTTTAACATTTTCTTTTTAATTTCTTTTGAACGAGACTCGTTCGCCCTCATCGACTCCACGTGAGGTCGGATAAGTCTCGTTTCAATGTGTCCCTGCTAGTTGAAGTGTTCCTATAAATTCCCCAGGCCAAAGAGTTTCAGAAACACTGATTTAATTAAGAAATAGAATCGATGTGGTCCATTACTATTAAATTTCACAGAGACAAAATCTAGTTTATAAAATGTAATAAGTTCTCTTTAATATAAGAGTACCTATTCGTTTTCAGGTGGGGAAAAATTTGTGAGTATGAAGTGAATAAGTGAATGTGAATGTGAATGAAGTGTATGTAATGTGTGAGTAGTGATGCTACGAGTATGAGAAGTATTATAAAAGTAGTTTTATATGGTCCAAGTAAACTTTTTTTATTATTTTTAGAAAAAAAAATAAAACTTAACTATATTTTCACATGACTTAAAAATATAGGTAAGTACAGTCTTAGTCTTAAATTTTAACGATTATGAATTATTTGCAATTAAATCTTGATTTAAAGCTCTAAACTAATACTTCATCAAAGAATATACAATAAAAACTTTCGAGATTAATATTTATTAGTTTATCCTATCTAAATTGAAGGAGAACAAGTAACATAAGTAAAAGTTGCATAATAAAGACGAAAAATAATCTCTTAAAAGCCATAAAAACGGAATACCAATTATATGGACTACCTTGTAAACGGAAAATCAAAGACGAGCTTCAGCATTTAATTAATTATTAAATATATAATAGCAGGTAAATGATCAATGAGAGACAAAATATTTTATTTAGATTAAAACAATGACATTACTTACTTCATTGTTTGTTTTTAGCATATAATATTAAGAAACGTTGAAATGGAAAGTCAGAATAAATAATTCAAAAAGAAAATGCCTTTTAAAAGATACTGAAATCGAAAATTTTCAACTTTGAAAAAACGATTAAATTTGTTATAATAGTGAACACTATTGAATAAATTATTCGACAAGGAAATTGGCAAGCATTACAAAAACGTAGTTATTGATTATATGCTATTTTATAATCTTAAATGAAGGAAGTAATATCTGAAAATGAACATATCGTCGTCTTTTCTCGTACGATAGAGATATATAAAGGGACGAGAAAGAGAGAATGCGATACATACCACGTAGATGCTAATAAAAGATAATGTTGTAAGGTTTACAATCCGTTTGATATCCTTTTTACTTATCGTTACTGATACGACACGATTTGCATGTTTCCATGCACAAGACACAAAAGCATCGAAGGACCAAAATCGAAAAATATCGTTTTAATCAATTTAAACGTTTTTCAGAGGAAAAGCCGAAAGCTATCACCAGAAATAATCTATGTTCATGATATGTTGATCTGTATTTGAAATTTTATCAGTCAAAGAATTGATATTTTAACTTATTTTATAGGTTTATTTATAATATGTAATAGATCGGTAAAATGGTACTTCTAATTCGCCATTTACAGCCATGCTAATTGAAAAGCTCGATTCTGATCCCCGAATACCTTCGAGAATTAACATATCATGTAATATTATTTGATAAGAAGCACTATTTCTCAAAACATAATCCAATAGACTAAGACCAATGGATTCAACGCGACCATATTGTAACATTAAACCCTTGTCGGAATTCTAAAGATGTAACTATTATATATTACTTACACTTAGGTACCTATATAAAGAGGAAACGCTGGCATTAAAGATAGAACTATTAATGCAACCAGTATTGTTGGCTCATTTGAATTTTGAATTGTTCTAAAGACAAAATCTAACTAAAAAATTTAAACAATACCAAAAAGATTTGAGAGGAATTATCATATTTAGTGGTATAGAACAGTCAAATTTAAATTAATATTCTCAAAAGCACGATTTCACTTACTTAATAAATTTGAAAAAAAAAAAACAATAATAAAATCTTATGTAATAGAACGCTTCTGTCCTTTCTACTTTAAAAAAGATTATCTTTAAACCTAACGTCGTTTAATATTCAAACAATGTCACGAGTGCATTTAATGAAAGTAAAATACCAATTGGACATCGTCCAGAATTTCAATCAAAAATGCGACGTTTCATGGGAAAATTTAAAATTTTTGTTAGTTTTCTCGGTTCAAACGAGAAAACCGTATGGGTTTGAATTTTTGCAGGATCAAATTTATTTACATGGATATTTTCAATAATAATTTATTTTTTTTATTTAAATTTCAATTTAAAAACGCGTTCAATCATCTCATCGAAAAGGTAGTCCGAGCGTTCGATTGAGAGATTTTTTTTGTCAATCCTTTCGTGTCAACTCAAGTGTCAAACAGCATTTTATTCTATACAAATTCAATTTGGGAATTTTTTATGTTTATTTAATTTGAACCAGTGTAAATATTTGAGTTGGAGATTTGGAAAAATTGAACGGGATTTGTGAGGATTTTTTATTCCTTCGATTACCTATATGTTTTTGTGTTGTACTGGTGGCCGAATTGGTAGGAAAAAAATTTAGATATTTTTACATGTGAATAACAGCAATATCCTATACAACCAATCCTTGGAAATTAATCAAAATTACAAAATAAATAACGATTAAAGCAAAAACATTAATTATATGTTTAATTAACGAGTTGAAATTTTTTAATTTCAAACTATTGGTGAAAGTAGGAAAAAATTATGAGGAAATTGATTGATTATTAATAGGTACTGAATAGTTTGAGAATTGAAATTTTCCCCAACTGGACAAAAACTGTAACTGAAATGTAACCTGGGGAAAACAAAAGTTGAGTTTTCACTAATTTAAGCGAAATTTTAGTGGTGAAACATTTTTAGAATTCATCGGAAAAACTTCTGAATGGATTGACATTTGGATAAAATCTTGAAATCTAAAGTTGCCCGTTAAATTACACAACATAACGTTACACCTCTTACCACTTATTGCATTGTCATAACAATCAAATATAGATTTCAAAAATGTTAAAAAACAAGAAGTTATCTAAAATTTTGGTTAGGTAGAAAATGTTTGAAACATCAACTCTTGTCAGGGGTTGTCTCTTATTTAAGTAAGCCACTTTGACCATTCATATCCTTCTCAGCAAAAAATTTTTCAACCCTAAATTTTTTAATATCATTGGTGGTAGTTTTCGTCCAAATTAGGATGTGATCAATTTTGAATTAGACGCGAAACAAGAAAGATAAAATTATCCAAGTTACTCAAGTGGTTTTAACAAATCAGTGGATATTTTTAAAAAAATTTCCGCCATGAACGACTTGCAGTAAAACTCCGTTTTTTGAAGTTGGTAAAATAAAATGTTAGATAAGCACATAAACGATAAAAGTTGGAAATCGCTACAAAAATTTTTTGACGTGATAACGTCTTATAAATTGATGAATACCAGGTAGCATGCGTGAGCAAGCGAGAAAGCGATACAAGTGATGGAGAGGCACGATATTATTGATGAATCCTAGACAACGTGTTTTGGTTTTTTCTGTAATTAAATAATATTTAATTGATTTCCTTGATAATTTTCATCCTGATTTCATTTTGAATGCACCTCAATTAACTGTTTTTCTCAAAACAGCAGCAAAAAAGGTAATTAATTCTTGCATTTTCAGAATAATATGACTAATAATAAATAAAGAATAATATGACATAATAAGACTATAATTGTTCGTGATTATATTTAAACAAATTATTTAAATTAAAATTGCAAAAACTGTAAATAATATTTGAAATTGAAAATTTAATGTTTTAATCAGTTTTAAAAAAATTTATGTCAAATTATTATTATTGATAATAAAAATTATGAATAATTAATACGTGCAAGCGAGAACGCGATACAAATGATAGAGAGGCACGATAGAGTTCTGCTACTGGAACGCCGCCACGCGAGTTTCCTCGAGAACTTCTACAAGAAGCTATGCCTCGTATTCAATAATTGTTGAATCCTATACAACGTGTTTTGTGTTTTTCTACAATTTACTTACTTAATAAGATTTAATTAATTTCCTTTATAATTTTCAGTCTGATTTCATTTTGAAAAAATTGTTAATTTTCAATTAACTCCTTCTTTGTATTATACAAAATAATGATAGTTCAGTGATAATAATTCATTTCAATTAATAAACGTATGCAATTTTTTCATCAATGTTTCTTTATGACGTTATCACGTAACACTAGGTACCAGCCGTAAATCGACTTTATAGAAAAACAATTTTTTTTTCAATACTTTAAAAATGGGTGGGCAACTACTTACTCACAAAAATTACAGTTCATCGTAAAAAATCGTTCATTAATTATTACATAATTTAAGTATTTTAATATTTTTTACTTTCTGATTTTTTTAAAAATTAACTTGTTCACTTTAATACGACCCGCGTCATGATTAGAAATTTTTATTCGGCCCGCTCATCGAAAAAGTTGCCCATCCTTGCTTTAAAAGCTAAACCAAGCTAAGAAATTTAAAACAATTCTATCAAATGAACTTCAACAAAAAATTTCGTAAACTATTTAATCTTAAATTAATAATACTGTTTAACTCGGGATGGTCTTTTAAGGTAACGTACGAGCTTTTCAATCAAGCCATTAGTTAGATTAACTTATTTGTAGGTAGCATAAAGTATAGTCCTAGATAGCTTAATTGACTTAGAAGAACTAATGACTGTACCATAAAATCAGCTTTAAGCAGGCATTAGCCTTGAAAATTAGAGCAGCAATATTGGAGATTTTTTGTCATTAAGAGAAAAAGCAAAATCAACTTCACATCTCTTATCCATTAGCGATAACACTTCATATGAGAGATCATCCGAGAAATATACATTTTCTATAAGCTCTCTTCATTATTTCATCCGAACAAAAGGTCAGACGAGGCTTATGTATCTACGTGTGTTCACTACAGTAGGTACTACACATATTATATATAATATACCTATACATATATAGGTAGACGTGACATGGAAAGAGTTTTAACGAATTGTTATATAATTAATTCATATCTCGTATATAAAATTCTATTAAATTTACATATAAAATTCAAATAGAATAGCATTCGCTAGGGGGTAATTGATCCAAATTTTTACCAGTACCCGTCACGGTTAGATTGACTGGCGCGAAAAGCAAAAAGAAACAAAGGATGGAAATGCATTTGATGCAAACTTTTCATTCGCGAATATAATCTATATGTGCAAATCATTCTCTATTCTATTTTCCATTAACTTTTGCCTGAAAAACCCATGCATATTTATTAAAATATAATGAACCGAAAAAATTGCTAGCCATTCAAAATCAATTTACTGTGCCGTCAAGTTAACGTTTTCATTTTTTTCATTCAACAACCCAAATTCAATAAGTAATTTCCAACTAATAACTAAAAAGTTCTGATTGTGAATTAATTTGAGCCATTTGCCTAATTTTCTTCCTTTTTCCAGCTGAAAAAGGGAAAAAAATATCGTTGGAAAAAAAGTCCTTCAATAGTTTCATTCTTCAAGTCAACAACCCTAATAAAATTAGCCCTTCATGTAATTGTAACTCATAAAGCCCGGTTCAAAGCCTCAACAGTTTCATCTTAGTAATTCGATCCGTGTGATAATCCAAGCGATAAATTTACGATCGTTGGTCAATGAGTGATAAGAAAGAGAACAATTGTATTCAAGTTGTGTGGAAATAAAGAGTTGCGTTATCAAACTGAACGAGCCCTTTCTTGTCTAAAAGCTTTAACTATGAACACAATGAGAAAAAAAAAACGAGATAAATTTAAAAATTTCCCCGAACGCACCATGAAAATTTCAATTGTTAGATTTATCATTGTTTGATTTTCAACTTCGTACAATATTTTGTGGACGTGCAATATTAATTCAGCGCTTTTGTAAATATTTATACTAAAGGAATCAGAACATAATGAAACTTAATTATGCGCAAATTGTTATGCAATGCAGAATATTTCAATTATTCGTGTTTCGCACCGATCAATCTATGCTGAAAGTGTTCAATGAGTAAATCTTTTTTAAATTTTTATCTCGTCATGATGCCATGTTTGCGTCAAGTTTTATTTACCGTACTGAAAAAATCAGTCGAATTCTCCTCAAAAAGGCGATTTGAAATAATCATTCTAAATTGACTTGCTGTTTGGTTTTGCAACCCAAACGTAAACGTTTTAAACAAACACGAACAACTCTCATAAAAACTGCAATTAATTACTGTCATTTGTGTGTGATTTCCTTATAATTTCATATCATTTTAATCTTGTGTGATGCATTTGATTGATGTGAAAATTTTATTCCCTGGAAGCTTTTTTGTAGGTACTACAACGCATTAATTACATTTTTTAACTTATAAAATTAATGTTATCTTTAATCAATGAGAAAAAATTAGAAAAATTTGTGTTTTTATTGTTGCTAAGAACGCATTGACTATGAATTGATAATGAGGACGATCTATTTATAATTTAATATTCTTCCTATACAATATTTCAATGCTACATATTTAATAATGTCATTACATTGATGTAATGCTCTTAGAGAAAACTTGGAAGAAGTGGCTTCTGTTTCAATTGAAGGAAATGGAATATTTAATGTGTTTTTGAGTTTTCATATATTATTTTTAGATTCAACTTTTGCTAGATTTACCAAGACTTTGGAACATTTAAAATAATTGTTTCTCATCGACGGATCAAAGGGTCTAGCCAAATAAGCCTATACCGGCGGGCCCAAGGTGGTTTTTAGCCTTACGTTTAATTTGTTTTTCTCCACAAAGTCCTCTAGGTGACAGTAGTAAATATACTCGATATTAGACCGCTACCCCTTCTATTATTGGAGCTAGAGGGTTGACAACCCTTTACCTAAAAATGTTTTTCTCCGAAACTATTAAAGATAACGGAACAAATTTTTCAAAATAACATTTAAATTAATAAATTCTATATTCTGTATTTTTTTGTGCTTAGATCATAATATTTAAGTGGTAAAAAAAATGAAATATTTAGGGAGCTGTTTTATACCTCTCTCTTGGTTGACATCTACTAAAAAATATATTTTATGCAACTCTTAAGTAACTCCTCATTACAAAAATTTCGAGAAAATCGATATGGTGGAACATACTTTTAAAAATATATTCCGCGCTAATCTTTGGATAGCGACCATTAGTTCTATTTAAAAAACAACAAATTCATAAAAAAAAATTTTTAATTCTGTAAAAAGATTTGTATTACCTATAAAAATGCTTTTATTATTTTTATTATTATTTTTTACTCATGAATCATTTACAGCAACCCGATCTTGTTGATTTGTTATCATTAACGTGGTTCAAAAAAATTGCACATTTTTTAAATTAATTTTTTATTTTTTTTTATCTGTTAAAATAGTATAACTAGATTATTATTACAACTCAAACTAATAACTTCTTAAATACAAAATGTAGAAAATTGTTAGGCCTATAGAAATACTAACTAATATATGTATTCGATAGAACGTTATTGTTACATATAGATTGGAAGTGCCAGTGATGACGATTGATTAATTGAAAGGATATATTTTTTATATAATATTTTGTGCTGTTTGTTTAAAATTTGATTTTTATAATACAAAACTTTTAACAGAATTAAAAAAAAATAATGAATTTGTTGTTTTTTTAAATAGAACTATCCAAATATTAGTGCGGAATATATTTTTTAAGAGTATGTTCCACCAAATCGATTTTCACGAAATTTTTATGATAAATAGTTACTTAATAGTTGCATAAAATATATTTTTTTAGTGGGTTTCTACAAAGAGGGAAGTATAAAAACAGCCCCATAAATATTTGATTAATTTTTTACTGCTTAAATTTCATGATGTAAGCACACAAAAATGCAGATTATAGAATTTATTAATTTACATGTTATTTTGCAAAATTTGTTGCATTATCTTTATAAGTTTCGGAGAAAAAATTTAAGTTTAGGGTTTTAACCCCTCTAACTACGATAATAGAAGGGGTAGTGGTCTAATATCGAGTATATTTACTACTCTCACCTAGAGGTATAAGTAGAGAAAAACAAAATAAACGTCAGGCTAAAAAACATCCTGGGCCCGCTGGGATAGGCTTCCTCGGCTAGACCCTTTTTTTAACTCTATTCATATGACTGGATAGAAGAGTTTTCGAGGAAAAATTCAATTACATAGTTTCGAGTTATAAAAATAATTGCGAGGTTTGAAAATTAATTAACACATGCGCATATGTGGAAATTCAATTGTCCTGGAAGTAATAGGGAATTGCGGTTAGGGATATGGAGGTGGTTTTCAACCGGTGGTCAGCAGGTAATTTTATAATAACAGCATTGCATTAAGGGTGTTTTATCGCAATGCAATCGCAACTAATACATCTGTTGTGTGTATGTGCAGAATTACAGCGAAATGAAAACATACAAATGCATGTCAATAAGCATTAACACAAGTAAGAAATACACGGAACATTCCAACAAATATTTTAAGTCAATTATTCGTTATCAGGGAGAAAAGTACACACATGTACATACATTTCAATACGTAATTGCACACGGCTAGAGGAATAATTTTCAAATTGAGCGTATTTTTCTTTTGTTGATCGCTATCGAAATAATTTTTTAGCTTTTATGCTAATAAGTAACTGTATTTCCACTAGCGTTTACAATGCCGACATTATACGTAATAACATTCATTTTTCTATGACTTAAAATTGAGATCAAAACCGTTTTGTTTTGTATTAAATTTCATGCACTTGCACCCTTTGAATCATTAAAAATTCAATGTTGATAAGTCATCGCTATAATATATTCATATAAAGCAAACATTTAGTAACATTTCACGCATTTTGCTTCTTCATTCATTAAATTATAAACCCCCCTCCCCTTATAAAATCATGAATGATGACCTTTCTGATCTCAGCATTTAATTGCGGGCTTAATTCATATAATATTGAATAACGTCACATTCATATACGAAAAACAAACGCTTCAACTCCGCCTCGTTAAATAATAAATACATAAAAATTGGGTTTGGCTGACACAAAACCGCCATATAATATCTCCATTACGTTGAGAATGATCTTACAGTGAGAATTCAATGGAATTATTTATCAAGCCTAAGCGGTAATTATGAAAACGTGTCAAAGCTCAGCCACATGAAAGTCTTTTGAAAATTTAATTTTATTAGCCGATAAATCATCGGCTAAGTTCTGAAAAAGCAAATAATAATCGTATACACAAATGTGATTAGCTCATCTGAAAATTTTTCGTGAGAGAAGCACGTTCAGCAAAAATGACTGAGATATATTTTTTTTTAGTCGTTCGTTAATAATTGCTTTAGCAAAAGGTTTACGAAAAACGAACACGATCTACGTAATATATAGGTATATATCTGTATGATATTAACGAAAATAGCTGCAATATAAATAAGTTTTTATGGTGACAAAAATTATTTTATGACTATAGAAAATCTCGATGGTCTATGTTATTAATATGGCCATTAAAATTAGGTTTTTATTTGCATATTTTATTAGCGACAGAATTAAACTAATAAAATATAGAAATGTGATCTATTTCCTGTATAAGAAAAACAAAATGAACGGATATCTGCTTATTTTTCTTACAGAACTACTATAATTATTTCATAATTATAGTAATAATTTATTTCCTTTAGCAATCAACTTAAGTATTATCTAATATTTACTTAAGGTTTTCCATTTATTATAAGATTATACAAACTAATGCTAATAGTTTCAGAAATTGATAATTTTCCGTTGATTTTTATAGAAAAGTTTAAACTTAAGCTCGAAAGCTTTAAAAAATTTATTTTAACATGTTAATCAACTGTAGGTAGAAGAGTATTTGATTGTTTAGCGAATTGATAGATATTAAAAAAAATTGGAAGGGAATGGGAAATAAAAGGCCAGAAAGACATTAAACGTAAGTGCATGAGCGTAGGCCCCGAATGAAGTCGTGGGACGAAAAGAAATAAAGAGCTTACTTTGCATCCAATTTCCTCTGATTCTCAGAGTTTATTTTAAAAATATATCTTAAATATACCTTTAAAGATTTGGAAAAGTGAAAAATGTTCTCTGATCGACGTTTTCTACAAACCCCCGATTGAAAAATATGCATAAAGAAGTGATATGAACATGGACATATCGACCAAACAATGCCACCCGGAAAATGATAGAATGTAGGGAGTAATTCCGGGATAAAAATGATCTTAAAAGAGAATAAAAGCTTTGAGTTACAATCTAGACTCAGAAGTTTTATGCAGAACTTGGAGTATTTAGTATGTTGTGAGATATAGGATGGCAAAAATAAATTTTGCTATTTTTCTCACACCTTAAAAGATCATAAAGTTGTTTTGCAAAATTTGTTATTGAAGAAATCGGTTATATTTTTGAAAATTATTTAAGTATATTCAAATAATTTAAATATTGATTATATTGATAACTATACTTATTGTCAGTGCTATAATAAATTTCTAAATCTATTATTATTAACTGATTTGCGTATTTGTTGCTACAATGTTAGTGCTACAATCTTAAGTGACCTTATACCAAATGGCTATTGTTTCTTACTGATAAAACTATAATTTACACTACTAAAAACACTAATACAGTGATTTTAAGATCAAGCATTTAAGACCATACAAAAGATTTCATTGGAACTATCTTAACTATTTAACACTTTGTAAATTCGATTTCAATGCTATTTATTATTTCTTTAAAGATCTATTGTTTTGAAACAGCAAGAATAATATTGAAAACAGTAACTTTGAATTAAGTATATTGTAAATTAGAATTAGTTTGGGAATATAGCCCTTAGGGATTTTTGAGATCAAATACAACTTAGATCTATTTGGTTATAGCAAGGACTTACAAAAATTAAATTAACAATTAAGAATGGAACTCTGAAAGGAAAAATTGAAAGATCTTAATCGAAATCAAATGCTTAGCAATTCTAACCTTAATTATTCTGAAGAATGACAAAATCTATTTTTGCCGAATTTTAAAAGGCTGGAAAACTTTCGAAAAATTTCGAAAATCCACTACCCCAATAGTAAAATTATCTTATAAAGGAATTTATTTCAATAATTTTCACGAATGAGTTAGCTAAACCTGTTATGTCATTAAAATCAAAAAAATATACTGATAACTATAAGCATGGTGTATGTAACAGCAATATCATATCGAAAGCTTTATCTTTATTACTTTATTTTACATCTAGTAGTGCCACGAAGCTTTTGGTTGAAATGGGTTAACAGGAAGCCCTCCTTTACTCTATGCGTTTTTGAGTTTTATGAATTTTTTTTGAAAACGGCTCCAGCGATTTTCTTAAAACTTACTACAGTTCTTAGCCTCATTAATGCCTACAACTTTATTTGAAACTTTTTCCTGGAAATATTCAAATAAATGGGGTTCTGGGGAAGAGGGTGAAAATTCTTACTCATATAGACTCCATAAAAATAATTTTGTTTATATATAGATATTGCTGATTTATTCTATTCATAATTTTTTAAACAATTGCAGAATTTATTCTTGTTCATTTAACAAACAGCAAGTTTCATATAAAAAGAAGTTCTGTGACGAATCACAGAAGTAAGCAGATATTTTAAATTACTTGAACATGTATTTTGAAAGCGGCATAAGTCTATCATTCAAAAAAAAAATAAAATTTTGTACCTAATACCTAATAGTTACATTTATATACTCGTAATATATTATTATATTATCACTCTTAAACAAAGTGTTTCTAATAAAATTAAGATTATTTAGATTTATTATCCTGAAGTTTTATCGATTTATGAAATTATAAAAAGTTAATGATAATAACTACCTGCGAATTGTGAAACTTTTTAATGGACTCGATGGTTATAATAACAACTGAACTCTTCGATAGTTTCTGCTCGAATGCTTTATTGGTCGGTTAAAATATCATTTAATATCAAATTTGAATTAACATTGACCAATCATGACCACTACTTATAATCAGTAGCAGATTTACACATTGGCCACTAGAAGGTTATTTAAATTATGCCGTCCCTATCAACCTACACAAAATGAAATTGTAATTTTATGATTAATATTTGATTATATTTTTTGAATGTTTTTGCATAATTGTGATTGCATGATTTGATTATTTTATTAGCCCCAAATTTGCCACCACTAGAATCAACCACCCTTAGACTAAAACCTACTCAGTCTGCTGATAAATCCACCATTGCAAATAATTTTAAAAGTATCTAATTAGGAAAAGCAGGTGAAATTTTATTTTATTACTATTTGTATTGTATTATTGTTTACATTTCAGGGAAAAATTTTAACTTTTTTATAGATGAAAAAATATTTCGTTAATAATATTAATTTTACTGAATGGGATGATACATAAAATAGCTTAAGAAATCCAAAAACGCCATATAACTATATTTTTTTGAAGTATCTTAAAATGTAATCCTTCCGCCACTTTTAAAAATTTTTATAAGTTTTAGCTTGCAAAACATTTTAAGATATTATTTTTTAATAACTTTCCCAATAGTACCTGTAAGATTTAATTTATACATTTTCACTCCTTTTTTTTATTTTAAATTTGTTGAAATGTTCCAATTATTTATCGATTTTCCAATATCTCTTTTATCAACAAATAAATTTATTTTCGCTATAAACTTTTAATTCATTTTTGACAATCCCTTTTTAACGCTCTCATCTATCTTTTGTACAGTTTTCAAATTAATTACAGTTATAAATTAAGTGCCTACATTCAATGCATATTTAATTATTCAAACTATTTGAATACAGAGCCTTTCGAATCCCAATTAATTTAGATAAGCGATGTTCTACAATATGTAAAATGAATCGATTTAATGCTTTTCAACTTTGCCATAACCAGCTAATTTTCTATCACGACCAATACAATAGAACGTTAAATGGATAAAAATGTGATTTTTATTAAATTTGACATGGTAATAATTGGTTGAATCATTTTCAGTTGAGTCGCGTGAATTTGAACGACTCAATTTTGGCGAGACAAGTTTAAGTTGAACGGTGTATGATTATTATCATTTAATTTTGCACTCATTGTCAGTTTACAAGTAAAGGTACGATTTACTCGTACGTATCGTGTCTATAATATTGTTATTGTAATTGGAAGCATAATGGAATATTGAACTATCTGCCTTGAAAGATTATTGAAACCGTACGTCAAAATGTGTCAAACGATACATTTCTAATCCATTTAACGTATATCTGAAATCTTTCATACAAAAGCTCTGTACATCTATTGCTATACGTCAAATGCAAAAACGGAGAGCTTCAACTGGCACAACACACATATTCCAAGCATATACCATATTATCTCGTTACACAATAGATTTCATTATCTCACCACGCCGAATACACGCAAAGTTTTAACCACTCGCCTTGCTTTTATGGGAGATCTTCAACCATAATCTATCTTACGTTATTGTATACGTAACAATCATTTATTATTACCCTGTCTAGGTTCTCTGCACCCAAAACTACATGCTGAAAGTGAATATTTCAGACGTTTAATTGGTTGTATATTTTATAATTACGACGGTTAATGGCGCATCGTCATATTTATTCTGTGGATTCTATACTTAAAGTAATTGAAATTGAACATATCCACACAAAATATAAGATATACTTCCACTTTTGATATAAAAGCATTAAAAATTATTTTGTGTTTTGAAAAATAATAAACTAAGGAAGGATTTTTAAATTTTGATTTTAATATCAGATTATTTGAGGTTTGAAAGGAATTTTCATTGTTTTCCCGTTGAGTTTTGTTTACTTCCAGTCGGGGAATTTAGCTATAGGCTTGCGATCCCGAGAGACGATGAACCGCCTACAAGTTCCTGTTAGATTTTTTTTGTTAATTTATTTTTAAAACTAGAAGAAGACGAAATTATTTCAGTAATGTTTGAGACTTGCACTGAGGGAGTAAACGTACAAACGTTAACGACTAAAATGTTGACAAGGTTGACGAAAATTTAAGAGGTTTTCATTTGAATTATTTAGATAATGATTTAATAATTTATGCGTTTAAATTCTTGAAATCAACAAGCAGATGTATTAACGAATTATTGATAACTGTAACAAAAATGTTGTTAAAAATATATAATTACAAAAATTATTTATAATCTACACTTCAAAAGGATAAAATTTCTAACGCTTTTACTTTAGCTGCGAGTGTAATTTGAAATAAAATGTGAATTTTTTATTGGGATTAAAGTAAACGATGGAGATCATAACGTAACGAAAAAGCAATCAGATGGTCTTTTATTTATTTTTAATTTTTTAATTTTTATCTCTCCTTATGCTTACGGATTACCAACAATGATTGGTGAAATTAAGTGTGCCAAGCGGGAAAAGGGAAACAAAGAGATAGAAAAAAAACTTAATCATACTGGTCACTAGATAGTACGTCTGTTGACTTAGCTAAATTATAAAAGTATTAAAATCTATGGATGTGTAGGAAAATTCTCATAAGCTTTGAAATATTTGAAAATAGGATCCAAGTTAAACTCGATAGAAAAATTGTAAATAGATTTTGAATCCCCATTAATTAATTCTTCAAGTTCAAATGATTCTCTACTATTTTAATACTAGATACATGATAATATTGTTGAATCGAATTGACTAAAAAGGTACTTTTTAAGATTCAGAAAACAAACATTTGCATTGCTTTGTGAAAAATAGATAAAGAAAGCCACTTTTAGAATGATTTGAATAAAGGTTAAGTAAACTTTAAATTATAATAATGGCTCTTTGCTGACTAAAAGTTTTCTCAACTTGTTCCTATAAAAACTAGGTTATACCATTACAAACATTTTTTCTAAAGAAAAACGCAATTTAATCTTTGATTTTTTTAGCTTACATATAATTTTTTTTTCTTTTTAATAATAATGCGTCTAAGATTACAAATGCTACTCGACCAACATTTCTATCTTACATATAAATGCGATAAGTCGTACAAGAATAGCAAGACTCAGTCACGCAGTTTCTAGTTAAAAATCGATTTAATACAAAATATATAAAAAAAAATTTATAACAAAATATTTTTTTAAGATTCTCTAATTTATGATTCTATAAAATTAAGTTGACTTTACGACTGCAAGAAAAAAACGACCCATTCAGCCTTTTCTATTTAAATTTGGTCGGTCAACAACCGCTGGTTGAAAAAAAATCAAAATCTCCAGAAAAAATAGCGACACCCAAGTCACGTTCTTTGAGTAACTTAAAAATTAAAAAAAAAACTTTCTCAATTTATTATTCAACAGGAACTAATTAATTCGTTGTAAAATTACGAAAGTAAAAAAAAAAACGAAATCAGTTGCGTTTTTCTACATAATTTTACGCATTTACTTGTCGAAGTAATGCACACGTAATAGCGTGAGCAGATAAATACAACGATTATATTGACCACTTAAAAACAACGCAAAATGTTTTTTTATTAAAATTAAAAGGTTCAGATAAATGTCGAGGAATAAACTACAAAGGTACAATTAAAAGCGAAGATTAAAGTATTATAAATCGAAAATCAATATAACTGATTCTAATTATAATTAATGTACATAACAATGACAATTTAACGTAAGTAGCATTGAAACAATGTAACTCATTAATTTGAGTTGTAATAGCCGCGTAATTTACGTTAATAATTTAAATTTATTGAGCACCAATTTAAAAAAAAATGTTATTAATTTTTCATTTGGATAATTAATGTTTGATTCACTATAGTACCTATATAACTTCTATATATTATAAATGTGGTCCATGAAGGTCGAGAGAGATTGTTTAACACGATTCAGTTCACATGAGTCAGTTTAAATATTCTACATTGTTCTCTCCAACAAGGTGAAATACTTGAAATCTCAACATTTATTAAAACGCGTAGAAATTTTCATTTTCTATTTATAAAATATGTAGCACTTAAATAAAATTATGAGAGAAAAAATCTACCGGAATGCACATTGCATTTGGACCAAAGAAAATAACGCAAAAATGTTTACGGATTTTCTTACTGTAATTAGGTCTTTTTTAAAGTGTATTTTTTCACTCGCTTTTTGTGTTTAATCGCGAGTCTACTGTCCAATTTTTGAACTCCTTCCTGTTGTACAATTTTTCAAACTATAGCATCTCTAGATTTAATTTATTATCACAATCTCAAGATGGCGAGACGTCGCCATTTTTAACGCCTACTCTCACCCGGTCCCAGCGTGAGTAGGTCTTGTTATCAGATTAGGGGTGGCGAGGGACCTCTACCGAGAGGGCGTACCGAAAAAGATTACTGGGTGAATTAAGAAGGGGTAACGAATCTCGAATGGTCGATAATTCCAGGAAAACTAGAAAGTGGTGGCAACAAAATAGATTCCGAGAAAAATAGAAAGTCCAGGGACGATGGACCGAACATTCGAGAAATATTCCGAAACCCTATATAACCCCGGACAAACATAAGGCGAGACAGTAGTCAAATAAATCTTCGAAAGTAATCTTCAACATTGTGATATAAATCTTCGACCAGTGTTAAAGTGAACAGTGAATCGCGAGTAATTGTGAACATTGTGAAAAGTGATCAGTGCTTAGATAAATAAATAAAGTGAACAGTGTAATAGTGAATAAGTGTGAAAACTAATTGTTAACGTGTAGTTTATAAGCAACAATAGTGTTAGATAAATAAATAGACAATTGTTAAAAAATAAATTCGTAGTCATTAAACACAAACCATCGAACCCGTTAAAAACGTTACATTATTTAAATAATATCGATTTATAAAAAAAAATTAACACCACCTATTGGCGCAGTGGTTAGAGCAATTGCTCTCGCCACTATATTGTATACGAATCAAGTGGTACTGGGTTCGATCCCCGTTGAATCCTTGACCTAAAATAAAATTGACCAACAGAAATTTTCTGTGTTAATACAATCGTGATATGACCTTAGATGGTAGTAAGGACTTAAAACACAAAAATTCAAATTTTAAAAAACCGTTATGTTTTGTTTACGTAAAATGATAGGTAACGTTATATTAAATTAATTTAAAAAAAATTCTACTTTTTAGTGCACTTGAAAAGAAGCGCTTTTTTAAAAAAAGGCTTTTAGACTGAGTTTTAATTTTACTTCAACACCCACATTTTGGAAACATCACAACAACCAAAGTTTCGACTTTAATCAAGACATTGAAGAACTAATAATATATTTATGTGAAAGTCAACATTTTCCTAAAATACAGTCTTTAATTTTAAATGAATTAAATTGTCTTAAAATATAAATCATTTTCCGGAAACAGAGACATTACAATTTTCATGGAATCTTTATGGAATTTTCATGGAAGTTTTTACCCACTTGAAAGTCTCAGTTCAATTACAGAGAAAGATTAAGTGACCTTAACTTGTTAACGTGAGCTCACAGCCTTTCTTCGTTGTAACAAGAATTGCGATTTTTCAACGAAATTTCAAGAATTCAAAATGTTCGTTTTCCATAAGACAGTAAAATCAAGTGGCAATTTCTGAGATTCAATATTTTATATAAGAAAACGATAGAAGCATTATAAGTTGTGACTACGTTAAATAATCCGATTATCGATCAATGCCTATCACTAGCTAATCATAGATTAAACCACTCATAGCTGCGCTTACAATTTTAATGATATCTCCTCGGAAATGTAAGGAGAAAAGTTAGAAATTCTAGACTTAATTATTCACGAGAGAAACTCCTATCGGAACCGAGACGCATTCAAGATTCAACGAAGGGATTTAAACACAATAGTTTTAATCGTAATTGAAAATTCGACCCAAGCAATGTGTCTCGATGCAACCAAAAAGAAAACTCAACTTTTCCAAAGATGCATTTATTATTAAGCTCGGTAAAAAATAATTAGATCGTCCATCCAAACAAAAACGATACAATGAATTTCAAACCCACCACCGCCCCCAAAAAAAATCAGGAAACTTCCTCAACAAAGTTAAATAATTGAATTGAAAAGAATTGAACTGAGCTTTTATATAATAATAAATATACTAAACGTATACTCAAATTTAAAAAAATGCAAGAAAATACACAAAAATATAAAATTAAAATGAATAAAGTATTAAATTTGATTCATTCTATTCGCTTTTGTAAACGTTAGAGTTTATAAAAATCGTTATATTCTTTTCATAAAAATTTAATTGTTCTATTCATAAGAAAATTAATGCTGGATTGAACAAAGAGATTTTGAATATTTAAAAATGGAAATAACATAAAGACGTTGCGCGTCTTAATCGTCCGTTTAAAAATGTGAGAAAATATAAAATAACTTTGCTCATCCAAATTGAAAATAATGCGGCTGACACATTGAAGAAAGCGAAAGATTTTCCACACTAATTTTTCTTATAATTTCCTTGTAACGCTTACTTATAAGAAGTATATGTTATAAAGATAATTTCCGCCATTTCCTCGTTTAGATAAATATTAAATATCATCTTTAATATTTCGAATGTTTTCACTAAAACATTTACTTTGGGTAAATCGTGAAAATCATTAAGCCAATGTTATTCCAATTTAACCTGCATGTTTAAATCCTCGAAGCTTAAAGCTCAGTCGAACAACTTGGAGGTTTCAACGACGCATTACAACGCAACATTCTTTCAATCTCCACTCGGAAATAATGAAAGGGGCCGCACAAAAGCTGAAGAAAATCAAAAGCTACACCATGACAGCTGAGGGCTTTCAAAAAGTCATCATCTCTACATGACAAAAGAAAAAAATATTGATTGTCATATTTCATATAAAATAAAACCAGAAGTCTCACTTTAGCAATATAAACAAACACTGCATTCAACAAAATATGTTCGTCTATATCTTTATTTAAAAAAAAATTGCAAATTTTTCAGTCGGAATCTCCCTAAATAGTAGTTTACTGAACATAAGTGGCACACTTATGACGACCCCACACATTGCCATCGACTCTATAAGTATATAATTTCAAACAATTGAGACAACTGCAAATATTATACTACATAAAATTGCATATTATTTGCAATAATTATAGACTAACTGCAATTATTATGCAATTGAAAGTTGGCTGGAATTTTGCAGTAATTGGATTTGGAACGGAGCCAATTAAAAATTGAATTAGATAACTAACGGGGCAATTTTTTTTAATGAAATTCACTTATCTACAATTTTTAACCAAATTTAATTTACCTAAAAAAGAGGTGTGTATGAGTGCATACGTGTAAGAAGTAAAACTTCTTTCGCTCATGTACGTAACATTTAAGTATCTTATAACCTTTGAAATAGAAGAGATTTGATGACAAAGAACAAATTTTATTCAAATTTTATTCTATTTCAAATTATAGATATTAATTAAATTGTACTTCTACCCAAGAGATGTCATATTTTACAATTCTGAGTTTTGCGTAACGCGTAACGTATAACTCGTAACATTCTTAAATATTACACTGAACTAATATTTAAAGTGTAAGTTTTTAGTAGAGGTTCGATAATCTACTTGTAACCAAGATTGATATAAACAAGTCAAATAAACGAGAGTGAAATTTCAAATATGCATCAGATTAAGACACATTTTGTTACATGAGAGAGAAGACAGATATGACGTAGTAAGGACCAATGATATGGTAAATAATCAATAAACAAAATGTATTATGCAAACTTGATATTTATTTCTTAAGATATGCTCTTTCTTCCTCTCTTTGCCGCACACATTTAGTTTCTAATGTTTTTTTTATTTTTATTTTAAAGAAGTTTCACTTCTATTATATATAGGTACGTTGTTGCAAGTGCATTTTTTTTTCATACTGCACTTGCAGTTCAACTTCAATTAGAATTTTTTTTTTAAATCCCACAAATTTAAGTCTACTATTTCACTCATTTTCTAATTACAATTTTAATTTTAAATACCATTATTATAAAATAACAAAATGTTTTTAGTATTCATATTAACAATGATTTCTTCATATATTCAAAACACCTGCAAATTTTGCTCGAAGCATTCACTTTATAAAACGAAAATCTTGTATCTATATCTATATTTAAGAATTTTTGGCATTAATGATAAATTGTTCATTTCTCTAAGGCCCATCTAAATGAATTAGTCGAATAAAGTTAACAAGACGGACAACAAAAGATAAAATGAAGATTAAACATTTGTACATTATAATATTTATAATTACACAAAGTTCATAAGAGGCTTCAGGCTAGAAAATCAGAGTTCTATGAAAATCAACTTTTCGTTCGTATATTACAAATTTTTTTGATTTAAACGAGAGAGAAAAATGTAAACAGATAAAATTTTGCAATTCTCTATGTTCGGATGGAGACAAAAGAAAAAGTGTGAAGTTCTCAGAGAAAAACTCAAGTAATTAAGGTTCCCATTTTATAAATCAAATAATTCTTGTATAGCACAGAGCCCTAAGGATAAAATAAATGGGTCCATCAGCGACGTTTTTTTCGTTTCTACAGACTAAAAACGAATGAAATAACATGTAGTAAGAATCTCAACTGTCAATGATTAATTGAACTTTCTTCTTTTCTTTTACATAGCCCCATATATAAGACAACATAAATATAACCAACTTTTTATGTTCTTATATCATATTTGTCTTACTAAAGAAATAATGTACTGTATTATGACTCCGGGGTGGTTTCGAGCGTCAACATTTCAAGCTCATATTTTGTCTCGTTTTAAAAAAAGGGCTATTTCTATTCTGCCATTGCCGCCCCCGCTTTATCACTTGTTGTTTATAACCACGGCGGGTTGTTGCGAAAAAATAGGGGACGCAAAAATATATCAAATGCAAAACGTTCTCTAATAGCCTTCGAAAAATATATTATAAACGCAGATGCATTTCGGATGAAAAATTGAACCAAATTACAAACGCGAAATTCATTCAACATTTTCGTGTCAAAAATTCTTATAAAGTATGAGGGATTGAAAAAAAAACGCGGTAAAAATATGAATGATGGTCGACTTAATCTAATCACCTATACTTCATACATATAGGAAAAGACATGAACAAAAGAAGTAATTTGATGCTTATTATGATTAATTGTATACCAACCAGGTAATTATGAAAAAAATCGATGAAACATTAAAAAATATTTTTTTTAAAAAATAAAGAAAATCTTCATTTATCGGCAAGTTTTTCAAAAATTTGTCCTAGTTTTAATCATTGGACCATTAAAAAAAAGTTTTATGAGTGTTTAATGAATCGAAAGTATTCGTCTGTTAATTTAACTTTTAAGATTTGTTCATGTATAAAAATTTCATAATTTAGTAGTTAGGTTTTATTTAAAAAGTGCCCTTTTATGAGTATGTTGAGAGTTTATGCATGTGTTTGGTTTTATAAACAAGTCCTTTGCTTATTATTTCAGTCGCTATCTCGACTCTCCTTATACCCTTTGTCTCTCATAAACCATTGAATGTATAAAGAGGCTTTTGAGATACAAATCTTTTTTTGAGAAAAAAAAAAACATTTCTAAAAGGTATCTTTTATAAGGTATTAATTCCAATAGATAATTCATAAATTAAAGGAAAGGTTTTCTTAATATAAATCGTTGGGCAAATTTAGTTCATTATTGCAACAATGAGCTAACGTTCTATTTATTATCACCATTTTAACATAAATACATGAAAAATTAGTACTTGAAATATAGTGTATAAGTTATCGCCGTATGTATTAATTTCATACTTGTTAATTATTCTATCCTTCTTACACTTAAATGCTCTAAAAATCTATAACTAAATTATTGCATAGTTTTAAAATTAATCGCTTGTAAATTAACCTTAAAATAATTTAAGGTTTTTTTTTAAATTGTTTATTTTTAGTCACTTAAACGGCGTTGGTCATGCGCGACTTTTATTTACACTCACGTTTGCAGTACTAATACACTATTTCCCAATTTTACGTTTTTTGGTAAAGGCCAGCATTTTTCAAGAACTCTAGGGTCATACGGATCCCTTCAGGGGAGGTGAAGCATCCACTAGTACATGATGTACTGACATCATGTACGCGTCATCCACACCCTCCACCCATCCAACCCGTCCATTCCACAGTAATCAGGTGATAGTGGCTCAAGGTGGTATGCCCAACTCTCAACCTGCAAATAATAACAGAATCCCTCCTACATAAGTTTCCCAGAGGAGCACTTTCCAATACAGAGGACCTAACCCGCTGAAGTTTCTAAGGCCTGCCTTGCCAGATGTCATCCCACAATATCCAAGTTTTAATTGCCCTGTCCTCCAGAGTAAACCCCCGCACCCGAATCTCTGTCAACTCCACTACAGTTTTCTTTGCTGCTGCATCGGCCAGTTCATTTCCTTCTATACTTTTATGTCTGGATATCTACACAAACGAACACAAACTCCATAATAAGCCTACAATGTGCGAAACTTGGTCGGTATGGCCCTGATAATTGTTATTCTGCTTTTAGGATTTGTTATAGCTGTTCGGCATGCCAAAGAGTCCGTAAACGTAACTGCTTGGTTCGAAGTCACCAGTTCCTCACTCATCATCTCTAAGCTCTTGAGAATAGCTCCTGCTTAGCACGTAAAAATAGATGAACCATCCGGCAATTTTTCTTGGTAGATTACATTGTTAGACACCACTGCAAAACCTGATTTTTCATCCTGTACTGAGCCATCCGTAAAGTACTTTTTATATTGGGAGTGCTTATCAGCTAATCCCAATACAAGTTTCGGAAAACCACGAGAGGGGTATTCTCTACTGAATATTGGGTCATCGTGAGATCGATCTTAGATTCCCAACATTCCCAAGGTGGAGGCTAGTTCTAACTGAAAAACGTAGGCAGTTCCAATTCTAGTTCTCTTCTGTAGCGTGCTACTCGCACACCAACAGGCAGTCTATAGGTTCTCCTGTACCTACCATTTGCGGCGATTTCAGATTGGTTAATGATGTTTTATTTTATATAATAGACTATTACCTTTCTTTTTGTCTTTCATATATGATTATTATTATTACTATTTCTGTTTTATTCATGTTATTTATAATTTTATCTTAAATTTCTATTTTTTAATGTAATGAGAGAAGGATTTCACGATTTTCTGTATATATACTGTGCATTTTCCAAGATTTTTTAAGGAGTAAACTTCAGTCGCATATCGGAGTTAAGCCAACCAATTTTTTGTTACTTATACAATGGGTTCTATTATATAATATTAATAAATTTTGATAATATGGTCGTGTTAAACTTTTTTTACTATATGTAACATTGTCTTCTATACAATTACTCAGTAAATAAATACAAACTTCTCAAAAGTGATATCATTAATTATTATTGAGATTTCTTATAAAATCACTTAATAATCTACTCTAGCAGAAAGTATCCATTTACAGCCTAAGACAGATGAAAAATTAAACATCTCGTAATGCCAGACTGTCCAATAACCTTAAAAGGTAAATCACAGGAAATCCCCGAGGATTTCAGAAGGAAACAAGGAACAAGCCATGAACAAAGGTTTCAATTAATATTTTTTTGGCTCGAAAAATGTAATTTACATGAAAAAATTATCGCTATAAAATTTAATGTCGAAAAAATGTTCTTATTAGGTTAGTTCTTATATATCCAATTTCGTTATTAGTTTTATCATGTCAATTATTTATTTACACCCTTGATTAACCTAATTTTTTCTATCAATTAATTATTGTTGATGTGCCTTTTCCACGTCGATTATTGGTGCTTTCATTTCTTTTATTTTCCTTTAAAAATCGTTATAACTCAAAACAGTCTAAAATGTTGTTAATTTATTAGATGCTTTGATGTGTTAAGATAATGAATTTTAATAATAATAAACGATTACATGCTTAAATAACATAGAAGATATTTATATACATGTCGCTTATACACCTAAAATCAATTTCGCGTAATTTTCATTAATACGGCTTCTTCCAATCTACGACTTATTAGTTATGTGAATCATTCAAAGACTCTTCACTATTTTGAAATATACAGCGATCAAACCTTAATTGTAAATATACAAATCGTCAGTGAAATTGATTAAATAACTTCAAAGCGTAACGATTAAATTTATAATTTCGATAGCGAAACATGCGATTGTTGCCCTAGAAATAGTTGAATTGTTTAAATTTCCACTAAATACCATTTTATATGAATAAAATAGAAAGCGTTTTTTTCATACACATAAAAGATATATTCTTTTACTTACTTATATTTCATAAGTGTACGTAATTACATTAATTCTTAAAATCTAAAGTAATAAAAAGGAAAAATTGTTACAAAATATACTCGGAAAAATAATGTGCAATAAATGCGATTATTGAATTAAATTTAATGGCGTATGAACTTGGAATATTAAACGAATGCACATTGCACATACACACATTGACCCAATGTGCAATACGTTTTTTATTCGCCCAAATCCTCTCCTAGTTCCTGTGCTTATTTTCTCTATTTTTAAAATTTATTTATAGGAATATTAAAAACTTTTCCAAGTACTTACATTGTAAAAAGTATAATACGTAAATCCTCGCGTATAAATCCATAATGGTTCGTTGAAGAAATAAAATTGAAATCGTTTCAAAAATAAAACTAAACTTGTCACACGGAAATCGTTTACGTTGCACTTGTTTTTAGAATGTCATGCTTACAACAATAAGAATAAATCACAGGATCACCATTATTGTCACACTATTAATCCTAGTTAGTTAGAACAAAAATAGAAGTTCTACTTCCCCCTCAACAGAAATACATTCTTATTTTCCGAAAAAGAAAAACTAAACTAACCAAAAAGCCGCAACGTCCAAAGTTGCACTCAACTTTCTTTAATCAAAACAAAGTCCATAAGTCAATTGTAAATCAATGAAAAACACATAGAATTCGGTGTATTTTTCGATATGTGTCACAATGTGACAGATCGGAACTGTCAGAGTAACCGTTTATGAGGAAAAGTTTTCGCGAAAACTTCTCGTAGCGGAAAATCTGGTGGAAAAACGTTCAGGGTTGAACGAAACGTACGTAACCGTTGTCGGTTCACGAGTGATCCGCGCGCCGCACGGCGATTGTTGAATATTATGATTCGACGACACCGCCTCACGGCGCCAACGCCACAGACAATGATAGATATCACGACATTCATACGTGCACGAAAAAGACAGCGACTTTTGCTTATCTTTGCAATGTTTACATTCAGTTTTTGCATCACATAATAAAATCTCTCCCAATTTTAACATGAGGTTAATTACATATAAAAAGCATAAAATGATATTGCAGTCTAATCAATTTTAATACTAAAATATTTTGTCTTAATTATTTTCATTCGATTTTTTAACCGACTTCAAAAAAAAGGAGGAGGTTCTCAATTCGACTGTATTTTTTTTTTAATGTTTGTTACCTCAGCATTTCCGACTGGGTGAAGCGATTTTGATGATTCTTTTTTTATTTGAAAGCTGGTGCTTCCCGAATGGTTCCATTTTAATTTGAAAGAAATCGTTTACTTCTAAGGGGTTAAAAACTAAGGGATGAAATACTAACTTCTTATTGGATGGCTCGATTTCGATAATTCTTTTCTTATTTGAAAGCTAGTGCTTCTCGTGTGTTCCCATTTTAATTTGAGGAACATCTTTCACTTCTAAAGGGTTGAAAACTAAGGGATGAAATATTAACTTCTTATTGGATAGCTCGATTTTGATAATTCTTTTTTTATTTGAAAGCTGGTGCTTTTCGTGGAGTCCAGTTTTAATTTGAGGGCAATCTTCCACTTCTAAAGAGTTGAAAACTAAGGGATGAAATATTAACTTCTTACTGGATAGCTCAATTTTGATAATTCTTTTTTTATTTGTAGAACACAACCTTAAATTAATCTCCTATCCATTTAAAAAACACTCATAAGGGGTTAAAAATTGGAGATGAAATAATATTATAATTTTTTTCTGGTTAACCCGATTTTGATAATTTTGTTTCTATTACGTACAACGTACCTTTAAATTGTTAAATTGTTAATAGTGACATTTAACCGAATTTTGATATTTTTTTTTTCTGTTGGAAAGAATAATCCACTTAGTTTTGTTATTACATTTAAAAGCAAAAAATTTCAACCCTTAAGAGCAAAAAGGGATGATGTAGTAACTTTTAATATTAAACGGCGCTGCCTCATATGAGCAGCGCGTTTGGAAGGTTAACCATTTTCAAGAAAATAACATCAGTTATCAAACGTCAGATCACTAAAACGCGAGAAATAAATAAATATTATAAAAAAATGAAAAACCGACTTCAAAATATATAAAAATTCTTAAACAAAAAATGCACTAAAAAGTAACAAAATAATGGCGTATCTACAACTTACAAACTATTAGGATGATACAATGTACAACTATTGTTATTTTTGGAGTTGGTGTCAGTCAAGAAAATAAATATTAATAGTAATTTGTAAAAATTTTAAAAAGGTTTAGTTGGTATTGGTATTTTGTAGTTTAAAGGTCGCTAGATATTGTTACAGTTCGAGTATATTGTTTAAAAGTTCATTTGAAAAATAATATTTATAAGGTATTCTCGTTTTTTGCTAAGTACCAATATAGTCGTATTTCCTTGGCTGACACCAACTCCAAAAATAACAATAGTTGTACATTGTATCATCCTAATAATTTGTAAGTTGTAGATACGCCATTATTTTGTTACTTTTTTAGAATTTTTAAAAATTTTTATATATTTTGAAGTCAGTTCTTCATTTTTTTATAATATTTATTTATGTTTGTGCCAAATCAATTATGGATTTGATTTTAGAATTGGCAACAATGAAAGTTCAACGCATTCCTCATATTAAAAATAGTTTTAAAAAATGTATTTAGGATTGAAAGCTTAGACATTCTGGAAATAATTTTTTCGAATGAAAAACCAAAAGTAATTTCATTAAAAACAATTTCTCTATTTTTTTTTTTAAACTTGAATTTTATTATTAATTTTTTTTTCAAATAGTACCTACCTAAATTAATGTTTTATGTAATTTATTTGAATGATTATGTCAATAGACTATAGTATGAATTATTTATACGTTATATAATAATCAAGAAACACCTGATGAAGACCTAATAAAATGGTTGAAACGTTGTGAATTTGAAGTTTTATGCGAATATTATTTTTTATCCAAGTTCCTGACAATTTAATCTTTTAAATATTAAACAATATGGATGCTAATAACAACTATAATTTCTCTAAAGTCTTCTTAAAACAGATACGCTCCTGGTTTTGTAAAATGTTGAAGACTTCAACCCCTTTAAAGTTTAACATGTTACTATAGTGAACCAGTACGTAAGCCGGTGCTTTACATTAGAGTTTAGTTGGTATATTATTTAAAAATATTGTAATTATGATTGAAAGTAAGTTTAGCATCTTAAGAATTTGAGTATCTACATTTGTAGAAGAATTCCGTCACAGTACTTTCTTTTATTTTCATTTTTAAACTCGCTGTTGGTTAAAAGAAATATAAGCACTTAATAACTATACATATACACAGAACTATAATATATATGCATGCAGCCTATATACATATGTATATACGAATTTCCAACCTCCACCTCAGAACCGTCCTTATTTGAATTTTCTCGGGAAAAAGTTTCAAATAAAAGTCGTAGCCACTAATGAGTCTAAGAACTATAGTAAGTTTAAAGAAAATTGTTGGAGCCGTTTCCAAAAAAAAAAATGAAAAAGGTCATAAAGTAGAGCTTTCGGTCAACCGATTTCAACTAAAAGCTTCGCGGTACAATTAGGTATAATATGAAGACCAAATTCCAAGTGTGGTGTAATTTGGATAAGGCTTTCGATACGATATGGCTGTCACACACAGACATGTTTCTAAAAACCACTTTTTTGGACTCAGAGGACCTCAAAACATGTATTTCCGGTGAAAGCTCGACTTTGAAAATTCAACCCGATTACAATACTTCCTTTACCATATAAGTAGTAGTAAAAGAAAGTAATAATATTTGATAAAATAAAACCCGTATTTGTAATGTCATCGAAAGGAAGTATAAGTAACTTCAAACTCCTTAAAAAAAGATGAACTTCGTTCTCCAGTTTCTAATCTGCATATTATTTTCTCTTCATTAGTAAATGCTTTATGACGTTACCATATCATTTTGTGCATAGAAAAATCACTAATATCTAATGCTTAACAATAATTCCTAACTAAATATCTAAATAAAAATTAACCAAGCACCAAACCTCGTCATATAGAGTGGTGGGTCAGATAGTACAAATGAACGAAAGTGAATCATATGGGTCACTTAAACCGAGCAATTTTTTTAACAAAATGCTATTTTAAGCAAAAAATCATTACATTCGATCCTTCTTATAAAGAATTTTATAGGAATACCAAATTTCGCGTTGCAATATCGTCAACTAAGCAGTTGGTCATTATAAATGGATTCTACTGTACAAGAAAATTAATTTTTAAAAATGTCTTCCAATTACTTAGATAATTGTACCTATTATATTGTAATCAAATATGTTAGAAGGACTCACTGTAAGCTTATATCATCAAACAGTCTATTTTTGTCCGCAATGTGTGTTATTAACAATATTTTACTATTAATAATTGAAAATATAAATTAGAGATTCATGGTATCCGGAACTTGATATATTATAGAAAGTGTTCCTAAGTGCAAAGAGATTAGAAATCCTCGACAAACACCAACATTGCTATGGTGAGAAATAAAAATGAAGTCGGAATTATAAAGTTTCATAGAGAAAACACTCATCGTCTTGGTAAAAAAATAATTATAATATTTTTTCGTATTTCTAGGATTTCTAGATTTTTTTTTTAATAAAATAAGGTATATTATGCTTTCAACTATTTCATTTTCATTGGTAAGTAATTATAACTAAATTAATGAAGACCAGAAAACCTTTAAAATAACATTAAAACATTTGAAATTATTAGGACATAGATAATCCTATTTCAATCGAGTTTCCAAATCAAAGATATTTTTTAAATAAACTGTATAATTTGAATAATTATACCTGAAATGCCATTTCATATCCTAGTGAAACTATATTTAACTAATTTTTCACTAACTTGCTTAGACAGGAGTAATAAGTGTTAGTCGATAATTTTAAAAATGTAAAATACTAAAACTTCAAAGTTTTCAGCATTGTCAAATGAACAAACATAACATGTATTGACGAAATTTTCAGTTAAGTTTTACTTCGCTTTGAGTGTGTGCTCTTTGCTAATCCACTGAGAGGAATCGATTGATACCAAAAAATAAAGCAAAATAAAGCAACTCTCGGCAATCAAGAAAGCCTCAGAAGATTAGAAGGCAACTGGAGTTCCTGGGAATTGTTAAGAATATTGTCACAAATCCAAGACACCCATTTGTGTCTGGCGCCCGAAAGGCGCGATTAGCCAATAACCAACAATAAGAATTACACAAAAGGATGGACCACCTGAAGTTCTTTTATGACCACGGATTAACAGTACAAAGGATGAGGCGAGGAACGAGTGTTCTAGAATTCTCTCCATTGGTAAATCAATGGAGGAGAGAAAGACAGGCGCTAAGATTACCAAATAGAAAAATCTAGAAACGGGTGATCACTTACTATAAATATTCCGAAAGAGGAGCCAACAGTTCAGTATTCAAATAAATGTCGAAGAGTATTCAAATAAATCTTCGAGAGTAATCTTCAACATCGTGAAAAGTGATCAGTGCATTGTTAAATAAAGTGAATAGTGAATCGCGAGTATAAATAAATTGTGATTATTGTAAACATTGTTAGTAAAGTGTACATTGTGTATATAGTGAAATATAAACAGTACTGTGACTATTGTTGACAGTGAACATTGTTGTAGTATATAAGTCTTAGATAAATAAATAAACAATTGTTTAAAATAAATTTATAGTCATTATACACAAACCAACGAACCCGTAAAAACGTTACAATATCTAAACACAGCCCACTGCCGTTGCTAAGAACAGAAATTTTGGCGTAACGTTAACAAACACAAAATGCAAGATAACTACATAGTTATTGCACTAAAAGAAAAATTTGAAAATAATTTAAGTATTAGTATTACTTATATAACTTCTTAACTGCAAAGTTTTTTAAATTTGTTAAATTATTTATCAATTTAAAAAAAATCCTCATATGGTACATAATTATACAGCATTTTATTATTATGTATTCTCTTGTGTGAGAACCATTATTCCATTATTAAATCGAACTAACAAACTTTTGAATGAAAATGAAAACGAAATAAAGAAAACATTTAAGATCACACTTAAAGTATCAGTTTCCAAAATCCAAATAATATAATAAAGAGAACAACAACACCAAACAAACAAAATACAACAATAGCCTCTGTTATTAATGAAACGTATTATTACCTACTCAAGAGTTAAAATTATATGATTTACAAACACAAAATTACGGTCGCAACCTGATGTAAAATCATATTTAATGTTCTTTATTACGTAATTGTAATTGTATACGTCGTGATGTAAAAATTGTAAGTTTTCAATACCTTTGAGGTACTAGCCTTTCATGCGGCCGGAGCCAACTTTTATAACTACACCCCTAAAAATTCCCAGATCTCAACTGTCTAACTTTGTTTTGATCATTTTTGCATCTCTTCAAATTCTACCTTAATTGTTCGAGTAGTGTCGCTTGATAATTGAAATATTGTAGCATTTCAATTAATACCCCATTTATGGAAATTGGTTACGTGCGAAGAGCTTAGAGAAGTTTCCAAGAATAATATATATACAGAGCATTAGTATACAGTTCTTGATAAATCTAAATTTTCAGACTGTATAAAAGTAATTAGTAATATTGTTACTATCTTTAATTTTTTGAAGTTATAGTTCTTTAGGCGCGTTATGAATAATAATGAGAATGAAACTTTAAGATGCGCGCGCATTTTCAGTCAAATATTTACAAAGTGAGGTTAGTCGCAAAACCATTGGGTTTCCTGGCGCGCGTAATTTGAATTTTTGTTGTATTTATTTTCTAATTTATTTACTTTTATATTTAAATTAAAAATAATTAAATATACAAATGACACATATTATTAATAAATAAGTTATTACTTTTCTCGAATTTTGCAGTAGTTGTTATAATTACTTTTTGAAGTTTAATGATGAAAATGACGTCTGAATTGCGGCGCGGTTTCAGAAGCATTTGTAGCGTTTTATTTTATCATCACAAATTATCAAGATGAAGTTGCCCGCAAAACAGCTCGGTATTTTTAACTAGACGCACGTAATTTGAATTTTTGTTGTATTTATTTGCTAATTTATTTATTTTTATATTTAAATTAAAAATAATTATATATACAAATGACACATATTTTTAATAAATAAGTTTTTACTTTTCTTGAATTTTGCAGTAGCTGTTATACTAGTTGAAATTTAATGATGAAAATGACGTCTGCGTGCATTCCATGCATATTCTTAGTTATCACGAAATCTGGGATTCTAAAATGATTCAACCATCTTAGAATAATAATTTAGGAACACAAGATATGAATAAGATTAAGACATTTACTTTGACAAGTAGCTACTTACTTTATTTCGCAATTTCTATGAAGCTTTGTTTTCATGACATGCATGAATTGTTAACCAGAAAAATGATCCTGACAAATTTTATAAACGTCTTGCAGCTTTCGTTGGATATAATTATTGATACAAATTAAAATATTATTCTCTTAATTTTATTTTTAATAATTATATCTTTAAATATATATATTATTATTATTAAATATAAAATTACAATTTTTTTAAATTGATTTTTTGAATGAAATTAATAAATAAAATTTTTTAATGATACCAAAGAAGTATAACTTCTCACGCACGTACATAAGTACACGCAACCACCTTTTTTTCCAACAATAGTATGGATTATCTGGGTATACATAGTAGATTTATTTTTACTATCAGAGTTATCGTAATTTTAAATTGTGTTGATTGTTCTAATTCAATAGCTTGAGACGACTTAAAATAATGATTTTTAAACTCTAATTCAGTAGATACTTCTGACATTTGCATTTTTCGTGAGGTTCTCAAAGGATTTCAACCTCTGAAAAGGGTTTTCTAGGTGTCAATATTGATAGAAGGAAGAAAAGTTGTTTTAATTTTTTTTTTATAAGGACATACAATTTTGTGTAATATGAATTTTAAATTTATTAATGGTAAATAACTACCCTAATATAATTATTATAATAGCAAATAATGTTTATAGTATAATATACCATATCTCATTTGCAAACCGGTTAAAACTGGTTTTTAAATATTAGTTTTTTTTTTAATAAAAATCAAAAACCAAAAACCCGGTTATACAATAAAAATAATAGGGTTTTTTTAAATGTATTTAATATTATTTAAAATTAGTTTTACAAAATAACTTTGGCGAAGTATTTAAAAGACCCAAATTATGCAAAAATCAAATCAATTATTCAACCGGGAGTTGCTTTGCCATATTTGTCAAAATCAGTTACTTATGTTAAATTTTGGAAGGCGGTTACTTATTAGAAAGAATGATTCAAATTGAATCAGAACCAGAAAATTTGTAGGTGAGGATAGTGAGATTCAAATACATAATAAAGGTGAATGAAGTGGAAATGTCGCTAAATGAAGAACGTTTATAGAAAAAAATGTCAGTTATTTAAAACAACCGGGAAAAGAACGAGAAACTTAGAATTACTTTTAACAGCCTTAATCACAGTAAAACGAACTTTGACGGATTCAGAAAGAACATTATCTGTGTCAGGAAAATTTGACAACAAAATTAGAAGTTAGAGTAAAATTACTCTTTAAAACATGTTTTTATCAGTTTTATTAAATTTTGAAATTCGCAAATGAACTTTTATAACTAAAGTTGAATTAAAAATAAAAAAATTATTTATTAATTGTGTTTTATTTGTAAATAAATGCAATAAAGGTGTGGTGATTATATTATAGATTTAATTTTCTTGAAAAACCGGTTTTTAACCGGTTAACCGGGTTGAGGATTTACCGGGTTTTAACAAAAATACGGTTGTATGCAAACCCTAACACCATAGTAAAAACTGTAGGCTGAAATTTTTGAATATTTCCTTCCTTAAACAAAAATATATAATTTTGCTAATCCCTTTAATTACGTTTTATTATTTTTTCTGTTTTTTCAAAAATAATGAATTTAATTAGGACTATATGTTACATATTAGACTACAAGATATTTCCTGTAAATTTTCATACAAAAAAAAATAATTTTCAATACGAGCAATACTGTAAGTGGAAAAACGAAGTGACATTTTCAATAGAATATTAAAACTATGCATTTACTTTGTCGGAATAGCTGCAATATTTTTTTCGACTAAAACAAGCCTTTCTATCTATAAAATTCACTTTCAACGACCAACCATAGAAACAAAACAAAGACTGTAAAATCCATGAAATATCCATTCATACAAATTCGTTTCAAACCCCACCCACCTGAATGGTCAATTCAATAGAGTTTAAACTTTCTTATCTTAGATTTTATTAAAATAATTTCAATTACGAGAAATAGACAGCACGTGATAGGCTTCCCGTTCGTATCAAAACGCTCACAGAACGCCAAACATGAAATAAACGGAAATATCATAGAATTTCACAATATAAAACGATTTGAATTCAAGATTTACCATAATAGAAATAAAATTTGTTTAGCTGTAAATGTATTATATTATAAAATCCGTACTTACTAGCAAGGGGTCTCTATTAAAACGTTTGAGGCTATTTTAGACTGGAAAAATTTGATTTGAAAACCCATAATAAGTGACTTCTTTGAGCAAATAGCTTGAACGCTAGAAAATTTATAAGACCTTCATTATTAATTTCGAAAACACCAGAAAATGGTCGTTGATGCATTTTATTGTAATTAAACTTGTATATACCTAAGAACGAGCACTTAAACGAAATCGATGACATTCATAAAATGCATTTCCTGTCCTACATGCACTTTATTAGTCGCTTCGGGAGGAATTTAATTAATTGTTTGAGTGCTATCTATTTCTTAGCTTATGTTTCATTATTAAATTAAATTAAAACATTATCTCGTACATTTCCTGATATTTCTCTCCGACTAAAAAAGCCTTCACTGAACAATACGTCTTTGACTCGTAACAGAACCAGTTTTTTGCCCAAAAAGTTATTGTATCAAATTTGAAACGATCGATTATAGAAAATTGGATGGATCTATTTTAATTTGTGTCTGTATAAAGCGTGAAAGATTTTGATCAAACATTCGAAATAAAATGGAATAAAACTGAGACTACAAAGAACGTTACCCTCATTTACTTATATCTGGAGGGTGTGTTTTTTAATTTATTTTGAAATAAGGGTTCGAGCATCTTTAATTTAAAAACTAACTTGTTATCAAAGCTATAGAGACAATAGATGTTGGTTGTTCTACCGCTTGGGTGTCGAACAGACCAAAAAAAAAAAAACTCTACCTGAATGAATAGCATGACTAGTGTTGTCCAGAGGATAATATAAGTCGTTATGGTCCATGGAATTGGTCTTTAGTTTATATTAAACATCGAAGTTTGTCTTATTAAAAAAATTTTGTTTCGAGTAATTTACGTGACTGAAAGATTTAAGGTTCACACTAATGAAGGTGTCTGATTTATAGTCAAATTCCAAATTAGATATTAGGATGGATGTGATTTTAAAAAACAGAAAATATTTTCTCTAGATTTTTGCTGAATCGTTGATGTTTTATGACTTGCAGCGCTAAAGTGTTGGGAAAACGACTCGAACATTTTGTTTGAAAAGTCACTTTCTTAAGCGCATTATTCGTATAAAATACAGTGCTCTGATATCTAAATGATTGTATGAAGAATTTGAAAGTTTCGAAAAATAAATGTTGCATTTACTTCCATTTACATAAATTCATCCAAGTGCATACAACTGCTCTATGTTGATTGCCATAGTTGCAACATTCTACCTACAAACAAAGGATATGGAAAATATATAGGATATATAAAGATAAGTTTCATCAGAAAGATATTGTACAGATAAAAACATGGATAAAATGTAAGACAAATATGACATTCTTATATAAAGTAAAATTCGCATCCAATTCGAAAAATGGATGTCATATTTTGTGTTTTTCAGAAAACGTTTCAATGATTTTCCACTGATGTGTATTTCATCGTCCTTTTTGCTGCCTGTGAGTGTAACAGAAATTTTAAAAATGCTGGCTTTTCCATTGGCTTTATGTTTTGTTGACATTTAATTTCCTATACGATAAAATGATCTTTCTATATGAAAGCCATTATACAATACTAGTTTGAATCTTTTCCTCGCGACTTTGTGAATGTTTAAGTAAAATTTTTTTTCGGAAATATAAAAGCTATCGTAAATATCCCCTCATTTTTCTAGAGGAAAACTTAAAGAAAGCAACAATTACTATCCTAAAAATAAAGCTTCACCGCTACCATAATATTAATTGATTTTGAGGACTTCCCAAGAAAGTTAATCAATTCTCTAAAAATAACCTAAGGATTAATCAATTTTTGATAAATGAAATTGTGTAAATAAAAAACAGAAGCTTGAAATATACAAAAATGAGAAAAAAAATATTTTAACAATATATTTTATCATATTCTAGAAAAGTCATTCCGACTAAACTAAATTTTCTATCTGTCTTGCAAGGAATGTGTAGATTAATAAATGCAATAATTGGTATAACTTATTTGGTATTTCTGGTATATTTGATCTAAGCCAAAACAATGAAATTTTAATAAATGTTTTGAGCATAGCTTAAACAGCCATAAAACGCAGTGCTGGATTTTAGGTTTAAACTACTTTTAGTTCCAACCACTTCGCTTTCATCAGCTCTTACTTTTAAGAAGTTTTTCCGGTCAAAATCATTCACTCTTAGCCTTTCAAACTGAAGTATGCTTAGTCATAAAATTAAGGCAGCAAAAATTATTTAACAGCTTTTCAAAGTCTCCTTTTAAAACCCACTTAGTATCCCTACTTCACGGGATATTCGCTTTGTGCATATCAGAAGGCGCCATCCAAGCCTTAAGTGAGAGAAATGTGCATAAAAAGGATCAATTAAAAATAATTGGTAGTAATTAATAGGTAATTACTACAAAAAATGCAAGAAAAAGTTAAATTGTATTTTAATATTTTCCTTCTTTATCTAAAAATGTTAAAATAAACTATGTTATCTAACTCGTTTGTCAAACGGTCGTATTTTTATCAAAATTTTAAATAAAATAACAATCTTCATTCAAAACCGCAATGGGAATATTTTCTGTACAAACATTTGGGTGTTCAACACTCGTACAATAATATATATTATTGGAAAAAATAAATGTTCCTCAACAATAACTTCCAGTTGCCATTAATATCAGTATCCACGATTTTTTATCTCGTTTACCGATTGTGTATTTTAACATTTTACACCTACTTACATTGTAGCTTCCCTTTAGAGGATTTTTACATATATTGGGTCTTTTTACAGACTATTGTGTACACAATAAAATATCTGCTGCGAGGCGTCACAGTACTTTCTTTTACTTTCATTTAAGAACCTCGCTGTTGGTTAAAAGAAATATAAGCACTTTATAACTATACATATAAACAGCACTACATGCATACAGCCTATATACATATGTACACGGAAAAAAATGTGTTGTAGTTTTAACAAAATTCCTTGTTAATTTTACTACATTAACTAGTATTATATAGGATGACACCACGTGTGGTAATGTTTAACAGTCAAGTGTAATTAAAAAACTGTACTGTAAAACTGTAAAATTTTTGACACTTGCATTTATTTGTCAAAATTATTGGTTATGTTGTACGCGCCGCATGCGCATGCGCAAACGCCAAAATTTGTTAATTTTTACAACACACAGCAGTTGTAACAGCTACATATATTTTTTACACTATGGTAGTTAAAAATACTTTACGTTAGAGCTGAATTCAACGCAGTGTGTTATCTAATGTTACATTTGTGGATATAGTGAACACAAAGTGCAGTAAAAATATTACAAGTTTAGTGTTGTAAATCTTACACCACTATTTTTCTCCGTGCACATACGAATTCCCAACCTTCACCCCAAAACCGTCCTTATTCGAATTTTCCCAGGAAAAAGTTTCAAGTAAAAGTTGTAGCCACCAATGAGTGTAAAAACAATAGAAAGTTTAAAAAAAAATCGTTGGAGCCATTTTCAAAAACAAATTAAAAAGCTCAAAAACTCTTAGAATAAAGTAGAGCTTTCGGTTACCGATTTTAAACAAAAGCTTCGCGGCACAACTAAATTATAATATGAAGGCAAAATTCCAAGTTTGGTGTAAATCGGATAAATTTTTCGATACGATATGGCTGTCACACACAGACATGTTTCTAAAAACCACTTTTTTAGACTCAGTGGACCTCAAAATATGTATTTCCGGCGAAAGCTCGAATTCTAAACATTCGACCCGATTACAACACTTCTTTACTATAGTAGTAAAAGAAAGTAAAAATACTAATAGGTATAGACTAGTCCTACCTACTATAAGTGTTCTTTCTTGCACATAATATCCTGAATAACAAAATAGGTTTACAAAGAATTCGGTCTAATTTTTCCTTAAAACGTACCTACATGTATTATATTTTTTAACTTTTTTTTAAATTTATAAATCTTTTAAACAAAACTATAATTGCAAATATCCCTCAGTTATTGCTAGTATTAGTTTGCATAGCTCTATAGGCTCGTTTGAGAGCTCAAAGATGCTGTTACACTCGAGAATATCAAAAACAATCAAATTTTGTTACTAAGTATCTCCAAGTGCATCGTAAAGTAACACGTGCTTAATTGTGCAAAATTTCAATTTTTTTAAATGGCACTACCTAATTTTATTTGCCTTTTTTGGTTCTTCTTAAAATTCCCCACATTTTCATAATTCATATCCCTATAGCCAAGTGTGAGGATTTTCGAGTTATCGTGGAAAATATGAAAATTCAACGTTACATCTGTAATTTATACTGCGTAGCCGAGCTTTATGCTGTAGTTGGCTATGTCTTCAGGTAGGTTTGATTAATAACACTGTGTATGAAACATAGAGGGAGATAGATCTTTAGGCGAACTTAGCTCTTTATCCACTGAATCAAGCGATAACGAATCAAACCTACCTGAAGACATAGCCAACTACAGCATAAAGCTCGGCTACGCAGTATAAATTACAGATGTAACGTTGAATTTTCATATTTTCCACGATAACTCGAAAATCCTCACACTTGGCTATAGGGATATGAATTATGAAAATGTGGGGAATTTTAAGAAGAACCAAAAAAGGCAAATAAAATTAGGTAGTGACATTTAAAAAAATTGAAATTTTGCACAATTAAGCACGTGTTACTTTACGATGCACTTGGAGATACTTAGTAACAAAATTTGATTGTTTTTGATATTCTCGAGTGTAACAGCATCTTTGAGCTCTCAAACGAGCCTATGTCGAGCTTCCAACACAAATTATTGTGGGAGTTATGGACCTTTTAGAAGATGTCCGTTTGCTGCGAAATTTTCAAAAAAAGTATTTTTTCTCGAAAACCTTAAGGATTAGATGAGATCTTGTTATTATGAAAGATGCTCAGAATTATTAACTCAATCGAGTTATGTAAAGAAAAATAGGGCATGCCATTTGAAATAACGATTTTAGTGTCGACTTCCGGTATAACCGGAAGTGCCAGAAAACTAAAAATATTTTAGGAAGGTAGCTCCAATGCAGTTAGGTTTTAATCCCAATTTTTAGATTTCTATTATTTCAGGTTCTCCGGAAACTTCTAATGGCCGGTCTAGCTGGTACACCCTGTATATACCTATTACTTCTTTTTTATATCCTAACGATAGTGTTGACATATCCAGTTTGACAAATTTCGGGTTGAAAGATTAATAGAACCAAGAGTTTGATTAGCTTAAAAAACTTTAAGTACAGTTAAATATAACTCAATGATACAACAGTATGATATAAGAGATTCACTACTTGATTTGATTTCAAAGCTACCTACGTAGCCGTATATTCAATCTAGGTACTTGATTCAAATTTGACTTAAAATCAAGCCACATATTACCTTTTATTTAAATGGCAACCCAAGTCAAGCATCTCAAGTTATTTTATATATAAGTGGCAAATCGTAATATCAAACACAATGTACGTTTAAAAAATTCAACTACTTGACTTGGTGAATCTTTGCATGGTATATTTAACTCTCCAGCACAATATGCACCATATTTTTTTGCTAAGCTTATAGATCAAAAACAGTCTGGATACTCAGCATCCTAACCAAAAGTTAATGGAGACATCTCATTAGATTCCTAAAAATTGAGACGTCCCATGCAAATCGGGACACTTGGTAACATCACCTAAGGATGCTCTTTTTAAACTGTACCTATTATCTTCCAAATCGCACTTTTACCTACTGTAATAGGTTTAGTTTAGCATCGTTACAGATTAAATAATCGTTCAATATACCTGAATTTATACCTGCTATTGTTAGCAATATCGCATACACTTTACATAATATGTTTCGAAACGATCGCCTATATTTGAATAATGTGATAAACAAAGATCTTAAATACTTAAAACAATAAAGTAATAATCAAAACATAGCAATTCTAAGAAAAAAAAAAATAGAAAATTAACGTTAACAAACCTTTAATTGTCTTTTGAGGATAACCTAAGTTGGGACGGCTTACTCAGATGTTGAAAACCGCTCAACCACATGTCAAGAACATAATATCACACATCACAATTGCACAAATGAAAAATGTAATTTAATCATGTAAAAATTACTATTACATCGACACTATTTACCAATTAATCAAATAATTATTAACTTTTAAACCTATTAAATATACACAATGCATATCTGTTACTAATAATTAATTACGTAATTGTCACAGGTGCGGCGCCACAAGTAAAGGAGTTAATGCATTGCGTTGCGCTGTAGCGTTTACGCAGCTGTCTCTGATAATAAACAAGCTAATAAAATTAAAATAAACTTATTGTTAAATTTTTCAAAATGATTTTAAAATATTATTTGAGTTGTAAAATGTGTTTAAGTTCTAAATATTAAATTTTATTTGTTTTATTGTGATATTTTCAACAAGTGGATTAGCCATTGGATAACCTACTTCTCAACAATCTAAGGTTTGTTAAGTTTGTATTCTTCCCTAAATTACAATCTTCTGATTTTCTTTTAATTCTTATAGGTATTTATGCTCTTCACAAGGATTATTATTCATACGTGATGTTTCTTTTTATAAGAGTAAAAAGGCTTGAAACATCATACCTGACTTGAACAAGTATGTAGTTATTTACACCTATCGATCCTAAGTGAATATTTGACCCTTAATTGTAAGTTGAAATTATCTTATTTAAATGGCAAAATTGCTAATCGTGAATCTAGATTGTGCGATTAAAAATAATTAAACTAACGAATGTCTTGTGCGTATCTCTAATGCGAAACCACGGTTAATTATGACCATTTTCACTCCCTCACCTTCTGTTTGGGCTATTTTTAAGGTAGGAAATGTTTTTTAACAAAACAAAGAATTATAGAAACTGTTTGTTCTCGAAATTTAAGAAGGAATGTTAGCATCAAATTTTGACCCCCATCATTGAACAATTGGCACTATTTGATCTAGCTAATCACTTAACTATAATATTTCGTAATCTACCATTATTTGTCACTAGATTTTAAAAAATCTTGAAAATTCGATTGTATTTAATGAAGATTATTGGATGATTACTTTAGTAGTTCCAAAGAAATTTTAAACATATCAATATATTATAGCGTGTTAATGGTTGTTTGAAACTTAGAATCGTTGAAACGGAATTATTTCCTTAGAACCTAACGATAGAATCTTTAGATTCTAAATCAAAGATGCTACTAATTGGGAGTAACAAGGTGTGAAGAAAAACTATTGCAAAGTTTTTGAGCCTTTTAGTCTATTTGCTAGAATTTGTTAAAGGGGACACTTTTCTATATTTATTTCGTTTCTTATTCCCTACACAAAAACGATGGTATAGGTATGGTTTATCTGCTTGTAGCATCATAGCTTCTAAACGAATAAATCGATTTTGATGCGGTTTTTTTCTGATCAAGATGATTCTTATTTTATTTAGGTCTATGTAGGTATAAATCATTGTAGGTCCAACTTTACTAATTTTAAACTGCAAATGTGAATCTTGCAGGACTGCAAAAGAAATTTACTTAGGTCGCGTTCACACGGTTCAACTTGAGTTGATCAACAATTCACAGTATTTTATACCGTAGTGGGGTAAGGGACGCGAGAAGTGAAGCACAAGCGAGTCAAATTGGAAGCAAATTGATCAGAATTGAAAGAAAACTGACCGGGGTCGACTCGATCAACAAAATGTTTGACTCAGTCAAACTAAGTCAAACAACAGTTAAACAAGTTTGACTGAGTCAAACATTTTGTTGATCGAGTCGACCCCGGTCAGTTTTCTTTCAATTCTGATCAATTTGCTTCCAATTCGACTCGCTTGTGCTTCACTTCTTGCGTCGCTTACCCCACTACGATCTAAAATATTGAAAATTATCGTTCAACTCAAGTTGAACCGTGTGAACGCGGACTTAGCGATATCCATTATTCCCATCAAAATATTACAAGGTATTTATATAATAAAGTTTCAGGGTCAACAAACACGTTTTACCTTTCAAAGAGAATTTTGTATTGGGCTTTTTTTAATTTTAAGTTTTATATTTATATCTAGCTATATACATCTATAATATCTGATCTATCTTTTTTCAACCCCTTTGAATAAGTGTATACTATCAATCTTCCTCTTTGTTTTTACTCCCAAGGGGATAGTTTATTTGATGATATTCTTGTTTTGTAAAAAAAAAAACTAATTGATTGAGTTTAGTGCAATTTCGTTAAGACATTCTCAAAGTTACAAAATATCCTAGATGTTAATAAAATATTGATTCTTTAATGATTTTACAATAAATTTATTATTTGCGTTGTAATTTTAAGTCTTCTTCGCTTCGTTCACGAAAATTTCCTATCTTTGCACTAAAATGTTAAAGTTAAAAAGATTTAGAGATAGTTTCCGCATCTATTACCAATAAGCTGGGCTATGTAGATCTTCGACAGTGTAACCAATTTCCATCAGACATTCCGTTTCATGTCTCATTTAAGAGAAACCATTGATCTCTTCATATTTAATAATCTTGAAATAGGGAATAATGCAATAACAATATGATACTTACATCACATATTATTAATAAGTTTAAAAAATTTATCCTCAAAACAATGTAATGCGTACATACTGAATCTCTTATCTATTGTTGTGTCACTTAGCAAGATAACGTCGATTAATGATTTTAGAATAAAAAATAAGAATAATAAGGATTCGTTTTTAGATAATAATAAAAGTGAACTCATTTGGAGGTTCATTGTTACTTTGAACCTTTTTTTGTTTAGCAGATATTGATTAGAAGCTATTGCCACGTTTCGTACCACTTTAAAGCATCGTAAATCTAAAATTGACATTAAAGTGTTACTATATAGATACGATGAAAAAAGTTAAACACATAAATAAAATTCGGTTAATTCGAAATAATTTAGTAGTCTCCACTAAATATTTTTATGTTTTTACAAAGTTTTGTGCCACAAAGCTTTTGGCTGAAATTGGCTAGCAGAAAGCTCCACTTTATTCTCTTTATTTTTCTTTTTTTCGAAAATAGCTCTACCGATCTTCTTTCAACTTGCTATGGTTATTAGACCCATCAAAACCTACGATCTTTGTTTGAAACTTTTGTTAGGAAAATTCGAACAAAGGAAGTTTTGCGAAAGAGGTTGGGTGTTAGTAAAAAATAAAATCATAACTCAATTTTTGTTTACTAGCGAAACCTGTCGGTGAAAATTAGGGAACATATTGTTTTGTTTTTTAACATGAAATATAAATTGTTTGGCAATAATAAAATTAAAAAATCACTACAAAGAAAACTGATTACCTATTTCTTAAATAATAACAACATTGATTAACGTATTGTTTTTATTTTTGGGTGTGGTGGTGTTATAAGTCGCTTTAATATCTAAGGTCATATCACGACTGTCTTACACACAAACATTTTCTGTAGGTCTGAAATCTTAGATCATATAAGTCTTAAATCTAAGGATTCGACGAGAATCGAATTGGTCAGTTAAAAGTACCTATATCACAGTATAATAGTTAAATAGTAGTAAAATAAATAAATAGTAGTTAAATAAAATAGTAAAACAAATAGTAGTTAAATAGTGGTAATATCTATGATGCGAAATACAACAGTAAAGTATGTGATTGAAAAGGCTAATGTCTTAAAAAGAGTGTTTTTAACACGAAATTCGCTTGTTGCTAAAATTATTTTAAGTCAAGGAAAACGACACGTATTCTAGCTCCATAAATATCTATTACATAAAAGTTATCCGAGTTACTTAGAATATAATATTTTTAAACGAGTATATAGAGGGTTATATTTGCATTAATAAAGGTTCTATTGGGAATTTTTAGGAACCGTAAATATAAAAATTATTGAAATGAATAGAAGTAAAATCATGAAATATTACATTCAATACAATTCAAATAATTGAAAAGTTAATGACAAAAAACCGGATTATTTTAAAATTAAAAAATCTATTTGAAAAGGTATTTTTTGAATGATTTTCAATTTCACATTAATTAAAATATACATCACAAAATCATAGCGAAAAAACTATAAAAACGTATTCCAGTTGGTACCTATACTATATAGACGAGTCTCGAAACAGGCAACCAAATTAAATTGTAAAAATTTTATGTAGATTTTAATGAAATAGGATAGCTCTGTATGCTTTAAAAATATACATAATATATATTTATATAAAGAGCTAACAATAAATTTTCGTTTCACACATAAACACAAAGCATATAAATCCAATAATGGTAAACTGAGATACGAAAAGTGGATTTTTTGTTGAGCTAAAGAGAGTAGGTGGTCGAATATAACTCGTCCTAAATTAGCGCCACTGTAATTTATCTCTACGCATGGTGGAAATATGTAAATGAGAAAAAAAATTCTTGAAAAGTTAAGCTTTTTCGTAAATACATTTTTGATGTAACAATTCTTAAATGCCAACGGATTTCATATTCATTTCCATAAACGTTTATACATACAATTTTTTATTATATTTCAATGATTTATTATTTTTCATTTACAAAACAACATATTATTTGAAGAATTTTTTTAAATATACGTCTGTGATAGCTTGGCTACTTCTTAATAACCACTTCTGGAAACATCTGGCTTTTTCAAAAAAATTTTAATCGATCTGACAATAGAAATCCGCCCCTGAAAAAAAATCATTTATCTCCGAGGAATTTCGGAGGTTCATCTGTTATTAAATTGCTGAAACATTTATTAAAAGCCAGTTAAATGAACACATTTCTATTAATGGACATTTCGATTTATTTAACATTTTTATTGCTCCTACATTTTTTTTACGGTAGAACCGTTATTTTAATTTTTTCAAACATCGTAATTTTTGGGGAAAGCGACTAATGAAAGGTTCAGTAATTATCTAAATGAAATATGTAGCCGAGGTGAAATATGAAATGCATAAATTTGTTTCCATAAAAATTAAACGAAATGAACAAAATTATACTGAGTATTTTTAAATTATCGTTACACTTTTTTCCTTTGTTAAAAGATTAATGGTGTTTGTCTTGTTAAATCTTAAAAACGCATCAGAATGATAATTTCAACGTTATTAATTGCAATTTTGTAAAAATTTTAATTTCAAATGAAATGATGAAGTTACCATTTTCAATTATGGTAAATTTATTGGATTACATTTGCATAGATTGTTATTCAACCAATCAATTTAATGAGAAACTCCAATAAGTAAATATTAGCATCGATTTTACGCGAGCCCTTTAATGCTTTTTCATGTTCCCATGCGCTTTTTATTTGTTCCTCCGCTTCTTCACGGAGCTTTCGACACACAACACGTAATCATTCGTGTGGCCAATCTTTCATTCATATTTTGCTAGAGTGAAAAGACCTTTACTCGATACAACGACGTACACTATGGGTATGATAGCATGCCAAATAGTCGTTAATAATCTCGATTGATAAATTTTCACGAAGTTATGATACCGATGATAAAGTAGATTAGAAAATTTTGTATTTGTATGTAGTAGATTTGAAAAGCTCTTGATTTTAAAACTAATTATTGGCTTTGGTCACAGAAATTTGATTTTGGTTTTACTTTGAATCCTAATTTTCTTTGTTACAAATTGTGTTAAAGATAGGGGCCGATTATTTCGGTACTTTGATTTAAACTTGGCTTTTTATCTTAAAACAAATTTTTAGCAATAAAACTTTATAAGAGTTTTAAAACGATGCTTACTTATATTAAAATGATCAAAAATTAAAAAAAATTAAGCTTAAATCGTTAACTTTACTCAAAAAAATTTCGTGAGCACTTTCTCTTCATCAGCTATAAAATTGGAACTGGAAACTATAACAATACTCTTGCCACCCACCCGTTATGCTGTAAATTCATAGCATTTATAAGAACATTCAGGATCTCTTATATTTAATCCCGTCTCTTTATTTATGTGAAAGTAACAACTATTTTATTCGAAAACTTTGGGGCACTAATAACATGAAATTTAGAAGGTTTACATACGATAGACTTGGGATTCATTACGTCAAATAACTGACTATGTTATGAAATGAATAAAGTTTGGCATTATGGCTTTCAGTAAAAGTATGTATAAAGTCAATACATGCATTGTCTTATTAATCACATATTAACAATTAAGTTAAGTTTGTTATGATATCAAGTCAAATTTAAATCAGGCAGTTTGAAAATCAAGCTCAGATCATGTTGTGTTATTGGGTTCTAGTGACAAAAAAGTGCATTCAAACTCAGTGCACACAATAAAGTGCACGCAATACATTCATTTATAAATTCGTTTTCACTTCACTAAAGGTTTGTTCCAATCATCCAACTATGGCGATGCACAAATATTGAGCGACAGACAAAGAGCAACACACATTAACCAAGAGTGAGTGAAGAACTGTTTCAGCTTACAGCCGCTTAGCCGCATTAGGCCGAGAGTCGAGCTATGTACGTACGTTTTCGTGACAATCGCGTATTTCGACACTGATTTAGTTAACACTATATAAACCTATATAAACACTATATATAACTTAAACACTATATAACCGGTTTGTCAACTAGTTGGGACTTGCCGCTTTATGTTCTTCACTCACTCTTGTCTCTTGGTCAATGTGCCTTGCTCTTTGTCATTCGTGAACGTGGTAGAACATCATCAAATAGACAAGTGGAACAAACCATATAAGCGCCGTTGCACGAAAATGTACAACCTCGTCCTAATACGGCCTAAGCTGAAACAGTTCTTTACTCACTCTTGTCTCATGGTCAATATGTCTTGCACTTTATCTGTTGATCAATTTTTGTGCATTTCCATAGCTGGATGATTGGAACAAATCTTCCAAATTCACTAGAAATATTTCCATCACTATCCGCTACATTCATTACGAAACCAGTACCGTCTATTAATGAGTTCATTAAGTAAATTAACATATTCGTTGAATTAATTTTGACAAATTAATTGATGAATTAGTGATTCAATAATCCAATATACCAATATAATCGAAATAATTGGTTTATGCTTTGTCTCTTAAACTAAGTAGAGCCCAGGCAGCAGAGAAATACAGCAGATATGTACTGCTATTCTTACGGGTCTTGGTATCAAAGAAGTCCCGAAAACAAAGAATGAAGAATTAATTACTTCAGTCCAGCGGGTTGCTGGACTGAACTCAACGCTAAAGAATAGGGAGCTTATTTGGCCTATCACTTCTGAAGCAATACCAACTCAATTCACTTTAGCCGTAAAATCTTCAAATTTCTTGTGATATTTTTAGTTTTCTCCCACATTTGGTGGGAACCTTGTTGTTATAGTTACCAGTTCAGCACACTTTATTGACAACTAAACTATTTAATTTTAAATTTCATCTGATTTAACCAATAATAAACCAATTTGCTTTAAAATTTTGTTTGTTGTTGTTGTGGTATTGACACTGAAGTGATGATTAAATAAGAAAGTGAAGAGGGAAAAAAGTGGCAACCCGCTGCTTCAGTCTACCGAACATAATAAATACCTAAACATCAAGTATTTAAGTAAGGTCAAAAATTATCTTGATTTTTTGTTGTCATTTGCAAAAGTTTTTGGTGCTCCAAGATTCCCTATACTTATTTGGTGGACCCTGAAAGCACGTGTGTGTGTGTGTGTGTGTTGCAACATTTCAACTGTATTAGAGTATGAAAACAATTGAAGTATTGATAATAAACTTTATCATGATAAAGATTACTAGGGGAACCAGCTTTACATATTTTATTTTTATATTAATAAAAAATGACTTCAGCTCAAAATGAAAATCATAACAATAAAGAATAAAAAGTGAAACTTTTATTCGTATTTAAGGCACGTAAGTAACTGAAAATTTTTGGAAAATTATTCGATTTAGGGTATGAAAATAGAATAGAAAGAAAGGGATGTGACACGAATTCGCTGTCTGACCTGACGCGCGCCGTTACAACTAATTTCGAATTTCATTATTTATTCAATTCCATTATTGATGTTAATACTCGAATGTTATTTTTATTATTAATTTTGTTGATTATTGTTAAATCGATCATCTGCCTGTTGTTATCTATTGTAACATCACCGTCGGATATTTTTGCACTATTCTCACTAGCTGTATCTTTGTCTATCATGATCAAGTGAACAACAACATTTATATCAATACACTGATTAAAACACAAATACCAATACAAACATGGTTGACAATAATTAATGTCAACTTATAATATACTAAAACGTTGTTATGGAGAGGAAAATAGCTTATTACATTCAGTAATAACTCCCGAAAGAGCCCTGGTAAAACGACAATGTGTATACGAGCTCTGCGTTACATTTAGCGACATGCTGAAGACAGGCCAAAAAATTTGAGAAGATGTATAAAAATATCCACTTTAAAAAATAAATATATTCTAAATCTATATACATATACGAGTATAAGTAAATTGAATATATAGTTAGGATCCTTAACAGTATTCTATGGAGGTTTTAAATAGTTAAACTATATTTTGGAGTTATTAAACACCTTTTCGTAGTAAGAATAGACAACTAGAAGTATAGATTTTCTGTATTTACAACAATGAAATATCGTTTCAAGTTTGGTCATTTAGCTCATGAATGAACCGGGTGCACTTTTCCGTATTTATTTTCCTCCAACTTTCGTTTGAAATTTGAACTTGCCAAAGAATGCAGTGTTCATTGTAACGCTGTAAGATTACAATAAATTAAATTGGCATGCAAGCTTTAACTTGTTTGATTGTTTAACCCAGTTTAACATATGTATGTAACTATATACAATGGATTCGCTATAAAATTTAACCTGCATTTAAACGAATGAAATCGGAAAGTTTTTCAAGCGAATAGAAAGATTTGTTTGCGGATATCGGACATGGATATTTCCGATTGAGAAATAGAAAAACTTACGTCTTAAAAACTATGTTGTAGAATTTTTTGAATTTACTTTGCTCACAAAGGATTATACAACTAACAAAATAAGATAGAAGAAGTGTAATGAAATTCATATTTGAACAAGACATTAAATTTTTGATGATACTGTTTTATTTAATAAGATGAAATTGAAAAAACTGTATTTATTTTGAAGAGCTGTTAAGGAAAGAAATTGTTCACTTGGGTATTTACGAGTAAAATAGTCTGATACTTGACGCTTACAGAACGGAATGTAAGAACCTCAAAATCTAATTATTTAATCACGAGTCAAATAATATGTAAATTACAAAACACTCTTCTCATATTTCCTTAGATGTTTTCATATAGAAAACGGAACTGCACGAGCTTTTCGCGTTAGTTTAATAAAGAAAGTGTGCACACAACTTTATTAAAAATATACGTACATACATACAATAGAACTGTAAAATTCATACATTGTTAATTGTTGTACATGGAATATAATGTAAGTAATCAAAATAAAGGAACAGTAGCATAAGTAAGAACATGAGAAGATTGTGTAAGACTTAATAGAAATATTAATTATTTTTCCAACTCGTCCTCGTGCACACTTCCCTTTTCCTTTATTTTTTTTAAGTAAATCCTTATTTACGAGAATACACCTAATTATTTAGAAAGTCATCTGTTCTTTGTTCTCTTTATGCATCAGCAAATAGTTTTTCATTGTTACAAATCCTATTTTTCCTCGTGTTGAATATTTAATGTTTGATGCAACTAGAGCAACTTCATACTTTTAAAACACCAATTTACTATTATTGTTATTTCTTGCAAATACTTCTTTTGCTTGTTCTCTGCAAAATGTAATTAAATATAGTTTTTTTGAAAGTATATCCTGGCGTTCAAAGCTTATTAAACTTAGTTAGTGCAAGATCCTTTGATTCAATTATTTTTTAAGACAAATAACAGACGTTTTTTAAATATTTTTTTTTTATTACCATGGAGTGAATTGTTCAAAGTTAATTGTAGTTTGCATGTGAATAGCTTCGAGTGAATACAGATGAAATTAAAATTAGCTAAAATCCAAAATCTAATTACAATTCGAAAAGTTCATCGTGAATATTCAAGGATTAGAAAGTTTAATTTTCAAACTATTACTGATTACATTCCGTTCTCTTGTGGTACTGTTCAAGTTTTGCAATATTCAATGTTTGAAATTCTTCTCAAGCACATTTTTTCATCCTCACATATTTAATAACAAATATGCACTTGAAATTCTCACACCGAGTGCAAATAAAAAATAATAATAATGAAAATATTATTAAAAATTTTTCCGTGGAAATTTTTTCATTAATTGTCTTGGAAAAAAGTGAAAGAATTTCGTAATTAATTTGTTTTGCCAGCGAAAGATTTGATGGAGGAGACGGTATGAGTGCATCTGTATAACAGGTATCACATTTCAAAAAAATCTTATTAACATTTTGTCGCTCAAGTCGCGCTTTTTGTGACGTTGTACCACTGTATAATTAATTCTCGTGTTAGGGGTGCAACACATGGATCGGGGATGTCGTCGACCACATGTGTATATATAGAGGGATGGTTACCCGACACTTCCATGAACCGGAGGTTCCACTCGCATGTCCGCTCCATATTATACACACATATTCAATTCATCATATCATAGATATACGTATTTAAATACGTGTGAATGTATTTACAGGACATACCTAGAAATAAGGCCACATGTATCAGCTGTATCTAGAATTCCCGACCCCTTGACTTTAACGAAACATATGTGCGACATTTCGTTCTAATCTACGTCGTGATTTCACGACCAAAGTTAATTTCTATGACGCAAATATTTAATAAATCCACTTCATTCATGTTATTATATACGAATCAAGTATTGTATGTTATTTATTAAGTTCCTTGGCTTCAAGCACTCGTTTCATTGTACTAAAATTGGGGACGCACACGTCTTTATTTCGCACATGTTTCATTGACCTTTTCGAAAAAAAAGAAGCTGTAAAGCGTAAAAAACTATTTGTGTGATATTATGTTAACAAATATTATCATTGAATCATATTTATTATAAGAAATATGTCAAACATATGACAAGATTGAAAATGTTTAAGTAAATGACGAGACGCTTACAAATGATAAAAATTTATTAAAATCATTGTTTATATAGGCTTGTTAAATAAAAGAATGAGCTTTTACTCATTTGAAAATGTTATCTTTATACATAGCATAAAACAAAGTCGTTCCCGCTGTCTGTTCCCTTAGATCTTTTAAACTATAAAACGCATTTTAATGCAGTTTTCAGCAATTGATAGAGTGATTCAAGAGGAAGGTTTGCAGGTATAACACATGCATATTATAGTAGAGAAAGTCGGGAAATTCCAAGATTTATAATGTGAGGTCATAATCTACATATTTTTGTGCACTTACATTGCAAACGCTGGCTTAACCTTACGAGACAGATCAAACAAATATGCGAAAAAATTGTGTATCTTAAAAAGATTGATAAAAATGTCCGCGACGGTATAAGTCTATCTCCTAAGGATAACCCACAGGCACCATTTTAATCTTTTACGTATTACAAAAAAAAAATATTGGTTATTTACCAAGCTATTTTAAACAATACTATTGCTTATTGCGTATTATTCCTTATCCAATTAAATACATTAGATACACTGTGCATTTTATGTAGATCAAAATTTCCCTTGACAGCATATCATCAAAATGAATATCTTAAAAGATATCAACGATTTAAAAAGCTTTGGCTGAACGTCTGAGTATTTTGTACGGCGTACGTAGTGGCTGTTTTATTAATATCTTCCTTTTATATATGCAGAAAGAAGACTGAGAGAGCCAGCTTGCATGAATACACGTGCTGCCATCTACTCCAACTAGGAGTGTTTGGAACTATTCCTTAGTCAGCTTGTGTTCCTTTCTCCACCGTTCTATACTCGGAACGTCTGCCATATAGAAGGTTCTCTCTGTCGAAACATACTACTTATCTATGCTCATAAGAGAGAAAAAAAGCGTTCCGAGTATGTTTCGACAAAGAGAACCTTCTCTATGGCGTTAGACGTTTCGAGTGTAGAACGGTGGAGAAAGGAAAACAAACTGACTAAGGAATAGTTCCAAACACTCCTATTCGGAGTAGATGGCAGCACGCGTATTCATGCGAGCTGGCTCTCTCAGTCTTCTCTCTGATATATGTAAAAATATTATGTTGATCCTTTTCTAAAACAAAAGACGAAAAATTCTACACCAATTGAGTTTAAATTTTTATACAATATAATCCATGTTGCAATTAACGGGGCAGAGAATGATATAGATTGCTTCTTATGCCGGAATAATCGACGGTTCCCATAGGATAGCATAACAATTGAATCCTACAGGAACGGTGTATTTAAAATAAGTTTCGTTAACGTTTGCGAAATAGCATTTTAACGTATTTTCCTCAAGAAGGTCTGACTAATTTTACACAATAACAAAAATAAATCTCTAAAAAGTTTCAATTAAAAAAATTGAGAAAGTTTACTGGAAAACAAATATGAATTTCAATTTAACACCCGATAAAATTAATAACTAATTTTTTTTTAAATATTTGAATTTCTATATTGTTAATTGTCCGAGATATTAATTAGAAATAATCGTATTAAAATAATATACTAAATTTTGAAATAATTAACAATTGTTTAATGGAACGAATTTTAATGAAGTTTTGTTAAAGATACCTCAGATCTTAACATATTGAATACTATTTATCCTTATAAAGGTACGGTTCCTGTAGGATAGCTCCTCATCTTTTCTACTAAAATACCTAAACGGTTTTAAATGACATTTGGTATGAAAGATTTTCAATTTTTCTTAAAGGACCTTTTTATACTTAAAATCGTATAGAACCTGTGAGATAATTACTTAATATCTCTTCCAAGAAAAGTAGTTTAAGAATTTTGATGAACTTACTTTGAATCTTAAGTCTGAAAGTATCTATCATCTTTTTCTGTCAAAATATATTAATTTTTAACCGACTTCAAAAAAAGGAGGAGCTTCTCAATTCGACTGTATTTTTTTTTCTTATATTTCGCTATAAAGGTAGAGAATCTATTAATCAATCAATTAAATTAAGATACTCTCAGCATAACGAGCGGGTATCAGCTAGTAATGTATAAGTAACAACGATAGATTTTCTTATAATATTAACCAAAAGTTGTTCTATTTTAATATTAGCCTTAAAGAAGTTAACTAAGAGTTTTTTTAACTCTTTCATTTAAAAAATTGATTAAATGACAGTTTAATTTTTTTCCAAAGAGAAAAAATCGTCAACTTTTAAATTGGGCTACAAAATGCCTAGTTAAATCATGTTTAAAAGGACAAATCGTAAAAAAAAAAACAGTTACATTACCAAAAATTGTAGACGAAATGAATTTAAATCAACAGGTTGCTATTGTCAGCCAGAACATTATGCGTTTTTAACGCCTTTATATAAAAACAGTTCAGGTTGTTAATCTAAAAAGGGCTTTTATTTAATCTCATTTACAACCAATTACAGGTAGATAATTTTTAATGTGGCATAAAAATCAGTAGTAATGTACTTGCGGTTGAAAAAAGAATCAACGTGAGGCTGTCCATATAAAACACCCGATGGGGTTGAGACAAATATGTAAATCATGTAGTTGATAATTATCAATGTATTGTTAAATACGTACAAAAAGCTACCCAAATACACAAATTTTTGTTAGATAAATAATCTGTGTACTATGCAATTAATAAGAGACAGATAATTGAATACATAATGCAAATTGTTGTCCCAAATATGATAAGTGATACATGTTAATAGTATAAAAGAGAACATAATATAATATGTCTTCATAGTATGATCCACCTATTCCCCAAATTTTAAATTTTTGAAAACTGTTTTCGTAGATTGTCTGGATTCATATCCGTATCATTTTCCCTTTCGACTGCACCTTAACGATTTCCGAGATCAGCATGAAACTTTGAAAATCGATGGCACTACGTTAATTGAGAATTGTACTTTTAGTTTTTCTAACATTTTGTAGTGTGGTAATTTTCAATAGTTAATTATGAAAGTAGGTATGTAGAATACAAAATTCTCCATTTGCCTCAATAACAATGTATTGGTAGTAACTACCAGCTAATTTTAGGTTTATACTTTATTTTTTCTTATAATTTATATCAATTGATTTCTTGTTAATTATTCAAAATAACTATTTACGTTAATAACAATCGATAAAATTACTTAATTGTTTACTTTTATTAAAGAAACTTGGTTAAAAGACTTGTTAGAACACCTCATCCCGGTCAATCAGAACACATCCTCCCCTTTCTCCCGAACCATTTGGATTTTGAATGATTCGATGGAAATACAAATTTTCCAATCGTTTAAAATGGTCTTTCATGTCGTATTGCTTCATAAACCTTGCAATTTGAGGATTGCTTTTCCTAGATATAAAATGTACGTCTAATGCATCAAGAAAAACATGTCCAAAGTTTTTTTCAACAGTCAAAAATGTCTTTCCCCCTTCTGACTAGTAAGAGTCAAATATAAAACAATATTTGAAATATATCTCTCTAACTATAAAGGTATTAACTGCTCGCAATTATTGTTTACGCAAATACCAAAGGCTATTTTATTTAAAAATATTTTTAACGAATAAACCTGAAATGGTTATGATTTTTATTGGCTATAAATTTCAAATTGCTGTGAAATCACAAATAAAGTTAATCACTAAAGTGTGCACTAAATTTAAAAATGAAATAAATCTATTTATATGTAGATTTTTAACATACATATGTATCAAAATATAAAATTTTGAAAAAAATCACAATTATATTGCTTTAAACGAAAGTTAAATCAAAGTTTAAGTTCAAAATTTTAAAAAACTGCAATTCTCAGGTTAGGAAAAAAATTGCTTAGAAAGATTAAGTACTTAATACTTAATACTGGATAAAGTTTTTTTTTTACATAAACGGATGTAAAAACGGTTTTTGAATTATTATGGAAACAATTTCAACGTAAAATTCGTTACAATGAAAATGAGCAGTGCTTAAATTAAAATTGCTATTTTTATCAATTTAAATTCTATACTCGTAAAATTTAATACCTCAACATTAATCTAAAATCAATTTAACTATAATAACACTCAATAATTATATTGTACTTATATCAACAGTCTTTTGAGTTTAAGCTTTTAACTACGAGAGTTTCCTGAAATAGATAGATGTACGGGTGAAGAAGAAATCAAAATCTTAGCCAAGTGAAACACATGGAAAGATATTGACTTTGATTAATAAAATTCAATAAACCATAGAAGAAAATAGTGTTTAATTGAGGTTTGGTGAGCTTAAGTTAAATAAAGTTTTAATTTTATTTTTATTATTTGGTAAATACATATATTGGTATTCAAGTCTCGGGACATAAAGAGCAGTGGTTTAACTTGAATGTTTTAACTTTGAAATGTAATAACTTGCATAGTCAATGCTTGACTTGGCAAGATATTTAAATATTAACATTTGCCTTGAGTTTAAGTTGATATTTAGCTGCATTTAAAGTCAAGTTTCCTAGAAAATCAAGGCGTCAAATCAAGTATTTTAAAAATGAAGTCAAGCAGTGAGTCGTGAGTAGATATTTACGCTTAAAGTTTTTCTTCATTATCCTTCGTTTCTTTCTTAGTAATCTGTCAAACTGATACGTTAACTCTTTTACTCTTGCTAATGTCTGTTCGGTTCGAATTATAGGAAACACCATGAAATTTTTGAATATGTTTCAGATTCTGCTTGGTATCTCCTAATCCATGCATTTTCCTTCAAAAGCTATTTTGTAGGTTTTTAAGAGCAACAAATTTGTTACAAATTTAGCTCAATTGAAGCTCTGCAGGTCAATGGGTTACCAAGCTATGATCCTACGAGCAGAACTTATTAAATATAAATTCTAGACAATTTAATAAGCTTTAAATTAAGTGTAAAACGGGGTCTGTAAGTCTCGTCGTTTTCTCAAAATCTTAGAGAACCTATAGAAGGTAAAACCGCATTCTGGTGGTTACTCCAGTATTGGTGGATCATCAGGCTCGTCACCGTCGTCCTCTTCAATGATGATAAGGGCAGTATTCTTTCACATTTCCCCAGAGCAGGTCACACTCATCGCAGAACATTTAAGCCCTGCTTTCAGGCAAGTACAGCCACCTCTCAGCACCCCTTTTTGCATTTACAAGAGAGGAGTTTTAGGAGCTCTGCGGGGGCAGAATCTCGCCAACTGGCAATGTGGATGAGTCCAGCTGAGGTTATACATATTTAAAAAACTTAAACTGTCTACAAATTATATTCAACTAGTTCTGCTCTTAGGATCAATGGTTAACAACCTATTTTAACAATAAGAGCAACAACAAACAAACTATTATATATGCTATACAAACTCCTATATACCCTCCTAAAACTGTAAATGTAAGAAGGGGTGCAGAGGTGGCTGTACTTGCCTGAAAGCAGGGCTTAGAAGTTCTGCGATGAGTGTCACCTGCTCTGGGGAAATGTGCAAGAATACTGCCTTTATCATCACTGAAGAGAACGACGGCGACAAGCCTCACGATCAACCAATACTTGAGTATCCACCAAAATGCGATTTTACCTTCTATAGGTTCTCTAATGGGCCCCATACACGTTGAGATATGTATCGATACATGTATCGCGACAGGTATCGGTATCACTATCGGTATCATTCGGTATCGAGGTTGTAGTAAGTACAGTGATACATACAGCAGCACCACCTAATAGGTACCGATCCAGCGATACTGAGACAGAAGCATACACGGTGACATATGTATCAAGATACTGATACTTGCAACATGTATTGATACAGATCCCAACGTGTATAACGGCCCATAAGATTTTGAGAAAACTACGAGACTTACAGATTCCGATTTGCACTTAATTTAAAGCTAATTAAATTGTCTAGAATTTGTATTCAACAAGTTCAGCTCGTAGGATCAATGATTTCGACGCAACTTCGGTCCAAAAGGATCTAAAATTAAAATTTTCAATTTAAAAACAAACTGTTCTATTTTCAAAGTGCCGTAGCTTAAATTGAGCTTAATTTGTAACAAATTTGATGTTCTTAAAAACGTACAGAATAGCTTTTGAAGAAAAATGCATGGCTTAGGAGATACCGAGTAGAATCTGAAACAAGTACAAAATTTTAACGGCTTTTCCTGTATAAAAAATTTTCCACAACTTTTAAAGAGTTGCAAACTTGAGAATGCATAGATTTTGACTGGCCTATAGAAAACAAATAAAATAATAAATAATGATACATTATAGTGGGTATTTGTTTTATTTTTTAGCCACATAATGAATTGAAAATTTAAAATCATTATTTTAATGCATAACAGTGATCGAAATATATTATGTGGCTTACAATGAGGTTAAACGATTTTGAAATTAAACTTTTGTACATAATGAAAATTGAAAACAAAACAATTTTTATTGGTATTTAAAATTAATTTTTATGTAGCAACTATAATTAAAAACTATAATTATCTCACTAATTTATTTTTAATAACGATTTACCTAGTAAATAATAACATTTTATCGATTATATTGAGAATTTTTAATAGTTTTTAGTATTATTTTAAATGTTGAATAAATTTTTTAGAAGCATTTAATTTTTCGTAAATTTTATTTGCTATAGAAATACAAGATAAAATTTGAATTTGTTCAAAAATATAATCAGAAAATCAGATTGTATAACTTGAGATTTAAGAGATATAATCAAGTTGTTTGAAATAATATAACGTATATACCTACATATTAAGTTTGTGTTTCCAAAAATACGCGCATCACTTAACAAATATTGAAGTGATAAACTCGAAAATTTCACTCAGTTCATCGACGACTCACATAGAAAACAAGCTTCGCGAATGTATCGAATTCGAAACCTTTTACAAACAAACATATGTAAATGATAAACGAAAAATAATTAATTTAACACTGGAAAGTAAATGAAGATATTCAAAACATCAATGATACGCGCTTATTTGTATTACCTATATATATATTTAAACGAATAAACGCGGTTCAAGATTCAAACACATTCACATTGGTTGTTCGTATAGTATTTAAATTGAGAGATACATATTGTACATCTAATGTTTATTTGTACGTGCATATCTTTCCAGATATCCATAGATATACGATATGGATACAGACATACATACAAAAGTAACGTACATACGTACCTACGTAATTCGTTCTCATAGCTTTGAAATGTTTGAAATTATGGAAGTAAATATTTCCAAGTTTTAGATTTATGGGAATTTAAACTTTTCGTCTTAAATAAACGTATAAATAAAGAATTTGTAAAATGTTACTCGCGTTGTGCTAAATTTGTTGCTACGATCTGATATATACTTGAGTTTTAAGAAGTATAAAAAAGAAAGAAGTTTTCAAGTCAAAGGAACGCTATGGCAATGTAAATTTTTTATTTCACTAACAAAAATTGGCGTAAGTTCGTAGTTGAAATCCTTCTACCAAAAGGTACGATTTATAAAATGTAGTCTCTTGCATTTCAAAAGATTAATGAATTTTTTTAGGTATTTCAAAATAGACGTACAAATTTTAGAGAGCTTAATGATGAATAGAAGTAAATCTAAACGGATCCAATTATTACTGTTTAATTATCAAATGAAAATTTAGTCGGTAGAACAATTTGTCTTGATACCATGCGGTAGCGTATATGTATACCTAGGTGGTAAAAGAAACATTTACATTACATCGTGTATTATTAAGTCATTATGCAAAGACAAAAAGAAGGAAGCAGCCATAAATTAGACCGACAATATATAATATAATACCTAAATTATAAACGAGATGTGGTATGTACATACACACACACACACACATTTCATACACATATTATAATTGGAAGTTAAAAGTTTAAGTTTTCGAATGTAGAATGATGGAATAAATGCTGGATAATTAGATCAAGTTTGTCTTAATAAGTAGCTTCGACTTTGAACATTTTAACGATAGAAAATCAGTTTCCGAAATTATCTGTAATTATCTTGACTTGAATCGGTCAACTTTTTTTTTATATTTTTCTTAAAAAAACATATGTTACTTAAAAGGTTTATCAATATTGTTCATTATTTTTATAGCAACAAATCTTTGTAATATGTAGGAAAAAATATAACATACCCTGAAAAAGGCAATTTTTACGTTTCAAAAGCTTCAAAAGCTCGTGACCTGACAAAAACGCGATAGACAAAAACACGTCGTCAAAATTGAGCCTTGCTAAACAATTGTGATTATAAGAAAAAAAAAATTTATATAATTTTTTATCATATATCTTTTTATTATATAAAAGCCTTATCAAATATTTTTTTATCCTTTTCAATTGGTCATCAGATTATGTGCCCTTGTATCCAATTTGGTGGTAGTATTTAGGCGTGTTGAAAATCCCTCCCATTAGAAAAGTCCCCCTAAATACTCATGTTAATTTGGTCACTTGGAACTTTCCTCGTTAACAAATATAAAGTTAAAAAATTAAAATCCTTTGTAACAATTTTAAAGTATTTTTTCATTGGATTTTAGTTCTTTTACTGAGTTTGTAAGTAAGGTGAATGCTTTGGATCTTTCAACCAACAATTTTCGTTTCATCTGTGTTACAACTGATTCAACTTTTCATAATTTAATTTAATTAATTTGATATCAGTTTTTTTAGTAACTTACAATGAGATTAATCATGAACTAATAATAATTGTCAGTTAACATTTGCAATTTATCTTATTCCTATTATAAATTCAAAACTTTGGATGAATGAATACTTGCTATTCAATTACGCCATTACCTACGTCAGAATGGCTTGACGAATTTGGATGAAATTTAGCGAAAAGATAGAATGTATAGCCTCCAAAAGAGTATAAGTTATACTTTGTCCTAGAAAATTATCTTAGAAGACCAAATGTCTTTTTTAAACGGATGAAAAGATTTCAATCGAATTTAGTAAACAAGTAGTTTATTTATAGAAATAACACAAAGATTAACTTTTACCTTGAAAATTCTATGGTTCCTTAGGAGAGCTTTAAATAGAAATTAGAGATGCAACGAATAGTGATTTAACCGAATACCGAATATTCGGCCACACCCTCGGCCGAATAGCCGAATATTCGGTACCGAATATTCGGCCGTTTATTTTCTGAGTAAATCGTATCCCAAGAGGCATTATTTTTTATTAAAAAAAAGAAAAAAATTAACGGAAACTGAAATTGATTTTTATTTACAAAATATTTCCCTAGATCGGAAACTAGATCCATATAAGTTGTGGTTTATAAATTTAAAGCAGGTTCCTCCTCGAGGAAACTTTACCCAAATGCAGAAAAAATTGTTTTTATTCATCACAATTAATTCTTCCTAACTGATACTCAAATTTAATTTGTAGGCTAAATAAATATAATTTCAAATTTAACATTTATTTTGTTAGGTTTAAGTATTTGGTATTCGGCCGAATAGTACACACTATTCGGCCGAATACCGAATAGTAGCCGAATATTCGTTGCATCTCTAATAGAAATATGTTTTTGGTTTTTGAATAGGAAAGGTTTTTGAAAACCTGGCTCATAGATTGCGTACCTACATTACGTTTTAACAAGGAAATTTTTTTTTAATAGATTTTTTTTTTCCCACAAAGAACGAGAGTAAGAAATTAACGTAAAATTGTATATAGAAAAAGCTTAATAGTCGAAGAGTGTATATATGATATATTTATATCCCTGATAGTACATAATTCCTGAGGGATACAAAATTAAGAATAAAAATATTTTAGTTTGGTGAATAATTTTATTAGAAACCCAAGTTTCATTAGACAACCTCAACGAAGCGGGGGAGGGTTTTGCTAGTTGTCAAACAAATGACAAAACGAATAAAAACAAAACAAAAATCATACCTTGAACCGTGACGCTTAAATTTTGAAGCTTTAAGTTTTGGCATTTTCGACCACTAAAAAAGCCTAGACTTTTCGAGGCTATCGCAACAAATTATAACCATTATGTGTCAAAGACAGAATGAAAGCGAGTTTACGAGTTTATCGAAAATTTAATATTACGTTTGTAAATCGCGATTTTGTCGGCGCGCATGTGTCTATCGTGTTTTCGTCGGCCAACCAAGAATCCGGTTTCTTCAGTTATTATCCGTACGAATTCCAAGTATTTCTTAGCACATCTTCATTTTTTTTTCAAATTTGGTATAGTGGCTATTAGAAAGTTAACAATAAAACACCAACATTTGATTGATCGGAAAGCTGGAATGTACTTATAGTTTTATTCATTTTTGCATTGATTTTATCCTTTATCTAATAGAATAGGTGCACTTTTAAGAATTGGAGTGCAAACTAAATAACATTGTCTAATATTACGACCTCAAAAAAAGTTTTTTAAAGGGTTCTTCAATATGCTTTTATTCGTATATAACTTTATAAAACTTTTTGTAGATTTAAGTAATACGATTGGAAGAAATATGAAAACTTTGAATTCAATAGATTCAAAAAATAACTTACTTACTTATGTATAGGTTCAATTTTTAATCAATGTTAATACAATTAAGCCTATAAGCCTTACCTATGAGCTTTTACGAGAATAAAAAGATAATTTTTTCAAAATTTTTTATGGACGTGATGAACATTATAAAGAAAAAAATTACTAATGGTTTTATTTTAAGTTATGAATTTTTCAAAGAATTTCTAATTACAAAATTTCGTTAAAGTTAAATTAAAAAGTTATTGAGTTATCGATTGTTTCCCGTTATTATTCTGTCGGTCGGTTTGATATTTAATAAAAACTGGCTGTTTCAATTATTATTTGGTTGAAACTTATTAAGTTTTCAATTAAAAAATTAAAAAATATTTGTGAAAATAATTTCGTTTCCTAATTATTATGTAAATTTCAAAATTAATATGCATACAAAACTGGAACCAATTACATCCACTTTATAACGCTGTCTATGACGGAATCATCGAGAACAAACAAGCAAAATGGTATTTATAGAAGCTTAAAGGGGTTCATATAACTTTTTCAAAGATAAAATGTGCAAGAATCGAATAAATAGGAAAGTTTCACTTAAGAATTTATAGGCCCCGTTTTGACTGCGTAGTCATTTCTGGTATCTGTTTTGTAACCCTGTTGTCGCTGGACGATTTACGATGGTCATTTTTAAAGCCATAGTGAAACAGTTTGGAAAACTTATAAATCATCATTTTGTGTGGCCGATATAAAAACGCTCGATTTCCTGCTGAAAAAAAGGGATGTATAACACGCGGAACCATTTCATGATATTCTTCAAAATTCAGAAAAATAATATTTCTATTCTTAGTATTCCTGGCACAAGCTTTAAACTTTCCCACATATGAATATTTCACCTGCTGTGCGCTACAGAACTGACTACAAATACCAGTATTATCCTAAGGCTTTCTCTACATGCAAAAGCCCCAAATCAACGGATTTATAATGTATTTTAATTTCAAGAGGAAAAAATAAAGTTCATCTTTCATAATAGCTCATTAAACCGGATTTGTTCGAAAGGATAATCCTTTAATAGCGTATCCCACTCGCATTTTTTTCAAGTTGTTTTTTTGCTGTTTTGATTTGAAATATGCGAATGTTGTCTCGCTACGCCCTCAAGTTTTATACAAGCTCACGCTGTCACGTCGGATTCATCCTAAATTCGCTTTACGCAATCGACAACAAACGTGTGTCAAATAAAGCACACGTCACCTACATGTGCTTCCATGTAAAATTCGATAATCAACCTCGAAACAAATGCGTCGTTTTTTATTAATTTAACACAAACTGTTTTGTAATTTAAACGAAAATAAAGTTTTTTTTTTTTCGGGAAAAATTCCTCGCGTTTTTTGTCGATTCGACTCGAATCGACGAAAGCCGGGGTGCATTCATTAGTCGCTATTGGGAACAGACGTAAAAATTGTTTCGTACCGAAAATTAATAATTAAACTAATTGAATAGATTGGTTTTAATTCGGCTGTTTGTGTCTCTATTGTGGAGGGCAGTAACTATTTTAGCCGCAACTTTGTTTTGCAGTGTGCGGAATATATGTTGAAACTATGCAGAAATTTTAATTAAATTTACCTTTTTTATCAAAATACCAATGTATGTGTATATCTTTGCTATTATTTTTCCCGATTTTCGTATGTCTACATCTATCGACATTCATTGTATGGAATATTGATTTTTTTAATTAAAAACATGAATGAAAAAAGTGATTTTCCATTTCCACTAAAACGATATAAGTTAATATAGAAACGTTTAAAGTTCAAACTGTAGTTAGTTACACATAAAAGATAAAAAAAAAGTTATCAATTATATCCAGTAGTGCATTTATAAATCATAATAAATATCTGAGAAATTTGTACAGGAGTAGTTTTATAAGAATTTTTACCAACTCAAAACTTTATCAAAATTAGATAGAAGTCCGCATATCTTCAAATCAATATTGAACAAGCATTTATATAAAATTCTATTTATCAAATATTCAAAATGAAATATTTGTACTGAATTAATTTCGAGGAAATTTTGGTTATTTTACAAAAACTTTTCAATAGTCGTCGAACTCATATTAAAACTATTAATAGACTCTAGTTTAAAATCCATCAAAAAAATCAAAATATGAAATAAACTGGAGACTGGTTAAGGTAAAACTGAAAGAAATCAAAATATTTTTTCATATTAAACGAATTTCGTCCTAAAAGAATATATTGAACATAATACAAACACACAAAGTTCTCTAGCTATTGTTTTGGCCTTATGTTTTTGGTTATTGAACTATTGGAAGAACCATGGAGCTTTTAGAAAAAAAAAATCTCTGTGTTAAAGAAATGAATACAAGGGTGAATATGAGTTCAAGTTTCCTTCCTTATTTTTTGTTTTCTGAGAAAACATTTTTTTTTGTAACCAACTATAATTTTTTTAAAAATGTGGAAATAATATTGTAGCCCCCACAAACAATGGATACGTACCTAGGTACTATAAACATAAAGATTTGATTTTTTTTTTAAAACGAAATCCAATTAATATTTCGGTCCCTTCAGCTTTATTAAAACCGTTTTTCACTATATGTAAATGGTTCAAAGACTATTCAATAGCTTTGTATATTCGTTGTCCTGACTGTAAGTTAGGAATCAAAGCTGAGCGGTAATCTACCTTACGATAAATAACGACAACTGCTTCGGTTTCAAAAACGAAATATATTGAGCTTAGAAAACCAATTTTCGATTCATCTTAAAAAAAATAATGTAATTTTAGTATTACCTACTTTGAGTTAGACGAAGTGAGTTAAAATTTGAGGCGAAAATGTCAAATATTTACAAAAGATAACATTATTTTTTTATTGGCCAAAAATTGTTATTAACATTACCAACCGTAAAGTAGGGGGTCATATTGTAGAGACTAGTACTTAAATCGTCTTTAAGTACCTACTTTTTAAACAAGCTGTTATTATGACTGATTTGCAAACTTGAACAATTTTTATGAAAGTTCCTACACACATAATCGATTCTAATGAAATTTTTCTCATACACGTATATTTAAAACAAGTACTAAGAACGTATTTTTCGGTCTTCAATTTAATTAATAAGAGCTTTTTTTATGTTTGTCAAGGATCTTTTCACAAGAAAATACTTATTTAGTATTCAATACCTAAGCAACTCTGGTCTTAAAAATGGCCAAAAAGCTTTAAGTTTATGAAAAGCGACAATTTTATCTTGGAGTATTTATCCGATAAATGAGATGAAATCTTCTTGTTACTGTAAAAAATACCCCGAGTCAAAATTTTAAGACCCCGATTGAGCCTTGTGGAGCCTGATCAGGCTGCAACAGGGTTTATTTCCCTACATCTTAAAGTCCATTTCAACCTAGATAGCCTGAAGTCAAGGAGTGACAGGTTGAAATGGATTTTATAAGATGTAGGGAAACAAACCCTGTTTCAGCCTGGTAGCACCTATATACGTTCGTTTTCAGCGTAGTTAGGTTAAAGAAGATTTTAAATCGAAGCGGAAAATGACCACGTCAATAGAATCAGGCTCCACCAGGCTCAATCAGGATTTTAAAATTTTGACTCGGGACAGCAAGTAGTAAAAAATACAGCAAGTAATACTCGCACTCATTTCTGTACTAGCGATATAAAACTTGCAACACAAGGATGGCCTACAGCTTTTTTTACTGTTTAATACCTCCCTATATTTAAATTTTTATTGCAAAATATTTTATATCTACCAGTTAATTAATGATTCCAAACGAAAAATATTAGCTTTAAACCAAACGAAAGGGCTTTGTTGTTTGAAAAAATTGATTTGAATTTTTCGCAGCTTTTTTTTTGATCGTTACACGCTCTTTAACACCAACCGATTTTAATTGAAAACTAATACGTGATGATGATTAAAACAATAAATAATAAAATTAAAATGCTGGTTATAATATCAGTAATGTTATGTATCACAAATAATAATAACAATAATAATATCCTGTGGCGAAAGGTGCATATAGACTATAGAGGTACATTTATATTATCATTTTTCATGCATAACATTTTCATTTCGATTTTTCTAACTCAATTTTTTACTAATTTGATGAAATTGATATACCTTTTATAAAACATTGTTTTAAAATGTTATGAATTTTCATATTCGTCGTTTTTTCACCTCCAAATTGAATTAACAGATTTTTTATCAACACTGGATGTAATAAATTTAATTTAAAATATTTAAAATTCAAAATGACTTTGGAATAATGTATGAATAACTGACACCCAAACTGGGAGCTTAAACACTAAAATTTACAATTTTAAAGTCTTGTTTCTAAAAAGACTATGGCCGTAACTTAAGAAGGAAGGGCTCAACGTTTGAAGGCTGTACAATTTTTAGGTCATACTGTTAAATTTTCAACTTTCTCTAATTCTATTATAATTTCCTAATTTTAAGTTTGCATTCATATTCTGAAACCCTCTAATTTAATAATTTCTTAGTTCGTTCATTTAAGGACTGGAAAAATTCTTTTACATACACAATTTTTAATTGAGATAATCTTTATACACAACGTATTTTATATGTTTCAATATTTTAATGAAATTCTCGAATGTTATCCTGTTGTTAACAGTAACGTGATGGTGTAGTTTATCTTTTCATATACATAGACAAAGATTTATTTTCTTAAGTTTGCTGTCTGAATCGTCTTTACTTCTATTGTTAAGTTTTACGTGCCCAAAGTTACGGATAAGTATTCCTTATTAGCTAACAAGGATATTTTTTATTTAAAACCCATTTTTGAAACCTTACTTTTAAAACAAAAATGGTATCCATCTTAATAAAGGCAAGTTTTGATTACACAAGGGGGTGTAATTCCGTTGTGATTGCTGTACAGTTCCGCAATTCAACGTCACACATAATAGATATTACAATGATGAAAGGATAGGCGAGTGAATTGAATTCTCCCGAAGCAGCAGATCCTGTCAACAATTTGACACCGAGTCCATGAGGATATGATCGAATCATGATGTATGGTGTCTGATCATTGTCGTCTCTTTGGAGACAATCTATGTTACATGCTCCGGGTTGTTAAAGCTATACAGCGTATGTGCTTTTCATCAATTTTCTCATTATCGTGCTTAGATTTCGCGTCTATTTACAATATTTCCCCCGTCTTTGGTTCTAATGAGATTCAACGTCAAAAATAAGATGAAATATTAAATTGATTTCGTGTATGGAATTAGAATTATAAATATTCGTTAAAAAGACGCCAAATGCTTATTACATTATGTACATTAAAAGTATGGGTCTTAGGACAAAATTTCATTATTAAAATATATTTTGACTGTGACAACGTTAGTTTTAATTTAGAATAGTAAAAAAAACTTCACTATAGTTTAAATAATTAATTATCATAGGTGATTTTTAATAACATTGTGTCGAACTTCCTGATTAAATCATCTTTCTATTAACGTTGAACATATTTTAACTTTACATTGATTTCTAAGAATAAAATCACATTTGAAATCATTTAATGATGTTTGATATTAACATGTTCATTACATTTCGTGGAAACTATCGCAATAATAGGCTTCAAATCCCGAGTAAGATGAACAAGCTTCATGAGCCCAGATATCCAATCCTGTTTGAGTACTTAATTACTATAATAGACAGAGTAGATAATTTTTGAACCAAAAAAAAAATTATAGTAGAATGAAACCCATTAGAAAAGGAAGAGAATATAACAAAAATGAAAGGAAAAATAAATTACGGTCGATCTGAGTTGGGGAAGTGGAAGGGTGGGGGGTAAGGATAGAAACGGTTTATTTCGATTTTCAACAAAACTACAAATCCTATGGAAAAAAGTTAAATGGTAATGTTGTAGATAATAAGTACAGCTACAAATTTTGTACTAACACTTTTTTCACATATCCTCCGAAATGTGTAAAATTCAAATTACCAAGTTTGGGTTTTTAATTTTTAACTTTTACAAAAAAAAAAAAAAATTTTACACGAAATTTGATGAAAACTTACCTTTTAATGTCCCAAACCCACTGTATTTTTTTATTTAAATAATTAATTTTTTTACCTTATAATGACTTAATATTGAAAAAGCACCCTAATTTTCAACCGAAAATTGTCACATCAAAACATCTAATTTTTTTAAAAAGTCGGGGAGCTTTTTGTTCGTTAAAACCTCTACTTTCTGATGGTGCAAAAAATATATGTATTACAATGTTGAATGTTCTCCGAAAATGCAATAATTAAAGTGTAAATTTTAATAAATTGTTAAAAGTTGTATTTGCACAATTGTAGGTACCTATTATGTACAAGATTGAGCAATTTATTAAAATGTACACTTTAATTATTGCATTTTCTGAGGAAATTTAACATTGTAATGTGTTTATTTTTTGTACTGTCAGAAAGTAGAGGTTTCAACAAACAAAAAACCCACTGACTTATTTAAAAAAATAATTATTTTAACGTGGCAATTTTTAATTGAAAATTAGGGTGTTTTTTCGATATTAAGTCATTATAAGGTGAAAAAATTAATATTTTTAATCAAAAGAATTACAGTGTGTTTGGGACATTAAAAGGTAAATTTTTACAAAATTTGATAAAATTTTTTTTTGTTGTAAAAGATAAAAATAAAAAACTAAAAACTTGGTAATTTGAATTTTACACATTTTGGAGGTTATGTGAAAAAAGTGTTAGAACAAAATTTGTAGATCTACGTATTATCAACAACGTTGCCATTTAATTTTTTACATAGGACTTGTAGTTTTGTAGAAAATCGAGATAAACCATTTATATCTTTACCCCCCTCCCCACCTCAGATCGACCGTAATTTATTTTCTTTTAATTTTTGTTATATTCTCATCCTTTTTTAATGGGTTTAATCCTATTATAATTTTTTTCACTTTTTCAAAGGCTAAAAGCACTGGTCTGTAAGTGTAGGTCCCTACTGAAAGATATAGCTACTCATTCATATAAAAATATTTAGAGTTTCTAATAATGCAGAGACAGGCCAACACATAGAAGGAATTTACCTTGCCTTTTTTTGAAATCCATGCAAAAATTTTTTTTAGTCTGTCTTTGTTTACAATTATTGAACAACTGCAGGGCAAATGCATGTAGTCGGGTATAGGCTACATTATAACGTAACGAGAACGACGCACTATTTAAAATGTTCGAGTTAGCGAGGATACTCGCTTTGCTTCCTATAGCAGCTTTGAGCTGACCTCCCCTACATATTTTTACATGGTTTAAGTTAACTTTTCACTTTCATTACAATCGAATTGATGAATTATATGGTTTTTAATGTACCAAGAATCTGATCATCACTTTTAATGTACTTGAATGTCACTCTCAATTCAATTCTTGTTAAAAATATCAATATTGAACGCGTATTTTGTAACCCATTTTAAGCATTTTCATTGTATTGGTAAATGGATATTACTCCTGAGCAAATTCCTACTCCTTATTATACACCTATCTTTTTTCAGGTCTTAGAACAAATATATTTGGACTAAAATAGCTGTGACATACACACAGACAAACAGACAGGGCTTTAGTTAAACACCGTCCTAAAAAGCCTTATTTACCCGATATTTTCATTGTAAATAATTACAAAAGTCACAACACACATATTTAACTTCTTACAGTCCAAAGTTAATAGGATTGTCGACTTATGAAAATACTGTCACGAAAATACAACTTATTAAAGTCCATTTTATTTGTATTAAGTAGTTTCAAAAACTGTCAATGGTCTGTGAATGTTAAGTCGAGCCCTCTTCATTAGCTCTTGTACCGCTTAATAATTATAAAACTAAACTTTTTGTCGTTCCATATTGTCCCATTGAATGTCTATTCATTTTCAAGAGTCCCAACTTATACTTGCTAACTAACAGTAAGTATTTTAGCAACAAAAAATTAAAACACTAAAAGTTTCTTGTTTTGCTCGTTAATATTTTCTAAACTCTTGAAGTAGCAACGTTATATTATGAAAAGATAATTATAATTATAACTGTTGAAATATTCATAAATAGCCAGAGACAAGTTACAGTTTTTCTTTTTTTTTGGTATCAAAATCACCGAATATAGGCAGTTTTTATTAAAAGCTCACCATATGTGTCTTCACGCCTTATTTAGAGTGGAAATTCGCTCCATTTGCGATTAATGTTGCGGTTAATTACAAAAATAAAAGATACAATACGCAATTTCATTATAATTTAACTGCTCGAAAGCGAATATTATAAATGGCTCGAATGAATTATTTGGAAAACGGATAAAAAATAAAACAATGTTTCGCTTAGATTTATCTGGAATTAACATTTCAAAGTAAAATAAAGGTAATTAATGTATTAAATATTTATTTGATAAAAGTGTTGGCTTTTTCACAAAATTTTATTTCTCTATATATGCTACACTAGTCGATTTAATTATATTTTTTAATTAATAGTTTTTAGTTGTTTGATTTATTTTGTGTACATTTTAAGGTTTTTATGCTTTATAGTAAGCCAAAGGCTTTTAAGTTGATTGATTTTCATCAAGTTTTTAAAGTGAGGAAAATATTAAAAGTTTTCTATGAATATGGATATAAATGGAGCGTTATGAATGAAAAACTTGTAAGCGAAAATGTGCCATAAACTTAAAAGGCATGTAATTTTTTATTACTTTTCTTAAGTGATAGAAAATGCTCTCTGGTAAATAGAAATATTTTATAAATACGACAAAATTGATGAAAACTTATTTTTCAATCGAGTTGCATTCTTCATGCAATATAACTGTTCAAAGTCATTTCATTTTACATTTTGTGTTGGATGAAGCAGAGACGATCAAGTTAAATAAACAGTATTTTAATATATGAAGGGACAATGTAAGAGTTGCATATTCATAGTATTATATCAATGAAACTCTGAGATTGTTATGTTCTCATTATGCAGAATGTAAAATGTTCACTTAATGATTTCATACTCTGGAAATATATGTTGAGTACAGATTTCGAGTTGCATATTTAACATATTATGATTGATATAATTGAGAATAGCTATGCAGATTTTATGGTATTTTTTGTTGCTTTTATAAGCTCTTTTGTATGATTCATAACTAATTGATTTGAAATTTTTTGTATCACATTTTTTCTATTCAGTGATGTAGATTGTAAAGGGGAAAGAGTGGTATAGTGTTGCCAGATTTAACTTGCGAGTAGGGATGGGAGGTAAGAAGCAGTTTAGCTGATAAACAGTTAGTTAAAAATTGAAAAACATTCGTAACAAATAAACTGTTTATTTCAGAAAGATATTTTACTTCAAATTCATAAAACTTTACCTGAACAAATTCTCTACTACACAAAATCCCCTAAATATGTTGCACAAGTTTAGAAAAATACAAAAAATTGCCCTACTTCCTTGAAGTTATCGTATATTCTTCATTTAATTTTAAAAATCTATTAAGTAAACTATAGGTTCGTTCGCGGATACCATACTGAACCGATAACGAATCAGTTCAAGACCGATTTAGAATCATCGCCAAGCGCATGCAAGTTTATGAGCCGAGTTACGGTCCGATATTCGCGGTTCACACGAAATGCGTTCGTTACCGATTCATAATTGGTTCTAGCGATCCTCAGATTTTTGTTAGGATGAAAAATTTGATTCTCTTACTCATGCGCAGTTTGCCCAATTGTGGCTAATTCAAAATCCAGTTTTGCTGTCATGCTGCGTTCACACGAGTCAACTTTAGTAGCCCGTTTTTAGTTAATCAAATAAAGTTGAATGAAGAACCTCGTGTGAGAACCGTGATCAACTTTTTAGTGGATCAAAAAAAGTTTGAACAAGTCATCACAGTAGGTTTTTCATTCAACTTTTGATCCATCAACTAAAATCGGTCAAATAAAGTTGGCTCGTGTGAACGAGGCATCAACGTCTATCTACGTTTAATTCAATTAACAATTTTCGTGGGTTCTCGTTAATCCTCGTCTTATTTCCAAACATTTTCAAACTCGTTCACGGGAAAATAACTCTTAATCAGTTTATTCATTAGCGTGTATGCGTTTGGCGATTATCCTATCCACTTGGATTGATTCGTTATCGGTTCAGTGTCACATCCGCGAACAAACCTTATATAATCTTCGAATGGTAATATGATAATTTAATTTCTCATGTTATTGTTTGTTAAAAATTTTGTAACCTTTTTATTTTTTGACAAATTCCCAATGTTTCGTTGGGAATTGTTTAAATGTTTCAGTCTCAGGAAAATTCCCATTTTTTGAGGTATACTTATTACATTATACTTTTTACGATGTGTATATAAACTTTACAAACTTCATAGCGGAATTTTATCATTTATATATTACCTACCTCTCAAAATTCAATCGAGCTGAAATTTTGCACATACAAGCATAACAGCACATATTAAATAATCATTTTTTTTGTATATTTTTGGTGAATGTATTTGTAAAATAAAATACTTAAGTCCAAAGTCAACGAAATTTAATTTCTTATTTTAATCACTTTTCTATTTGATCAAAATTGCATTATAATTAAATTTTTATATGGCATGCCTTTATCAAAATATAAAAGACGCTTCTCGAAAAGTTTCTTTTGTTGGTACATAAGTTAGAACAAAATATCTGCTGCGAGGCGTCACAGTAATTATTTTATGAAACTCGCTGTTGGTTAAAAAAAACTTTAAGCACTTTATAAATAAATAAAGAGAAATATATCTATACCAGTGATTCCCAACCATTTTTGTGGTGAGCACCCCTTTGAATCTGAAAATAAGCTCCCGCACTGATGATTTTGTCACACGTCAAAATGAAGATTCGAGTGTTAAAAATCTAGATTCTAGACCACATAAAAATTAAGTACTTAATCTAGATTTTTTAATATTAATTTCTATAAATCGGTTAGCACCCTTCAAAATGCCTTCCCGCACCCATGGGGGTGCCGGCACCCCTGATGTATACGAACTACTACCCTTAACCCAAGAACCCTACTTATTTGAATTTCCCTAGGAAAAAGTTTCAAATGAAAGTTGTAGGCATTGATGAGTCTAAAAACTATATGAAGTTGAAAATAATCGTTGGAGCTGTTTTCGAAAAAATTGAAAAAGCTCAAAAACCCCTAGAATTAAGTAGCACCTTCGGTCAACCGATTTCAATCAAAAGCTTCCAAGCACAACTAGACGCAATATAAAAACAAAATTCCAAGTTTGAAATTTGGATAAAGCTTTCGGTATAAGATATCACTGTCAAAAACAGACATTTTTCTAAACAACAACCTTTTTGATTCAGGGGACCTCAAAACGTGTATTTCCGGTGAAAACTCGAAATTAAAAATTTGATCCGATTACAATACTTTCTTTACTATATAGTAGTAAAAGAAAGTTTAAGTATACAAGCTATATTATATATACAAATTCCCACCCTTAATTTTCCTTATTTGAATTTTCCCAGGAAAACGTTTAAAATTAAAATTGTAGGCATTAGAAAGTTTAAGAAATCGTTGGAGCCATTTTCAAAAAAATTTTGAAAAAGCACAAAAACCCGTAATATAAAGTGGAGCTTCCAATCAACCAATTTCAGCCAAAAACTTCGCGGTACAACTATGAAGGCAAAATTTCAAGTTTGGTGAAATTCGGATAAAATCTTCGATGCGATATCGCTGCCACACGCAGAGACATGTTTCTAAAAGCCACTTTTTTGGGTTCAGGGTAGCTCCAAAGATGTATTTTCGGTAAAAACTCGAAATTGAAAACTCGACCCGATTACAATAGTCCCTTTGCTTTATACTTATTTTTCACAATAAAAGAAAGTAAAATAATATATCATTTACACTTCAGCAAACTGCAGATACTTCTTTTGAAGGGAAATAATGTTCTTTTAACATAAATATTAATTTAATACTCTTTACGTCCTTTTTTGTTAATTTCTCAGAATTTGTTTTAAAATCAAAATTGTTACTCTTAATATATATTTGAATTGAATATTTTGCGTTTAAATATTTAATTATATCAAAAGTGTCTGCAGTTTACGTTTAACGCCTACAAACTGAAATCATCCCCTATACATTTATTTGAAAAAACAAATTACCTAATATAAATTTCACTAAAAAAATACATTTAAGGGTCTTTAAAAACAATTCACATCCAACGAAACGATTATTTTTTCAATTCCACCTACTAATTTTTTTTTGTATTCTCATATTTACATAGTACAAAAACAGCAAGTCTCGTTTTGATTGATTGTTCTCTTCGAATCTGACACGAGCGAAATATTTCATTTGATTTGCATAACAGTTTCGGTTGGCTCCTTTTCAATTTATCGAAGTAATTGTGCATATAATAATAATAAAAAAAAGCTAAAAGGCTAGCATTGTTCCTCTCTTCCCACACAGAGAGTTACATTGATTGTTTTCGATAAAACAATATCTTTAAAAAAATATACGCTGTCATCAGCACAGCTGATGAATTATGAAAAATGTGTCAGCTATTATTTCACCAAATAATGCTTCTAATATTTTTTCCGCAACGCAACGCCACACTTTTCCACAACCAATCCACGTGAAAATATATACGGAAGCGATATCGAGTTGTAATCGTTATAATTTTGTTTGCTAAAAGACATAAATTTCATTTTCAGAAATAACATATTTTACTCTGTTATTAGTAAATGATTGAGATAAAAAATTTTTTCTCACTTGTCAAAAATAAAATGTTACTTATACAGTCTACACCTGACCGTACATTCAAGGAAGGCTAATAAGTTATAAATAATTCGTTATTAAACAAATGTTTTTCTTCTCAGCATTTAAACAGTTAGTCAATTCAACCAACTACTGAATAGGTTTTTTTAACAATTAAATATCACCATGAGTCCATTTCAAATTAAAAACCTTCGTGTCAGACATTTAACTGCGTTTAACTAATAATAAACGGCCGTTCCTATATCAAGGTTACTATCCTTATTTAATGAAACTGGAGGGTGCTGAATAAGTTATCTGTTTGAATCTTTGTCGTGTCTTCCTCGAATCGAATCTCTGTGGAAGCATCAGACAGTTAATAGAGTAATAGCTATAACAGGTTTCAATATATTAAAAAGATGATAGAGGAAAATAATTTATTTTGAAAAGTTGCTTCTTTAACATTTATTACATAATACAACCTATAATCAAATGTAACATTCAAGACCAAAAACTGAAAAATCGTTATGTGGCATCGTTGGGTTGCATCTATAGAATTTAATATGTTAATTCAATAATTATCTTTTTCCGACTTTGGTAATAAAAGGGTGTCCGATAAATTGAAATAATAATGAGTATTAACCGACGTGTGTTTTTTTTTTCTTTCGTCTTTTAGTCGACGACTTATGTAACTTAACACATCGTTTCGAGCTTCTGAAAAGTAATTTTTAATGAAAACCTCAAAAATTGGATTTTTTACGACTGTTTTAATGATTCTGGGAAATTAATTTTTTCGAGATAATCAACTTAATGTTTTTCTTTTCTCATTAAAAATTTTAATAAATCTTATGGTATATTCATCTTTAAAATTTTTGTAAAAGAGTTATGGTATTACTGTGTAATTTTAATCACATAGTAGACCTGCAATGCACTTCTAAGAGCTTAAAAATTATTCACATCATAGGAAATAATAATTTTAATAATATCACGTATTGATAGTTTTTTTCTTAAGATTGGATTTTTCTCAATTATTTTTCTAGTTGTTTAATACTTTTGTAATACTTACTAGTTGAAAAATTTGTCGTTAGCTTTCATCAAATAGTTATGAAATCGAAATAAAAGTTTAAACAAAAAATTTTTGGGTCGAAATATAATTTGTATCATTTTTTTTCTTCTTTTAAAAGAAAGTCAGGTTAGGGCTCGTTCTCCCCTCACTGCAGCTTTAGACTTATTGTACTCCTGTTCTGCTCATGTATTCTTGTTCTACAGGGATGCTTGCTTATTCCAGGTTCAACATTTTGCCTAACAAAAGCAGTCCCTGTTTTAAGTCTTAAGCTTTTTGCGCGATTTGTGCCTGTTTGGGCGTCATTTATCTCAAATAGGTGTCGCCATTTTGTGAGGGCTTTCCATTCAAAAATGACATGGGTCGCATTTTCTTCCCCGTCCTCACACAGTCTGCAGTTGGGGTCATGTTGTGGCATCCCAATAGTTTGGAGATGCTTTCTCAGTCTACAGTGTCCGGTTATTAGTCCCGTTACTGTTCTGAGTTGGTTCCTTCCCAGCCGTAAAACCTCAGCAGTGAGCGAGGGAAAAATTCTCCCCATAATTTTTTTGCTGAGCTTCTGACCGGAAATTTCTAGCCAGTATTTGTTTTCCTGTTGCCTCCGCCGACTTTGTATCGCCCTTTTGAGAGCAGATTTGGTGATCCCTACTCCAGGCTCCGGGATTTCAATCATTATTTCTAAGGCAAATATCCCAAGTATTATTATATTTTTTAAATGGATATACAAAAACTTGTCACTTAGTGGTGTGGTTTTCAGATTCGATGGTCGCTAATGACCATAGTAGTTGATGCGACCTTAAATAAATCAACAAAAACTATAAACATTGCCAATTTAAGAGGTAACTTTGAGGGTGATTTTTTACCTTAAGGGGGTATTCTAGTCTAAAAGTTTGAAAAACCGAATTTTTTTCTTTCATATTCTCAAAGTTTAAACCTTTAAGAATATGCCCTTAAGAAGATTTTTCAAAATTTTCAATATTTTTGGACCAGGAATCGCTGATTAAAAAATGTAAGTATTAACTACCATTGTATGGTCACTGGATGTAACTTTACCCGAAACTTTAACCGCGTTTTTCTCGAAACTGTCTTTTTCAAAACGATACCCACGATTTCTTAGGTTTTACTGAACCGATTTACCTGCAATTTTTAGAGAGTCGTCTTTATAGACTTTTCTATACCTGAAACTATCCCCATCCCCAAATTTCAAATTTTACTATTCTTAAAAAATTCGAAACAGTCAAAAAAAGTGGTACAAAATTTTTTTTTTCGGGTAGTCGCCTTTTCTGAAAAAAAAAAATTCTAATTTTTCCGTAGTTCCAGACATTGCGACATATTTCTAGATTAATAATCTTTTTTTCTGGATTCACATTGCTAGAAGGGTTGAAATTATGGGTATCGTCACGTGCCAATTTTTTGAGACCCCCCACTTCATCAGCTGCTAATTTTTGAAATTTGTAACTTTTTTTGTTTTTTTTTCTGTATTCTTGTAAGGTTAATAAATAACTAATAAAAATATTAATTACCTTTTTTTTATGACACTTCAAAAATTATCTTAAATTCATCTCTATAGACTAAAATACTGCCTTAAAAGGGCTACACACTTAGAATTTTCAAAATATCGATTTTTTTCAATACCATTTTTATAATGTAGGTATATTTAAGTGCACATCCAGAAAATTTCAACTCAATCCGACTATCATTTTTTAAAAATTGCTTGCAAATTTATAGTGTTCACCTTATGTAAGGTGCGTTTTTTTTTAATTTTTGGGGCTGCCTCTTTGCCAAAAAAATTTAGTTTTGCTTATCCCTTCGATTAGACTATGCATTATTTCAACAAAATCCGTTTGGCTTTTTCATTTTAAATGATCCAATCCAGAAATATCGTGGTAACCGCCAAATGCCTTCTTTGATAGGAGCTTTTGTTGATCAGCTATAGCGGCTTTCATAATTATTATTTTTTAATTACAAAAATTTAAAAATACAGTTCTAACGATAAGTTACCATAATAAGTTACCGAAAAATCTTTTTTTTTTTTTAGCCTCCTGACTTTATTAACCGTCTAAAAAGGGGCTTTTCAAGAATCCAAAAATAAAAAAATCGGATGAAGACACCTAGAATATCTTCCGTCATTGTAATAATTTGCATTCTTAGAATTATATACTCTATCTGTTATTGGTTTCAACATAATACATGTATTATCAAGATGGAAACGGCAGGTCGGTACACTTCAAGACGGTTATGTATAAATGATTGCCGATACATTTACAAAATAGACACTTTCAGAACGACAAACAACTCCAATCTTACCTATATGTTGATCATTTATAAAGATTATTTTTAATGTAATAAATACTGATTTCTTAATTAATTAACCACATGAGAAAAGCTCAAATTTCATGTTAATGTATCTCTCTATATGATTAGTGATTTTTGATTAGTTCAACCATACAATATGTACTCAACTCTATATAAGTAGAGTTCAAATCGAACTCAAATGAAAATATATCTATGGAGAACATTAGGATGGATCTATTATTATCACACATATATCATATTGTTCAGAATTCTCTGTATCAGAGCCAATATGCTCCATTTTCAAACAATACAACCACTAATTTAATATTACAAAGGGCGACTAATAACATTCCTTATCCTTGAAAGTAAGTAATAACGGTTCCATGTGATAACAATATCGGCTTGATTACGGGCCCGTGCGCCACGCCGTAACTTATCATAGCGTGAACGATTCTGTTCCATTAAGCTAACCGCCAGCTAATAAAGCATTTTTCCATTTTTCCAACCCTAAATATTGTAATTTTCATTTCTGCTTTAAATCCCCATTTTCTGAATTAATATCGTGAATAATACCACGTGAAATACACACACAAAAAAACAAATAAGAAAATCAAAACATGCCATCATCGTGTAAACGGGAAGTTATAACTTTTCGACACGGAATGCTTAAAGTTCACTTTACAAATACCTGCCTTATGTACCTATATAGGAGTATAGTTCATAAAGTCGTCCCACAAAATGCTACTAATAAACGTGTATTTTGTTGTATAATATCATACAAGATTTCCGAAATAATTCTCATGTAAATGAGACTGAAACTATCGTAAATGATGTTTCAAGTTAAGCAGTTTAATAATGTTCGATGTTTTTGAAATAGATACATAGTATCATATACCTATGCTTAGTGTAACAAAGTAAATAATAACCTGTTAATTTTTTTTTTATTCATAATGTTTATCTTATCGTGATATAAATCTCATTTAACCAAGTATTATTCATGTAATAAATTTATAGAGGAAACATATTGAAATCAAACAGGCTTACGAAAGGATTATATACGCTTACGAATAGCACTTGGAGCATTGACGATGCATAACGTTCAGATTAGTTAAGCCAATAAACAATTGGAAGATATTGCTGCGAAAATGAAGCCGTTATACGATACGATATGAAATCCATTCGTACTAGTGTATAGTGCGAACGACGCTATTGTATATTATATGTGAAGTAGTGAGAATCAAATATCCCATTCAATTGCTATAACATTCATAGTTTCCATATGCACTCGAGAGATGAATTTATGGAAGCGACTTGAATGATGTTTTAAAAAATTAAAAGAACTTGATGAGCTATTTTTGACGTTTTACTTCTTTAGGCGCGTTATGAAAAAATGATAAGAGTGAAATTTTAATATGCGCGCGCATTAGGGTAACACAAAATTAACAGGATGAAGTTGGCCGCAAAATCACTCGGTTTCTTTTAACTAGGCGCGCGTAATTTGAATTTTGGTAATTTATTTATTTATTTTTATATTTACATTAAAAATAATTAATTCTTTATATATTTTTAATATTTTAATTAGAAAATATTCATATAAACAAAAAACACATATTATTAATAAATAAGTTATTACTTTTCTCGAATTTTGTAGTAGCTGTACTACTAGTTACTACTAGTAATCATACTATTTGGAGTTTAGTGATGAAATGACGTTTGCATTCCATGCACACTCTTGGTTATTACGAAATCTAGGATTCTAAAATTATTCAACCATCTTAGAATAATACTCGTAACTTAGTAGGTAAAACAAGGCATGAATAAGATGAAGACAATTACTTTGAAAAGTGGCTACTTACTTTATTTCGCACTTTCTATGGAGCTTCGTTTTCATAACATGCATGAATTTTTAACCAGAAAAATGATCCTGACAAATTAGTTGACAAAAAAAAAACAAGGTTTCATACCTCCCTTGGATATCGTGTCATTCTCCTGGCCCTTAAAAGGCAGGGGAGATATAAACAGGGGAGATACCTTTTAGTAACAAAAATAGAAATAATGACAAATGTATTAATTGTACGTAATTAACCAAGAAAATTTAGAATCTATAAACAACGAGAAGTAAATATACGATTGAATTAAATTTTTTAGATGATTATTTTTAGAAAAAAACCTACCAGGGGAGAGACTCAATTGACTCGTTCTCAACTGTATCCACAGAGTGTCAGTAACGAAATAAATGACAAAATGACTGCATACTTAGTTCGAGTGACGCTGATTACAAACTATATACCTTATATACCTAACGACGTACGTTCAAGGTCCTTAAATAATCATGCCAGGGGACGAGAGGCAAAATGCCAACGAGGGACAAACGTAAAAGTAACTTTTTTTGAAGAAAAAAAAATATCACGTAATTTTACTTGGTAGCTAACGATTTAAATTATTTTATTGAAATGTATAGTTTATATAATTTATTTGATTTCCAAGTACTTAAAATTACTACTAAATAAACGGAATCAGCCCGGGGACAAGCCAGGGGAGAGATGTTTTCCGACTTTGAGGTTAAATTGTGACTAAATTAAATAAAATTAAGAAATAAATTTCAGTGACCACTTATATGAGCACGAGTTTTAAGAGATAATGAGATTTTTCTTAGTAAATTTTTTTAAAAAAGATGATTTTTTGTTATGGAAGTCGAATTTACGGCTTAACTGAGAATGACCCATATATTGAAATACCTATTGTTCTTTAAATTTTATTTTAATTAATTATTTGTATGCAATTAATAAAAACTAATTTTTAATGATGCCAAAGAAGTATTCTCACGCGCGTACATAAGTACACGCACCCACTTTTTTATATTTTAATCTGACTTTACGTTAAATATTCAAATTACAAACATTTCTTATATCAATATTGGTAATCTTGAAAATATCAGCTGCAATATTTGGTAATAGAGAAATGAGACAATTGTCGATTTGTTTCTTCGTATTTAAGATTCGATCCAGGAATACATATGCATAAGCATTAGCCTTATCGATCTGATAGCTATACTCCCTGTTTAGATTGGGAAGAACATTTTGCATGCATTGGGATACATCGCGTTGACGCGAGCAGTAATTCACGTTGTTATTGACCAAAGTCGAAATCGGAGCCAAAAATCGATCAAAAGACCAAGCCGTTTGCATTACAGTCCAATATGGCAACGAAAGACAAATGTTCAATTTTGCAAATTGAGTTTTCGGCACTGTTTGACCGTTTGACCCGAGACAATTGATCACGTTTATTTTAAAGTTGGTCGTTTGCACTTTTTCGTCGAAATATGAGGTTTCCATTAGTCGAGTGGAGAGTAAGATTTTCATTTGAAGATTATTTATTTCAGATTGCATCCTATCGAAAACCTCGTAGAGTGGATGGATGCTTTGACCCTTTGATATCTGAAACAACAAATTTAAGCAACTAAAAGTTTATATCAAAATCTCGTTTTAATACTCACAGATAAAGTAGATAAAAATAAAATTAATATGAGGTTCATTTTTCACACATCTATTCAAGAAGTTTAATATTAAAATTTGGCAGTTTCAACATTAAATTTTAATCAGCTATGAATTGTGCTGATAAAATGTTTTTATTGCTTTCTTTCTTTTTATCGCTGTTAAAATTTATGTTATTACATTCAAAATAGTTTATACGTTTTACTCAAATTTGTAAAAGAATTCCGTACAAATGGAAATATTAAAGTTGTTTCTATTAATATGGATTATTGCATGTAGTTTTTCGGTTGTTAAAGAATTTGATATCTTTATTTGGGTTTAAAATTCACTAAATTTTTTTTAGGCTGTTAAAACAGAGGCTTCCGAAAGTTACACAGTTGCGACTGCAAATATTTTAAATAAAATTTTTTTGGTGCTCAATGGCAACGTTTCTGCATTGCCCCCATTAATCGGAATCAAAACTCAAATGAACGCAACTAAAACTATCCTTTACAAGGCATATTTCAATCAAGAAAATATAATCACGAATCTAACTTCGCAGGCTTTAGCCTGCGTTAAGTACGTGTCAGAAGCAAACAAAATTGTGTCCATACTTTCATTTTGCGTTGAAAATAAGATAAAATACGTTCTGCCGTTGGAGCAAATATTTTTGAAGCGAATCAGCACCGAGGATTTTGAACGAGAAATCAACTCCAATGCCATTGAATGTCTAGGAAAAGAGCCAGAACTTCGAAATATGTGTTTTAATTTGGCCACAAGACAAGCCGAGACTATGAGTGTTATTATGATTGGAAATATGTTGGCAGAATTTAAAAATTTTGTGTCGGATTTAATTGAGATTCAACACGAAATGGAGGATTGTGTTGGTAAATGGTTACCTTTGGCACAACGAAATCTAGATTTGGCAACAGGAGCAAAATGTCCTAAGTTACAAATTTTTAAAAACATTTTATAAAATGTTAATATCTTCTTGAGTATATAAAATTCTCAAAACTAAGAAGATTTTGTAAGTAGACTGGACAAAGGAAGAGAAACTTTTTGTGTGATGCCTCAATTCAACAAATTGACCGTAGCATGTATGTACGAGGGTGGTTTGGAAAGTCTGCAAAAATGAAAATTTTCGGAAAAGAACTGTTTTTTTTTTATTTTTCATATAGTCTAACTTTAGACTTATACACATTACCCAGCCCTCCGTCCCAATTCTGCCCTAGTTTTGTTAATCCCCTTCAAATATTAAGATTGTTCCCACACTAGAAAACAGACTTATTTCTAAAATTTTCTACTCGTTCATATAAAATCTTCTCCCCTTTAATTATTATTTCATATTGAGGAACAAATGGTAGTCCGAAGAAGTTAAATCTGAGAAATAGGTGGGATACAAAAAAGGGGTAAGGTGGAGTGGGATAACTGCATAAACGGGCTTGTAATATTGGAGAAATGTTGATATATAATATATAATCATCTACCCAAAATTAATGTTATCCTTTACACGTAGATGTCCCCGAAATAATAAGGGGAATCCCCGATTTATGCCAATCAGTTCGAAAGCACCGTTTAAAGCAAACATTTCACTAGTTATGCTCTTGCCCCGTAGCATAGATATAAGGTTTCAAATCGGTTTTAATAGACAGTTATGCACTTGCCCCATTTTTGGGGTAAGTGCACAACTCTTGGATTGTTTACAATTTAAAAAAAATATACAAGAGTGAACTGCCGTGTTGCCATGATGGAAAAGGACTCAACCGTGGATTTTTTGCAGCTCAATTTTCAAACGGTTCAACATTCGATGAATAGTATCCCCTTGTAATAGATGTGCCCTTTTCTATACAGTCCACTGGGGTTATTTTTTGTGAATCCCGAAAGATAATTACCATAATTTTTCCGGGTCGCAAGAACGGCCTTAGTTTTCTTTGGCACAGCCCCCCGCTGATAACCCATTATTAGGATTGTTTTTAGTTTCAAGTATGTAGTGGTGTGCTCATGTTTCGTTCATCATAACAAAACAACGCTTAAAATCTTATGGATTCCATCGAAATAACTGCAAATCTTTCTTCGAACACATCACACGATTTCGTTTTTGGTCAACTGTAAGAAATCATGGGACCCATCTGTAGGATAGCTTTCTATGCCTTAGTGTTGGTACAAAATGTTATATACCCATTCACAAGAGATGCCTATAACTCTAGCAATCGCGGACATCCTTACTCGAGTATCATCAATTACCAAATCATGGATCTGATCTACGTTTTCTGGATAGGTAACCTCGATTGAAGGTCCAAGATGTTCAAGATTATTTATCCTCGAATGCCCACTCAGAAAACTTTGAAACTAGTTATAAACTGTTCTAATCGAATCAATGAAAAATTCGTAGAAAAATTTTCTAATCTTAATGTTCTGTACGTTTTTCCAATAGGTCTTCTTGTCTATGGCTTTATCAGTGGCTCTTTAGTAAAATTGTTTTATTAATTTTTTTCAAAAAAAGAGATTATGGTGAATTTTGAATTTCCTTTTAAGCTTCCATCAATTGTCACAAGGAGGATTCCCGGCTCAGCATTATTTGTCAGAAATTAAAATAAGGAAAAACAACATCAATCGATTTCCATATGTGTCTGTAAAACTTTTAACGCGATATCTAGAAAAACTTCCGAATGAACTCAGGTGATTACTCAGGAACCACAAAAAAAAAATCTCAATAGGCAACAGTGTTGCCAATTTCTAGACTTTGCACGAAGTTTTCAAACCACTTTCGTACCTATGTTATAAAAATTATTTCTCTTGTCTCATAACGCCCAATTAAAAACGTTAAAAGTTAACTTAAAAACGCTCAATAAAAAAGTTTTAATAATCAAAACAAAAACTGCTCCACAATATTCCTGAAATCAATGAAAAATTTTATTTTATCATCTGAAATTAATATAAAACCTTAATAACTGATAATATAATTTAGTAAAAATTTTTATGAACCAAAATATAACTCAATTATTTAATTTTTTCAAAACGAAGATAACACATTTTTGTTAATAGTCATGAAAAGTTTATTTTTAATTACCTTCCTTTACTTCGAATTGTTTATATTTCTTAAAGTAAGTTCTTAAAATGTTTTTCTATTTGAAGTTACTAGTTTTTCATTTTGGATTTAGACAAGCAATGCTCAAAACATTTCCAGTTCGGCGCTACTCCTTCAGGACCTTCTCAGCTCTCATTTTTCCGCGATGGTTACCCAAAAACATACCGCGCACAACGAAATTCTCAACCAACACATTAAGCTCCACGACGCCGCTATAATCGAATCAGAAAAGCTGGAAATTTTCAAGGAAAACGTCGCGATTTGTGCCGAAATCAACGCGGGAAGCTCGCCCCCCGTGGACTTTTACTCGAGTGTCACATCCTGTATTAGATCAAAAGAACTCGAAGCCGAAATTCTACACAGTGATTTTGAATCACGCACCACACTCCGATTCTTTGGCATCGGGACACGTTTCATTTCGAACGAGGGCAATTGTCAGCAACGAGCCCTGGATACAAACAAACACGAGTGCTTTGTACGAACCAAATTACGTTTGACTCCCGAATTAATCAGATATTCAAATATAATCGCTAATGATGGTAAAGAATATGAAAATTATTTCACTGCTCTCATCGTCAGGCTCCAAAACTGCTTTGCTTTGCGATGTGAAAAACTAAAAACGGATTTAATTAACCTGTATAAAATTCCCCTAAACACATGTCAAATTAATTGTTAATTCCTTTATTAAAAATTGTTTAAAAATTAACAAGAAGACAAATTTAAACCTAACTTCATCATTTCTTTGGCTATCACTGGTTTGGTCGATAAAATACACTGAGAAACAGCACTTGTAAAACTGTCCATTTTTTTCTTATAATCTTTTTCATCTAAATTGAAAATATCGATGATTTCAATAAAATCCTCATTGGATTGACTTGCATATTGATCTGAACAAGCTTTTCGTTGCACCGAAGAAATTCTGCCATTACAAACATCGCCATTATCAAAATATGTTTTTAAAAATAAATTATTTGGCAGATTAAATCTTTTCGCAAATTGTTCACTAAAAGTTGTCGCTAAGCTCATATATCGATTGATGCAATGGTTGATTTTCACGAAAGAATCGTTCTTTACACCAAGATTTTTATTCCAAGCACAAAAATTTATTGAATCGATGAGGGCATTTTTTTCATATTTAACTTTTGTGGCTGCTGTCACAAATGCATTGAATGAATCTTCCAAGCGAATTACAATTTCATTGGAGACAATTGCGATTTTTTCTTCGTTAGTATCGAGCGCTTCAAATAACGAGCTTAAATCGGGGTTTGATGTAACCAAAGTTTGAGCTTGAATTATCTAAAAAAGTTAAGTTTAGAAATATATTATAATTTGGAAATCACTTACTTGTATACAAATGGAAACAATTAAATACGAACAAAGTGAATTTAAGGTTAACATTGTATTTAATTGTGCTATAATTGTACATAAATTATGGAGATACCATTTTTTGACTCTGATGATAAAAATGTAATGAAAAAATTATTTAGTCGTAAAGAGGTATAAATTGGGGTACTTATCAAGTTTTTAAGAAGATTTTTTTGATTAAAAAAACTAAATTCATTTTTGTAAGTTTTGTTATAATGAAAGCTTATGAAAAAATTTGATTGTTATATTTAATGAAACTTTGTTACCAAAGACCTTGAAATTGTGATAATGTAATGGATTGATCTTAAGATCGATAATAGAGTTCTCAAATCTAAAATTCCTTTTGTCTTCATTCTTTGTAATGAATGTTTACTCACATTTACTCCTATATATCTAGTAAAAGAAGTAAAGTAAAGTATATGAAATTTATGTAATCGGGTTGAATTTTCGATTTCGAGTTTTCCCCGAAAATTAACGTTATGAGGTCCCTAAATCCAAAAAAATAGTTTTTATATATATATGGATGTGTGTGACAGCGATATCGTATCGAAAGCTTTATCCTAATTTCACCAAACTTGAAATTTAGCCTGCATATTTCATCTAGTTGTGCCGCGAAGCTTTTAGTTGAAATCGGTTTACCAGAAACTCCACTTTATCCTAGGAGTTTTTAAGCTTTTAAGCTTTTTCAATTTTTTCGAAAACCACTCCAACAATTTTGTTTAAACTTGCTATAGTTCTTAGACTCACCCACAGGAACCATTTTTATCCTTTACATACAACAAAAATATTATTGGTTATTAACCAAGCTATTTTAAACAATACAGTATTATTCCTTATCCACTTAAATACATTAGATACGTTGTGCATTTTATGTATTGTAGATCATAGTTCTCTTTACAGCTTTACTGCTCATCATCAAAATGAAAATCTTAAAAGATATCAGAGATTTAAAAAGCGTTGGCAGAACGGTTGGCTATTTTGTACGGCGTACGTAGTGGCTGTTTTATTAATATCTTCTTCTTATATATTATTCGACCAAATTCGAAAAATTCTACACCAATTGAGTTTAAATTTTGATACAATATCCGCTTCCATGTGATCGTTAACGGGGAAGAGAATGGTTAAGATTGCTTCGTATGCTGGAATAATCGACGGTTCCCATAGGATAGCATAACAAAAATAAAAATTAATTAATTAAAAATAAACGTATTAAAATAATATAATACATTTTTAAATAACTAACATTTACTTAACGGAACGAATTTTTATGAAGTTTTGTTAAAGATGCCTCAGATCCTAACATATTATTGAATACCATTTATCTTTAAAAAAAATACGGTTCCTATAGGATAGCACCTAATCTTTTCTACTAAAATAGCTGAACGGTTTTAAATAACATTTGGTATGAAAGATTTTCAAATTTTCTTAAAAGACCTTCTTATACTTAAAATCGTTTAGAACCTGTGAGATAGCTAATATCTCTTCCTAGAAAAGTAGTTTTAAGGATTTTGATGAACTTACTTTGGATCTAAAGTCTGGAAAGATCTATCAATTTTTTCTGTCAAAATAGATTAATTTTAATATTCCGCTATGAAGGTAGGGAATCTTTTAATCAATCAATTAAATTTAGATACTCACAGCAAAGCGAGCGGGTATCAGCTAGTGTAAAATAAGGTACCTTGATATGCCGCAGCAGGTATATCAAATTGTACCTATACATAAATTGCAAATTACTATGAGCATCATAAGACATTTAAAATTTTGTAACAAGTTTCGTAACAGTTAATTTCTTATTTTTCTTTAGGTAGGTTCTAATCGTTTAATTTTTCTATCATTTTGTTAAGATACCATTAAAAATTAATTATTATTAATCCACCAACTTTCTAAGGTGGTTCCTTTTTGTTCAATCTTTCTTGTTTTTTTTTTTTTTGCAAACACAGCTTTTGATTTTAATTCTTATAAACAACCGGCTGTTCTTTGAATATATTTACTTAAGTAATGTTGTTCATGATAGAAAAAAAATTTTTCTTTAATTAAATTTCTACCTATAAAATAGAAAACTTCTCCATAGTTTATCGTACATTAAACGATGTGTTGGAGACAATGTTTTTTCTTCGATTTTTATTTGTCTGTCCATTGAACGTTTTGCTTCTAATAAATAAAGAAAGCGCTTTTGCATGCATTTAAATTACCAATTTGTTGTAGTTGAACTTATTCTGCTTGGAAAACTCGATATAAATTCAAAATGAAAACAGCATTACCTTTATCTGCTGTCTCCTATAACCTAGATAAGAAACGCGTTTTTTATTTTCAATTGAATTTTTAGCTTTAATGAATTTTTTTTCTCATCAAATTGATTTTTTAATAAATTTTATATCTAAGCTTTTACAAACCTTAGTTCCTCAGTTTGTAAAGACTAGTAGTATTTGGGTTTGATAAATCCTTATAACTCAAAAACTATATGTTATGGATTTTAATTTAATTTTGAAATAAAAATACCATTTAAATGTTTAAATTTTAATAAAAGCTTTATAGTTTTCATTTGTAAGTGCCTACCTTATATAATATATTTCGACTAACAACAGCTGAAATTTACCTACACCTAGATGTACACATCCACATATTGTACAATGTAGATGCAATATCCTTTGTAAATATTATACTTTCCAAATTGCAAACGTACACAATTCTCTCTGATCTTAAGATATTAATTCTTGTCTAAAACGTGTAAGTGCCATTTGAATAACTAACTACCTCCTCTTATCTGCCTAACAGAGATATGAATTTTATCTAAGTACGATATTTATGTTTTAATATATAATATATAGATGTACCAACTTACTGTATGCTATATTATAATGCTTCTTACGGGAAGCTCTCCATTGTCAAGCTTCTATTTTATTATAGTACCATATACATTTCAGTTAATATTCCCGTCTTTTGTTACACTTAAATATCTCTCATCCTGGTTAATCTATTTATTTATTTTTCTCTCTCAATACCACAACATATTTTTTATTTACTTATCTTCCATCTCGTAAATCTCATTTAATTATTTCTGACATTTCAAAATTTCTTGTTGTCGACGTCTTAATTCAAAAAAATATGCATAAATAATCCATTAATATTGTGTGCACGTATCTAATTCCCTACAGATGAAATTTTGCACTTCATTTCCAATATCATGATATTGAAAAACATAAAAAAGACCTACACATTTTCCAGCTTATTATTCTCGGTCCGTAAAAAATGCTCGCTACTTCTACTCGTCCCTTACTAATTCAATTAATCCTTGTCATTTTTCATAACAATACCTAATTATAAACAATAGAGAAAGCCTGTGAGAAACAAGTAAATGAAGTAATGGAATATGTTTCATTAATGTTCTACATTTATTTATAATAATATTCTATTTTATAATCTGGTAAAAAATTGGTGCTGTCCCCCTTGATATATCAAGTCTGATAGATGAACAATAGTTCGATTGAAAAAATAGACATAAACCTTCCGGCTAAATGGGATTTAGTCAGTAATGAGTATTGAGAAGGCCTTATATCAAACTTACCATCACTGGCTGCATTGATCCTATAGTCAAAGAAGACCATCAGGATGATTCATAAATAGATACAGTGCCCGTGGCGATCTTTTCTTGCAAACTAATAATTATTGTACTAAACGTTTCGATGTATTTAGAAATACGATTCTCGCAATTTGTACCGCATTGAAATATAATAAGTTGGGGGTTTCAAATATATATAAAATTGCTTAGAGGCAGATGCATCCGTTGAGCCATTCATGGCATGATGCTACTTTGCGAAAATATTTATTTTAAAGTTTAAATGGAAAGAGCTAATTATTTTCCGAGTTCGAATTGTGCAAACTAATTATTTCCTTTGACTTAAAAACTGAAATTATTTAAGAGAAAGAGAAAAAAATTAATTAAATACAACACTATGGAAGCTCTTTGAAATTTAAGATCTTATAAAAGTGAATCATTTAATTTTGTTTGTATGAAAATAAATATTTGTAGTTAAATTAAACATTGCATTTCAAAATTAATTTTAAACGCCAGAAAGTTGGATGCATCTTTATGTATATTAGCTAATAACCGCTCGCTTTGCTGAGAGTATCTAAATTTTAATTGATTCATTAATTTATTCCCTACCTTCATAGCAAAATATAAAAATTAATCTATTTTGACAGAAAAATAGATAGATACTTCCAGACTTTAGATCCAAAGTAAGTACATCAAAATCCGTAAAACTACTTTTCTAGAAGGATAAATTAGCCATCTCACAGAGGTTATATACGTTTTTAAGCATAAAAAGTTCCTTTAAGAAAATTTGAAGATCTCATACCAAATGTCTTTTGAAACCGTTCAGATATTTTAGTAGAAAAGAGTAAGAGCTATCCTGCAGGAACCATAATTTTTTTTAGGATAAATGGTATTCAATATGACCTTGAGATCTGAGGTATCTTTAGCAAAACTTCATTAAAATTTGTTCCACTAAGTAATTATTAATAATTTAAAAAATTTTAATACGTTTATTTCTATTTAAAATCTTTAACAATGAACAATAAAGAAATTCAAATATTTTAAAAAATATCATTATTAATTTTTTCGGGTGTTAAATTGAAATTCATATTTATTTTCTAGTAAACTTTCTCAATTTTTTTAATTTAAACTTTGTAGAGATTTCTTTCGTTACTGTGTAAAATTGGTCAGGCCTTCTTGAGGAAAATGCGTTAAAATGCAAACGCTATGCCAACACTTTTCTTTTTAAATCTGTTATATCTTTAAAGATTTTCATTTTATGATTTGCTGTTAAGGGCAATTTTGATCTACATGAAATGTACAACGTATATAATGTATTTAATTGGATAAGGAGTAGTATATATTAAAAATCTTGGGTATTTGGACAGTATTTTGTCAAATACCGACATATAAATATTTGACAAATATTGTCCAAATACCCAAGATTTTTAATACACAGTAGAAATCGTTTATAACGAACTTCAAGGGACCGTCAAATTTCGTTCGTTATAAGCGATATTCACTATAACCGATATGTATTATCTTATGTATTTTATCTAAGACATATCACGGGACCCGAAGGTTTTGTATGTTACAACCGGTTGTTCATTATATCCGCTGTCGTTATAAACGATTTATACTATATATATATATATATATATATATAAATATATATTATAATTTAACCATGGATGAGAACATTAAAGTAAAAAGGAGTAATACTGTAATGTTTAAAATAGCTTGGTAAATAAACAATAATTTTTTTGTAATATGTAAAAGATAAAAATGGTTGCTGTGGGTTATCCTCAGGATATAGACATATATACCATCACGGACTTTTATATTAATCTTTTTAAGATACACAATTTCGCCGCATATATGTTTGATCTATCTCGTAAGGTTTAGCCAGCGTTTGAAATGTAAGTGCACAAGAATATGTTTGTTATGTCATCACATTACAAATCTTCGAATTTCCTGACTTTTCTCTACTATAATAAGTATGTTTTACTCTCCTATATAATGCTTGTTTTATACCTAAAAACCTTCCTCTTGAATCACTCAAGAGAAAGTGCAGTTAAGACTGTTAATGCCGTTTTCAATTGCTGAAAACTGAATTAAAATCCGTTTTCTAGTTTAAAAGATCTAAAAGAACAAACAGCGGGAGCAACTTTGTTTTATACTATGTAAAAATGTTTATCTGTTCTTCAATATCCACCAAAAAAGTGTTATTTCAATAAGTAAATAATATTGTAAAAACTAGTAGCTTCCTGTGAAATGTTCACGGCGTTTAAAATAAGTATTAAATACTCATTTTATAGCTAAAAAAAATTTCGATTTAGGGATTCTTCCCTTAAACTTCTCACATATGAGTTCGTCACTTTAATTACTAGGTCACAAGTTCAGCATTGGGGCACTTAACAAAGCAATACTATTAACCGTATTCTAACTGTCGACATACAAATATTTTCCTATTATTATTATGGTGTTAACATCAATGAGTTCTAAGTCTCTTTGATAACTATTTCAAGCTTCTACCTATCAAAATAATCTTAAAAACTAACCTTTAATGAACCTTTATATTCTGTTATAGTCTTATAAAGTATAAACTAAAAAAGCTCATTACCTATATAGATAATTCAGTCTCATATAAGAGTGAATGTTGAATAATGTAAGATAGTTGATTGAGAATTTCTTTATTTCTTAATTCCGCGGTCTAAATTGAAAACGATTGTTTTATGTACCTACTTTGATGGGAACTTAACTTTTAACATATTTTCTAATCTACAAATTTGCAAGACCTAAAATGTCCTCAAAACAATAAAACCACAAACATTTGATTTTAGGCGTTTAGAATTTAAAAATGTATCAATCTTCACTCGATCTCTTCACTATGAATCAAATGAATGAAGAAAAAAATTTTTAAACTAATCAAGTTTTGCAAAGTGGCATAGTGTGGGTAGTTTTACCGCACCTTAAAATATATCGAAGCCCTTTTTTTAGAAAATCATACCTTCATATTATACTGGATAGATTGTAATACTAGAAACATTAGCAAGTTAAGTTTAGTTAACATTAACTCTTACTCAAGAAAAGCTTACACACTTAGGCAATAGGCACTTATAAATAGGCTTACACACAATAGGCTTAGACAATAATACTTAAAGATCAAACTATAAAGAATAACAATAATTCATTCTTAAGAAGGTAACCATTTCGGTAAGATGGTATACGACTATAACTAAGCTCTGCTCATCACTAGATGTATTTAATGAATTAAAATAAATATTTTAGTTGTCTACAGAATATTGCCCTTTTTTAAGTGTTTAGAGTGCGAATTTGGCCGTAGTCAGATTTAATTATTTCAAACTTTTTTTCATCGTGTTATAAAAGCATATTTAATCATCATTTCATATTACATAAAAAGAGAATAATTAGTATGATTAAGTAGAGCTCGTCTCTGAAAAATACCATTTCGTAATTAATCTCAGTAAATTTGAATACCAATCTTGATAAAATATTTAAAGCATTACCAATAGATTTTCGAAAAATCCCATAAATGTAATTAGTTTATGCCTCACGGCCACCACAGCGATTTCTGTATACGTATACCTCGTTCATAAAACTACAAACCAACATATCTCTAGTATACGATGCTATATTATGGTATGCAATGTTATCTGAAACTGAACCGAAGGTAGAAAATCTTATAAATATTAAACTGCATGCTATCCATTATTAACTATAATAATAAAACCAAAAGTAACAGCAAAACTTCAACATTGAAAAAACAACAATCAAGACGAGAATCATCAGGAGATACGATAATATTATCATCGGTTTTTTTTTTCTGTTTGCTTTCTTTTTAGAATAGGTGGATATACATAATACAAGAAGTTCCTTCATTATCGCAGCTTGTTACCAAGAAAAATATAATGCATTAATAATGTATAATATTCTTGGCGAATAAAAACGTTGGAAATATATAGTTAAACACACTTTTACATTTTCCTATGACTGATATACAACGGTGGCGTTAATTACTGAAATTAAAAATACGTTCTCTTATTTTTATCAGTCTTAGATTTTAACGGTGGAATCGCTAAGATAAGTTCAAAGCTATAATAAAATATTGAATGAGGATATAACTTTTTAAAAGCCCATTTTAAAACTGAACGACGGTAATTAAACGAGCGTAATTTATGTTTTCATTGTTTCAAATAATTCGTGTAGTGCTTTATAGTAAATATGGAAAGTTTTTCCGTAGGTAGGTACCTAAAGTTATATCTACCAAGAGATGCACATAAAGTAAATCTTAAAATACTTTAGATGCATAAATTTCAAACTAATAATAAACTTTACAAACACAAGCACTTTGCTTGACGTAAATTTTTTATAAGACATTTCATTTGATACAATAAAACTCATACAACTGACAAACATATTAGCTATCATAACATTGCAATTTTCCCATTTTAAATATATAAAAAGAATCTTAAAAAGTTTTCTCTTAAAAAATCGCTTTTATCAAATGATAAATGAATACATCTCTTATAAAATATTTAAATTATTAAAATTCATTTGAACAACGTGACAATCTAATTAATTTGGTCCAAGTAATCTTACTTTATGATTAATTACATTAAATTCAACGTAGTATTAAAAAATAATTTTGCTAACTAATTGAAGGACAAAATTGCCATTTATTCAAGTCGTCTAATTTTTAAATTGATATTTTTATTGTGTTATTTGAAACCTTAATAAATCACCGTTTTGTGAATGTGTGTGTGTGTGTGTTGTTTGATAAAATCCCAAGTGAAATAAACGAGTGTTATAAATATATCTAGCATATCTACATCCGACATGGAACGGAAGAAACTTTCCCTGACGACTACCGCGAAATCCAATTTGTACGTTCTTCTAAGAATAATTTAAAATACACAACGGAACTGAGGTTTCTACAGCCTGTCATTAACAAAGCTAATATTAATTAATACATTTATGCTTGCTTTACCTATAGGTACTAGGGGGTAGTTTAATCTATAGCTTTTTACTTTCGTTACTTTTTTTTCTTCCCTCGTCTACATATTGTTTTCGTGAGGAATGTGAACCTGTTATAAATTACTTGCGCTTCTAATTATCGGGGGTGCAAATGTGGGGAGTTGATTTGATCCCGTTGATTAGGCTTGATTTATTGCAAGTGGAGTTTTAAAACAGTTCTTAGGAAATGATGTATTTATATTATACGGTTCAGCTTGAAGTCCTTAATGATATTCATTTTACAGTTGCTTAGTGGCTAATCAACACACGATTTGAAACTTAGCTGGTTAATTATTGAAAAGATTAATTTTATTTAGGTAAATATTCGTGCATAAATAAGCTTCATATTTAAATTGCAACTCATTAATGCAACGTTATATTTCTTATAAAACAAAATAAATAAATAAATACACAGATTGAAGAATTGTAAAATTAAATAATTACCATCGATTAATCCCAGGCTTTAAAAGACAAAATCTCTGTCTATGATGAGAAGAAATATAAAATAATCTTCATGTAAAAAGCAAAATAACTTTGGAAAATTTAATTATTTTACTATAGAGTAATAAATTCTTATTAAAAGATTAAAGAGCTCTTAATCCGTCAATTTCATTCAAGGAACCACTTCAATTATGTAACTAACTAGTACAGTGGGATCTTTAACGACCCCATGTCAAAAAAAAAAACTTCACCCAAGTGTGAGTTTTTAATTTTTACTCTATAACAGTTTTACATGAAACTTTTTTTTTATAAAATTATCTAATAGTTACGATAATATTTTGAAAAAGTACCGTAAATAGCTTTTTTTGCTCCCAGCACCATCTTCTTCAATCTTTTAGATCTGCACCCTTAAAATATGTCCAAATCTTATCCTCACCAATTTCCTGGTCATTTTTGGGCTTTTTCAAGGTCTGTACCTTAGGTATACCTAGGCACTACTAGCACTTCTCTAATTACACATCTTACTTGATTTGAAAGTTGAATAAAAATAAACAATTACACTGTTTTGGAAACGTAATCGTAACTTTTATAACTTAAAATTATTTACTTAGAAATGTTCCTTATCAAATTTTCTTCCTCACACTTCAAAATCGTTTTTTTTTTTTGTAACTATCACGTTAATAAAAATAGTAAGATTGCACGGAGAAAGTTTAATGATGAAAGTCTAGTCAAAAAAATAATTAACGCGTACTCAAGATAAAATCAAATATTTATATGAAGAATATCATCAAAGTCACTATCTGTCACATTCGATGCTGAAAAAAATATTTACACCCCCAAAATGGGTCTCTTCCTGCTCCAACAAGCATCTTTTACAGTAGTCAGATAGAAGTTTTTGGGTTGGATTTGAAAGCTCATCCTCATTGACCTACACATAGGGTTCCTACGACGAATCTTAGTTATTTTCGCAACACCTAGCTTTTTAGTTGTGTCTTCTCAAATGGAATATCTAAATGGAGGAAATTTGTTTTCATTACAACAGCGACCTTAGTCGCTAATTTCTACTTTTCTCTGCTAAAGAATTGATCACTACTTGATCAAGCATCCTACTGCCTCTACACCTTCATGTAAAGAAAGAGACTATCATCTCTGCTCTAAGACTGAATTCAGAAGCAAAGTTGAAGTCCTAAACCAAAAACGGAAAGACGGACATGACACCTAGCGAGATAGGAATGACAGCCCCTAGGCAGGTGCTGGCTTTCTTTAAAAGCTTGATGCTCTCCTAGTAAACACAGAAGGTCACAATACAATTGACCATCTTGGTCACGGTGATAAAAGGAAGTAATATCCTGGGACCCGCAAAACGGAAAAAAAGCATCTCACTGAAAATTCTCATGGCATTTTTTTTTTACTTGATGCGTCATTGTGTACACTTGATAGAGCAGAATTAATGTATCGGTGCCTGAATGCTGAATGCACTAAAAATAATATCTACTTACACCAATAATGATTGAAACAAGTACTTTTTGTTGTGTTTTAACACTTGAAAAAATTGGTTTAACAAAATTTAAAAAAAAAAACTTTAAACTCGGCATATCGCGACACAAATGAGGTCTTTATTGAGTCCAAATTACTTTGACCGTCTGCCAGCTGCCCACGACGCGACAGTTACCAACTTCTTACAAATAACAAAGCAAAATTGAAATGAATTTTTGGTGTTATTAATTATGTCAAAAATTTTTCAGTCGTTTACGACCCCATGGTACAACGAAAAATTGAATGACCAAATCGATACAGCAAAAGCAGAGCAGAGCAAAGCATTCTTTATATTTGCGTCAAGATTTATAGTTGAATGTGTGAAAGAGTTGATAATTTAGAAATAAGGTGGAACTTCAAAAAAACCGTCTTTAGTGGAAATTACAGTCTTCTCAAAAATACCATTTTAAAATTTCACTTTTTTATCTTTAGTGATTCAACCTTGTAATTGTATTTTAAATTTGAAAATTCGTTTCAGATGGAACACCTCAAAACTTCACCAAAAAATTATTTAAGCATTTTTGGAGGTCTCATTTATTTATAAAAAGCTAATTTTTGATTACTATTATGATTCTAACAAAGTGAATCATAGTTCAGAAACCAATATCTTTATTTAGTTTAGAAATCCAGTTCCTACAAACAAAACAACACAAAACACCCGCTAAGGGTCTGTCAGTTACGGGTAATCTCTAATGTAATGTTTGTAGGAACTATTTTTATTTTTCCGAAACTTAATAAGGATTTTGGTTTCTAAGCTGTGATTAGTACAGAAATAAAATCTCCAACTTTGGCATGAAAATAAAAATTATAAAAAATTGTCACAGTATTAGTATATTGTATAGAAGTTCATTTATACTTTCATAAGGTATTCTCGTTTATTGCTAAGTACCAATACATAAAGTCGCATTTCCTGACACCAACTTAAATATAACAATAGTTGTACATTATATCATCCTTATAGTTTGCAAGTTGTAGACACTGCAAGGATACGTAATTTTTTTTTTCGTGCATTTTTTGTTTAAGATGTTTTATTTATTTTGAAGTTGATTTTCCATTTTGTTATAATTTTTATTTATTTCTCGATTTTAGTGAATCTGAAATTTGATAACTGATTTTTTTTCTTTGAATATGGGTAAACCTTCTAAACGCGCTGCTGATATGAGGCAGCGCCGTTAAATGTTAAAAGTCACTAAATGATCACTTTTTGCCGTTAAGGGTTGAATATGTTTGCTTTGAAATGTAATGATAGAACTAAGTGGAAATAATCTTTCCGATAAAAAAAAAATTATCAAAATTCGATGAATCAGTTAAACGTCACTATTTCATCCCCTATTTTCATCATTTATTAAAATTTATTATTTCATCCCTAATTTTAACCCCTTATGAGTGGAGTTTTTTTTATAAAAAATAGCTATGAGATCTATTTAAAATTATGTTATGCCAATAAAAAAAAAGAATTACCAAAATCGAGCTATCTATTAAGAAGTTAATATTTATCCCTTAGTTTTCAACCCTTTAAAAGTGAAATATTTGCTTCAAATTAAAATAACACTACACGGGAAGCACCAGCTTTCAAATATAAAAATAATCATCAAAATCGCATCATCCAGTCAAAAGTTCTGAGGCAACAAACATAAAAAAAATATTGTGTAGTTTTACGAAACCACGATGCAATTGAAACTTTTTTTTGGATTTTAGGCACTTAAGTGACTGAAAATTTTCGGAAAATTATTCGATTTAGGGTATGAAAATAGAATAGAAAGAAAGGGATGTGGCACGAATTCACTGTCTGACGTGACGCACACCGTTGCAACTGTTTTTGAATTTCCATTATTGATGTTAATACTCGAATGTTATTTTCATTATTGAATTTGTTGATTATTGTTAAATCAATCATCTGCCTGTTGTTATCTATTGTAACATCACCGTCGGATATTTTTGCTCTTTTCTCACTAGCTGTATCTTTGTCTATCATGATCAAGTGAACAATAACATTTATATCAATGCACTGATCAAAATACAAATACCAATACAAATATGATTGACAATTAATGACAACTTATAATATAATGAAACGTTGTAATGGAGAGGAAAATAGCTCATTACGACATGGTAAATAGCTCACAATGTGTATACGAGCTCTGCCGAACACTTGTCGATTCCCGTCCGAGAATGTGTTACATTTAGCGACATGCTAAAGACAGGCCAAAAAATTTGAGACGATGTATAAAAAGTTTTACTTTAAAACATATAGTCGAATTGAGAACCTCCTTTTTGAAGTCGGTTAAAAATCAATGTTCATCAACGAAATGCCAAATGAATAAAAAAGCTTTGTTGGAACTGTAATAGTCACAAAAAATTGCATTTTTATATGAATAAATAAGACCTCCAAAAATGGTAATTTTTTTGATGAAGTTAAGAGGTGTTCCATCTGTAACGAATTTCCAAAATTAAATTACATGCTAACTATACCCCAAGGGTAACTTTTCATGATTATTACAATATAAAACAATTTCTTACTGCGCCTTCATACACGTGTTTGAGAAAATATTGCAAAAGTAAATTAAAATTATTGCAACACAAAACCAAAGGTATATTGCTTATGTCTGTCACTTCAAAATAAAACACCCAATTATCAGCCTTTATTGATTTATTATGGTCTCAAATTGAATCGTTCACTTAACAATGTCTGATAAAAATATTTTTAAAATTGTCACGCTAAGTTGTACGTTTAAAATTATTTACTTGTATATTATGAAAATCATGAATGCAATAAATATACCGTATCAAAGAACTTAACAATGAGTCAGTTATTGCACTCGACTTGTACTGGCAGTATCAGAATAGAAAAGAGAGGGTTACAGTTATTACATGTGTAAATCGGAGTTTTACTTTGGTATATCTTAACGGGCTATTAAATAGTAGGTAGAGTGTACCCTATAGAGGAAGGTAGGTAGTCGCTACGATATATCTACTAAATTATACAGTTATGATCTTGTACTCGTTTGCATACAAATCGTTCTATTCGAAAGATAATACCAAATGATATATAGCCTCTAATACAAATCTCTTTTTTCTGCTTGACTTTCACTTAAATGCTAAGCTGCAATTTGTTTTTTTGCAAAATATGCTAATTAGTCGTAATTATCTCGAACGATTGCTCATTTAATCCTGCTAAAAACCATTATTACAATTTTCTATGTTAAATGATCGCATTACTTATTTTTAATTGATTATTTAATGCGGTTTGGTAAATTGTATGTAATGTCCTCCCTCACTTAATGTGGCATTGACGTCCTCAATTTTCTTAATACACTGAAAGAAATAACGTTACAATTATTCTAGTTGAATATAATTTAATATAAATAAGTATTACCTACACATAAGTCCGTTATTTTTCTTGTAATATTACATTTAGTTGTGGTAGGAGAAAGAGGTCAACACTTATGCGAGTTGAATTGAATCGGTCAATATTTTTAGTCAATGCAAATCGAAGGAAAATAAACATTGATTTTGAGTCTCCCGGCTTGTTTGTACACGTGTGTTAATGTAAGCCTAAATAAAAAAAAAAATTATTTTAAAAAAAGTTTGTAATGGAAATAAAGTGAACATTACCTCGATATGAAATCAATATGTAAACATGAAACCTTTAAAGTCGAAGAAAAGGCGAGTGAACTGTTTCATTTAAATATTTATAACCTAAGTATTAAATTCAATGAATAACCATAAAACTGGAAACTTTAAGTCAAAACACAAAAAAAATACTAAGTATTCAATAAATTGTTATTATATGTGTTGAAAGCGTTGAGTTTGATTCGAGGAACTTGCGTTTTGCGGTGTTGTAATTATCTGTTTAAAAAAGTTATCAATTGGTAAAATATTTACACAGGAAAAGATTAGATTATTGACGTGAGTATGATTCGAAATATTTGTTGATTTTATCGTTTCAAACTACATGTATTGACATTTCGATTGTTGCGGTAGATTTTGTGAAAGATGTTCGCTCCAGCATCGGTCGCTCTTTTGATCACGATTGTCTCGAAGTTAATGCCACCGACTCAAATCGACGAGAGTCATACAAATTTTCACGATGGAAATCTGTGCAAATCGATCGTTTTCACCGAGTATCATGACAATCCAGTTGATTTTGAGGTAATTTATTTTCAAGTTAATCGAACAGCGGTTTAATTTTTTTTGTGTATAGAATATCGCCGAGGAGTTTACAACATCAAATCAATTCGTTGTCGAGTCGCAACGCGCTGAGCGTCGTTTGTTGCAAGACATCGTCGAAAATGATTCACCTCAAATTGTCAACATAAAATTTGTGTATCAAAATTGCATCCGAGATCATAATATTTCATCCGTTCGTGTACTAAATTTAAAACAGGAACGTGCTTTTATTAATTTAATAGCGACCAACTCGACGGGCGATGTTTTCGTTTCTGGATTTGTCGCGCGAGATAAAAAGCCAAAACTGCTTATCGAAATTTATGGTTTCGTGTAATGAGTGAGTGAGTGGTTGCATTTTTAATTTAAGACGCCATTCACAACTGGCATCTTTAAGATTTTATGACCACTTTAGTTTAAAACATTTTTAAAATTGGTGTTTTGACAATAGCTGGTGGTCCATTTGTATTTAAATAGTCTAAGACGATAATACAAAAATCATTACTCTGAAAGAAAACCAGTAGTTGAAGAAAATGGAGTACCTATAGAAAAAGCTCACATATCAAAGTTTATATAAAGTAAAAAACGAAATAAGGATCATTGAAAAGTTTGGATGCTTTCATTAAGTTCAAATTCTACTTAAATAATTGTATAATTGAAATGACAAACCAAAGGTTAATATAAGACTAATGTAAAATATGTTATGCTAATTTTATTTTTACCTTTAAAAAATACGCTTATGAATTAACATTTTTAAATAAAACTTTTTATATAAATATTGTGTTTAAAATCTAAAAATGTTTTTCTGGTCAATAAGTTTGATCTACCAAAGTTTCCAATATCATGGTCAAATACCGGTGTCAATCCTTTATGAATTATCCTATTAAATTCATTCAAAGCTTAACCCAAAATTTAAAATTCCACTTAGATGTTAAATTAATTTGCTTATCTTGGCGGTTAGTGTTAATTATTATTATTGCCTACTGGCCCACATAAAATGAGCTGAAATTGTTTATGGAATTCTGAATTTGATTGATCTCAGTTTGTCTATTTTCTTGTGTACTGTTTAAATGATGATTCACAGTGCCTCCAATGCTGTTTTGGGACTTTTAATAAAAGTAACCTCCATGGTTTTAAAACTTTTCTCAGTAGTGGTTTTCCCATTTTTTTTTTCGAATATGTATCCCGTGTAGATTTTCGATCATTTTTTAAGTGATCTCTTGTAGTTTTTTGATATTTTTGAAAAGTGCTAACCACTTTGTTTTAGATCATTCTTCAATAGTAGCTTGTACATAATTTTTCAATAGCGACCACCTTCTTTTAGCTTTTTCCGAGAGTTATCACCATATTTTTAGAACTTTTCTCAGAAGAGATTTCTAATGGTTTTTCTCCTTTAAAAAATCCTCACGTAGCTTTTCGATCATTTTTTAAAAGTGACTTTTGAAAGCTAAGTACACTTTATCATTAATCTATAGCATATACTTATAAAACATTTCAATATATGAAGACTTGCCAGAGACATGAACAAATAGGTTACAATGAAGCCTATAGGCCCTTTTAGGCTACCTTTTATTCCATAAATATAGTCATTATTTTATGCAGCAAAATAAAAACTTTAGAAATTATCAACCTCGGTTATATAATACTGTAAAAATTAAATAATAAAATTAAAATATTGTTCTGTAATTTCAATTTCAATAACAATAAAATGTATTATGCAGCCCTCTGTCACTTAAATACGAGAAAGAGTAAAAAACGTGACCGATTTTTACGCAAATATTAGTACCTTTGGGTGGCGCTGGTAGCTAGTTGAAAAACAGTTGTTAACTATTTGTGTTGTTATAAGAGTCGTACATCTCAAACAGCCCCCTGCCACTTAAACTTATCATCACTTATCAGAGTTATTATATTTACTTATTATATAAAAATACTTATCATAATAATTATTCTCATATAATAACAATAATAATGAAAACAACAAAAATAATTTGCCTAACGTTTATTAAAAAGAAAATATTTCTAACCTCCGACCTCCATAAAAATCTTCGGTCTTCGTCAGTCTTTGTGGTCTTCGTTCAACTCGTTTTCAACTAATTTTACTGGCGATGTATGCAAATGCAGTCAAAATGGTCACATTTTAGTAACATGAGGTTGTAGGGGGCTGGTATTATAGATCTAGTATCTACCTATATTTGAGAAATATACCAACACTGATATAAGAACTGAAAATTTATCAAATTTCATAATAATGGTTAATAAATTTAACAATGAAAACAATACAGAAAATTTTAAAAATGACAATGGAGAGTGGAAAGAAGTTAGCGTAGAATATTTTTTTGTTAAATTATATGCCAAATATTTGCTCCTTCAAAATTCGTAATTGCGTGTATAATTATTTGTTAATAAATAATAGATTTTTGAAAATTTGCAAACTCAAAAATTTAAAATAGCTATAAAATCCAAAATAACCTAAAAATTTTTTGTAGTTTTTTTTAAATTGCTTTATTTATGATCTTTCAGGATCCGCAATTGTTGCTTCACTTATATAATTATAAGTTAATTAATAATAAACGTTTTTAAAATTCAGAAGATCCCTAAAAAATCATATGAACCAACGACAGTTTATAACGTCACAGTGCAACAATACATGTACAAATAAATAGCTTATAAAATTTAATTATTAAGAATATAGGAAAAAATCCAATCAATTATTTGCGTAATCAATGGAGCCAATTGAGAGCAATTTCAATTTTTGATTTACAAATTTTTCAAAAATTAATTATTAATTTACTAATAACTAGCTGTACCCGCAACATCGTTCACGTGAGCTTTAGAACATTTTTAGAACTGAAAATTTAACAAAACGCATATGAATGGTAAAAAAAATAACAATAATTACAACCATTACTACATTGACCACTGCTAACGAAAATTTTAAAAACCGATAATGAAAATTCAAAATTATTAATTTTTGAAAACTACAATAACTTTGTATTTAATGAAGATATTGTGATAATTCTTTCTTTAGATAAGAGCCTTGTATTAAAGAAATAAAACAAAAAACCTTTGGTCGAAATCTATCCAGTAGTTTTTGCGCTTTTAGCCCACAAGAGCAGACCGCTATCATTTTATTAATATAGATTATACACGCGGAGCAATTACGGATTCTGATGGAGCATTTAAGGAGCAAATATTTGGCATATAGGTATAATTTAATAAAAACATTTTCTACGCTAACTACTTCCGGCACAATGACGATTCAAAATTGCGTCTTTATGACTATAATATGAATATGACTTTTATGACCCGGATGAATTACAAATTATAATATCTAAAATCTTATATGTAATCAGTAATCACCTACCTATATTCAATAAGGTTTTTTTTTTTTTAATATAGACAAAGATTTTTTGGACAAAGCCTAAACTTAATTTTTTTATTTTAGTCAACAAAGCCACAAAACTGTTAACTAAGTAATTACTAATTAATATTGCAGTAAAAAATAAAAATTATTTGATGATATCCTTTTATTTTACAAATAAATATGCATTTACCAACCAACTTTTATTACTCAAAATTTACACTCCCCCCTTTTAGAATATTATTATAGTTAGAGTAGATATTAGTATTTTTCCCGGTTTATATTTCATAACACTTGTAAAAGATGTTTAAAAAATCGGTGATGCACTATTTTAACTGGTTCTCAATTAGTTGAGATTAATTCTCTCAGTTCAACAGTTGCACGTAGAGCAATACGACACAAAATTTCGATCTGGCATAAAATTCAAAGTTGTGTGTGGTAAAATGTAACCCATACATTAACTAAATGCCAGTCACACAAGGTATTGCAGCTAAGTTTAATTTGAAAGCTTCACAATTCCAACTGTCTACACGCCAACGCCAACATCCAGACCAACTTACTGACATACTTGAGAGGAACGAAACTTGTGCAATACTTTTACATAATTTATAAATCTATAAACTTTCATTTTAAACTACATATTTCCAATCGAATGACACGTGAATGTAAAAAAAAAAAATACAAAGGTGAAGAGGAATGTGTAGTGCGCATTTAAATCCACAACTTTTTTTTGTGTGTTTCAATTGAAAAATGTTGCAAATGCTTCTTTTTATTTTTAAACTATAAAAACTTCATGGAACAATTGCACTCCACACATAATAAATATTCGAATGTTTTCTATTTAAAATTGCTGCAGATCGCTGCCCTTCTCTACTGTCTTTCTATACGTAGATATAATATGCCTCAATGATTTCCGAGTACAGAGCAAACGTTATGATAATATCGAATTCAATGCCGTTATCCTTGTCACCCAGCCAGTTCCGTTAAGGATAGGTAAGCTTTTAGTTTTTCTAAAGCAGACACTGTGCGAGGGGAAAACAGACACAAGCCCTCGGGAATATAGTGTTTATGTAGAGGGTTACTATTGTGCGGCTTAGTGTACATACATACCAAACCACCCTTACATCAACAGTTACCCTCTATCTGTTCTGTTTTACAGAAAGATATCTGTGATGATGTCGCTCAGTTTCAACCCTCAAATTGCAATAATATTTCCTGCATAGCGATATGCCGTCAAGAATCTCATTATGTTTAAAGAGAAGAGTGAAGACACATAGTACCTACTATATCGTATACCTATATATATATATATATATATACATACATATGCCAAGGACTGTCATTAAGTTTGTTTTATTTTTCGATTTATTTCGATTTTTAAACGCCCGTCTTTCAATGAGATTTATCTTTCATTTCACGCCATATAATACGTTTTTTTAATTGTTTTTTTCAACGCATATGCTTCCATTATAATTTTTATTGAATTTAAACGCAAATTTACGTTGTAAACACTCTCGTTTCCAAACCAATATAATCGATTATATGGCTCGTATTAAGCTTTAAACGTACAATAGAGTGATGTAATCGATTCCTTAATTGCACATCTAATAATCGATTTGGTCAAATTTATTAGCTGTAATTAATTTCAACTGTTTCAAGTCACATGAAATTGAAAAAAAATTACAAAAAATTTATTAGATTGTTGACAAATAATTTGCAGGCAGAAAAATTATTTCAATTAAAATAAATTCCTTGATAAATTTGATTTGAAATGCAATATTAAATATGAACAATGAAAGTCATTTGTTATGAGCTTTAATGTATTAACAGTAGTTTAACAAGCATTCTTCAAAATGATCATTATTTTATCATTATAAACTAACAATAGAGAAAATTCAATAAAAAGTAATTTTACTTCTGATTTATTTAAAGTTTGTTGTTAGGTTATTGAAAAAGTATTTCCCTTAAATTTAAAACACTACAACTGTTCATTTTTTCTGGTTTTTAATTTTATCATAATTTGAAGCTATTGTATCCATAAGTACTCATCTATATATTAATACGTGAAGCAAAAATTTTTGGTACCTTATAACGAAAATTGCACGGACGGAGGAGTATGAAATTTGGCACAGTTGGAGTTTATATGGGGAAGTTGCGTATTTAGATATTATTTTTTTATAATAATGCTTCAAAATACCTTAAATTAATGAAAAAAGACGTAACACACACTACCATGCGTGTGACACACATATACATAATACATAGATATTTAAATCTCATTGTCAAACTTCAAAATGTTACTACCGTCACTAGGTAACTATCAAATGCCATTATTTAAATAAAATATTATGAGAGGAATTTAAATTTTGAAATTATAATTATTGAAATTGAAGGAAACTGATTATTTTACTATAGAGTACCTAATTTTACTTAAAATATTTTTACATAATATACTATTACATAGTTTTAAATAGGTATTATGTCGATTATAATATTTGAATGATATTTCGCAGAAAGGTATAAAGGAATCCGTTGAGTAAGCTCAATCCAAATTTGTAAACAGAAATATTGCAGCCTATTTCCATTTTTTCGATTTTTCATAATATACCATTAGGTATATTAAAATTTAAACGAATTATGGTCGAATTTTGACCACTAGTATGAAGTTAATGTGTAATAGTAATTTTTTTTCAAAAACGTTAAATTTTTTACATTATAAAAGGGAATCACTGTTAGAATTGATTTTAAGACTGAAATTTCAATAAAATTAAATCCAACTTTAGTTAATATCAACTGGAAATTGCCTCCAGTATGAATTATCGCCAAAAAAAAGTTCATAGACACTATAAAAAAGGTCGATACTCAAAATTTTTTTGAGATTTATGGACAGGAATGAAAACTACAGATGAATTGATACATACAAAAAAAAATTTGAAAAGTGGACAAATGTGATCGCAAACATTCATTTAAAGGATTAGTAAATTAAGAATAATATACTTTAGAAACAACGTTGCAAAAATAAATAGCACTATTTATACCTTAAATAGGTACCATTCAAATTACTTAATGAATTCATGAAATCATATAGAAATCATCTAAGCAGAAAATCGATGTGAAAATTGGCTACGAAATTGCTGAAACGGTGAATAGATAACTTCAACATCGTATTGAGGACAACCGGATGGATTTTTTTGTTTGTAAAATCTGAGTCTCAATTCTTGAAACATTAAAAAAAGTTCAGAAGGAGAATATGTAAAAGTTTTGTTTTTAAAAACAAAATTTATTGTTTTCATTATGTGCTGCCCTCCAAAGATCGGCCATTCTAAGCAATTGCTTAATATACTATATCTTGTACTACATTAGACAGCTAATTCATTGTTAATAATGCTGACTGTATTTTTTCTTTTGTCTATTACAATTAACTGTACCTTAAGATTGTAAGTCCAATTTGTCGGTCTCTTAATTTGCAAAAAAATTTCAAACAGTTGAATAAAAATTACCAATAGGTATACCAAAGGGTTAGGTGTCAGTTTTTCGAATTACAATTCTTCGAAACACAATTTTTCGAAAAATTAATAATAAATAATTTTAAAGACCGAAATAATTAGAATAAATTTACTTTTATTTGACAGTTTACACAAAACAAATGTAATTGAAAAAAAAAACTTTTATTTAGTAAATAAAATTTAATAATTTTTTGAACATTTTAACATATATTTACTAAACAAAAAAACCATGTAATTTACCTTTGTAAATAGGTACCTATAAGTTATAGTTTACAGATTGTTTATTTTTGGTAAGATTAGCGTGGCGCTTAGAGAATTTGAAATCGCCCAACGTTATGCTTTTGTGTACCATAGAAATCGATAAATGTTGACGTCAGCATAAGTCTTAAGCAAGCCATTTGCAAAATTCAAGGTATGAGTAACTATGGGAACTTAGATGGTCCAATTTGAACTATCAATATTTTTTATTTGCAAACACGTTTTCAATATTAACCTTCCATTTAGTGATAATAATTTTCATTTTTTTGCAATTCAAAGGACACATATTTTATAAACATCACAAATAACACAAAATTTCAGGAATAAAACACAGAAAACACTATAAAATTAATGAAATTTTAACGAGATTGAACTCAAGTAATATAGAAAATATAATAGGCAAAATAAGCAATCCTTAGATACCACGTATTTTAAAGATGACTATAGATTTTAAAAATATTCTATAAATTTAAAATGCTCTAATAATGAATCTGTATTCATAAAGATTTTCAATGAATTCTGAAAACTCATAGATATTTGCTGCATAATTTTTATGTTAAAACATTTAATATTGTGTAAAACTTTGTGATGTCAGGAAGTGCACATTCAGTCAAATAATGAAATTCGGATGACTACAATTTCTTTTGTTGGGGGCTCCGCCAATCCCCGGCCAGGGGGCCCCCCTGGACCCCCGTGGCATTTGTAGTAGGAAATTGTTAAATGAATTTATATGAATTAACTTAAAATAAATGACAGTTCCCATAGTTACGTCTTAATTGACAGATTTATCAAAATCATTTCCCATAAGAAAAATGCGTCTTGAAATCCGATTATTATCGAAAACGAAGCGAAAACTCGCAAATTAGCACTCTTGATTTTCGTTTTCTTTTGACTTGTTTTATCAGAAACCGTCGTCAATTCATGGTGCCACGCCAACCTTACTCTCCCCTTTATTTTAAGTACTACATTATCGCTATTTCCAGAACGAAAAGAGATACAGAAACTATAAAAAGTGAAAAAAAAAGTTATATGTACTGACACATTTATGTACATACCTATTTCATTTACTCTACCCGTCGAGGTTGATTTACACTGATTTTTGTTCAAAAACACCAACTCTACCTGTAGAAGTTGATTTAGACTGCATTATTTCGAAAAATTGTGTTTTGAAGAATTGTGATTCGAAAAATTGTGTTTCGAAGAATTGTGATTTGAAAAATTGCGTTTCGAAGAATTGTGATTCGAAAAACTGGTCGGACACCGATTTAAAGTGCTCAAAAGCATTGCTAATGCACCCTGATACGTTAGAAACTCCTACGTAAAGAGGGATTTAAGTTATTTTTCGAACCTTGAGGTCCAGAAGATTCTTAATTAACCTGACCCTACTCGTCGGCTCAAGAAAATAAAGTCAGCTGACCTGATGTAGCTGTGCGTCTTATTTTATATGGGAACAGCCACTGGGCAGTTTCTCATCACACATTTTTATCGGATAGACAAGTTGCTAAATGAGCTAAGCTTAGGTGTAACATATTGGTTAAAAAAATTATATAACTACTTACCTATTATATAAGACACCCATAAAGTATAAAAATTTAATCATTTTTAAAGAAATAGAGCTAAATAAGGTTAATAAGTTAAGAAAGAGTAATTTTATAAGCATACTTTGTTACAGTTAAAATCTTAAACGTATTATGTGTAAGCATCAAGTATTCTAAGAGTTTCTTTTATTGGTAAAGTGGTTACAATGAAAAAGTGGTTTTCTTACTCGGTGAAAATATTTCAAAAGCACATATAAACTCATTGAGCTTTAATCGTTACAAAAAAAAGCGTAACCACGAAACCAATCAAAAATTCATTTGAATCCCAGCTGCCACATTTATCATTCGTTTCCGCTCAGCGAAATTATCGTCGGCATATTTTATGCTCTCTGAATTGAAATGTTAAAAATATGCGGACGGGTGCCGTTCGAAACAACCATCTCCAGTCGTTCCAAAGAAATGGAAAGACGTTTTCTGTTACGGTTGATACTCGTCTGAAATGGAGTGGTTAATTTTTCACGAGACTGATAAACACATTTCCAACTCTATGACGGTACAGTAAAAATGGCGAGTCATGAGATAGTAAACATCCATCCAACCCTCTGGACAGACATATGCTCTGTATGAGTACAATGCATATAGATCCTGGCTGATATGGAGAAAAGTCCTTAAAAACTTTCTGTGTTTCTGTGCCGCTCACGCTGTTGCAACTTTTAACTCGCGTAGTTCCGGTGAGAACTCGCAACAAATTTCATAAATTGTCTTCTGGATGACAGACCGAAAATCTTTTTTTTTGCTCCAACGACAAATGTTTACAGTTAAATATTTACTTTATAAAACATTTTATCTAAGACACGAAAAAAAAACTTGCCAACATCTCTAATTTTCTCGTAAAGACCAAAACTTTTCTCATCGATTTTCTCATAGTGGAAAAAATTTTACTTCAGTTAAACACAGATTTCAACGTAGACTTAAATCACTTTAGAACAAAATGTAGCATCGAAAACTCGATTATAACTTAAAATATCTTCTGCTTGAATTGATAAAGACGAAAAAGCCCAGGGCTTCAAATAAATCAATAGACGAAATCATTTTCGTTAGTATCATCCTCTACGAAGTGTGTTTCATAGATACAAAGTAAATTTTTTTCTTTCTCAATATAATGAAATATTGTAAGTTTCGCGTTACTTTAAAATATTTTTTTTCTTTCGTTCACCGATAACACAAATTGAACCAACTTTGAGCGGCGTTTTTTTTTTTCTGTGAATATCTATTTTTATGCTATGAAACGACCAAAGAGAAAAATGTCAAATTTTAATTTATCACCCAGCCGGTTTGAGGGGTGAAATTGATTTAATGGCTTCATTGTATTTGTAGATTGGTGGAGGGATGATCGACAATCCCTAGCGATTAATAAAAAAAAATCTCTTACAAAAAAATATTTAATTAAAACTAAAATTTCTGTTTTTCTCTCTATTATTTTTGCTGACATAAAATATCGTCACAACTAGAATTTTTCCAACTCATAATTATTTGTAGAGCAACATTGAAATCCCCCCCATTTTAAACATCTTAGCAGTGAAATTAACAAGACATAAAAGAAATTCCCGTCAAAGCCGAAGCATTGCACGAAATGATATGTATATCCTGTGCTTTCAACGCTTTCTCATTGTGATAAAAAGGTATCGTAACGTGAAGATCCCTCTGCGATAAAACTCATTTCATTTATTCCATTTTTCAAGTGCATTTCAAGGTACAGCAAAAGAATAAGTAACTCAAACACAAAACTCGTCATACCGTATATTTAATATAAAACATTTTAAATCAATTCTAAAAAAAATATTTTTCTATACTTGGAAAGCTGTCTTTTTAAGGTTTAACTTTTTTACTTTTGTGAATATTCTAATAAATGAAAGATGAAAATCAGGATTGTAACAGAGCATAGCTCAAAGGAATTTATGACTTGTTAATTTTCCTCGGTGAAAACTAAAAATTGAAATAAAAATTTCCCAAGACTGAAATATAAATAAATGTTGCATCATAGAAATATTCCAGATCTTAAAAATGGAAAAGAAATGAATTTAAAAAAGAGAACTTGCCATGCAAATGTAGATATATATTAAATTAAATACAGGAATAAACAAGTTCTAATAAAATGTTCTATAAAATTGCAATACGGAAACTTTAATTAAAGATTTATACAAGAAAAATAAGTTTTATACATAATACAATTTCTGAGACGTTAAAAAAGTTTTTCTTAATTATAGATACCTGATAAATAATAAAATAATTATCCAATGGGGAGATGCAATGAGTGAAAAGGGGGTGGAAAGCGTAAGTGCTGTATATGTTTCTATAAATGTTCTTGCAGACAATTTGCACTGAGAGTTTACATTAAAAGACAACTTTTATAAAGTTAACATCCTTCGAACTCACTTTGCAAGTTCAACTAAATCTTTAGAAGTTTTCACTCCTCGGATATCACAGACGCGACAGTTTGTTATTTTGTCTTGTTCGAGGTAATTTCTTCCGAGCTTCAATTATTATATCAAATGGGATTCCACCAGACTCTATCTCCGCTATTTTGACAAATTGACAGATTTGTTTCGATTTTCCTGGCTCGTCCATTGAAAGGTAAATCGTTGAAATCATAAAATTTGCGAATTTAAACTTGTAAAAAAATAAAGAGAATTATTTACATTCAATTAAGCAGCCCTTTGCTTTTTTCACTCACCTCTGAAAACTTTAGAATGTCTCGCCGCTGTTTTGTGAGGGTGAAATGTACCACTATTAGTCGTTCAAACACCGTTTGAATACGTTGTAATTAATTTATTAAAAATTCAATAGACTCACTGCTATAGCCACGGTCTTGCAGAGGCATAAAGACATACCGAGTGAGCTTTCACAAAAAATATCTAGTCGATGTCGCATTGAAACTTAATATGAATTTATGAAATAAATACTTGGCAAAGTAACAATTTCGGGTATAACGCCTTATAAAATTAAAATTTTCACTCATGTGTTAACACATAAACATATCGAAATAGTCTCGACATATATACGAAAATAGTTAAAATATTATTTTAAAAGCATAACGTTTCAACCTTTATTAAAAGAAAATATCTGGTGCGAGGCGTCACAGTACTTTCTTTTACTTTCATTTATGAAACTCGTTGTTGGTTAAAAGAACTATAAGCATTTTATAACTATATAAAGAGAACTTTTTTTTCTTTTTTTCTTATTTGAAGTGCTTTAACTGCAATGATCTAATGATTTAATTTGAATGGTTTAATTTTGTTTAAATAATTTTATGTTCAATTTTTGTTTAAGAGGTTAATTTTAGGTAGGTGATTAGAATTATTAGAATTAGAACTTAATGCATACATATTATAACTATGTATATACAAACTCCCACTTTACCCCAGAACCGTCTTCATTTGATTTTCTTAGGAAAAAGTTTCACATAAAAATTGTAGGCACCAATAAGTTTAAGAACTATAAAAAGTTTAAGGAAAATCGTTGGAGCCGTTTTCGAAAAAATTTAAAAAAGCTCAAAAATCTATTGAATAAAGTGGAGCTTTCAGCCAACTAATTTCAACCAAAAGCTTTGAGGCACAACTAGATATAATAAGCTTGCTTGGTTCCAAGTTTGGTGAAATTTGAATAAAGCTGTCGATACGATATCGTAGTCACACATAGTACACTTATACACAGAAATTTTTCTAAAAACCACTCTTTTTGAATTCAGGGGACATCAAAACTCGTATTTCCGGTGAAATCTCGAATTCGAAATTCGGCCCGATAACAATACTTCCTTTACTATATAGTAGTAAAAGAAAATAATTCGTATACAGCTTGTATGTAGATACATATAAATTCCCACCCTTAACCCCAGAACCGTCCTTATTCGAATTTTCCTAGGAAAGAGTTTCAAATAAAAGTAACCACTAATAAGTCTTAGAACTATAGTAAGTTTAAAAAAAATCGTTTGAGCCGTTTTTCAAAAAATTTTAAAAAGCTCAAAAACTTCTAGAATAATGTGGAGCTTTCGGTTAAGCGAATTCAACCAAAAGCTTTGCGGGACAACAAGCTATAATACGGAGGCCAAATTTCAAGTTTGGTGAAATTCGGATAAAGCTTTCGATACAATATGGCTGTCACACACAGACATGTTTATAAAAACCACTTTTTTGGACTCAGGGGACCTCAAAAAAAGATTGGTTACACCTAGGTGTACCTCTTAATAGATAATAATGTTTGAAATTAATACTTATATATTGCATTTATTAACTATATACTTAAATGCAAAAAATATTGAAAAATTAAGTTACGTTACGATCTTCGTACTTACTTATTTCTCAGAATACAAATCAATTCGAGATACTGATAAATGTTTTGTTTTTTTTTTTGTTATTTAAGGTCAATTCAGTTACTGCGATCATTAGTAACTGGCGAATCCGAATACCCAAAAATAAATTTCTGAGCTTTTTTGAGCTTTGAAACCACTGGGTCATTAAGATGACATTCTGAACACTACACCAGTAAATGCGGAACTAATGTTTGTGGCTTATACTTCTAATAACTGACTCGTTAAAATAAACAGATGTGAATCTAAAATTATCTTAAGAAATTAATCATTCCATTAACACCTTTATGATATGACTAAACAAATTTTATGAAATCTTATAAAATTTTTTGAAAATATTTGTGGTGACGCTTCACGGAACCTTCTTTTAAATGAAGTCTGCTGTGGGTTAAAAAATATTGTTAAGAACACGATTGGTTCAAAAAAATATGAATAAAACCTACGGAGGAATGGAAACAAATTTTTCATGTTAGTACCTAACTAGTAGCAACGTAAACTAAATAAAATTTAACAATTTCTTCACTTAAAAAGTTTTTGTTTAAAAAGAACTTCGCTTTATACCTAGAGTTAAAATTATTTTAAATATAAGTTAGACATTTATATTTAACTTAATATTTTCTATCTATACAAGACAAATCCTATATCTATAATAAACATATTATCTTTTTATTTTTACGTTAAATTTTTGCCGCCAATGGCCAGGGCCTCATGGGCTTAGGCATAAATCCCAGTGTTCTCGAATTGGCCACTACCTGTATAGCAAAAATAATGTCACTGAATTAAGGACGACGTCAACACGGATTAAAGTATTTAATGAGAGTGGATTATTAAGAAGAATAAATATATCGAGTTTTAATTAGCACACCACGGATTAAGGTAATAAATAAGGGTGCATTTTTAAGAAGGTAGATATTTCCAGTTTTGAGTGGGTTAGAGATATTTTGATTATATGTCCATCAAAATGCTTTTATTGTGCCTTAAATTCAGTTGAGTTTTAGCTGTTTTGCAAGAAAGTTAAAATATGATTGAAGTAAAAGTAATCTTGAGTGAAAAAGGAATGTCCTTACTTGTGTTAGATGGCTAATATAAATATCGCCAAAAAAAATTTTAAAAAGTGGTGAGACGTTTTGGACTTATACCAACAATGATTCAATCTAACGCAAAAATCTTCACAATGGGTAAAGAAAATAATAATTTCCCGATATTAAACAGTGCATAATCATGAAAATTACATAAATAAAATGAATGGACCTACTTTGAGTGTGGCTAGCAAGCTGAAAGCAATAGATGGATATCACAGAACGATCAAGTTTAGACAATGGCTATTAATATTTGTTAAAAATTTTGAAGTAAGTTTACAATAAATACAATGGTACCTTGACATACGAGTTTAATTCGTTCCTCAACCTTGCTCGTATCTTGAATTACTCGCGTATCTCGAATTTTATCTTTTATCTCTATTAAAAAGATCAGATGAACGACCTGTTGCAACTTTTTTCGAGACCTTCGACCTGCTAAACCGAACTCGTATCTCGAATTTCGCTCGTAACTCAAAGCAAAAAATCACTCGCTCGCCGGCTCGTATCTCGAAAAACTCGTATGTTGGGGCACTCGTATATCGAGGTACCACTGTACTTTTTTTTCAAAAAAAAAAATGTTTTTAAAGACTATGCACACTGTTTATTTGCCTATCCCTGGTGCGCAACTTATTTTAGGAACCCATGTACAAAAATAGACAAATCCTTAGAACTTAATTTTGTTATTTTGTATTTGTTGACTTTTCTTGATTTTTCAAGATAATATTTTTAATAATACAGCTTTTCAATGGGTTGTTTAAAAAGTAAAATTATATATAATTGATTATTGCAAATAATATCGTGGTTTATATACAAATAAGTACAAAAGCTCACTTTTAGAGATAAACAATTGTCTTGATTATAATAATAATCAAACAAGGTTTTTATATGAGAGAAATTATTATATATGAATTTTTCCGTGAAATAATAAATATTGAAACTGTTATGGAAAACGTAGTAAAATATTTGTTCTAAATTTGAATTATAAAAGACTCTCAATAACCGTCTGTACAAAATAAATAATGGGATACTTTAATGCACATATTCGAGCACCGTCTATGTAGTGTCATTTTTAATCTCAGTAAAAAAGCTTTTGTTATCCGTACGTCCGAAGTATAATTCATATGCACTTGAACTATTGTAACAACTAACAATAAAAAGGGTATACACGGTGTGGGGTAGCCGAGTCACACATGTGCTGTACATACATACTATGAGGGACGCGCGTTTTTGTCTTTATTGAACCAATAACAGAGCTAAATAAAACTCCCGCAGGAGAAGCACTTGTTCCCACTGTAACAAGTGCATTGATCTAGCGAACTTTTTCGAGAAAGCAAAAAATTCATACACGATAATTCACGATCAATTTTACCGTTGGATCATTTTCAGTTGATTGTGTTTCGAGGGTGACAAATTAGAAATTATTCCATTGGCTATCCCAGCACTCCCACGGGTGTGCTGAGTGAATTTTAGGTCACTGGATTATCGTGAGAACGATATTTTTTTCGTCGAAGTAATCTCGCTTTAAATTTTCTCTATATGTTGGTAATGAATAAATATTATTTGTTGCTTTTTTTATCACAGTGACAGTGAAAAATTAAACAGTGCCTATATTCACTGTTCTGCGTTTGCAGCTCATGTATTTATTCAACGATTCGTACTACACACGAAAAATGAGAAGAAATCTAATTTGCATTGACATGATACACACAAATTTTTATTAAATTTTCAGTTTTCTCCAAAAAAATGAAAATTTTAATAAATACTTGTTCATTTTCGACGATTCATCATCGAATCTTACACGGTTTTTCTGTCTTAATTTTCCTTCTTTTACATTTAAATATGATAGCCAGGAACTCTGTGGAAGTATTCCAGTTATTTTCGTAGTTATTCATTACACTTTTATCGCAACACTTCCACTTTACACGTGATGAAAGCTTCAAAATTATTATAGAAAATAAACAGAATCTACTTACCTAGTGGAGCTATCTATGGCTGTTGGTATATTGTATGTACCTACCTATGTTAGAGAGAACCGAGAGGGACGTTTCGCTTAGTTTTCCAGCTTCCTATCTCGTTTACAAAATTTATTGTGGAATGTCACGGTGTAAGGAATACGTTTTCTCTGAGGTAAATTAAATTACAAATTGTTTCACAAATATATCATTAAATTAAAAATATAACTCGTAAGTGAAGTGTCGTAAGTGAACTCTGCATTTTAATTTGCCATGAAAATTACAATTTGTGTCAATTTAATATGGTATAGAAAATCTGTATATTAAGTACTTTCATGTGATTATTAATTGTTACTTGTCCACTTCCTTAATGGTAAACTAAATCAATATTTTTTAATAGACTCTAACTTTTTTAACTAAACTTAACTACTTAAATAATTTTTCTTGCAATTTTCTTAAACACAATTCTGCAGGGGTTTCAAATTTATTAAAAAATTACTTTCATTTGCTTTACGATGAAGGAAATGTGAAAATGGTAAAATTTATGAATAATAAAGATATTCATTGTTGAAACTAAGCATATTTCTATCTTGAATTCTCTAGTTGAGATTTGAAATAAAAGTATGTTCTTCTTCTACGCATTACTGAATGCCTTTTTCCAATTTTTTTTTTTGTTCTTCTTGTTTGACACTTGTTCATCTAACCTCAAAAGTCGTTATTCATAGTGCCAATGAAAGGGAAACTCTTTAGGGAGTGTAAAATTGTGTATGACTTACGCTCTCTTTTACACCGCAGACATTAATATTTTCATTCTTTTTTTCATAATAAAACCTTATGTACTTATCAGTAATTAGTGGAATGGGTATGATTTTTTCCTATTCAAAAATCTTAGTATTTTGGTAAAAAAGCAAACAAATAAGTACCTATATATAAAAACAATTTCTATTAGTTTTTGCAACAAAGCACACAAGGATGAAATTAGCTCTTACCTTACTTCGTTATTTTCTGACCTCTACTATAAGTATAAAATAAATTTTTCTGGTAATCAAATTAATCTTGACAAAACAGTTTAGACAGTAGTCGAGTTTCTCAGTTTCTGTAAAAATTTGTTCCTTTTTGTAACATCCCTTAGCAAAGTTTTGTGGCCATTCTCTGAAGGCCATTTTGTTTCTGGAACGTGAAATAATTCTTTCACACTCATAGCAATCCAGTTTTTGATATTTTTTAGTAATTTTTTAAGGTTTTTATTTCTTCCTGAGCTATTTTTTCCATTTTAGACCAGTGCCGTTAATTTTTGAACACAAAAAAAAATTATAGTACGATGAAACCCATTAGAAAAGGAAGACAGTATAACAAAAATGAAAGAAAAATAAATTTCGGTCGATCTAAGGTCGAAAAAGGGGGTGTTTTAAGAGTAGAAACGGTTTATCTCGATTTCCGACAAAACTACAAGTCCTACGGAAAAAAGTTAAATGGCAAAGTTGTAGGTTATAAGAAAATCTACAACTTTTGTACAAACAATTTTTTCACATAATCTCAAAATTTATGTGAAAAATTCCAATAACCAAGCTTTTGGTTTTAATTTTTAACTTTTACAAAAAAAAAAATAAAAAATCAGATGTTTTGACGTGAGAATTTTCGATTGGCAATTAGGGTGCTTTTTCGATATTAAGTCAGTATAAGGTGAAAAAATTAATATTATTAATAAAAAATACAGTGTGTTTGGGACATTAAAAGGTAAATTTTCACCAAATTTCGTGTAAAAAATTTTTTTTTTGTAAAAGTTAAAAATTAAAAACCAATATCCTGGTTATTGGAATTTTTCACATAAATGTTGAGGTTATGTGAAAAAATTGTTAGCACAAAAGTTATAGATCTTATATCCTACAACTATGTCATTTAACTTTTATCCATAGGATTTTTAGTTTTGTCGGAAATCACGATAAACCCTTAAAAACTACCCTTAATTCTACCCTTAAAAACACCCCCTTTTTCAACCTCATATCGACCGTGATTTATGTTTACTTTCATTTTTGTTATATTCTCTTCCTTTTCTAATGAGTTTCATCCTGCTATAATTTTTTTTCACTTTTTATCGTTTTCAAAGTCTTAAAAAGCACTGGTATATTTACTAAACGTTACATGATATTCTGGATAATTGAAGATTTTTCACTACTTGACTTTATTTTCAAGCTACTTAGCCTAAGTTTAACTAAAAATCAAGTCAAATTTGCACCAAATATGAATATTTCAATGCCAAATCAAGATAAGCATGGACTTTGTAAGTTTCATTTGCAAATCAAAATGAGGAGAATTTTTTTTTCAAAAAATATTCTACTACCTGACTTGATAAATTTCAACTTATAATAAGGTCAAGATAAGTTCTTTTTCTTCTTTTGGTGGTTCTTATCAATTTTCTATCATATCCTTTTCTTCGTCATACTTCCTCATTATAATTTTTGCAAATTTTATGAAAACAAAATTTTTAGAGATTTTCTCTGAAAATACTTCAAATTTTAAATTTATTATAAATTCCTTTCGTTTAAATATGTACAAAATGGGAAAATTTGAAATAATCATCATCATAATAATAATAGGCAAATGTTTGTATGTCGCCAGTTAAAAGACGGTTTGTATGTTTTTTTTAGATTTTCATTGTTATATTTGTTGACGAGCGATTAAAGTGACGGTTTCACTTGCGAGAAGTCTAGGGGATGATTCCTACAATTAGTTTTTTTATTTTTATTTTAATTGTACATTTGGTAATATAAATATAATATAAATATATAAATATTTATTAGTTTACCTATCTTTATATTACTTTTTCTGATTGAAACATGATATGAAAGTTCTTGTCCCATACATATCCTCACAATGTTACTAGTTTTGGAGTAAGTTTTAAATAGGTACCTTTACACTGAAACTTAGATTCATTTTAACATTTGTAAAAGTCTTAAAATTTTGTTACTCTAATAAAGTTTTTAGAATCACACTTTCTTTATTTTCTTTTCAAATCAAAATTAGCAAAAATCAGTGAAATAAAATCTCTCCAACTTTTTGTAGGTAAGTATTGAACTTTAAAAATAAAATGATTTTCTTCGAAAACCCACATTAAAAATAACAATGCCATTTAATTGATCATCAAAATTGAAATATAAGAAAGTTTCGTTTAAAAAAAACGAGCACCCAGGTGAATGTGAAATTGTAAAAGTTTCCTCCCTCCTCCAAAAAAAAAAAAAGAAAAGTTTATCGAGTTAATAGAAACTATTTGAGCAAATAATCAAAGTAAACATTCTTTATATAAATGGCGACCGACTAATTTCATTTCGAAAGGAAGACTCAATTTAAACTTTACAAACTGGTGGTTTCTCAAGTATAAAGTAACAACTTTTGTAATTTGTAAAGTCACTACATTTTACAAATCCCTTTATTCAAGCATGAGAGAGTCGAACAATTTTTCCATCCAACATCTCAACAACGATAAGAAGAAATGATCGATTAGAACCAATTAATAACGTAATTAATCGTCTCGGGCAAATATTTGTCGATATGTACGGGGGGTGGGTGGGTTGGCTGGGTTTTGAGTGAATCAAATTGAGTTTGAAAGGTGTGAATTTGTTTGAGTGATTTTAGTTTTAATAAATAACCGTTATACGAGAGTCGGCATTATTAAGTGAATGGGTGCCGACAAGGTGAGAATAAAACAGGGTCGTGTTGAGTTGTGCTTTGTCCCCACACCTGTATTCGGGATTCTGGTTTCTATATTTTATTTTTATTTATCAGCTAGTAGAAACTAATTTCAAGCTTTATGTCAAGTCAGCAATTCCAATTACAGCGACCGCAGCACTCAATAAATTATATGATTCTGACTTTCGCCGAGCAAATATTCCAAGCTTGGCTTTCTTGTTCTCTGTTCTACTAAAAATATGGTTATGAATTTGTCTTTGTCCGGCAATAAAGCTTCTACTTCTTGTAAGGTACCCACATAGATCTACCTCTCATACACATACATCCCCATATCCACACGGTGTGTTAATACATTTACGAGATTACCAGAGTCGTTTTTCTCAACCACAAAAGGGAAAATGAAATATGTGATTCACGACGAATGATTTTTAAAGAACAATATTTACAATTACAGGTCATTGCACCTAAAACCCGAAATTTGTCCCTTATACACTAAACCGTTTAACTAACTTTTTTTCTCGCGCTTAACAAAGTGAAATATCGAGAAAATTGTCGAAAATTCAATTACACTCTCAATTTTTCGACCGTTCCCGTAACGAAATTAACGACAAAGGCGTACGTTTGAAACAATAAATTGAATGAATAATAGACAAAAGGGACAAAGCCTGGTGCTGGTTAACCCAAATATTGGATATTCCCTGTTGTCGTCTGGAGGGTTAAAAGGGTAAAAATAAGCAGCCCCATGCGATTGATGCGACTGTTTTTAAATTTTCACAAACGCGTTAACACAAAAGTTGAGTGTGTTAGAAAAAAAATGCCCCCGAAGAATTCATTTGCGACGGCGACTGTTCACAAAGAAAATCTCATTTAAAAAATTGGTCGAATACATTTGAAAAAAGTTTCATTTGGCCTGGATAATGGTGGTTGGATGTAATTTATTAACTCAGCATATGTACGTGCATACAGTAAAACCTAGATATATATTCGTTATAAAAAATTAGATTTAAGATATTTAACAGGTGGTTAACACATGAAAAATGACAAAGACGTATGCTTTGTTGTCTGGGAAATTTTAAGACGAAAATGTAACTAAAATCTTATAATAAATTTTCATATCAAAAATTTTTAATTTATTTTATTTCCTGGCAATAAACTACAGTACAAATCAAGAGTAAGACACAATAAAGTGTATCTTACTCAAGACAGCATCTAACTCAGAATGCATTCTTTGTGAAGTTATTTTGAAGACTTTATGCATAAGTCTTTTAATTGACTTCTTAGTTCTTCTGATATTTTCAAAGCATGATTCTTTGATGACTGGAATTTAAGTCTTCTCCTTCTAAAGACAACAAAAGACTATTCAAAAGTAGAACGTTAGGACCTTCAAATTTTGAACTCAATTTAAAAAGAAGGTCTCTCGCAACTGCCCTGACGAAACTACGTTATATACCTTAAGCAATTCAATTTGTTCGAGGCCAGTGCTGGCCACTGTAATTGTAAATAAATATATGTGAATAAATGTGGGTAACCACTTCCTCCTTACAGGTCTTCAGAAGTCGTCAAGAATTCGTAATATGTACATCTTAACTGTGCCTTTCACAAGAAGTCATTTTTCAGACTTTCTGCATGAATCTGTTAAGTTATTTCTTGAAGATATCGTATTAAAAAAAATTAAATTATGGACTCTTAACGAGTTCATGTCTTGACAAGCTCAAAGTACCGAAAAAACGAGTTCAGAACATGACAATATCAAGAACTTAAAGCCATGGCGTTAAAACGTCCAAAATGCCTTTAAAATTAAGAACTCAAGAGTTCAAAGTTTGCACATTTTTAATATGGCTGCGCTAAGAATTAATTTAAGCCTTTTATTCGAAAAATGACTTCTTAAGAAATTCATATTTCAGATGTTCAAGTTATGACAAATTTGAGGTTCTGGAGTTTTGATGTCATATTTCATAAGTCAATTTCATACGGCATTTAAACGTTTTCAGTTCCTAATATCATATTTCTAAGTCAATGGATTTGCAGTCATGTTGGTATCTTGGGAAATGAAACAACAGACACTCTCGCAAAGTCTGGTACCGCTATAAATCAACCGCCAACCCTTATGTCTTTAACATCAGCTCAGAGCCACTTTGCAAGCACTATCAACTGACACTCCTTCAATATTCAAAAAAATGAATTACAAAAAAAATGGGAATCCTTATTGGAATCTCTTATCCCACGACTTCTCCCCCGCCAGGTGTCAGTCGTAGTTTTCCGAACTACCACGAGACACGACTACCTATGCGAGCACTTGTACCATATTGGCATCCTACCAACTCCAATATGCTCCCTCTGCAATGGGAAACCCATGAAAGCCATACTTCTTGGCAACTATCCTGCACTTGCAGGTATCATCATCTCCAACCTCTATTGGACGGCGCGGCACCGAATGACAGAAATGCCAAGCGTGGGCGTTGGATAAGAAGAAGAATATTTCTGAGACAGTTCAAGCTATGACCTGACGATGAGTTAACGTCTTGACCAGCTAAAGGTAAAAAACGAAATCAGAAACATAATGTCGTTAGAACCTTCAAATTTTGAACTCAATTTGAATCTAAGAATATCCTCAGAGTTACGAAATCGTCAAAAATTTATAATATGTAAATCTTAACTATGACTTTCTCGAGGTGTCATTTTTCAGACTTTCTGCGTGAGTCTTATATCTTGAAGAAGTCATATTTAAAACGTTCAAATTAAGAACTTTTTACGAATTATTATCTTGACAAGCTCAAGGTACCAAAATACGAATTCAGAAACATGATATATAAGGAACTTAAAAATGTGACAGCATCAAAACGTCTAGAAATGACTTCAGAATAAAAACACGCTAAGAGTTCATAATTTGATCATTTCGGACCGTGGTTCTCAACCTAGGGTACGCGTGTCCCTAAGATTATGGGATAGATTATTTAGGGTAATCCAAAAAAAGTTGTTATCGCGAGAAAGTATGTCTTGGGAAATAAAAATCTGCACGGCGAAAAATGGCTCCAGGCTCTCGCGTACTTATCAGACATTTTTGTACAAGCAAATAAGTCTTTAGGTTACTTAGTGGCGTGGTGGACTAGATAGTTGCTTTATACGCCAGTAATCCTGGGTTCGATTCCCAATGAAAGCCTAAAAAATGTTTTTTCTTGGTTTTCGGATTTAACGGTCGCTAATAACCATAGCAGTTGATGCGACTTTAAAGAAACGAAAAAAAAAATAAATTTAACACAGCAAAATAACTCGATAACTAATATTTCTTCAGATCCTAGCTATTTTTTTATTGATTGATGTTTTGTATCGATTTTTATAAAAGAAAGAATTATATGGGTTTGTTATATTATATGCAAGGCTATAATACGACACAAATGCTGAGCATAGATCAGAGAGCCTGATGAAGCCGTAATATATGGCGATACGTCGCGAATTGACATTCTTGATACATTTATTGTAAAAATCTCGATCCTTTACCCATCTAATTACATTAACTCGATAACGATCTTTGGTATTTCGGATAGAATTGAATCTATGATGAAAAAATTGATTTTAGGAAACCTTGTAGGTATTGAAAATAATATTTGAGAATAATTCTACTTGATATTATAAATTTAACGAATACTTATGTCAAAACGTAATGGTTAAATATTTGTCCTGTATTTGGAATAATTTATACATTAACCAAGAGAAAAAAAAATCCTGCAATCAAAAAATCATTTCAAGAAGCTTTTATACTAAATTATCTCTAGATAAAAAATTTTAAACTCCAAAACCTTATATAGAATAAAAAGAACCAATTTATCTATAAAATTATTCTTACATGTAAGTTATTTGTAGTTTTTCATCGTCTTGCATCTAAATTTTTATTTTATAATAAAACATCTATGATACAATGTCATTGAAGGGTTTTTTTTGCTGAAAAGTTCTTTTCAAAGCTCCAGTGATATTAGAGAGAGCGCTATTCATCAAGATAGTGGAACGACTACAATTCATGTAACGTTAGCTACCTTTATATTTTGTAACTGGATTACATATGATGTAGTTCAGAGATTATTTATGATCAGAATATTACAGTAAGCTGTACACTGTACAGTTTATATACATCTATACCGTGTTATAATATCTAGTGTTGATATGTTTGTGTATGTACATGAGGCTTTCACCTAAAATACATTGAAACTCGCATGCGTTACTTACAACTACAATACGGTGTAATAACACATAGACAACTAGAAGCGTAATTAAGTAAATAGCTTACATTTCCGATCCACGTGAATACATTACTGAACCTAAATGTAGATTCATGGTTATTATCAATTTCCAACCCTGGTTTAATGGCTATTCATACTCCAGCACATTTTCAATCTGATATTTCAACAATTTTTTTAAAGCTCCCACTTTTTCACTAGATAAGGCTTTACAACTTGTGCAAGTCGAAATTTTTAATTTTGGAATGCAATTATGTAAAACAATAAAATTTTAATCCAATCAAGTACCGCCGAGTGAGTGTAAGTGTTTTAATCTCATTTTAAATTGTATAACATTAATAAAAATAAGTTTTCCGTGTACAGAGCAGTAAATTATCGTCCCCTTTTGCAATCGAATGATGAAGGGATGAAACTCTTCCATTTACAATCGCATGTAAAAGCATTTTTGGAGTAGATTAGTGATGTAATAGACGAATAATGCTTAATCTCTATGTAACAACAAAAGCCAAAAAGCGATCAGTGTCGTGCGAGCTTTTTCACATCCTTATCCTTTTTGTAAAGACAGGTTTTCTTCTTTTGATACTTTTTGACTTTTAACTCCAGGAAATTGGAATTTTTTACTTTAATTATAAAAAAACCAAACAGAAATTGATCGAATTTATTAATTGATTAAATGATTAAAAAAAACAATTTTGACCTTATTCAGATGGAAGATTTTATTTTTTTTAAACACAAAATGCCTTATAATGTAAATATTTTACAGGTTAAAAATAAAATTACAAAATATGATGAAAAAACTATAAAACAATATAACAAGTTAAACTCATTGATTTTTTTTAATTGTTGACTATTTTAATGAATAAATAACCATCTTTATTTTGGTCTAATCATAATAATCCAAATGGAGGTTCTACCAAAGTGCAATCAGGGTTGGATTTCAGAATTGGCCGGTTGTTGGAACTTCTAAAATTATTATTGCTATTAAAAAGTTAACTGATGTCATTTTTTAAACGCAGTTTTTTACTTTTACCTATTTTTTGCCACCCGTTATAGTCCGACTGCCCTTTCCGTAAGTGCGAGGAGTGGAAACAGTAGAAATAAATCGTAGATGATTGCCACCCTTCCCACCCACGACCAAAGTGAACCAAATTTGAAGTAATACCACAAACAAAAATTGTTTAAAGAAATGCATTGTTGTCTTATTTTCTTTACAAACTATTTAAAATGTTTCAACAACTATATAAGTATTTCAATCTTAACAGTTTCTTTATATACGTAGTACATGAAATTGTGAAAACGTCAAGATAATCTAATTAATATTAAATCCTAAATGCATTTAAATTTTAATTTTAAAAAATTTTTGCATAATTAATTTTCGATACATATTTAAGCAATTAGAGATGGTTGTTAGTTTGTAGAAAACTGTTTCGAAAAATATAAATGACAAAATTGGCTCTTTTGTTAGACAATTGAATGAATGGTTCGATTTCAATTTTCTTTTTAACATCTTTAGCTGTTTAATATTTCTCAGTTTTAATTCTTTTTTTAGTTGTTTTATCGAATAATAGAAATAAGTTATTAATACGTTATTACTTAATACAATTAATAAATTTTCTAACAATTCAATTATATTTCCTACTATTTAAAATCGATTTTTCCTATTTCGACTAATAATGAAAAGTGAAAAATTGATTATTGAGTAATTGATTTTTTTACCTAATGTCACATCTCTGCCATTAATTTTTTTCAAAGAAAAAAATGGTTATTATGTCTGATCTTAAAAGATAGACATACTATATGTATCCTACACGGAAAAAAATAGTGGTGTAAAATTTACAACACTAAACTAGTAATATTTTTACTGCACTTTGTGTTCACTATATCCACAAATGTAACATTAGATAACACACTGTGTTGTATTCAGCTTTAACGTATAGTATTTTTTACTATCATAGTGTAGTAAATATATGTAGCTGTTACAACTGCTGAGTGTTGTACAATTAACAAATTTTGGCGTTTCTGTTACGCCACGAATTTTAACAAATTTGTAATCGTTACTATTTTTGGTGTATATAATACTATATACAGTGTACAATTTACACCATTATGTTGTAAAACCTTGTAAAACGGCTGAGAAAAAAAAACATCAGAGCCATCTTTACCTTTTTCTATAATTATATTTTTAAGATTTTTAATGGTGCGCATGCGGCGCGTACAACATAACCTATAATTTTGACAAATAAATGCAAGTTTCAAAATTCAACTCATTTTTACTAGTTCGTGTTGTAAATAATACTACAGTTTATTAATTACACTTAACTGGTAAACGTTACCACACGTGGTGTCATCCTATATAATACTAGTTAATGTTGTAAAATTAACAAGGAATGTTGTTAAATCTACAACACATTTTTTCCGTGTATGATCCATGATTGAAAAATTATCCTTTTAAAGTTTAGAATTTTAACTTTCATCTTAATAAGCAGTTTTTTTTTTCATTCCACAACACACAGTTACCTACACATTTTTGGCTGGAGAATGTGTCTCTAGTTTTTTTTTTGAGGGTAGGATTGTTGTGGCCCTCCATTAATCCATACAGATCCTCGATAGCTACTCCTGATGACTTTCTTTAATGTAGACATCTTGATATGCTTGTGGATATTGGCGTTTCAAACATACCAAGGAGCACCCACGATTATCCTTAAGGCTCGATTCTGGACCAATTGTTCCCCAAAGGGCTGACGTGTATTGCCATGCGTGTCTTATCAAAGATATGTAAAAGCGAAATTTGTCATTCAGAGACTGATAAAAGTATGCCCAGTTTTAATTGCTGTGTTATAGAAGTATAGCTTCTTTTATTAACTATCTAAATCTTTATATGTAGCATGGGTTTTCACATATTAATCAATATTTTATTCATCAATTAAATCTTTTTTTTTGTGAGTTTATTTAAGGTCGCATCAACTACTATGGTTATTAGCGATTGTCAAATCCGAAAACCCAGAAAAAACATCTTAGGCTTTCACTGGGATTCGAACCCACAACCACTGGCGTATAAGGCAACTATTTAGTCCACCACGCCACTAAGTGACCTTATTAAATCTTATTAAGTAAAATGTAGAAAAATACAAAACACGTTGTCTAGGATTCAACAATTATTGAATACGAGGCATACCTAATTGTAAAAGTTCTTGAAGAAGCTCGTGTGGCGGCGTTCCAGTAGTAGAACTCTATCGTGCCTCTCTATTGCTTGCATCGCGTTCTTGCTTGCACGCACAGGCACAAACGGAACGTGACACTTTTTCTTACAGGCTGCCGGTGTTCATCAATTTATAAGACCCTATCACGTCAAAAAATCTCACATTTTTGTAATTTCTAGTGTTGTGGCTGTCTTTAAATAAAAACATCGCCCATGGCGCGAAGACGTGCTTAACGAAAAGACTACAAAAAAGAATGGTAACAAGAAACATGTATTAAGTAGTGGCTTTTATTCTTCCCTTACGTTCTATGTCTAGTTGCAACACATGGCAATATTAAAATGTAACTACCCTAAACACACCAAAAGCGTATTCTTTCGGCTTGTCGCTTATAAATATAATATAAACGAATAGACAGATTAAAGGAGATATTTACTTATATATATAGAAGGTAAATCTCTATTTCAAAATTATATTACAAAAAGTTTACCAAAGTTTAAGTTTTTCTTTTATGCTCAGTTTACAACTTTTAAGGATAAAACATTTTAATAAAAGTGTTTTACTAATGTTAATATCATAAAAAACAACTAAAGTAATAAAATATTAATGTAATAGAAATCGAAATCAAAATTTAACACAAATTAATGTTGTTTTAAATTGGATTGTTTTCATATTTTATTATATAAAAATTCACCCATGAAAAATAGCTTTGCGTGTATTGATTCGATGGTTAGTTGGGGCGATAAAAAATCGTAGATGTGATCAATCTTTTTCGTATGCATAGATATATTTCTACCTAGTTGCAAACATAATTCAAGTATATGCTGCATTCATTCTGATTTGTTAGCAGAATGAGAAAATATACAATGTTGATGGGAAGCTTTCAAGAAAATGAGAAATTTCAGCAATGCGGCTGCCACTGTTTGACTTCCAACGATATTCTAATATGGAAGTGAATACATACATCATATGGTCGACTGCATCTCTTCTAATATAATGTTAGATTATTAGGGGCTGCGCGCCCTTCGTTTCATTTGACTGATAAAGTACTGGACAAATATCATCGTCAAATATTATCTGAGAGACGACGTAACATTTGGATGTAAGTGAATGATTTCATCTGGTGCTCATCGACGAGTAATATGGTAATGTGTGTATCCACAAGCCGCCTCCTGAATCCTCCCCTATTCCTAATATGGATTTATTGAGGCTATCACGAAAACAAAGTTGCGGCCTACGATGCCGATGGCCTGTTTTCGTTGTCAACTGTGTCGATATTTAACGCCACGTCTTCTTATTATCCCATTTATATCCCTTACATTCACGATTCGCCTCAGTGGCGGCTTCAGGTTTGATACAACCCTAGACCCTATCTGACATGCTTCCCTTTTTTTCTACGTAAAAGTGATTGTCATAATAATGTATCTTCTTATTAAATATTTCATTATTCCATAATAAATATTTGGTTTAGATACAGTGCAAACTTTATATAGCGAAATTGAACGGGTCGAGTAATTCATTGCGTTATAAAGAGGTTTCGTTAAATGAAGGTTAAACTAAAACAAAGTAATTTTATAATAACGTGAATGGAAATAAACACATTTCTAAGGCTACGTTCCACTTCGAGTTTACAACTATTGCGCTCATTGTCATTGTTTTTATCCATTCCACTAAAGTATGCGAAACTTTTAAACGACATTCAACATTACAATATATCTTTTAAGAAAGTTCTACCTGATCGTAAGTGAAAGTAATGACGTCATTTATGATACTTTACTCAACACAAGAACCGTGGTTGTATCAATAAATGACTGAATGAACGATTCTAATCAAATTTCTTACGTTGTTATCAATAAAAGTACCTACTTAGAAAATAAATTTTATTGTTTGTCTTTCTGAAATTTGGGGGCACACTTGAAAATTTTTTTTTTAATGTTTAATACTAGATCAAAAAATATTAATTTTTTCACATAGTGTTAGAAGGCTTTTAGCCTTTGAAAATGGTAAAAAGTGAAAAAAATTATAGTAGGATGAACCCATTGAAAAAGGAATAGAATATAACAAAAATGAAAGAAAAAATAAATTACGGTCGATCTGAGGTGGGGAAGTAGAACGGGGGGGGGGGTGGGGGTGTTAATGAAAGAAACGGTTTACCTCGTTTAACTCGACAAAACTACAAGTCCTATGGAAAAAAGATAAATAGCAAAGTTGTAGATAATAAGTAGATATACAACTTTTGTACTAACACTTTTTTCACATAACCTCAAAATTTATGTGAAAAATTTCAATAACCAAGTTATTGGTTTTTAATTTTTATCTTTTACAAACAAAAATTTTCTTACACGAAATTTGGTGAAAACTAACCCTTTAATGTCGCAAACACACTGTATTTTTTATTTAAAATATTAATTTTTTCACCTTATATAATATCAAAAGGTAAGTTTTTACTTTTTACCAAATTTCGTGTACAATTTTTTTTTTGTAAAAGTTAAAAATTAAAAACAAAAAACTTGGTTATTCAAATTTTTCACATAAATTTTGAGGTTGTGTGAAAAAAGTGCATAAAATTTGTAGATCTACGTATTATCTACAACTTTGTCATTTAACTTTTTTCCATAGGATTTGTAGTATTGTCGGAAATCGAGATAAACCGTTTCTACACTTAACCCCCCCTTTCCACTTCCCCACCTCAGTCAACCATAATTTATTTTTCCTTTCATTTTTGTTATATTCTCTTCGTTTTCTAATGGGTTTCATCCTACTATCATTTTTTTTTTTTTTTGGTTAAAAAATTATCTACTATAGTCTATGTTTGTTATTTGGGTGCTTTATAGTAACTTTTACATTTTTTTTTTCATTGCGTTCACTATTGATTTTTTAAAAGATTTTTATAGTTTCCCAAAGTACCGTTGTAGACTGGTTGAGAATCACTGCCTTAGGGTCTATGACATATTATAATATCTCTAAATTAGTTTTAACGTTATTTATAGTTAAAAGTTTAAAAAATGAATGCTTTTTGAGATTTAAAAATTTGTCTCACTACTGAGAGTTTTCATTACGTTATATAGAGTTTTTCAATGTATGAGTTGTAATGTAAACCATAGAAACCTAAACAATTTTTACGTTTTAAGTTGATTTTCGTCAAATATAAGTAAGTCTGCTATAAAGAATTCACTAGTATTGTAAACAAGTAAATAATTTAAATTTTACTGAAAACTTTCGATCGATAAAAAAGCGAATTCCTTTTCCTATCTTTTAAATTTGAATTAATTCTTAATTCTTCTTAACTCTTGCCGCCCCTAAAACAACCTAAACCAAGGTTTCACGAATCTAGGAATCTATAGAAGTCCAAACACGGTTCCATCACTGACAGGCCTTCAAAAACTTTCATTTTTATACAAAATCAATCAACTTACAATTTCAAAACAATTTTTTAGATAATGCTTTCCTTTTTGATTCAATTGTTCTTTATCTTAGTTTGATTTTTTCTTGTAAAACTTTTTTTTTTCGGGAAATGGCCACGTTATCTATTGTAAGGCGTGCTGATGTCAGTTGATGTTTCACAAACGATGCAATTCTCTCTATGTATCGGCTCGGATACAACTCAATTGCCAAATAAAGTCTAATCAATCGAAGATGAGGGTTGTTACGATTGCGAAACATCAACAACACGCCTATTACAGCCATAACATTCATCCACAATCTACAGCTTCCTTTATTACTTGCTCTTTTTAAACAAGGATTATCTTCATGAACAACATCACTTTCTACTTTTTGTTCATTTGATTTGTTTAATTAACGATTCTCTTACTTTGATGTGATCAAATTTCTTTTAATAAATTGCAGTTTTTCAAGTGAGATTACAAATGAAATGTATTTGTAGACTGTGCTAATATTGGCGTGTGAGAATAGGGCAATCAGTAATACGAGATATTCAGCAGGATTTATTTATTGATGTGCAACAATAGCTGTTTTTTTTAATCTTTGATTGTAAGCACAGTTGTACATACATATATATAGTAGGTACATCTGGCTGGGATTGGAAATGATGGAGCTTTCATGGACAAAACTACACGCGTCATCACAGCCACATTTACGCACCCTCGTCTATTACATTCACCCCCCGTTTGTCGATGTGAAATTAAATTTTCACAATGACATACGCAAAACTAACCACTTGTTAAGCGCAAAGAAAAGCTTTGGGGTTGAACGAGGTGAGATAGATTCGCCAAATGGTTGTTGTGAGTGAAAGAGTTGGTGTAATAAATTCTTAAGTTGTGCAAAGGGGATATTTTATGTCTCACGGAGCATATTTTAAATTTGAAAAGCGGCAATTTTAATGATTATATCTTAAATGAAATATTCAAATACTTTGTATATGATTAGTATTAGGGATTATACGAAGAGTTGCTTATTGTAAAGTAAAACATTGTTACCACATCATGTTTTTAATATGATGAACTATATAAAAGATTATTTAAAAAGTTCCTCAAATTTTACTTAAATCTCTCAATGTAGTTTTAAACAAATAATTTTCCTCAAATGTCTTCACAAGATATTTTCGGGAAGTCTTGAAATCAACTTCATAAAGCTTTCAAATGTACATTATTAACATAATTATTATAGCATCGCTACTTCTTTTGTCATTTTTATTATACATAACAGATATTACGTTTATTATTTCCTTCCGAAAGATGCAGTTGAAAAGGATAAAATTATCGCTTTTCTTCAACAAAGGAAGTGTATGAAATAAAATTGTTTAAATCTTGTTCAAAAAGGCTAAGATTAAATCAAAATTTATTAAATATAATGAGCCGGTTACTGACAGGTTTTATTGGACAGTTAACTGCTATGGTTAATTTGGCAAAATTAATTTCGATGATCCAAGAGACTAGAGTTAGAAAACGAATTTCTGAATCACTTATCACTCGCACTCACGCTAATCAAAGTGTAAATGAGCCTTTAAGACTCAGTTCAACACTAAAAACAGCAACTAAACAGTACAGTGGACACTACTCGCACTACACGAATTTCCGATCGTCCAGACAAAAATTCGCTTCCTCCATGTGAAACATTAGCATCCAGATCTCTGTGTGGCATTGTAATCTTTATAGTTAAAAATCTTCTGTGCGTGTGTTTGTATTTAAACTCCTCCTAAACGGCTGGACCGATTTTTATGAATTTTTTTGTGTGTGTTTAAGTAAATTTGAAAATGGTTTAGATTTACAGTTCAAAAATGTTTTTTATTTGGGAATGGTTTCGATTAACAATCACCTAGATGTTTTTATTGTTTATTTTTTCCGGTAGGTAGCGCTGAGATCAGATTCAGGAAATTTTTCTACATTTGCTATTTTTTGGTACATCAAACCGGTTCAGATTGTTGCAGCTTATTTAAAAAATTTAAATTTTTTGTATTTAAGACTTATGTACAGGACAACGTTTGTCGGGTCCTCTAGTATTATATAATTTTGTAATTGTTTTCTGAGAATTGCTCAGTTTTGGTTATTTGATTAAGATTTTGCTATACATTATTCAGCTCAGGTTGTTGGAACTGTTTGGAACGACAGGAGCTTTCCTTGGTAGTTTAAAGCGGTTCTTTGCTAGGAGGGGAAAATGAGTTTCCATTTTTTCAGATAACGATATCAATTTTGTTGGGGCTCGTAACGGAAATAAGCACTTAGTTCAACACTAAACACAGCTGCTAAGATAGCTTAAACACACTTGAGCTAATCGCTTACAATTAGCACTTATCACTCGCACTAATCAAAGTTTAAATGAGCCTTTAAGGTTAAGTTAAACACTAATAACACAGCAGCTAAACAGTACAGTGGACACTACTCGCACTACACACTTGAGCTAATCACTCACAATAATCACATATCACTCGCACTTGCCCCAATCAAAGTATAAATGAGCTTTTAAACAATTTTTGTAATAGTTTTAATTAGTTGAATAGAGTAATAAATAAAGAAGGTTCACACCAAATTTAAAGTAAATTGGTTTAGTAGAACTTGAGATATCATGACAACCATCTCAAAAAAAGTTACGCAACGTCTAAAGTCTAAACCAGTGGTCGGCAACCTATGACCCGCGGGTCACCAAGTGATCCATTTGATAATTATAAGTGGCCCACTTTAGTTTCACTAAAGTATGAAGTTATAAAGTATTTGATTCCCGGATAAAATATCCACATGACAAAATATCCCCACGATAAAATATCCCCATGACAAAATATTCTCAGACAAAAAGTCCTCATAGAATAACTGCAAATCGTATTTGCTGCATAATTTTATTGTTAAAACATTTAGTTTCGTATAAAACTTCGCGTTGGCAAAAAGTGCACATTCAGTCAATGAATTAAAATCGGGTAAACGAACAATGACTTAAATTTCTTTTGATGAGGGCTCCGCACCCAAACCCCCGCTAGGGGGACCCCTGGACCCCTTTGGCGTTAATTAACACAGTTTTTGCGGATTTAACACGAACACATGTGGGTCAATTTAACACGTTGTTGCCAAAAATTATTAAATATAAAATCTAAGTTATTGAAATCAAAAAATTGCATGAAATATTTTATCGCAAATATTTTTGTCATGGGGATATTTTGTCTGAGGATATTTTGTCATCAAGATATTTTGTCGGGGGATTTTGTCAGGGATATTTTGTCCGAGGATCAAAACGCCTGATACCCTTTTATTTACTGAAAAACTTTTTTAAAATGAAAATACCACTACCCAAACGTGTATTTAATACTCAAATATTAGTTGATTTTGACCCGCAGTCAAAAATGGTTGCCGACCCATGGTCTAAACTCGGGGTTCCCAATCTTGTACCCGCGGGCACCATAGCGCCCGCGGACCAATTTATATGCGCCCGCCACTATTCGACCGCAATACAATTTTTCATGAACTATGTATTATAAAACAGAATTTTTTTTGTTTGTTAATTATTTTTTACTGTTGATGTAAATATGTTCAATTATAAATATCCTTCGATAAAATAGGTGATGCCCACCGCTCTACTAATATTTTAGAATGCGCTCCAGGGTACAAAAAGGTTGGGAATCCCTGGTCTAAACCATATAATGATATTTAAGACTTATATTTTTTTCAATCTACGATTCCTGTTTCATACATTGGGCCTTCCTCTACTTCAAAAAACGCATTTCTTGAACTTCTTTCCTTCAAACAAGCCGTTCTAGCTTCATGAGAAGCATCTCATTACGATAGAAGCATCGTTTAGTTATTTATTGATCCTATTTGTAGGCGAATATGTGAGCTTAGTTTGCACATCACAAAAATAGCTATATTTTCGAAAATAATTTGAGTTTTGAAATATTCTTCTAACGACATATTCATAAAGATCTAAGCTTTAAAAATATGTTAAAAATGAAAAAAAAATTAAGTTTAATCAGAAGTAAAGATATAGTTACAGATTAAATTTATTGTTCAAACCTGGCTTTTATTCCCAAGAAAAATCAGCTAATAAAAAAAGGTAATTCGAAAGAAAAACGTTGTATATTTGTTTGGGAAATGCCTACGTTTCAGCGTATGATTGTGCAAGTTTTATGCATACGCTCGTAACAAAACAAGTGCTTTATAACGTTGGCATTATTGGGGTTGTGCATTCATAAGCGACAAACACGCGACATAAGCACGTAGAAAGCACGCGGATGAAATACAACATCCCCATTCATTACTCGAGTATTGCGTCTCGTCGAACAAGTGTAACGCACCCTCTTCAACAAGCACTGATACGCAAGGGGTAGCACCACAGCAATCATCAATTCAAGGGTATCATACGATTGGGTCTGTGCTGCGCAACGATAAGATTATTATGAAAAACCTGTCGAATTACCGATCTCTGATGACGCACTCGTTTCTCTCTTGCAAAAGCTCCTTGCTGCATTTTAAGTTTCTAATGACTCGCTCCACTTATATTAAAGCTCCGACAGACGAAACGTAACGAAGCTATCTTTGCCACAACGAGATAATAACTTCAAATATAATAAGGGGTTTTCGAAAGCAATGCAATGTTTATCATACTCGGTAAACTAATGATAATAAAACACGGAATATTACGTGGAACCTAAAATACGATATGGCGGCTATTAAAACCGAAATTACCAAGTTCAAATCCAAATCTTTCAAATCACCTTTTGATTTATTGAGAAATTATAACTTGTACCAGTCGTCAGTTACTTCAATCGCAAATCAAGACGGTTAAATATAGAGTATAGACTAAATAGAGAACAATTTACATACGGGTATTTATGAAATAAGTAAAATTTAAGAACATGAAAATATTTGAGATAATTTTAAGGTCGAAAGGTTTCGTTTTGATTTGAGGCGTTTAGATTTGGGCGAGTGAAAAGCTCGTTTGATGGTTTAAAGATAGAGATATTTGTTGTATAAATACGGACGAAATTAGCATAGAACTCAAGAGGTTTACATTTTAATTAGATTGGTTAAATTAAGTTATTTATTTAACAGAGAAAAAAACTGGTTCAAAGTACTTGAAAGGCTTTGAGTTGAATTAATGTTAGCTAATATTTGAATAAACTTTTTTGGTAAGGTATAGTTGTATCTATTACGTATTATATAGAAAGAAAGCTCAGTTGTGCTGAGGTAGTGGAAATCATGTAATTTCATAAATCTCTTGATAGTTAATTCATGTTTATGAATCTGGCTTATGAATGGGGAAAATAAAAAGAATACCTAATAACATATTAAAAAATAAAACTTCATATCTTTAATACGTTTAGACTATTTTATAAAGAGGTTATGTCTGTTAGTGTAAAAAGTAAACGCTAAAACTATTAGAACGAATTAAAAGTCTTTCACCAATATATTTTAGTCTATTACTGATAAGGATTTATCTAAACAAGCAGTTGAACATTATTCTAAATGCATTGTGCTTGTTATTATGACTTGAGATAACTTGTAATTTCAATACTTGACTTGATTTGGCTCACTGAGAAAAAAATCCCGTATTTGTATCAAATATAAATAAAAAAACTTTTGCAATCTAAAATAATGATCTTGAACCTATAAATTTAAATATTAATATTTGAGTTTGACTGGATTTCAAGTCAAATTGAGGTCAAGTGGTATGAAAATTTAATAAAGTAGATTTGAAAGCAAGTTTAGTAATGAAATCAAATTTTCAAAGTTTGTGTAAAAGGTAGTTAATATTTTTAAATTTTACACAAAAAAGAAACAACAAAATAATGTGGGTTTTAGTATAGGGTTGATTTAGTCATTTAGTCATTAGCCTTTTTGGAAAAAATGTATGGTTCCTGCAGGACAGCTATTACAAAAATAAATGTGATTTTTAGTTGTAACACAAAATAAAGTACTAGAATAAGGATTTCGAGGGAAAATTCAAAAATTCGAAGGAATTTTTGGAAGTTTAACTGAAAATTGGATTTTGATAATTTATTTTTATAAGTACAATACAATATATGACTCTTAGTACTTTCAGCTCCTGTCACTACAATGAATTCCCAATCATTTTGGTATCTTAGGAAATGAAAAAGTAGACGTCCTCGCAAAGTCTGGCACCTCTCTAAATCAACCTTCAACCCTTATATTCCTAGCATCATCTCAAAGGCACATCGCAAGTACTATCACCTGGCATTCCTATATAGTATATATATATATTTTAAAAAATGAAGTCAAAGAAAAAATTGGAAACCTTACTGGATTCCCCTATCCCACGACTTTTCCCCCGTAAGGTGTCAGTTGCAGCTTTCCGAACTATTACGGGACACGACTACCTATGCAAGCACTTGTACCTAGGGCTTACAATACCGGGACTCCGGGATCCCGAATACCGGAATCCCGGATGATTTTTGTCCGTTATTAAAAACCGGTATTTATGTAAAAATACCGGTATTTTGATATTACATTAGTTGATAAAAATTGAATTTATGCACAATATAAATCTAATTTAAAGTAATATTAACTAATTACAAGAAATGTTTTTCGAAGATAAACAAACAATTTCATTGTATTAAAATCTATATCAGGTACATTTATAACACATACCGAGCCGAGTATGGCACCATCAAGGAGCGGCGGTGTCGGAAATATAAAGCGATTGTTTATGTTTTACGTCTACTACCCAATGAATAGGTCTCGTTTATACAAATACATAAAATGTGTAACACAAAAATTATTAAATAGTTAGATTAGATTGTTTAATTTTTGTAAATCAGCTGTAGTGTTTACAAGTAAAAATTAATACCGGTTTTAATACCGGTATCCCGATATTTCAAATTTCAAATATCAAATACCGGTATTCAGATTTTAGTTCGGTATTGTAAGCCCTACTTGTACCATATTGGCATACTACCGACTCCAAACTGCTCCCTCTGCAATGGGGAAACCAAAAGCGCCATGCATCTTGGCAACTGTCCTGCACTTGCAGACGTCAGGGAGAAAAACTAAAAGAACCAAAACCAACAATTCTCCAACCTCTATTGGACGGCGCGGCACTGAATGGCAGAAATGTCAAGCGTGGGCGTTGTATAAGAGGAAGAAAAACTTTCAGTTTACGGATAGCTTATGAATCAGCCTACTTGAATACTTTTTTCCTAAAAATATTGTAACGAACAGCCATAGAAAAGGAAATAACATTCCAGATTGCTCGATCCAAACTTCAATAGTAGACATTTAAACCAATTCATTATTTAACGGTCAACAGTTTTTGAGACAATCGTATCGAACAATGGAAAACATTATGGTACATTCTGGTAACTTTTATTGCCTATATAAATAGAAGGAGTCCACCAGATTGCGTCAGTCCGAACAATTCAGCCAGCGAATAAAACAGTGAACAGTGAAAAGTGAATTTCCGATCAATTTAGTGCGAAAAGTGATTGAATAGTGATCTGTTCTAATAAACTGTGAATCACCGAGTGAAATTAAATAAATTTATTTAAACGTTTGGTGAAAGTTTTGCAATAATTAAAAGAACCCATAACGTGAATCTGAATTCAGTTTTGAGAAATCCCGTTTAAATATGTAGAGTTGTGAGATAGGCTATAAATTAAAAATATTTTTAGACCCCCCACAAGAGTGAAGTACTTTTATTCCGGACAAACAAATTTTCCTACTTACAAATTTTATTCATTTTAAAATTTCTGATCATTTTCACATACAAAAATCAACATCAAATGCATAAGAATATAGTGTACAATAATGAAGTGCTATTACTGGATACTAAACATGGTTCATTGGATGCTTAATCAAGGAATTTTTAAATTCTAACAGTATTTTAGTAAAATTGTTACTTCACATGTTAAAATGACTAAACAATTCTTTATGAAATTGACTCTAAATGTACTTTTACTTTTTGAACAACACATTCCCAAGTTAGTTTACGCCCTAAACAAAGGGTGGGTCAGCTAGTGTAAAATAAAATTAGAAAAAATTTCTGAGAGAATATCAAGCTATTTATTTTCATATTACAAGCACGAACTTTTCAATTCACCACAATATTAATGGAACGTTTGAAAGGCTTCTAATGGAACGCAACAATTTTCCTTTTGTTAGCACAAACTTCAACTTTACATTAAGTAAAACGTACGAATCATGTTTTTTTCTATTTACAATCGCAATCTAATGCCAATCAAAAGTGTACCTGTATACAAATAGCATATATATAAATTTCCATAAAAATGCACTTGATGTGCATTATAATACAATCTAATTAATCAAAACCGATCTAAACAGGTAATAAACAAGCTTGAACTGAGAAATTTTAAACATTTTTCAATGTACATATGCCTCATACGATATACCCTAATTTCCTCCATCAAATTATCCATTGTTGGGGTCGAGATAACGGCAATAAAGAGTCAGAGGGTAACGTTTTACGAAAGCCTAATTACCATATTATCGTAATAATTTTTTTTAATAATCATAATAAATTTATGCGTTTCTAACAATTTAAGTTTCGTAATTGTGTGCTCTAGCACAAGAAGTACGTCGTAATTAAGTAATTATATAGATCTAAATAATGTGCTTTTCACGTAATCGATCAAATGATTACATACACATATATACGTTTAGAATAAATTTTAAAACGTTTTATTTGGAAAATATGAAATACAACGTTTTAACCTTAGTCTCTCGAAAAATCATTAAACCTTGCTTTTAAAATTTTTTTTTCCTCGTCCTCGCGTTGTTTTAATTGCAACTGTTCATTATTAAAGCAATATCAGTTCAACAATTTCAACTTTTCCATTGTTCGAATAATTAATAAATAATTGAATATTAGTATAAAGCCCGCATGCACTATTATTTATTTTATCATTATTATATTCCGAATTGATATCAATAATCGAATTTTGCTTTATATTTTAAATTCACTTTGTGTCAAATAATAGGTAGCATAATGAACAATAAACATACCATGTGTATATATTACTTGTTATATAAAGGTATACTTAATATGAAATGCATTCGTATCTATTATATATGTGGCTATGTCAAATTAATTCGAATGAAAGTTTTCATGTAATTATTAAATGCGAAAGCAGGTTGACATGCAGTGAATCTATGCAACGCATTATCCTATATGTTCAGTCGTGATATTTAATTAAGGTATTTGTGGAAATTTTCAAATTGTGGCTCAAAGAGCGGTGCATTACATTCTCTCTGTTTTGTTGTAAATAACTAAATATTCAAGTCATTTATTAGTACAAACTAATCAAATGAAAATTTACGTGTGAATAAAAATTTGCTCGCTTTCATATACACGTTTTAATTTGGAAGAAGGTTGATAAAATTTCGTTTTTCTGTCTAGAAAATCCCAACCAAAATCTCACTACATTTGAATATAATATGTCGACACCAAATATTTGAAACCGCAAAACCATGAGCTTGAGGTATTTGACGAAGTTTTCCAACCAATTTTACTGTTCGCAACCTTTTAATTGGCACCCGAAAGATTTCACAGTCTCGTCAAACATTGTGTGTAATTGATTTGTTAATCTAAAAATAAAGGAGAAAATTAATTGAAGTACTAAAATATAATATGTTGTTCTTAGTTTTAAAAAAAAATTTTAAGATTTAATTAAGGAATATAAAAAGAACTTTCAAATAGTTGTAACTTAAAGAGATGTTCGAAGAGAGGAATTAAAGGAGAGAAAGTCGAAGCTTTGAATTTTTAGTTTTTGGATCTGAAATTCAAAACACTTTTAATTATCATTTGGTCTTTGACTTCCAACGCAAAACGAAGGACGTTATTTTACACGTAAGTTTTATGTAACTATTTTTGTTCATTCTTAGCTCCTAAATGAAAGGACCAATTTTGATGCGATTTTTTTCCGTTTGGAAGCTATTATTCGTAATGGTTCTTAGCTATAATTCATATTTAGAATTCTTCTTCAACATCTCCTAACATTAACCATTCAAATGCTGTCGTGTTATTAATTAATTATTTAGTTGATCTGAACCAAAATTCTCTGTTATCAGGGGGCTTTGGGTAACCATAAGAAGATCCACGACCAAAAAAATCGTCAATGTTTTTTTATTTTTTTAGAAAGATTTACTTGTATGAGTTCTTTGATTACCGTTTTTTTTTTGTTATTTTACTTTAATATTTATAAAAAATCTTCAACTGCACTGCTAAAAGAAATCTACACGATGTTAAATATTCAAAGAAATGTATAAAAAATGTATAAATCTTAATAAAGACTACTGAATTAGTTTTTTTTTTTAAATTGTGCTTTTCAATGGTTTTAAAAATGGAGCTTGAAGAAAAAAGTTTTAAGTAAAGATAAAATGCTTTTAATTAGAACATTTTCCAAAAGCCTCTCTCCTGAAATTATATTAGAATTGACTTTAAGCTTTGAAAAAGTTTTTGTAGATTTTGGAAATTAGTAACTTAATTTTAACGGACAGAATATTCTATGCCTAATGCAAGGATATCCAGCTCCAAATACAAAGTTACAGCAGAAGTGTCACAAGGTAGTGTCCTTGGACCTATGCTGTACTTAATTTACACGGCAGATCTTCCAGTGTAGGAGAATAGGAGGTCCCAGTCCATATATTGCTACAAGGGAGCTGCAGGCTTATATGAACAAAATTAATAAGTGGGCAAAACGAGAGCGTATCAAGCTAACCAGGGATAAGACCAAGAAAGTTACGTTTAACCTGAGGAAATAGTCGTGTGGTCCCATTAAAATCAACGAGCACAGTGTTTCAAAGGATGTCGCCATGAAGTACCTACTTGGGCTTTCTGCACCAAATCCAAAATACAAAGCGGTGTTTAGACCAACGTGGACATACGGGACCCAACTCTGGAGGGTGGCAAGGTCTTGGAAAAACTTGGAAATGTTAAAGGTGGCAAAGTAAAATCCTTCGATCACTTCTAGGAGTTGGCATTATCTAACATGATCTGGGTGTTGAAGATGTCATGTGGCACATAAAAGGACTGACAGAAAAATACGTAGAAAAAGAGAAAATGAATCCAAACGAGCTCGCTTCGAAAGCAATAGAAGTCAAGAGGCTTAAAAGAAATAATTTTAACAAATTTTTAAATTGAATATCAATGTATGTTCAATAGTTTTATCGCGACTATGGTCAGAGAAACCATCAAAGTTTTGAATTAATTTTATTTTGTTTTATTTTGTGTAGTACTAGGAACTACGGACTGTACGGGTCTAATTCCTACACAAAAAGGAAAAAAAATGTAAAAAAAAGTACCTTAATCGAATAGAAAAGAAAAACTGAAAATAACTTTGAGTTTCTTGTTTTTAGATCTAAAGTTCTAAACTTCTTATTACCAAAAGGTTTTTGAATAATCATAAGAAAGTCAAGGAATAAAAGCTCCCAAATGTCTGTTTTTAGGAAGATAAATGGACCATAATACATCATTCTTTTATATATTGGGTCATCTTTGATTGTAGAAACCTGTACGATGTTAAATTGTTAAAGAAGTGTGAAAACTTCAGAATTATAATTTTCCAAAAATTCTCTCTTCTAAAGTTTTGTTACGATTAACTAAAGGTTGGCAAAATATTTTATATTTTTTAGTAAGAAAACATAGATTTTATTTGTTAGTAACTAAATCTCATCGTAACAAGAAAAATGCCAAAGGCAATCTAGTTACAGGGTGTAATCCTTTAGAAAGGTGCTAAAATTATCAGGATAAAGGTATAAGAACAAAATTTAGGCATTTTAAAGGACGAAGATTACTTCTTAACCCAAGTGAACCCTTAACTTTTGCAACTTTAACATTGTTATATTCCACATATTTCGTAAAAAAGCTCTTAAATCAATAATTCTTTTCTTTTTTTTTTTTTTTTTTGATAAGCCCATGTAAGCTCATAACCTTCACGTTTTTATCAAAATAAGATCTCAAGTGCTTCATTGAAATCTAGAAACTCATCGAGTCAAGTAATTGAACATTTTTTTAAATAAATTTGCTTGATTTCTAAATGAGATAACTTGTGAAGTCAATTATTGAAATCAAATCAGCTTTCAAGTCAAATTTAGGCTAAATAGCTTGAAATTCAAGTCAAGTAGTGAATCGTTAGTTACTGTATCTAATTTCAAATGTAAAATTTCGAAACTGTCACTACTTTAGCTGCAATAGTCTTTACTTTCCTATTTCTTTATTCAATCATATGAAATTATAAAAAAAAAAACTGAAAATTTTTAGAAATGTTAATGTTAATGCTTAAATGAAACCCTTTGCTAAAAAATATTTTTGACTATGACTGAATTTTCTTTTTTTTCTTTAATTGAATATACCAACGCGTACTTCACTTAAATTTTCCTCCCAAAATGTAACTCAACTGTCGCTTTTCCATTATCCTAATAGTGTTGTTGAAATACTTGAAAACGTATTTTCTACTGACTTCATCTATGAAACTTTTTGGCATGTCAATATTGTCGTTAGTTTACATCTAAAAGTTTGAGATGTTCTTTCTGCTTAATTAAACTAATCACTTGTTCTTCTAATAATCATACAATTATTTGCTTTTAACGCCACGCCATTCATTTATATTAGAATTCCAAAAATATCTGCTGCGAGGCGTCATAGTACTTTCTTTTTCTTTCATTTATGAAATTCGCTGTTGGTTTAAAGGAATATAAGCACTTTATATAAATGTATATAAATAAATGTACTTATATAACTATACATATAAACAGAACTACATGCATACAGCCTATTTACAAATTCCCAACCTTCACCTTAAATTTTCCTAGAAAAAAGTTTCAAATAAAAGTTGTAGCTATTAATAAGTCTAAAAACTAGAGTAAGTTTAAAAAAAATCGTTGGAGAAGTTTTCGAAAAAAATTGAAAAAGCTCAAAAACTTCTAAAATAAAGTGAAGCTTTCGTTTAACCGATATCAACCAAAAGCTTCGTGACACAACTAAGATAAATATAGGACTAAAATGGAGGTTAAATTCCAAGTTTGGTGTAATTCGGATAACGCTTTCGATACGATATGGCTGTCACACACACACACAGACATGTTTCTAAAAACCACTTTTTTGTACTCAGGGGACCTCAAAACATGTATTTCCGGTGAAAGCTCGAATTTGAAAATTTGACCCGATTACAATACTTCCTCTACTATATAGTAGTAAAAGAAAGTAAAAATGAATTCTAATAGTTCCAATTGTATTTCGTGTTAATTTTGAACAATAAAAAAGCGATAACAAAGTAAAGTAAATATCCCAAAGCTGTTGTTCAAAATTCATATTGTCAACATTGAAACTTAAGTATTGCAGTATGTTCGTACAAATGATAAGTTGTTCGTTTTCTTTTTTGGTTTAATAAAACCACATGCACTCATACAATACTTAAAGTTTGTGTTGAATAATTAATGAAATAATGTTCGAGATTACAATAAAAGCATCGCATTTGTGCAATAGGTAAAGCTCTAGCAATGTATCTATGTGTGTGTGTGGGGGGGTGCATCGCTACTAACAGAGCAAAACCTTTGACAAGTCACATTAGAGATAATAATGGAGTTTCTAAAAGTATTTACTTTTCCAACACTCGAGGGACAGCATTTTACTGTGATTTGAATTTAACGTTTGTTCAATGCCTTATTTCCGAGACGCCAGCGACCCGCGCTTTAATAACAGACAAGGGGAAATATTGAATCAATATTATTTTATTTAATGTAAAAGTTTTTCCGACTCACAACAACTTCATATAGATTGAGCTCTAAACTTTTTTCGATAAAGCCTTCGTATCCCTATACTTAACAGGGCCTTCACTAATGTACCTATAAGTGATAAATGATTGATAGATTCAAAAAAAAAAATAAATTTACTTTCGTTGAGTTAAAGACAAGGAATTAAAGCGTTTGATGTGCAAGCGAAGAATTCAAGTGTAGACGTTATGTAAATAATTTCAGAATTTGTTATCGAGACGACAATGTGTTGCCATAAGCTCGAGGGAGCAGCTTTTGATGTTAGCCACTTACTTTCACGTTTTATGTCCTGGAATAATAATAAGTCACACGGGAAACTTGCACAATACATGACAGACGTACCTACTATAGTTGCCTACAAAGGATTATATACGTACGAGAAGAGAGCTGCAGGACAACAATGTTCCAGTGCTTCGACTTGTATTATATTCCCGTTTAAAAAGAAAAATGTTTTTACACTAATTTATTATGTGCCAGGCAGCTGGAAAATTAAATTTTTTCATAATTAAAATTTAAGGGCGAGGAATTTTTATTGGTTTTTATAAGTTAGAAGAATTTAATAAAGAATTATCAACATGATGTTTCGACAAACAAGCTTCCACTTTGTGAAAATTCTTAGTCAGAAGATGGCTGAACGAATACTTATAATCTAATCTATTACATAGAATATAAGAGAATTAATTTTTGAGTTTGTGTGTATTTATAGAGTAACTTTCACAACTACTGCACCTAATTGAAAAGTTATTTCACTATTACTTTTTTTGGGTGTTTTAAGTCGCTTTAACAGCTAAGGTCATATCACGACTGTCTAAACACAAAAAATTTCTGTTGGTCAAATTTTATCAAAGGTCTAGGATCTTAAGTCTAGGAATCAACGGGAATCGAACCGAGGACCACTTGAGGCATGAAACGGAGAGTGCAATTGCTCTAACCACTGCACCAATAAGTGGTCCACTTTACTTGTAACAGGGCGATTTTATTCAACCTCGCGTGGAGTTGATACTGATGAACGAGTCCTGTTCAAAATAATAAAATAAAATGTTTTAAAGAAATAAAGTTTGTGGATTTGTGAGGTACAGTAGTACCTCAGTAGTTTAATTTTCCAATCGTTTGATCCACTACAAAATATTAGGAATTCTGAAGGATTTACCTTGGTGGTCGCCTCGCTTGTACACTACTTGAAAAATAATTACGACTGTTCGTATCTTAAGTATAATATGTTAAACCTTAATCAATGGTTAAAGATCTAGACCAGGGGGTGGGCAATGCGGGGCTCGCGAGCCGCATGAAAAGTTAGTTGTACGGTCATAAATGGAAAGACATATCAAATTCTCAAAAGGAAGATCAAATTATATGTGAAACATGGAATCCATGGAATAGTCTTCCTGAGAGTTACAACTAACTTACGCTGGCAGCATTTTGGCTCTTGATAATTTTCGGATTTACATAGTATTGTAAGTAGATGTTAAGCAACATGAACATCCTTAAAAGTTAATTAAAATTCTCTCCCAAAGATGTACCAAAACTAAAGATCTCAAATTATAAACCTAATGTAAAAGAAATCTGTGAATCAATAATGATCTACAAAGTTTTTTATACTTTCATCTTTGCGGCTCTTGGTAAGATTTTTTAAAATTATTTATGGAAAATTAGTTCTCTGCTTAAAATAGTTTGCCGACCCTTGTCTAGACTCTAGATCACGGGTTTCCAACCGGTGGTCTATGGACCCTATAGGGTTAGGTATGTAGAGCACTCCTCGGAGGTACGAGAATTTTTAATTTTTTATTAATTACTTTTAAATATAAGGTGAATAAATATTTTTTCTTTGTATAATACTGTTTTTTTGCTGTATATAAATAATAATAAATGTTAAAGGTACGTAAGATTCCAAATTGTTACCAAAAGGTTGGGAACCATTGCTCTAGATATTAATTTTTGTTTAGTCTTCTTAGATATTCTTCATACAGAAAAATTGTCTTCTATCTGAATCTCTTTTTCCCTCTTTCTATCCTTATTAATTCAATGCATAAGTTAGTAGGATATAAATTTTCAAAGTATAATTTAAGGATGATTTATTGAACACTCTGCCAATACAAGAATTGTAAGGGGGTATTCTAGTCTAGATGCATGGGCTTTGGGTGGTTTTTGAAGCTCCGTAAAAGCAAAACAAAAAATATTTTTAGTAGGTACTCATTTTTTATTTCTGAGATTTTTGTGTTTATGATATTAGACGAAAAATTAACCGAAAAAACAAAAAACTTAAAATTCACAAAGTTATGAGCGGGCAAAGGGGAGGGGGGGTGAAAAAAGGGTGTCCTAGCGTGTATGATTTTAACCCTTTTGGTCATCTGAAACAAAACAACCGAAGAGATTCTTGATTAGTATAGATGCCGTTAAAAAAAATTTTTTCCATAATTGACGGTTGTTCAAAAATATTTCTAGAGTAGAATACCCCCTTAAGTAGACATTGGATTATCCACACCCCAAATGTCTTAATGTTTCTCATAGAGCTCAATATCAATAAGTTGTATTCGCTTATTTTAACAGAGAATATCAAAATAAGTTTTAAAACATCGAGCATTTCTACAATATAGAAATTATTCTACTATACATTCCAGCTATTGTTTAACTCAACTATCAACACTTCAACTCAACTATCATTTTATACAAATCTACAATATGTTTTTATATTTTATATATTTATAACTATCTTACAAGAATTGTGAATTTTTCTGGAGCAATAAATATCCTGAGTGTAGCTCCAATGTTTAAATATAAAGTTTTAAAGTTTAACTATAATTTAGACATATAAAATTAGTTAATACTTAATAAGAAACTGTTTCGTAATAAAATAGGGTATAACAATTTTAACAGACTTTTCAAGATACCTGATGAAGTTGGAATAACACAATTAAAAAACTGGTCTTTTCACCTGATAATTGTGCTTAAAATATTAAACTATTAAGACTTGAAAATTAGTAATTATGTTTAAATATAGTGCCAAGCAAAGCAAGACCAAGGTAATATAAGGACTGGGACAGTCTTAGTCTTGGTCTTGCTTATCAGATTTTGGTTTTAGTCTGATCTTGGTCACTCCTTTAAATACCAAGATTGTTCCAGCCTTAGTATTGGTCTCTTGGTCTTATTACCTCGTAATTTCGTAATTATTACCTTTTTTATAAAGATTGTCCAATGACTGAACACAAAGTTTTTTTATTCAATTAAATCCAGGTACGCTAAGCAAAGTGGTTGGATATTAACTGGTAAATTAAATATATTTAAGAATTTTCAAGTTTTGAACGAACTTGGGATATGTGGATTGGAACATATCACAAAGAAAACTTTGGATATACTAATGCTAGTCATGAACATGTATGTAGCGATGAGTGTGTGTGTGTGTTAGATTCGAAATATTTTCGTTGAGAAAAGTTACGTTACATCATAGAAAACTTATTACTGTCAAAGTAATACCTTACCAGTGACACGAAAAGTTTCCAGCAGGAATTCTGAAGTGTTGAATATATAGACGACGTATTGTTCCAATACGGGCTCTGCCATGCCATACTTGATAATTTTAAATATGTTCAATTTGCGATATTTACAAACCGAACTCGTCGACGAGTTTCGCAAAAGAAATATTATACTTGGCGAAAAGTTTTCGTAACGAATGGAAATAAGTTAAACAAACAATAGTATGCGCTTAATTTTAAAACTATATAGGTACATCTAGCTATATATGATGGAATATATTTTTCTTCCATTTAACTTTTAAACAAACACGACCAGTTTTCGAAAAGACTGTGTGGAAAAATCACAACTTTTCACTCGTATGACATAGATTTCTTGTTCAGAACCCAATAAATATTCTTTGGCGTATTATAAATTTATTGAATTTAACTTGTCTCCAACGTTTCAGGAAAGGTTAAAAATAGCATGAGTCTATAGATTGAGTGGATGGATGTCAAGGAAAGTTTGCGAGACAACAACTTTAATTATTGTTAAGATTTACAGTGGAAACATTGGGCGAAGGCAAGGATTTCCTGCTGGAAACTTAGAGATGTGTTGCGAAACAGCACAAAAGTTTGTGAAATTATTTCACGTAACTATTCAAATTTCGGAAACTTTGAATGGTGAAAAGCCTTATTGAAACCATTTATCAAGTTATAAAAATTTAAGTTTATATTGTTTTACTAAAATATTAATTAAAGATGATACAATTTTCTGTATCTAATACCATTTGAATTTTGAGTAACTTTGATATTATAAATTAGTACTTTTTAAAGTAATGATCGCAAAATATTTCAAAGGAGACACAGGAAAATAAATCATTACGATTATTTTTTTTCATAAACTCTTTGAAATTTTTTATGCTACGATCCAAAAAGTTTAATAAGCTTACAATATTATATATACAGTATATGCACTACGTACAAAAGCTACGATACATTTTTTGGGACAAAAGCATCCAGAAATTAAATTTTTTTTAAAGAATTTTCCGTTTAAATATTGACCAATTGAACATAATGTATATTTTCAGAACATAACTGAAAGTTATCCTTCTAGCTGTCTTTTATCAGCAATACGATCACATTACTTATAAACAAAATCAGCAAGTAACAATTTTCAGATGAAAAATCATTTTATTATTATTAATTTTTTCCACAAGATTTTTTTTGTAAAAATTTGACTAAATTTTTCATTTTCAAGATGTGACAGTTGTTGTTTTTGCAAAAAAATATTTAGCAATAAATGATTTTAACTTTTAGCATCGTTAATTTCGATTGATACCAAGAAAGCCCTGAAAAACATAAGGAATTTTTTTCTTTTTTGAATTTTTGTGATTTTTAAAATCCGCGACTTAATGCTCGTCGATTTTAAAGCGGTCGCCGCAAGAACAAGTTGAAACGTTTTTGCGTTCTATTGCGACGAAATTCGGAATATTTAGGCGAAAGTAAAATTCGAAAAGTTGTCGAATCACGTTGAGAAAATTTTTTGTCTTTTCCGAGATATTCATGATTTTTGATCGAAAAATTTGAATTAATTTTGATATTTTCACAAAACCACTTAATATACCTACATTTTAAAAAATCAAAAATAATTAACTACTTTTTATGAGTCGCCCAATCATCTCTGATCACATTGCAACTTATGTTATCTATGTAAATAAAATGATAGCTGTTTTCAATGTTCGCTTTTAACTCAAAACTACTGGGATAGATTTTGATCAATTTTTTTTTTTTTTTGTTTTACTTCTTATATACTTGGTCCTTATATAAAAAAAGAATTATCACGAAATCTTCATTAAAAACAAAGTAATTAAGGTTTTAAAAATGGCGATTTTTATAAGCAGAATGCGTATTCTTTCGTTGTTCTTTCGTTACTTTGATAGATTGGGACAAACGGTGTGACGCATGGACTAGCAAATGTTTCTCCTTTCACTGCCTAATGATTATTTCATATTTGAGCGTATGCGGTACGACATAATGCAGCAAAGCTGGATATTAAAATAAATAAAATATTTTTTGATTTCTATTTTTTCTGTTTTTAAAGTATTTTTTGTAGCTTTTTTTATCTCTTTTAGCATTTTTATTTTTTACTGTAAATACAAATTCAAAATACATTTTTGAGTTACAATCGTTACAATCATTAAATTACATTTTAACACCTTTTTATTATTGTATATATTTTTTAACCAGAAAGAGTTAAGTTAGCGAGAAACTTTTTTTTTATTAAACTGTATGCCAAAAAATTGTTACTTCAGAATCTACAATTTCTCAAAGTGTATGGTTATTAGTTGATTAATATATCATTTTTCAAAAATTTATAAACTAAACAGTAAATTGTTATAAGATACAAAAAAGTCACTTTTTTTAAGTTTTTTTTTTTAATTGCTCCTTAAATGCTCTTTCCGGATCCGCAATTTCTCCAGGTCTATAGTTAATACTAATTTAAATTTTTTTAAAAATTTTCAAACTCAACAATTAAATTCGCTATAAGATCCATTATAATTTTTAATTGAAGTTTTTGTTTTTTTTAAAGCTCTCTATCTAGTCTTTTCATTACGCAAATAATTGATCCAAGTTTTGCAATATTTTTAATAATTAATTGTAACTATTTATTCATGTATTGTTGTACTATGACGTCATCAACTGCCGTTGGATCTTATAAACATGAATAGTTTAAAAATGGAATTACTAATTAACTATACTCCTGGAGCAATTGCGGGCCCGGAAAGAGCAGTTAAGGAAAAAAATTTTGAAAAAAAAAATTAAAAAGTGATTATTTTGTATTACTTACCTATATAGCTATTTTCATTTTTGAATATACTAATTTTTGAAAAATTAATTATTGGTTAACTAATAACTATACACTTGCAGCAATAGCGGATTCTGCAGAAGCAATTTTTTGGTATATAGTTAAAAATGTTCTACGCTAAGTTCTTCCCAGTTATTTTTAATATATTTTTGCTTTCAATGTTTAAATGTTTTTCCTCTGTAAATTAAATATGGTCTTAACATAATAACCTACCCAGACGACGTCGTGGTTATCAGCTAGTAACATAATATAATAATCTCGTTGAAGTAGTGGCAAGGCAGATGGGCGACGGGCGGACCGGGTAGATGGACAGTCTGGCGTCTGATCCCGAACATCGAGGTCTGGCTTTCCCGGAAACACAGGGAAACAGACGTTTTCCGAACCCAGCTGCTGACTGTCCATGGTTCGTTTAACGCTTACCTCTACAAAATGGGCCTACACCACTCCCCGAGGTGCAGGTATTGCCCGGACAAAATCGAAGACGCGGAGCACACGTTTTTTGAGTGCGAATGCTGGAAGAACTATCGAGCCAGTACCGAAACAAACATAGGGAAAGTTCTCAACCCAGCAAACCTAATGGTTCGCATGTTAGAGCGTGAGGAAAACTGATCAGAAATCGCAGCCTACGCGCAGTGGATGCTACAAAATAAAAGCTTGGAAAGATAGCAATAAACAAGAGCACTCGTCGCAAGACTTAACACGGACTGGATTAATGCAACGCCAACGCGGTTTCGATCCAGCCTTCCTTGCACTGGCGTTCGAAGAATAAAGCCAGAGGAAGTTTTTAGTCGGTATGGAAATATTCGAGTCCGACATACTTAAGGCACAACACTTAGTCTTGGATACGTAAAAGTATTTTCCCAGACTCATGAAAATAAAAGTATAATAATCTTAACAGTATAGTATATCAATGATATAAGCCTAATAACTTCCACCAGTTGACACTTCTTATATGCTTCTGTTTAGTCCCGTCAGCTTTAAAACTTCAGCAGTTTGTTATAACCAGGGCTCGTACCGAATACTGCTTTCAGTTCTTGTGGAAGGTGAAGTTCTCTATTGACTGAACAGTGGGTATTGAAAAATACCGTGTTAAACTGTTAAGATTTCACCGCAACACCTTGATGGTTCTCCTCCCTCTAAATAGTATGAGTAAGTACCTCTCGTGTGTTCCACAGCCAGTCTGGTAAAAAGTACTTGGTCACTTCTAGTTTGGACGTGTTTCCAAGTTCCAGGGAGTTTGTTGATGTTGTTTCGGTTCATGTGTATCCTTGTTGAACTTTTCCAACTTTCCTCGATTCGGTTCTTCATCTCTCTCAAGGCGTCCTTACTTGTTATAGCGGTAGCCGCCACCTCGGTCATGACTCTTGCAGCTAGATTGGCTTCAGCGTCCGCCCGCTCATGACCGATTATACCCCAATACGTCGAAACCAGGCAAGGACCACAATTAAAAATTTGTATTATCAAAAAATGTTCCTTAAGTGCTACAATAATTTAAAGAATTTCACTCCTGACTATCTATATTCTGGATTTCGTTGCAATACATCGCAAAAGATTTTTAACTTTTCTAACGGCGATCGTTAATGAAATTTTCTCAAGATACTTTCTTACTACTTTCTTGGATAGAACGAAAAATTTTAAAAATGAGCTTCGAAAAATCTTCTCTCTCACCATCGTTTGTAGTTTGTACATATTCCGAGTTAAATAAAACTTCCATTCATTTAAATAAAACTCATTGTTTATTAAATATTTTTACAAATTACATATAATAAAGTATATCATACATATATTGTAACAAAGAAGTAAAATCCATTTACAAATTTGCATCTTTTGTTAATCATAAAATTTAAATTAATAAAAGAAAGATTATAGATTTATTATTATATATAGTTATATAAATACATTATGAAGTAAGTAAATTATATATCGACCCAAAATTTTTAGTACATATGTATATAATTTGAACATATGAAATTAGTGAATAAAAAACGGTGTCGTAATGAACAAAAGGGTATGACAATGTTTTAACAGACTATTTTAAGATACCTGATGAAGTCGGAATAACACCAACGAAACGTCGTGTAAAAGAAAAATAAATTTTTAAGACACAATACTGTGGTTTTTTTCACCTGATAATTTCTTCATATATTCTAATAATTGATAGATTATTATAAACAGTATAGGCTTTAGAGGATAAGAAGATAACAATTGTTTAAATATTTGATAGTACAGAAAGTAGAATCTTAATATAAAATATTTATGATAATGTTGTTAATTTTACTGTTTTGTGTCTGATTTGATTTTAAATGTTCTGAAAATTTTTATATTTCCAAGTTATGTACACTAAAAACATTTAACAACTTCAATATATTCTATTCTTATTTGCCTTTGCAGTTCATTGAACATTACAAAACTGATTATTTTAGTTCACATCGTTGTCGATCTTCAGCAGCTATAAAAAAAGCACGATCTATATATCAACGACAGCATTTGAAATTCCTTTATATTTTCTTAATTTCCTTTTAATATTAAGCCTTCTCTAATACAACGCCTGGGCAAAAGTTTATAACACTGCTACGGAAGAAAATAAAAAGCATTATTTCATTTTTGGGTATATATAAATTCGTATTTTACCTCACGACAAAAATTCATCATCCTTGGTTACTGCTTTATGAATAGTGACCGATTTTATCCAATTTATCGCCGCAATTTACTTTTTGTTTACAATGTATTATACATTATTTGCTAGCATGTTTTCTTTATGCATAAGTGGAAAAAATATAATAAATCATCTTGAAAATCGAAAAATATTTTCTCACATCCTTGCACAGCGTCTGTACTTTGTTAACTTGTATACCTTTATATTTCAGCTAACATTTCATAGTTCTTGCTCTATGCTCATTGATTTGATTTCGATTTTCAGCACTTGTTAATTTGAATATGTTAGGCTCGGTTTGCGCGTCCTGGATACCCTGAAACATAATATTAACTTAGTAAGGATATAAATAAAATGTAAAATATGCCTTCTATGAAAGCGAATGTTATCAATGCATTTCATACGGAAAGTTTGGAGTTTCCGGACACACTAACAAACTATAGTACTTAAAACAAAAAGGAAGCTTATAAATTTTCTTCTACACTTTATAAAACATACAAAGAACTAAACTCTATATGTAATTACTTGATATCATATTGGATTTGGAAGTTGACTGAATATTTCTTATGGCTTTCATCCGAGAGGTTACAGGTTTCCGGAATCACTGAAAAACCATAGAAAATCAAGAGGAAATCTTGTAAATTTTATAAAATACAATGAAAAATGCTTATAGAATCTAATGCAATATAAATTGGGTTAATGACACCATAGAAATTAATGTTATTTGAATGTTTATAGAGCCTTGCATATGGGAAGTTACAGGTTTCCGGAAAGACGTAATACTAATAGTAAATAACTTATGATCCTACTGAAATTCCTTAAATACATAGAAAAAAATCCAAGGAATCAAATCCAATATGATTTATGCTGTATCAAGCGCGATTTACTTACAGGGATGCAATTTTCAAGTAGATATATATAACCACATTTAGCAAATGAATTATAATTAAATTTTCATGTAAACTCTTCTCCAACACCAATAAAAAATTGAAAATAAACTAATAATTCAATTTTAAATTAGATTATGCTATAAAAACCACTCAAAACCATGATTTCTTGATAAATAAACCGCGTTGACAGGAACACTTTTGGTCGCTATTTTTAAGCACTTTTTTCATAGATTTAAATACTAAAAGCCACATAAATCGATAGATTATTAATTAAAGAAACGTTTTTCAAAAAGAAAATTCAAGAAAACTACTTAAATAACGCCGAAAATGACGAAAAAAGATTTGCTATGTGTCATATGGACGACGCTGCTGCCGCCCTACATTCAAATTGTGGAAATAGCTAACGAAGTTTCGAAAAATTAGAAGAAAAATTGGCGTCAATTTTTGACATTTTTTGGAATGGTCTGCCATCTAGTGAAATTACAATAAACTTTCAGTTCCGGACTATAAGATACAATAAGGAACTGTTCCGAATTGTTGATGGAAACGGAACGATATTTGTTCCCTCAAAAAATTCGGAACAGTTCCTTATTGTATCTTATAGTCCGAAACTAAAAGTTTATTGTAATTTCACTAGATGGCAGACCATTCCAAAAAATGTCAAAAATTGACGCCAATTTTTCTTCTAATTTTTCGAAACTTCGTTAGCTATTTCCACAACTTGAATGTAGGGCGGCAGCAGCGTCGTCCATATGACATATAGCAAATCTTTTTTCGTCATTTTCGGCGTTATTTAAGGAGTTTTCTTGAATTTTCATTTTGGAAAACGATTCTTTAATTAATAATCTATCGATTTATGTGGCTTTTAGTATTCAAATCTATGAAAAAAGTGCTTAAAAAATAGCGACCGAAAGTGTTCAAATTGTTCCTGTCAACGCGGTTTATTTATCAAGAAATCATGGTTTTGAGTGGTTTTTATTGGTTTTATTGCGTAATCTAATTAAAAATTGAATTATGAATTTATTTCCAATGGTTTGATGCTGCTGGAAAAGAGTTAATATAAAAATTTAATGTTGAAGTATTTATCGTATGTAGTTATAAATACCCACTTGAAAATTGCCTTTCTGTTAGTAAATCATCTTAGTTTACAGCTTAAATCAAATTGGATTTGATTCTGTGAGCTTTTTTCTATGTATATAAGGATATTCAATTGGATCCTTAGAGATTTACTATTCGTAATTTGTCTTTCCGGAAACTTTAAACCTCACCAAAAAATGTCCTATAAACATTCGCATAACATTACACTGTATGATGTCATTAACCAAATTTATATTGCATTACGTTCTGTAAGCATTTTTAATTGTATTTTATAAAATTTACAAAGTTTTCTCTCGATTTTCTGTGGTTTTTCAGTGTTGTCGAAAACCTGTATCCTCCCGAATAAAATCCATAACAAATATTCAGTCAACCTTCAAATCCAATATGATATCAAGTAAATAAATATAGAGTTTAGTTCTTTGTGTACTTTATAAAGTGTAGTAGAAAATTAATAAGCTTCCTTTTTGTTTTAAGTACTATAGTTTTTTAGTTTGTCCGGAAACCTCAAACTTTCCGTTTGAAATTCATTGATAACATTCGCTTTTATAGAAGGCATATTTAACATTTTATATCTATCCTTATTAAGCTAATATTATGTTTCAGGGTATCCAGAACGCAAACGGAGCCTACGCAATTGGTTTTTGGGCTCTAAATGAACAGTTATTATTTACCATAAAATGCAGTTAGTTGGATGTTGAAATTTATAAGAAAAATTGATTTTTTCTCTATTTTAGAGTTTACTCTATTTTATTTTCTGAAAGTGCTTTATTTAAGCTTGATAAATTATTATTTACATATATATATGTTTCTTCAGTTTAATTACTCTCGAAGCTGTAATTATACTAAAAATTAATGTTATACAGATGGACTATGAACTATAGACCATGGGATTGAGAATTTTCATTTATGTCGTTAATTCATTAACCATTTCAGCGCTTTAAATCTGACTGACTTTGATTCTTTGAACTTTTGTTTATGTTTACTCAAAAATTAATTGGTTTTTTGGGATTTCCTATGAAATGTTTATGTTTCCGGAAACATAGAACCTACCATATAAGTCACATTCTTAGTATACTCTTTTTATTATAAATATATTGCTTGTAGAATTTTCTTGTAGCATAAGTTTTTAATAAATTTCATTTACACTATATTTCTTTAGTTTTATTTATTCTGGCACCCCAAAAACTACCAAATATTAATATTTTAATTTATTTTATTATTTTAGTTTATTTCACTGAAGAGGTTTTTAATATAAACACTTGCGAGCTACTTTGTATATTAACTATGTTTGCTATCTATTTCTTATGGGATTTTATAATTTGTACATTTTGCTAGGGGTTGTAACAATTTTATATCGTTATTTGTTAAGTTATGGTTATTTTTAGTGTTTCCGTAACTACAAACCTACCATGCATTACAAATATAAAAATGTTATTTGTTACTGGTAATAAAGTATGAAGATTAAACTACATATCATTTTATCAATGAAAAAAAGAATATCAAACCGAAAAATATCTAGTATAATATTACTGAAAGCAAGCCAGCTAAGATAAAGATGACGATGAGTAACGAAAATTTTTTTTAGATATTTATTAAAATTGCTGTATTTCTATTTATAGTGACATCAAGCCATTATCAAAAGCATATTGTAAATAGATTGGCAAAGTAGTAATCGGACGTATAACAATAACGTTTAATTTTTTTTTTTTTAAATTAAAAATATTATTTTATATTCTGTTAACTTAGGATACTTCGGAAAATACTTTAGGAGTCAGAAGTTCAAAAACCTAAACTGTGATTATGAACTTAACACGTATTCAATTAAAATTACTTAATAATTATTTAAATAAAAAATAAATTATATTTAATAACCATTTTATTTATACAACATATAACAAATAAAATTACAGATCCTAGGAACAAAACAGGCAATGACAAAATTATTTCAACCCTAAGGGATCCGTTTACAAAGTACCCACTGAAATACCATTGTGTAAATGTGATAAATTTACGCGGTGTTTACACTGAAGTACCACGGTATGATACAGTGTAATTTCAGTGTAACACAGTACAGTCAGAATAACCGTGTGTTACACTGAGAGAACTTTTTAGTTTAAAAAGCAAGTGTTACACGATGTTACGACTGAAATCTCACTGTAGTTTTTATTAAATGAGCATTAATAATAAATAACATCGTATTTATTAGTATTTATAGTTTGAACCACTCATATAGTGGAAATTCGGTGTTTATACGAAATTGATCTAGTGTTGATTTATCAACGTAAAATAAATGTGAATAACAGGTAAACTCTAAACTGTTCACAAATCGACTATGTTATTTGGGTGTGATTTCAGTTAATACTTAATAGTCTAAGATCAGAACCTACATCGACCTTCACCGAGTTGATAATAGAATGAAACATATGTTATCATAAATTTAGTATATTAGGAAATATATTAAAAGTAGGTTGGCTAAAAAAATCCGGGGCAGACTATTTTTAATAAAATATTGCAATATCAAGATAATAGAAAAAAAATTATATCATCAAAAACGCTGTTTTATTGCGAACACGTTGATATAGGTTTGTCTGCAAAAAATTCAGTCCTATTAGGGGTTAGCGAATTTTAAAAATTTAAATTTAAATGCGCGTAGAAATGTGTGACAGAGAGATCTGAGGTAAGTATACGGTAAAATAATAAAGGATCCAACATCGCAGTCGCCTGTGATGTGTAAAATTTTTTCTATTTGTTGCAATATTTTATCAAAAATAATTTTTTTAAAAAATAATTATAAATAGTCTGCCTCGGATTTTTTTAGCCAACCCATTTTTAATATATTTTCTTATATACTAAATTCGTGATAACTTATGTTTCATTCTATTATCAACTCGGTGAAGGTCGACGTAGATTCGGATCTTCTACTATAATATTATAATCTGGATTTACACCGAGTTCACATTGGAATTCACCATGGAAACGCATCCGCTAGGAAATGCAAGATGTTTTGCAATTGCACAACATTTTTTTATTTAATAATAGTTGTTCGATAAAAATAGTTTAAGTCTACGCAAAAATATCTTAAGAACTAATCCCTAAAATTTTTTATAAAAAAAAAAGTTAGCCATCTGTTAGGTATTTTAAACTTATTAATCGATAAAGGCAAAGAATATCACGATATTTTGTTCAAAGTTCAAGACTATATAAACTTATCAAATATTGCAGAGATCACAATATATTAAAATTTTGAGTTTTAATATACTAATAGAATTATTTTTGTGTGCATTTTTAAAACACCTTGCATCATAATTGAGCTTAATTAACAATAGTAACTGATTCTAGCACCGATATGAGCTTATCTAATTCATCACAATTTAATTCAATTGGCACCCTTTCCTGGTTCATATCCGAATTTTTTTTCATCACACAATGAAAATCAAATTCAACAATTGGATCATACAGTGAAGAATATGAAGAACTACCCAACACAACTTTCAATCTCCAATCAAAGTCACTCATCAACAATTTATTTTCAGAAAGTTTCGACAATAATAAAGCTTTGGCAATCTCATTTTTCCGCAGTTGATAGCACGATTTCAACACTTCAATTATATTCTTGTCGATGTTCGGCAACGAATCGAAATCAAAATCCTTCTCGTGAGTGGCAGCAATAAATAAATGTTGGACCACGTGTAAAGTATTATTGAAGTCTTCTTTAGTTAATTCGACTTCTTGAGTGTGGATGTGATCATAGAGAAATTGATTTTTTCTAATTAAACTATCGATACATCCAAAAATGAACTGAAAGATAAAATATGTGAGGACATGCCAAATTAAATTTTACACATAATACCTTCACTAATAAATCGGTGTCACTTATTTTTAATAAGGCAGACAGATCAATTTTCTTTTTATCCATGTTAATATATATTTATAATTATTAAAAGTATAAAATTAATTAAAACATTGTAAACTTTTTGAAATTTTTCAATGTTATTGAAAATTAAATTGTCAAAATTTTTCGATGTTATTCTTTTCGGTGCTATTCCCAATACGAAACTCTATGATATTCCATAGACTTCCAATGGAGCGCTTAACTCTGATTTCAAATATGTCCTCCATGTATTACAAATAAAATTGACGCTTTAACAAATTCTGCTTATGATAATAAATACCGATGTCAATTTGTAATAATTTAACGACGAAATAATGGCGGAATATTTAGCTTCAATTTTTGGAACTGAAAAAGACAAGTACGTATTGATATTTGTGGATAGATAAGCACGTTTTGTTTGACTCCCTTACTTATGTTTTTACTTGTAGAGTCAACTGCTCGTTTTACTTCAAAATCGGCGCTTGCCGACATGGGGATCGATGCTCTCGAATTCACAACAAACCGACATTTTCACAAACAGTGCTTTTACAAAATTTATATGTGAACCCGCAGAATTCTGCCAAGTCGGCTGACGGGAGCCATCGTAAGTATTGCGGTTTTAACGTGTGAGTCGATTTCTTACTTCATTTTGTTGGTAGTTGTGGCGAATGTTTCGGACGAGGAAATGCAAGAGCATTACGATAATTTCTTTGAAGACGTTTTCGTCGAGTGTGAAGATAGATATGGCGAGATCGAGGAGATGAATGTGTGTGACAACCTAGGAGACCACTTGGTCGGAAATGTTTATATAAAGGTAAATAATTGAAAATTTTCATACTTATTATCTAAGTTTAAAATATCATAAAGCCACATACAGTTTATGTTTATACTATATGCTCTGTTAAAATGTATGTTAATGTTTTAGTTTCGTCGCGAGGAAGACGCAGAAAGAGCTGTTAGTGATCTAAACAATCGTTGGTTTGGAGGCCGTCCCGTCTACGCCGAACTCTCCCCGGTGACCGATTTTCGTGAAGCTTGTTGTCGCCAGTATGAAATGGGCGAATGCACACGTTCTGGATTTTGTAACTTCATGCATTTAAAACCGATTTCTCGGGAGCTTCGTCGATATTTGTACTCTCGACGAAAAGGTGGTATTGGTGGTGGACGCAGCTTGGGCGGAGGTCGTCGATCGAGATCCCGTTCACGTTCCCGTGGACGCGGTAAACGGTCCCGTTCCCGAGACCGACGAGACAGAGACCGGGATCGACGGGAAGGCCGCTCTGGTCGATACTAATTTGCTTAAAACGATTTTTTCTCAGATTGTATTATTGCAAGTCGTGAATTTTAAATGTTGGTATTTCCTTGAATTCATTTACCAATTATTTAGATATTTGTGTGTTTATTTACTTCATATAGAATTGTAATGGTTAACAATAAGATTTGTAATAGGAATTCCAAGTGAATCTTGTAATACCACATTTTTTTATTACTCTAAGCCGTATGTAATAGCATTATTCAATATAAAAATAAAGTTACTTTTTCATTATATTTTTATTCATTTTTTTCTTATAACATGTTTTAACTTGAAACAAGAAGCAGCAACTTAATGCAATGGCTCTTTCAAATTTTATACATAACAGATTCATATAACTTGTAATATTTGAAAGTTCATTGGTAAGTGTCTGTTGTAACTACGATATCTAGTTTTAATAGCTGGTACTAAATCAATGGTGAAAATGTTTCTTATATGAGAGGATGTTTGATAAAACTTGATCACTTCTATCAGTTACAATATTGGAAATATCAAAAATTTGTTAAGATAAAACTTATATAATTCATTTTTCTCAACACTTAATTTTTTATAATTATTTTGAAAATATTTAACTCTAGCCGAGAGATGAAAAGCAAAAATTTTCGCACAAAAGATATGAACGAAGAGTTATTTTTTCAATTTCTTGATCCTGGACTGGAGGGAGGGGCTTAAAAATATTTTTTAAACATAGCTAAAACTTGTTTCAAATAAAGTTGTATACAAAATTCAGCTACAGTTAAATACTTAAGTATATTTATATATCAACGAAGGTAATAACAGTTTTCACCATTGCGTCAATTACAGTTGTGGCTTGAGGTATCGCTAATATACAATTGATATAGGTTTTACACTTCAAATTGAACATTTTACAAATCTAAATGGACACTTCACTCGGCAGGTGTTTATTATACATTGTATCTAAAGATTGATGAACGTCATGTAGCCTAGGAGTCCACTATATGTTTGCTACACCCATAACGTACATTAATCATTTATATATAAAACTGTCTGAAACCCGCGACGTCGTCTGCGTAGGTTGTTTTGTTAAGAACATATTTAATTTACAGAGGAAAAAAATTGAAAGTAAAATTTATTAAAAATAATCGGAAAGAAATTAGCGTAGAACATTTTTAACTATATGCCAAAAAATTGCTCCTTCAGAATCCGCTATTGCTTCAAGTGTATTGTAAATAGTTAATCAATAATTAATTTTTCAAAATTTTGTAAATTCAAAAATAAAAATTGCTATATCTATAATCCAAAATAATCACTTTTTAATTTTTTTTTTCAAAAAAATTTCCTTAAATACTCCGCATCCGCAATTGCTCCAGGTGTATATTTAATTAGTAATTCAATTTTTAAACTATTCATTTTTATAAGATCTAACGGCAGTTGATGACGTCACAGTACAACAATACATGTATAAATAGTTAAAAGTAATTAATTATTAAAAATATTGCATAAATTTGATTAATTATTTGCTTAATGAAAAGAGCAGAGAGAGAACTTGAAAAAAAAAACAAAACTTAAATTAAATTAAAAATTATTTTGGATTCTATAGCGATTTTAATTCTTGAGTTTTTTAAATTTTTTAAAAATTTAACTATTAATTCTACACCTGGAGCAATTGCGGGTCCGGAAAGAGCATTTAAGGAGCAATTTAAAAAAGTAACTTTTTTATTTCACAACATTTTTAATTTGCAAATTTTTGAAAAGTTAATTAATAACAATATTTAACAATTAAAGGGAGTGTTGAAATGTAATTTGAATATTGTAACGGTTGTAATTGATTTAGTTTTTAACTGTTTTAAGTTTACGCTCAAATATGAAATAATCAGTAGGCAGTGGAAGGAGAAACATAATCTCTCCAGCCCATACGCATTAGATCGTTTGCCCCACTCTATCAAAGCGACGAAATATTCACCGCCGAAAATCGCAATTTTTAAAACATTAATTACTTTGCTTTTAATGAAGATATCGTGATAATTCTTTTTTTAGATAAGGACCAAGTAGATAAGACGTAAAACAACAAAAAATTGATCGAAATCTATCCAGTAGTTTTTTAGTTAAAACATTGGAAAAAAGCTATCATTTTATGTATATAGATTTAAAGATCTTTTTTTCTGTGCATGATGATATAAACATGTCAGTTAAAAATTGCCCGGAAATAAACGAAAATAGTTGTTAAAGTATAAATAACGTGAGAGAAAGTTAACGCGCTGCTAAATTTGTTAGACGAGAACAACGAGTGCTTGCGCTTCAAGTTTTGTCGCGATCGCAAAGCGTTTAAAAACTCGCTAGACTAGTTTTCTCCTTCCTTGTCTCAAAAATTTCGTCAGGCGCTCTCTTACTTTATCTTTAATTTACAGCATCTTTTACGGCTATTTTCGCTTATTTCCGGGCAATTTTTGATTGGCTCCCTTATATCATCAATCACAGAAAAAAATAGCTTTAATTTGATATATAAATGATTAATACTACGTTATGGGTATAGTAATCATGCAGTGGGCTCCTAGGCTAATAGTGGAAGCAAAATATAAATGAAAATATAATTAATAAATATTATTTTGTAGCAGATGCTAGTAATTTCATGTACATATGAGGCGGCCCGGATACGAAGGGCGAACTCAAGAAAACCTGAATTGAGAATTCCGCAAATTAACGTATTTCTAAACGCTTACTTCAGTTAGTTTGTCAGCGATAAACACTAATTTTACATGGAGCAGAAGGGCGAACTCGACAACCAAATCGTACCTGCTTGTACTACAATGCGATAGAAACATTAAAAAAAAAATAAAAAATTTTTTGATCAAGTTCGAGTTCGCCCTTCGTAACTGGAACGCCTCATAATCATATTTCAATTATTGAAAATCTTTCTAAAAACTGAAGGGCGCTGGAGGATTCGTGCTCAGTATCATTTTTTGTGAGGCTGTGATTTCGATAACTGGACGAAAATTAAGAATAAGAGTTCTTCGTTACACGAGAGATAAGAAAGATACGACGTATTAGAAAAAGAAAAGGAAAGTTATACATACTAACGCTCGGACGTAAAGCAAAAGAAAGTGACGTGTATACAGCGAGAGAATAAGACAACATTATAAATATTGAATAAACAGAATATTTTAATGCAACAATTGTATCACTCCCTGTATTTCATGATACATTTCTCATATTCTTAATTTTGTAAGAAGTTTCACTTCTAACACGTGTACGGTACTGCATACGCAATATTTTTTATATGGTAATCTTATTGAGAAGGATTGTCGCTATTTCACTTATAAAATAAAGAGTAAAAAAAATTAAAAATAAAGACTAAAATAAACGATGGATTATTTGTTGTTGTATCGGGATAATTGAGATACAATAAAAATTATTTTCCTAATAAAAAAGATAACTCCAAAATTACAGTAAGAAATCGATATTAAAGATTTCTAAATTCTTTCATATGAAATAATGCATCGTTTAAATTAAACATTTTTAAGAAAATACTTTAAACTAATTATGAACTATAGTACAAGTTATATATACATTAACAATTAATTAATTAATAATTATTAATAAGCTTATCATTTTAATAGTAAAGTTCAAAATCTATTCTTGTTGAAGTATAAAACTTTCCCGTTTCACCAACTTTCCTTACCAGAATCCCATCTTTATGATCGCCACTTTTAACAAGCTCTTGCATTTTTTGTGAGGTGAAAGGTCCACAAATTTTTGTGTCTTCCTCTTTGATTTTATATTCCCATTTGACTTCTTCATTTTCAATGGTGTCTCCAGTGGAAGCCGTTGAGGTGGATGCATTCGGTTCATTAAGTTTTGCCTGTTCCTTTTCTTCAAAATCATCTGAGTACATATCGAATTCGGGTTGTTGATTGCTTTTTGTAAGACTCTGAATAGTTGAGTTTAATTTTTCATAGGTGTGATTATAAACATCCATATCTCCAGTGGATGTTAACAATTTGTCGGCTAGTTCTGTTAAATTGATGATATCTGAACTGTTTGTATCTAGAATACCAGCCTTTTTCCTTTTAAGCCTTTCAAGGCTGGAAAGTGATCGACTTTCACGCCCAAGTCGACTCAAAGCCTTCGCGATTGTTTCCTTCGGTTTTAAATACGATAAAATTTTACTGTAGAACGCCGTTAAATCCTCTTTACTAGGATTATTTTTCGAGGCTAAACCTGGTAGTTCCTGACTATCCTCGCTATCACTACTCTCTACTTTCTTACTGTTATTTTTCGGTACGTGAATCGCCTGACCGTCCAAACTATCCAGCCAATTGTCCTGAATGTTATTCTCTTTCTTCCACAAGAAATGTCCCTGATTGTCGAAATGGCCTTCTTCCATTTCTTCTTTCATGTTGAAAGCGGTCATCCGAACTTCACCGTCCATTTCGCCAGTGCCATCTTCTTGGCCTTCAATGTCGTCTTCGTGCAAAACGTTGTAAGTTTCTTCGGTGTTGTCATCTTCTTCGTCCGAATCGAGCGAATGCTTCGTTAACTTTTGCTGGTAGTACTTTTGGAGTTTTTCAGCTGTTGAATCAACGTCGGCACCGATGTAGTGTTCATGTTTTCTTTTCGACATTGCAAAAACTAAAATTAAAAAAATCAATAACAGTCAAGAAATAACCTTAAAAAATATTTTCAAAAGATATAATTATTAATGAAAAAATGTATCTTACTTAAATTTATTTAAAGAAAAAACTCAAAAAATTGATTTCTTGACTCTTGTAAGTATACTTGGATTAATATTGTCAAAAAAAATAATTTAAAATTGTGCCATTTTTTTTGAATACTCGGATGGTAGCTGTGAATTATTTCTTGATGATTTCATATTATGAAGTACTTTATAAAAAGGGAAAAAATAGATGGGTAAGAAATTAAAACTTTTAAATAACCAAAAAAAGTACAATTAAACGATGAATTTTATAAAATTTCAATTAGAAAGAAAATAGAAGGACGAGAAGGACTAATAAATAATTAAAATAAGCGGTATTTGAAGGGGTAATGCGTTGTATGCATTCCGCAGTACACATTTGTATTGTGTATTGCATAAGTCCGTGGCAAATGTTTATGACAAAAACGCTTACAACGAAATGCATTTATAACAAAATAATATTGTCCCAACCAATTCTAATATGATTTCAAATTTATTTTTAAAATTGATAATAAATTACTTCATAGATCATCGGAAGAATAAAATGTACCCGTGTTTTTTAAATTGAAAACTCCTCTCAAACCTGCGATTAGTGCTCATCAGAGCCGTACTACTACATTTCTTTTCCTCCATTCTACAATCATCTTTGAAATATGAATAAATATTGAAAAATTATAGGCGTATACAAAAAAATGCATCAATGCATTACTAAAAATGTTTGCCGCATGGTACCAGGGCACATTATGCGCTGCACACGTAATGATTCTGCCGCTCATTAATACCACTTATATACCAAATATCTGCTGCGAGGCGTCACAGTACTTTCTTTTATTTTCATTTATGAAACTCGCTGTTAGTCAAAAGAAATATACGCACTTTATAACTATACCTATATATATAAACAGAACTGTATGCATACACCTATATAATATGTATATACGAATTCCCAACCATCACCTCAAAACCGTCCTTATTCCAATTTTCCCAGAAAAAAATTTCAAACAAAAGTTGTAGGCATCAATGAGTCTAAGAACTATAGAAAGTTTATAGAAAATCGTTGGAGCTGTTTTCGAAAAAAATTAAAAAAGCTCAAAAACTACTAGAATAAAGTGAAGCTTTCGCTTAACCGATTTCAACTAAAAGCTTCGCGGCACAACTAGATATAATATGAAGGCCAAATTCCAAGTTTGGTGATATTCGGATAAAGTGTCGATACGATATGGCTGTCACACACAGACATGTTTCTAAATATCTGCTGCCAGGCGTCACAGATTTTTCTTTTATGAAACTCACTAATGGTTAAAAGAAAAATAAGCACTTTATAACTATTCATAACATATAAACAGACCTATATGCATACAACATATATATCAGCGGCGTGCGGTCCATACATGCTATAGATGCGCCGCATGCCTTGGGATTGTAAGACGATTTTAAAACTTGAATATTTCTTATGATTTATTCATTTCATTTTTTAATTTACGTAATTGCATGTATTTGAAAATGATTCTAAAAATACTAAATATTTTTATCGTTTATAAATTTTTTAATTTACGTAATTATAAAAGGTATGGCTCATAAAATTGGCGTAGAATAACAAATCAAATGAACGGCAAAAGCCAAATGAATGCGCAAACGACCGCAACATGCGGCCGTTTGCTTCGAATTTGTTGCGCCAGCGCACTACTCTTGGCGTTTCACATTGCCGATTGCCGGTTTGCAGATGCGGTTGACATTTTGAATCTATAGTATAGTGATTTAATCGTTACTGATTTATTTACCAAGAGGCCATACAAATGTTCTGTTCTTTAGGATAAGAACCATTTTCGTTGTTTTTAAATACTCGTACATTATATTATGCGGTTGTTGATGATTTTTGTACAAAGGAGCGTCGAATAAGGCTAATTTTTAAAAATAAATTCTTCAATACAATGTTTAACAAATAAAAAAATTAAACTAAAAAAGTTGACCCCCCCTCTTTTCGTTGACCACACGCCCTGTTTCAAAAGTCACCGCACGCCACTGATATATATGTACATTTAATTACGAATTCCGAACCTTCACCCCAGAACCGTCTTTATTAAAATTTTCCCAAGAAATAAAATTAAGTAATAAAGTTTCAAATAAAAGCTGTAGGCATCAATGAGTCTAAGAGCTATAGAAAGTTTATAGAAAATCGTTGGAGCCGTTTTTGAAAATAATAGAAAAAGCTCAAAAACTCGTATAATAAAGTGCAGATTTTGGTTCACCGATTTCAATCAAAAGCTTCGCGGCACAACTAGGTATAATATGCAGGTCAAATTCCAAGTTTGGTGTAATTCAGATAAAGCTCTCAATACGATATGGCTGTCACACACAGACATGTTTCTAAAAACCACTTTTTAGGACGCAGAGGACCTCAAAACATGCATTTCCGGTGAAAGCTTGAATTCGAAAATTCTGCCCGATTACAATAGGTATTTCCTTTATGTAGGTACTTTATAGTAATAAAAGAAAGTAAAAATTTATATCTATATACAAGAGCTGATTGATTGACTGACTTGTTTTATTTTCATCTGGAACAAACCTATAATTTCAGATGTTAATACAAACAACAACTTGAGAATCACTGATTTATACTGTTAAATTTTACGTAGACAAAGTCCTTGATAATTTTTAATATAAGTTTCTTAGGAGTCATCCATAATTACGTAACTCGCTCTACAAAGGGGAAGAAGAATATCCTCATGTTATATGCAGATCTAATTGGTGTGACATAATTGTGGAGGAGGGTTCGGAAGAGTACGGAAACCCCGTTACGTGGTTAATGGATGACTATTAAAATTTACTTACTTCAACTATTAGAAAATGCCTCAAATAACCAGAGAGGTTCTTGGTTCTTGCTTTTCTTTAAAGATAAATTCCCATGAAGAACAAAGCTAGCAGACTATTTTAAACATAATTTCCGGGAAATATGAAAATTTTTAGGAAAAAAATTCAGGCCAGGATCATTAAATGAGACACTCAAAAATATATCTAAAGTTTCATATATTATAAACACATTCACACTTACAATATGATTATAAATTTTTAGAAGTAATACAAGTGAATCTACTACAAATCTATTTAACGCGGAGGTATTGACAGAAGTTTGGAAACACTATTTGAGATCAATATTAAACCTGTTCTATTGTAACACGTAAAAATTGCAAAAGAATCGAGGGAATAAAATTTGTTTTTTCATGAATCACTATTGTCTTAAATATGTTACGTTCATTGACCTTCTGTTAATACAATAATAGTTTGGCAATTGCTATTTCTTCCTAACATGAATTTAATATGTTTTTAATGGAGATATGCAATTTTCCTAAAATATTATTAATTTTTTTTTTAAATAAATATTTGAGCATTTCATAGTACGTAGTATTATTAATAATTGGACAGTTAGTTTTAGTAATTATTTTTTTGCTAATTTAAATATATCACCATTGAAAAATCAAATTAAACAAAGAAATAGCATTTTATCGATTCAACGAAAAGTTTTTGGGGATTAAAATTTTATGAACTGATTTTTTTTTTAGTAAAATGTGGGTTTTATAAGTACGGAATAAATTTGACAAGATTATTTTAATATGTAGAAATTTTACGTTAAAAATATTAATATAGAGAAATATGAATAAAAATCTACAACTACAAATTTTACTATCACTTAATTTATTACTTTTTTTTTTTAAATTTAAACGGTAAGAATTGAAAGAAATTATTTGCTCCCTTTCTCAATAACAATTTACCTAACTCATATCACTTCCAACAAAGAATATATTTTGGTCAACGAGACTCCAGCAGCCAAAATCTAGCTGTTACTCTGTCTTTTTACTAACTGTATCAGTTCGAATTATTTCACTCACACACCAAAGGCATTTCACATTAAAACTACTCGTCATATAAAACCGCTATCTATTCGAACTAACAACGATCAAATTCATCTAAAATAAGCTCATTCTACGTATTAATCGTTGTAAATACGACTAAATTTTTTTTCCCACAACCGTCGTATACAAATTTTTTATTATTTATTCGGAAAAAAAATCCTAGTCGTAATTATAACTTGCATGAAAGTCTCATTTCTCTAAACTAAAATTCTTGCCAATCATACAAAATGTTACATATATGAGTCATTACATGCTCGTTACTTTAAATATACTTTAAAAAAAAAATTGTGTAAATAAGCACCATTCAAGTTAAAATTTATATCAAAAAATATTTACACGGAAGTAATTATACAAAAGCATTTAAAAAAGGGGGCAACTTTAACTATTCATTTCGCGCTTATTTACACAATAAATTTATTATATATTTTTTTTACATAAAATAAGACTTAAGTAAATAAAATATTTATATAATTCAATTTAACGACTCGTTTCAATGTAGCCAAACATGCTTTATATTATAAATTTTAAATTGGAATACAAAATATACTTCATTAAATTTTTTTTTATACAAAATTTTCTTGATTTTTTTTCTTGATATTTGAAAGTGGAGTTCTTTCATGAATCGCTAAAGCTAATCTACTAAATCTATGTTACAAAAATGTATATATTAATATTAAAAAAAGCCGGTGACGACAAACGGCTTCAATGTAAAAACAGTTGTATCAAATTCATTGTATATTGATATTAATAATAATAATAATTATATAAACAAATTAATATATTTGAGTATTGATACATTTTGCCCAGGTTTATAAAACCCTATTTATTTATTTTTTTTAAAAAGATTTATTGGTGGCAAACTTCTTTTGATACTTCGTTTAAAATTGATCTTAGTTTCATTGAATTTTGTTGTTGAATACTAAATTGTTTAGTGGTAAATGTATGCAGATGATTTCAAGGATGTAGACAATCAAAAATTTTATTTTTGGGATATGATGAACGGTTTGGTTTATTCCTCAGTTTTTATGGCCAGACCATCACCTTCGACGGGTTCCTACAAAAAAAAAAAAAAAAATCAATAAAATTGTAAAACTTAATTTTCTATTAAAATTAGTGCCAGTTGTAATTACGCCCTTTAATGTAAAAAAAACAAGTACTACCTCTAAAAAGTAAATACGATCATCTTTATATACAAACTAGCGGCTACCCGTGATTTCGTTCACATAAAATTAGAATATTATGATATTTAATGAGTACGTAAGTTCCTATTTCTTTGGGGTTTGTTTTCTTGAAATTTTTAAAAATTGTTTTCAACCTTTAAATGAACCAATTAAACACAATAAAGTCAACGATTCTTTACAAATGTATAGATGCGGCTAGATAATTGTATTTTTTTTTTCTTGAAATTTAAAAAAATTGTTTTCAACCCTTAAATGAACGAAATAAAAACAATCAAGTCTAGGATTCTTTACATATAGATGTGACTAGATAATCGTATAAATAGAATTTGAGAAAATTAATTTTTAGGAAAAAGCCTCAAAAATGGAAAACTTCCACCCCCCTCCCCTTTTTAAACTACTTACTAGTGGAATTTTAAAAAAGCTTCCCTTAGTAGAGAGCACAGTCTATTCATAAATAACACGGCTAAAATCATTGAAGATAAAGATGAATTTTTAAAATGTAATTCCTGAATTATTTCTCTCTTCCTCAACTAATTTTTTTTAAACAGGTCCCTGTTTACTTTTTTGTCAAATATTACCTAAACGAATTTTATCTTGATATTTTTAAAAATTGTTTTCAACCCTTAAATGAACGAATTAAAAACAATAAAGTCTAAGATTCTTTACATATAGATGCGGCTAGATAATTGTATTTTTTTTTCTTGAAATTTTTAAAAATTGTTTTCAACCCTTAAATGAACGAATTAAAAACAATAAAGTCTAAGATTCTTTACATATAGATGCGGCTAGATAATTGTATTTTTTTTTCTTGAAATTTTAAAAAATTGTTTTAAACCTTTAAAAGAACGAATTAAAAACAATAAAGTCTAGGATTCTTTACATATAGATGTGGCTAGATAATTATATAAATAGAATTTGAAAAAATTAATTTTTTAAGAAAAAGCCTCAAAAATGCAAAACTTCCCCCCCCTCCTTTTTAAACTACTTACTAGTGGAATTTTGAAAAAGCTTCCGTTAGTAGAGATCACAGTCTATTCATAAATAACACGGCTAAAACCATTGAAGATAAAGATGAATTTTTAAAATGTTATTCCTGAATTATTTCTCTCTTCCTGATCTAATTTTTGTAATCAGGTCCCTGTTTACTTTTTTGTCAAATGTTACATGAACAAAATCAAGAGTAGCCGCTTGAAGAAAATATTGAGAAAACTTGATAACAGCGTAACAATTCGAATAATCAAAACCTTGTTAAAAGCTCTTACACATTGAGCTAACGAAGGTGTAACGATAATAGAACATTTGAGTGAGATACGTACTAATAAAATGGAAGAATATTTTTTGAGTCGTTTTTTTGAAAGTGGTATAAGTACGATTGGATTTACTCGAAATGCCGCCCTGGGGTACCTACTGAAAACCTCACCCTGTTTTTTTACACCTTTAAGGTGATAACATGTTCTGGGGGATGAAGGGTAACATTCCTTTAGATGTTTCAAATTTTCCAGTCCTCAAAAATCTTCCCTGAGTCTAAATACAGTATACATGCAGCACTGGAAATAAGTCAATGATTTCTATGGACGAAAAAACAGCACGTCTTAAAGCAGTATGTAGTGTATGTGGGCTGAAGAGGTAAAGGGATCATAGCCCTGGACTGCATTAATGTGGGAGATTCCAAGAAGCTAATTCTATTTGCTGCATCATGTATGGAAGTTTTTTAAAAAAAATTTTTTTTTAACTAAAACAGGGAGAGGAAAAGTAAATCTTCGCTACGCCCCTCATATAGAAATCTTCAAAGTTGCGTATTTGAATAGCATTAACAACGCAAATTGAATGAACAAGAAAAAAACATTTG